>CM062809.1:1276962055-1277645561 GCA_031772625.1 Pinus tabuliformis
TTTTGTAAGCTAGGATGGTACTCTTTCTATTACTTGATCAACAGAACATTACATCATTTCAAAAATGTTGCCAGCCCCGCCCACGTGGGGAAACCGGGTTAGAAATCCACCTATAGTTTTTAATTGCAGCCCAAAAATAGAAGGTCACAGTCTGGTTGTCTTAGCTAAATAAACGATGCAGTCATGAGACTTACTAATACTACTAATCTGCACTGCTTTCTTTTCCCTATCTTTAGCATGTAAAAAGCCATAATCAAAAAAAACTATTGCAGTTTCTAAACATATCTTATGTCAATCGTTGCCCCCATCTGGTTGCTGGTTAGCTGCTCCCGCTGGTTCTGGATGGTCCCGATTCAACATTTGCTGGATTGCATCCAGCTTCTCCTCCTGCCTCGCCATTGCTATGCATATGAAGCTCAATTCTCTATGAATGTCTGGATTTCCTTGGGCCAACTCAACCATCTCCTTTGCCACTTGCTCCAGAGCCTTTGCCATTAGCCCCTTCATTACCCAATAGATATGCAGGGATTGTTTGAACAATGACATTCGCCCCCTGGTGTGACCAGGGTCATGGAGCAGAAACTCCCACTCTTCCATCTCTTCTGCAGATTGATCCTGTAACGATTCCTCTTCAAGATACTGCATTATTCTGCGCACAACAGGATTGGAGTTGCGGTAATAAGCCCGTTCAGCCCTTTGAATCCTGTGGTTCACAGTCTTCTTTTGTTTTTTATCTTTATTCTGGTCACGCCTGGAAGTTTCCCCTTCCTCCTGCGCTTTCTTCCTCTGCCCTCGGCCTCTTTTCCGCCTGAGTCCCCGTCCTTGCTGGGAGTCCGCTTCGTCCTCAAAGCCATACCGTCGGACCGGTGACCCGGTCTGGTCCTCCCCCATCTGCTGATCTATATCATCCGCAGAGTTCTCCTGAGGGTAAAGGCGTTCACTCCCTTCGCCAGGACCCAGCTCCTCTTCCGAATCATCTTCAACATCCCATATCTTGAATGGCTGCTCGTCCTGCAGAATGCTTTTGCCCTTTCGGCGCCTGTTCCCCACCTCTGCGCTATGCTGCTCCTCTGCTCCTCTCAATTTCTGTCTGGTTTCCATGTTGCCCGTGGCTCTGTCGCGCACCGAACTCTGGTTTTCTAAGGTCTTAGTTCTTCGCTGCTTCCCCTCAACTGCTACCTCCGAACCTCCCCAAATTAGGAAATCATAAAATGTTTTTGCGTTCATCCTGCTTTGGAAATATAGCGTTTTCCTGTCCGCGGGGTACCACCTGGGTTCAACTTCCGATTGCTGCCGGTGGATTTCCGACATGCCACTACCTTCGACCATCATTTCCTTATTAATCTCCTCTGCTGTGAAATCTGACGAACCGCTCCCATCTCCTCTAATGTATCGAGCATTAATTGCCTCACCTTGTGTGTACTCCTGACTATTCGCCCCTCCCGCCATCACTGTACTGCCTCGTAACTTTTGATCGTATATCCTATAATTCTGTTATGATATCTTACACCGAAGCCCGATTGAACCATGTTCTTATATCGGGATCTCCACGTCCTACTATTGATTCAGCTCACCGATCCTTGTATTTTCCTTTGTGGCTTGATCATGATCAGCCTTATGATGTCCGCCAGCTCCTTCCACTCTCTGTTTTCCTCCACGGCTCTCCCTCTGACTGTCAATCGTGCTGCCAAGTCCCCTGCAGCCCCAATTGGCCAGCCAATCCGCTGCCTGATTCCCTTCCTCTCCTTCGAACTTGGTTTATAATTCTGTATTCAATTCGTTTTACAAGATCAACAATTTCCTGAACAATACCCGCAGTCCGCAGCTGCTGTTATGACTTTCTCCCATCCGCTCCCGTTGCTGAGCTTCCTCAGCATGTCCACTGCATTCTGCGAGTCACCTGTGATTTCCAGATTGGTGTAGCCATTCCTAACTGCATTCGTAATCCTTGATGCAGAGCCCAGAACTCGGCTTCGTTATGTAGTCATCTCGCTCCCCATTCTGCAAATATCCACCTACTTGGTTATTGCTTGTCTCTGAAGATGCCCCCTAAGCCAGCTTCGCGGGTTCCCCTTCGAGGCCCCGTCAAAGTTGAGCTTAACAAACTGATCTCTAGGATATCTGAATTTGTCAGGGCTTTGAATCCTCATATCGTGGCGAGCCGAATGCTTAAATTGGACCATCTCGAATTTTAAATTTAATTTGTTCAGAATTCCTTGTTCTTCCTGTTCGCCTCCAGTCATCTCCTCTCCACCTTAATCGACTAATAGTTGTTTTCTCGCATAACCTCGACCACCCGTTCCCATATTACCTCTGGTTCCTTAGCAGAATTCTGAAAAACCCTCTGATTTCTCTCTTTCCAGACCATCCAGAGTATATATGTAGAGATAAGATTTCATGCCCTCTGGACTACTCTACAGTGAAAGGAGTCCTTACCCCATTGGAATATCAGTTCATTAAATTTCTCTGATATTAATTCCAAGTTTATTGAAAGTTCGTTTAGTATTCGTCCAGAGTTTCTCGGCAAACGGCAGTTGACCAGCAGATGATCCCTGGTCTCTCCATCATTGTCTCAGGTAGCTTCTCGAAGGGCCATTGAAGCCCTTTTTCTGAATACGATCCCAGGTTAGGATTTTGTTCTTTGCGGCCAGCCAAACAAAAATGGACACTTTTGGCCTCCAATTGCTTTCCCATATTGTTTCCATTCCATTCCTGTCACCTCTGTTTTGTGTATCATTAGGTAGTAAGGCCTTGGTGTAAACGAACCTTCGAGGAGTTCCCCCACCTAAGGATATCCTTCCCATTACGAGCTCTGATTTTCCTAGATCCCATTTCTTTCTTGTAAACTTCTTGGAGGTCTGTGCTTAGCTCTTGGTCCCATTCTACCGGGTCTTCCCAAACTCTCCATCCCTCTATCATATCATTTATCTTCCAGTAATCCCTTACACAAGTTCTGTCTCCTTCAATTCTACCCCGGATCTGGTGAAGGTTCTGGATTCTGCTCAATCTTTCTCTTTGTTGCCACCTGTCTTCCCAGAAGTTGGCCTCTGTACCCCCCCGTATTTCCCAGAAAGTATGTTTTTCAACCAGATCCCTGTTTTGACAGGCTAATTCCCAAATTGTGGATCCTTTGGGGATTTCCTGCTGTCTTAGGATCTCGACCGGAGAGTCAGGCATTCTGTATTTAGTCTTCCATATGGTTTTCAGAGATGTTTCCCACTCTGACCATTGCCACACAATTTGGCTCCCAAAACTCTGTTGAGAACTTCAGGGTCCCTTAGCCCCCAACCCTCCTTTCTCCTTTCTTTCGTTAGCTGACTCACGACACTAAGGCCACATTTTTTTCTTCTGATCAACCCGCTCCATATGAACTTCCTTATGATTTCCCTGATCTACACATACCCCTACAGGGGCAGCCATAATCGATAGAGGGTAGATGGGGATGGCCTGGAGAACCCGATTTGGCCAAAACAACTCTTCCTGCATGTTTTAGAACCCTGAAGGCCCAGTTTGCAACCTTGTTGCTCTTTTTATTCAGGACACCTTGCCAATTTCTCATCCTTTTGGAGGTTAAGTCCAAAATATTACCCAAATATTTCGTAGGTAATTCACCTCTTTTAAACCCCAGTAATCTAATGAGATGGGTTTTGATCTGGTCCACTGTGTTGAAAATGAAGATACAAGATTTATCTTTATTGATTTCCATCTCGGAAGCCTCCCGCGAACAGATCCAAGATTCTCCTGAGGTGCTTTACTTGTTTTACCGTTGGTTCTCCAAACAACTAATATCATCACAAATTGTTGATCGGTTAGAGGCAAGTTGTTCCCCATATTCTCAGACCTTTTTCTTGTTTGCTGCTCTTTTTTTTTTGATGAATCGACCAGGCCTTCAGCAGCTAAATGAATAGAAACGGGGACAACGAATCTCCCTGTCTAATACCTCTAGAGGCATTAAAGGTTTTCGTGGGGCTGCCATTAACTAGAATAGAAAAGTGTGGAGAAGAAATCAGATTATGGATCCAGGCAATCCATCTCTTGTGAAAACCAAATCTTTCTAGGACAGTTTCCAAATATCTCCAGTTTAATCTATCATAAGCCTTGGACAAATCTAATTTGATCATCATTCCTTTTTGCTTTTTAACTTTCAGGGAATGGATAACTTCCTGAGTTACAACAAGACCATCAAGGATCTGTCTGCCTTCCACAAAACCTGTTTGTTCAGCCGAGATTAAATTGTCCAGGAGGGGTTTTAATCTCTTGGCGATCAGGGATGTTATAATCTTGTAAATGACATTACACAGTGCTATAGGTCTAAAGCCATTAGCATCTTCTAGATTGTCCCCCTTAGGAATGAGGGCATAAAAAGTAGAATTAAGAGCGGGCCATACCTTCTGGTGCATCCTTGATTCTTCCACTAGATCCAGGATCTCTCTCCCCAAGAAGTGCCAGCCTGCCTGGTAAAAGTCCACCGTGTAGCCATCCGGGCCAGGAGCTGTACCTTTCTTCATTCCTTTCACAACTTCCTCAAGCTCTTCTAAGGTCACAGCTCTCATCAGCGCCTTGTTTTGGTCCTCGGTAACCAAGCTGGGAATGGCCGAGCAGATCTCCTGAATGGCTCTCGTTCTATCAGCTTGAGGTTCGGTTAAAATTTCTTTATGGTGATCCACTAAGACTTGTTCAATCTCAGCCTGCTCCACCACTCTTTCCCCATTCTTGTCTTTGATGGATAGAATTATGTTTCCCTGTCTATGTTTGATCATAGCCTGATGGAAGAATTTAGTGTTTCTTTCCCCCTCCCTTAGCCACTTTATCCTTGATTTTTGTCGCCACAAGATTTCCTCTTGCTTCCGTCTCTCTTCCAATCTACCAAGGATTACCCCTTCCCTGTTAATGCTTTCCTCTGTTCTGCCTTCCAAAATCATCTTCTGTTGAAGATCCTCCATTTCCCCTTCTAGTTTTTGCTTGTCTTCCAGAATGTTACCAAACTCTTCCTTGTTCCATTTTTTAATTCTCCCTTTCAGCTCTTTCAGTTTTAATTGGAACGTATGCATTTTACCTCTGCCCTGAGCAGTACATTGTTTCCACCATTCCTCTACTTTCTTGATGAATTCGGGGTCCCTCAACCAAAAGGCTTCAAATCTGAAGGGTCTTTTCCCCTGAGCCCTTTTGATATCAACCTCTAGTCGAATCGGCCAGTGGTCGGATCCCAAGGATGGTATGATCTTGGCTTCCACAAAAACATCCTTATTCATGATGGCTTCAGATACTAGGAATCTATCCAGCCTTGATGCAATTTGATTTTTACCTCCCCTTCTGTTGTTCCAGGTGCAAATCCCATTAATGGTCTGAATGTCAACAAGCCGTAAGTCCTCTATCATCTCATTAAATTTGTCCATGAAGTGGTCCATCTTCCTTACCCCTCCTTTTTTCTCTTCTAAAGATCTGATCAAATTGAAGTCGCCTCCAATGATCCAAGCAGCTTTCGGGTAAAGTCTACAGATGGTTTTTATACTGTTTATAAAATTCTCTTTTTCCCCAGGAGAAGGGGGGCCGTAAACCCCTGAAATGACCACCTGTTCCTTAGTTCCTACTATCCTACCCAGACCAGTAAGGACTCTACTCATGCTGGTCCAACTATCCAATATGATTTCATTCGGATTCCACAGGACTGCAATACCTCCTGCAGAACCGATAGCGTCTTGCCCTATCACTTTGTATTGCAATCTGCTTTTTTCAATTATTTCTTCAAGCTGCTGAACCAAAATCTTTGTCTCCTGTAAAATCATGATACTAGGCTTCTCTTTTTTCAGCTTATCCTTCATATACCTTTGTTTACCTTTACTATTCAAACCCCTAATATTCCAGCTGATCACAATCATTTAAAACTTTTGAAAGGAGGGGAAAAATACCTCAGACAGAGGTATCACCTTACCTGAGTTTATCAACGTTTCTCCCACCGTCTGGATAGTTTCATTCATTGTTTTCCGGCCTCTTTTCCTGCTATTCTTGCCAGAGCTGCCCATTCCCACCGCTTCATTCCCCTGTTCGCTTCCTGCCATTACCTGTTTATCCAGTTGCTCCCCTTTTCTCTCCTTGTATTTCTGGAAAACTTCCTTGTACAACTGTTTCTGTTTTTCAGGTATGAATCTGTTGTCAAGATACTTCCATTCTTGGATTAACCTTTTCATGATTTTCTCCTCTTCAACTTCGCTTTCAGTTTGGTTTTCCACTTCCATCTGGGATTCCACTGTTGTTTCTTCCACCTTCTCCTCCGGTCGTTCTCTACTGATTCTGTTCGGGTTCTTTTCCTTTCCTTTCTCCTCTCCGGCGATTTCCATAGGGGTGTTCCCCGGGTCCTCATCGTCCTCCAAATTTATTTCATATTCCTCATTTTCGCTCTGCAGCACCTGAAACTTGTTTTGATTGTTTTTTTGTCTGGGTTTCTCCTGAGATTGGGTTTTTGGTCCTTCTTTATTCTGTCTCTTCTTCCTTGTAACCTGCTGAAAACCTTGCTCTGACTCCTCCATTCTCTCAGTACTTCTCTGATAATCCGTTTGACCTTTCTTTGACTCTTCCTCTCTATTCAGCGGGCATTGCCTATATAAATGACCATATTCATGGCAGTTGCGGCATCTGAATGGGATGTGTTCGTAATCGATTGGCTGCTTCCAAACCTCATCATGGTACTCCACCTCAACGTTTTCCGGGAGGGGTTCTGCCAGATTCATGTATACACAGATCCTCGCATAAGCATTATATTTACCTCGTTTCGTAGCCTCTGCAATTTTGACAAAGCTTCCAATTGTGTTGCCTATTCCTTCCAGAATTTCCGGGTCCCAGAATTCATCAGGAAGCCCAAACAGTCGAACCCAGACTGGTGCATCAAGCAGTTTTTCCTTTTCTGGGCTGTATCTCTCCTCCCAATATTTCATGAACAGGCCTGCATTGTTCAAGAAATATGGCCCTTCCTCAAAGATCCTGTTCTTGTCTTCCAGATTCGTAAAGATCGCTGTGAAAAAACCTTGAGCTCCCAATTTGAGATCCACATGTCCTCTAGGTCTCCACCTCTGGTCTATCCATCTATATAGCTCCTTCTCTGAAGGCCAATATCCTATGAACTTACAGATTAGGGCATGGTCCTTCATGTAACAGTTATATTCCTCCAATTTATTGCAAGGGATGACATACCTTGGTTGTTTTTGTGCCCTAGGTAGACATTTTCCTCTCATCCTTTTCTGCCACAGGTTTCCCATTACTGGGGCATGACTTTCCCTCTCGTTCTGCTGAACACCACCTGCGCTGGTCTCGCCTATTACCACATTTTTGAAGGAGGGGATCTCTCCCCCCCCTTTGGTTCTCCCATTTCGCTCAGGGCGTGTTTTTAGGGTTTAACCCCAGCTCTGCCACTGAGAACTCAGAAGACTGAGACGCGTTTGCAGCGGGGATTCGCTGCTCAAACTAATCGATTTCCGCCTTCCGCAGTCTGCTCCCTGCTATGCCTCTTGTCAGCGCTGTCTGTCTGCGCAGGCCCTAGCGCGCATCGATCCGGAATGACCACTACTCGTATGAGATCAATATTTTATTTTTTGCTATTAAGATTCATATTAATTGTGTGATGACATATAATTATCCTCATAGATTTTTATTACCATCAATTGTTAGCCCTATCCTAATCCTAAACCACTTACCTTCATTTCCAAGAAAAAATACTTTTGTATGATTGAGTGAGATGGATATGGGTATGATTAGGTGAATGTCGATCCTAATCTAAGCAAGTATACTATATGATTGAATATATTACGATAGAAACTACACCTCCATGAGTGTTTATCGAAACTTTGATATGAATTGTCTCGTAATCTTGTACCTAATCACATTCTATGTATCATGCTTAATATTCATTTCCTTAGATTCGATGTCAGTGATGGGAATGATTTTTGAACATGCTCCACATACGATGTATCGCTATCATTCCACACAACTCACTTCCCAATTATGTAGGCAATGTAATCATTACCATTCCCTTTCGAATTATAAATTCTCCTCTGGATGGCTTCCCCATCCAGATGAGCATTATTTATCTCTTGATTTTCCTTTTGCACTCCGTTAGTTATTTCTAGTATTGTGTCGACTAATTCTGGTATCCTACATCCCTATTTCTAGAACTATGTGTCGATCATTTCATGTACTTTGTGTTGACTTCATCTAGTACTCCACAAAAACACTTCTAGTACCCTGTGTTAATGTTATGATCTTGACCTGCGAGAAATTCCAGAATACCAAATATGCGAATAAATAGAACCAAGAACATAGAAAAAAATGAGAAAAACAACAAGTATTTTATTATTCAGAGATGAAAGCAATGTTTAGTTGCCTCTTCGAGGGGGCAACCTCTAATAGAGAAGAGCTCGATTAAAAAATAAGACTCGATGATCTTTCCCTTATAACTATGACTATTTATAGCTAAATGACGTTCAACAACCTAACGACTAGTGGTCCTTTGCATAACATGGGTTAACCGCTTTATTTATTAATTATGGCCCGTTTGCAACTAATTGTGGTCCCTTTCTTAAATGTGGGTCAACCACTTACAATTATTAATATGGTCTTTATTGACTCTTTAACTAACTATGACTATGAATTGACCCTATTGGGTTTATTACATAAATAAAGGGGTTAGGGTTGGACCCTAACATGCCCTCCCCCATCAAAAGCAACCTTGTCCTCAAGGCTGAAGCTGTGGAAACTGCTGAAGAATAGTGGCTAGTTCCTAGGTCGCATCTTCTAGAGAGGTGTCTTTCCATTGGATGAGGACTTCCTTGATCGTGTGGCCACAAAGATGTATTTCATGAGTATCAAGGACCTGTTTAGGTTGGAGCCAGAGTGAACCTTCCTCACCCAATTCAGGTAGACTGGTTTGAATTCTGCAATTGTTCCTAACCACTTTCTTGAGGCATGATACATGGAAGGCTGGATGGATTTTTGAAGTTGGTGGCAAGGCCAGCTTGTATAATACTACTCCAATGCGTTGAAGTATTTGATAAGGCTCGTAGAATTTTGAAGCTAATTTTTGGCAGCCCTTTTCGTTAAGCGATGTTTGCTTATATGGTTGCAACCACATGAATACCTGATCCCATTCTTTAAATTTGTGCTCTGAACGATGTTGGTCTTCCTGTTGCTTCATTCGATTATGAGCTTGATGGAGATTATCTTTGAGACGAGCTAGCATGGTAACACGGTTATGCAGGAGTTGATCAATTGTTCGCACCTTAGAGCATCTAGGATATAAGAAATAGGTGAAGGTGGGAGTTGGCCATACACTGTTTCATATGGAGTCATCTTGGTGGCTTCATGATAGTTAGTATTATACCACCATTCAGCTAAAGGTATCCACTGTACCCATTGATGCCACTTTTCTGAAGTGAAGCACCTTAGGTATGTATCCAAACATTTGTTGACTACTTCAGTTTGACCACCAGTTTGGGGATGATAGGAAGTACTTAGGTGGAGTTGGTTGCCTTGTAGCTTGAAAAGTTCTTGCCAAAATTTGCTGGTGAAAGTTGGATCACGACCAGACACAATGGAAGTTGGCATGCCATGCAATTTGAAGATCTGATCCATGAAAGCTTGAGCCACCAAAGTGGGGGTAAATGGGTGGGGTAGAGCACAAAAATGAGCATATTTAGAAAGTCTGTCCACAACCACCATGATGGTGGATTTGTTTCCTGACTTTGGGAGATCAGTAATGAAATCCATTGAAACATTCGTCTAGACGGAGGCAGGGATTGGCAATGGTTGCAAGGTTCCTGGTAACTTGACTATTTCTCCCTTGTGGCATTGGCACACATCACATTCAACTACAAAAGTAAGAATTTCAGTTTTCATTCCCATCCAAACGAAAGAATGATGAGTGCGAGCATAAGTCTTCTAAAATCCTGCATGCCCTGTAGTGGGAGATGAGTGGAACTCTTCCAAAATGCCAGTTTTGAGGGTGGATGTCGGCGATATACCTACTCGATCCTTGTAGCGAAGAATCTCATCCTTCCAAGAGTAGCCAACTAAGGAATTAGGATCTGCTCTCAAGTTATTAACGAGTTTGGAGAGAGAGGGGTGTGAAAGCCATTCCTTGCGGGCTTCTTCAATCCAATCTAGTATGGGAAGAGAGATTAATAGCAGGGTGCTTTCATACTAAAATTGGCATGATAAAGCATCCACTACTACATTTTCATGCCATTTCTTGTAAATTATCTCATAATCATATCCCAACATTTTGGCTAGCCATTTATTTTGCTGCGGCGAGGATAAACGTTGCTCCAAAAAATATTTGAGGCTTTGATGGTCTGTGCGGATTTGGAAACACCGCCCTAATAAGTATGGTCGCTAGGTATCTGCTACATGTAAGATGGCCATCATCTCTTTCTCATATGTAGATTTTCCTAGATGTTTCCCACTGAGTTGTTGGCTGGTGAAAGCCAAGGGTCAACCTTCCTGCATTAAGACAACACCAATACTAGTACCTAAAGCATCACATTCAATCACCAAAGATTTGGTGAAGTCAGGTAGTGCCAATATTGGAGTGGAACACATGGCCTGTTTGAGAGCCACAAATGCCTGTTGTGCTGCATCAGTCCAGAGGAATGAATTTTTCTTGAGAAGGTTAGTGAGGGTTCTAGAAATGCAACCATAATTGTAGAAAAATTTGCGATAGTAGCTGGTGAGACCCAAGAATCCCCTCAAACTCTTCAAGGTTTTTGGTTGGGGCCAATCTTTCATTGCCTGTATCTTTTCGAGATCCACCCTCACACCTTCACAATCCACAATGTGTCCCAAATACTCAACTTCTTCCATGCCAAAAGAGAACTTGGACAATTTGACAAATAATTTGTTATTTCGGAGCAGTTGCAAGATCAGGTCTACATGATGAAGATGTTTTTCCCAGGTTAGGCTATAAATGATAATGTATCAAAGAAAACGAGGACAAATTTTCGGAGATATGGTTTTAGCAGGTGATTCATGAGGCTTTGAGAAGTAGATGGTGCATTATAGAGACCAAATGGCATGACCAAGAATTCATAATGGCGTTCATGTGTTCGGAAATTAGTCTTGGGAATGTCTACTTCTTTCATGCATATTTGGTGATAGCGAGAGCGAAGATCTAGCTTGGTAGAGAATTAAGCACCATGTAGTTCATCAAGAAGATCATCAACAACTAGAATAGGGAATTTGTCTTCGACAGTGAGCTTGTTGAGGGCCTGAAAGTCTGGACACATGTGCCATTCCCCATCTTTCTTTAGCACCATGACCACTGGTGATGAATAAGGACTGATGCTAGGACAAATAACACCTACTTCAAGGAGTTCCTTGATGATTTTTTCAATTTCATTCTTTTGCGTGAAAGGATATCGCTATGGGTGCACATTTGGCAGTGGGGCCCCTGAGACCAAAGTGATGCTATGATCATGTTCCCCTCTAGAGGGTGGAAGCTCTTTAGGTTTGTCAAATACCTGTTGGTGGTGGTTTAAGACCTGTTGCATCTTAGGATGAATATGAAGAGTAGTGGATTCTATGGCCTGGATGGCATTAAACTGGGCGATCTTTAGAGAGCCGAGGGAACTATGGTCATAAAGGAGTGTCAGGTGTTACAAATTGCAATATACATAAGGGTCTAACAATAGTACTCACCCAATCTTTCAAGGCACTAACTAAGGAGGATCAACTGTACCCTTAGTCGTACTACTCGACTACCCTATCATACGCGTGAATAATATCCCTGAGTGCTATTCTCAGTGTACTGTAGCAGCAATACGACCGACGGATTATCTAAGGTGAGTTTTTAAGTGAGCCTAGGGGGATTCTGATATACCCATAGGGTACATGGAAGTGCAGTCCGTGCACGGTTTTGTCTAATGCGCTACTACTCGAAGGGGTACCCGTAGGGGTTACAAGGGAGTCCAACAAGCGTGACCACCTCTTGTGTTTCCTGCATGCATGCCTCCCCAAATCCATAGGTTTATACACTTAACTACATATCCTGTGGTTTAAAGATGCCGGAACATGTTTCTAGCCTAAAAAAAAATTTCTGCAAAAAATGGAGGTACCACCAGCCCTGGAAAGTGCTATGGTACCACTTTTTATGCTCTTAAACTGTGAAAAATTACAAAATACCAAATATGCAAAGAAATACAACCCAGAACACAGAACAAAATGAGAAAAACAACAAGTATTTTATGATTCAGAGATGAAAGCAATATTCACTTTCCTCTTCGAGGGGGCAACTTCCAGCAGAGTAGAGCTCGATTACAAAATAAGACTTGATGATCTTTCCCTTCTAACTAAGACTATTTATAGCTAAATGACCTTCAACAACCTAACAACTAGTGGTCCTTTGCATAACATGGGTTAACCACTTTATTTATTAATTATGATCTGTTTGCAACTAATTGTGGTCCCTTTCTTAAATGCGGGTCAACCACTTACAATTATTAATATGGGCTTTATTGAATCTTTAACTAACTATGAATATGAATCAACCCTATTGGGTTTATTACATAAATAAAGGGGTTAGGGTTGGACCCTAATAATTAACCATTTCTAGTAATAAAACATTCTCAAGCCTGAGATTCGCTCTTAAAGCCAGTATGGGGGTAGATAGGCATGAGCCAGAATTTTAGTCTTACAGAGAAACTAAGGAATATCAGTCGTGTAAGGAGAAGTTCAAGCAATTCAGTTGGATGTCATTCCTCAAAAAGTTCAAAGGGTACCATGAGGGTGTCTCACACACCTTCACTCAAAATTTCAATGGTGATAATGTTTATTTAGGGGTTCTGCAGTTCAGAGTCATAGATTCCACCATATTTGAAGCCACAGGATTACTAGTCGCAGGGAAAAAATAATTCAAAGGTGAAAGCATAAACAAAGAACTTTGTAAGTAAAAATTGACATCTCAACATCTGAATCTAGATAGAACTAAAGGTATTCCAAGAAATTGGGTCAAAGAAGAATACATATTAATATTGAACGATTTGCAAAGGTTTGTGACTTGTGAAGGCAGGTATGCAATCACCTTTCTTTACCATTTGAGACTCTTGTTACATTTTGATGGAGGACCTGAAATGAACTTTCCATATTTCCTTTGGATGAGTCTAAATAAGATGGCAAGAGGGATTAAATCATCCTCTAAAAAGGTCTAAACTAGCATCTACCATCATGGGTTGATAAAATTGTTAGTTGTTCATGAAATAAAGAAGTAGGGCAGTAATTGGAAGACATTCCTATCACAACATTTTTCTCAAGAAGAAGATTCCAAACACATGGAAGAAATATTGCCAGAGGAGAGAACTAAGGACCTCGATAGCAAACAGGAAAGTAGTAAGAAGCAACAGAGGAAATCAAAGTCTAAGGAGGGACATTGTAGCCCTACTCCATCAAGGTCTGTTAATAAGTCAGATAAGAATGAAACAGTAGAGGAGAAGGAAACTCCTACACCAACAATTAAGCCATCAAAGGGTAAGAGACCCCCTCTCGATTCACCCACTCAAAGTAAAATTTCGACAAGTGAGAAGAAGAAGAAAAATCCAGCTGACAGTGACAAAGGAGAATTCACAGGTACTACTTCATAGGTAGTTGTTGAGCTACCTCAGGAAGAGACTCCTGCACCAAGTGTTAAAAAATCAAAGAATCCTAAAACTAGTGGAAGGAGTGACAAGGCTCAGGCTTCTGAGAAGAAGGAGAGACATGCATAGAAAGAGGAAGTCAAAGGGTCCTGACATCAACAAAAGGGAAGAAGAGAAGATTGTTTTAGGATAGTGAGCCATCGACATCTTTGCACCGAACTAATAGAAGCATGGAAAATTCAGTAATGAATACTTGTACTCGTTGTCTTCCATAAGGTTCGATCGATGCCTCTGCCTTCCCTTAAAAAGAACATGTACAAGAAGAGACACTTAATGACACAGAGGAGCTTGTCACAAAAACTTTGCAAGAATTGAGAAGAGAAGTTGAAGCCAAGAGGAAATTGGCCAAACAGGAAACAGTTGAACCTGCTAGTTCCTTAACTAGGCAACAGATGATGGCCAAAGTTGAGAAACTTCATAAGAAAAACAAGAAATTAAAGGCAGAGGTGAAAGAATATAAGATGTTGGATGAGTATCTCAAAAAAGAAAATGTGCAGCTAAAGGAGAACAACCAGAGGTTGCAAGAGGAGTGTGATGAGGCCTCCACTAAGCTGAAGAAGGTTCTTCGTCTCATACACTATACCAGGATCATTAGGAAGGAACTCAAAGAAGAGACCTCAGGAGTGAATGTCTTAGAGCCAAGCAGTTGATATCCAGGCAGGGAAGGCTTCATTTTTGGAAATTTTGAGGAATGGTTCAACACTTTTTGCATGAGGACATGCAACAACTTGAGCATGGGGGAATGTTGGGTCTCCTTTTTGATACCTATAATGCCCTTAATTGTCCACTATTTTTTACCTATTTTGCCTCAAATCCATTTACTATTTTCCTATCTTCTTCAAGCATATTCCTTTTAGCCTTCTTATGTCTATATGAGGTAAACTATATTTCAAAACACAATTTCTATGTTTTCTTGTAGTAGAAATAACATTATTTGATCTTTTGTACTCTCTAATTCCTTGGATTGGCTCACATAGATGTTTAGACTTTCACTCCTACTTATCTAGTACCAACTCAACAATCTGGTACTCATGCAGCTCAGCAATCTGGTACTCGTACTCCCCGCTTATCTAGAACCATTGCAACATTCTGGTACTCATGTTCCTATTTATCTGACACCAATACTCATAATCTGGTACTCGGGTCCTCGTTCAACACTCATCAACCCATCTGGAACTAATATCAACACTGTGTCATTCTGGTACCTGCCCTCCAACACTGTGCGATTCCGGTACTAGTATTCCACTGTGTGATTCTGGTACCAGATTTCATTTCCAGAATTAATAGTCTTCGATGAGACCAAGATAATTGTTGAAGGCATCTTCTTTACATAGAAAATCGAGAATTTTCTTCCTCCTCATGCACTTCGTGTCATGAGGATGAAGCCGAATATGTAATTTAAGTTCAACTGTAAATATTTGGTGTTATCTCATGTAACTTTGATTGTAACGACCATTTTCTCTATAAGAGAAAGACCTGTAGATGAAAATTAGTTAGATTAGAGTTGGAGAGAGTCAGAGAGTTAGAGAAAGTGAGTTAATAGAAACAGAGCAATAGAGACATAGCAATCTGAGATCTACACAGTATTGTGATGTTGTTGGACTTTTAAGTTTGTAATCTTCCTTTTTAATTAATGATATGAGCAGTGAGTGTTAAGTTCAGTGTGTTAATTCATTTCTTAGTTATGTGAGTTTTCAAGCTTTCCTTGGTAGCTCAGCAAGGGCCCACCGAAGCCATCAAGGCAAGTTCTTCTTTTAAGTTATTATATAGTTTTAGTATTTTCAGTTTTATTTTATGAGTGACAATTTCTTAGTTTATGTGGATGCAAATTGTATTTCTTAAGTTACAGATTCAATTATTGATTGCTATCTTGAAGCACAGGAAGGCCAAGATCTGAGATCTCACCATTCACCTACATGCACCAATAGTGAAGACTCTTATCACATATTTCCTATACTAATTCTGGTTTCCTTGTTTAACAATTGAATGCAGTGAATTGGTTTGGTTAAGATTAGTAGTTACAGGAAACAAAGTTGAATTCATCTTTCCATTTCATGAGCCTATAAATGAAGAAACTCGTTACCTGATTAAAATATTAAGTTCATAGTATTTGAAGTATGCTCTTTTAGTTGTGTGATGAAATGAAATTAAAATTTGTAGAATGAAGTGTTAGTTTAAATACTCCCTATCTAGACTATACTCAACAGACATAGGAACTTATCTATTGTCGGCACATATAGTGCATCAACTCTACTGATTACGATTCCCTGGTTGATAATTAAGTATTGTGGAAAAATCTATATATATTATTCATATAATTTTCCCAACATGATGATTTTTCTATTGAAATTCTTTATAAGCCTTCCATCCCAGATAATATCACTAATTTATGTGTTTTTTATGATGACTAATAGATATTATATTTTATGGCAAACACTGACATGATCAAAGATGAAATGATTGATGAGGACAAACACGAAAAGGAACTGAAGGGTAAAACTAATGCAAGTAAAGGAAACCTCATCCCCAAGGGTGTGGTATAATTGGAAAAGTTGTATGATCTACAGAACCCCTTTTGGGGGCCCGTCAATGCCAAGACCCACAGTTCCACTCTGTCGCATGAGCATATCAACTTGGGAACTGATAAGGATCCGAAATATGTCAATCTCAGTACTTGTTGCACACCACAAGAGTGACAAGCCATCATCTGCTTGTTCAATCAATACCATGATGTCTTCGCGTGGACGTGTGATTAACTCAAGACATATGACATGCAAATCATCCAACATGTAATACCAATCAAGGAAGGGGCCAATCCATTCCAACAAAAGCTGAGGAAAGTACATCCAACGCTTGAGCCTCTCATACAAAAGGAGTTGAGAAAATTTTTGGATGCTCGAATCATATACAGAGTGCGACACTCAACATGGGTGTCAAATTTGGTTCCTGTGAGGAAGAAGTCCGGGGAGATTTGCATATGTGTAGATTTCCGGAATCTCAACCATGCCTCAGACAAAGATAACTACCATGTGCCATCCATGGAGAAAATACTGCAAACAATATCGAGGTCCAAAACGTTTTCTCTGCTAGACAGATATTTGAGATATAACCAAGTTCTAGTTGCAGAGCCTGACATACTCAAGACAACATTTAGAATGAAGTGGGGCACATTCGCATTTCGATGAATTTTATTTGGGCTAATAAATGCTAGTGTAAAATTCCAACGTGAAATGGACATCACCTTCCACAGGCTTATTGGCCAGAGCGTAGTGGTCTATCTTGATGATGTCACAATATTCTCCAAGCAGAGATCAGACCACCTACGCCACTTGAAGAATATTTTTGAGCGATTTGAAAGTACGAGATATCCTTGAATCCCAAGAAGAGTATCTTTATAGTGTCCAAGGGTAATCTATTGTTCCATATCATTGCTAAAAGTGGGATCAAGGTAGACCCGGACAGGGCCGGGACAATAATGCAGATTCCCTTCCTACTGAATAAGAAAGCCATGTAGTCTTTCTTGGGGAAGATCAAATTCCTCTGCAAGTTCATGTCTGACTATTCCCATATTTTCAAACCAATACAGGAGATGATGAAGAAGGATGCAATATACAAATGGGATAAAAGGGAAAAGGATGCATTTTCCCATATCAAACTAGCTATAGCAAAAGCACCCGCATTTTATAGCCCAAACTTCAGTAAAGACTTATTTATCTACACTTTTTCTTCTGATACCTCTATTGTTGTTGTACTCACTCAGAAGGATGAATTAAACAATAAACGACCTATCTCCTTCATGAACGCAAGTCTGCAAGGGCTAGAGCTCAACTACCCTGCCATGGACAAAGAAGCTTATGCAATGTATAAGGTGGTAAATCACTTTAGGCCATATCTGTTGAAGAAAAATTTGTGTTATCCTTTTTTCACACCCAGCAGTCAGGTCACTTCTTGTTCAACAAGAGCTGGGTGAAGGGAGAGAAAACTCGATGACCAGGTTACAAGAGTATGACATATAAATTAAGCCAGTTCACATAGTTAAGGGTCATGGTCTTTTCCAACTAGAAACATATGTAGTAAACACGAAAGAGGAATAAGAAGAGCTCACAAGATGGGAGAAAGAGATTGAGATGTTTAATGTTGAGCGATCCTCCCCCAATACAAGCATAAAATCTTGGTACACGGATGTGCACCAATACCTTGAGCACAGTATAGTGCCCTGTCACTTTTCCACACAGAAGAAGAGGGATATCTGACTTAAAGCATTATCTTATCAGTTGGTGCATGGGGTGTTGTTCAGAAAGCACCACAATGAATTATTTCTCAAGTGTTTGGGGGCACACGATTCAGAAAAGTTATTATGTGATCTCCACAACAGATCAGCTGAGGGACACTTTGCAGGCAACACTATAGCACATAAGGTTATGCAGGCTAGCTTTTACTGGCCTACATTATTAAAATATGCTCATTCTGCCTGCAAGTGTCCGGTCTATCAAAGGTGTGATAACATAAATCAAAAGTTAGCAGCCCCGATATAGCCCATTGCAGTGGAAGAACCTTTTCAACAGTGGGGCTTGGAAATTATTGGGTAAATTTCCATACTCTTGTTAAAGTAGCACCACTACATTTTAACTACTACATATTATTTCACGTGGTGGATAAAAGCGATTATACTCAAATAGATGAACGATCAGGTAGTCATCAAATTTCTGCAACATAACATCATTTCCATGTTCGACATTCCTACGTCACTTGTTTTTGACACTGGAACATACTTTTCATCGTTAAGACTTTATGATTTTGCATTGGAAAATGGTATCATATTGAAGCATTCATTTAATTACTATCCACAGAGGAATGGTCTTGCTGAATCCACAAATAAGAACCTTATCTGCATCATCAAAAATACCATATTCTCTGAACAACAAAATTGGCACTCTGCTTTGGTGAAACCCTTATGGGCTAACCGAATCACACCAAAATATTCTTTGAACACCTCCCCTTACTTCCTGGTGTACGGAAAACAGGCCATACTCCTACCAAATATTTACTTGCCCTCTCTCCAACTATCGTAAGAGTCCCAAGGCAAGCCATGTCTACGAGTTTAGCATATGGTGGACACTTTGCACAAGCTACAGGAAGAAACGTTGAAAACTAAAGAATTTTTCTTACTTCACTAGAGTCATATCAAGAGGTGGTTTGACAGGAAGTCTGTAGGGAAAAACAACTTTAGTTTGGGTGACTTAGTCTTAAAGTGGGATAAAACCCATGAGGGCAAAGGAAAACACACTAAGTTTCAGTCCCTGTGGATTAGGCCATTCATGCTACATGAAAATCTTGGCTAGCACACATATCGTCTTCAATCACTTGATGAGAATATTGACTCTCTCCCTGTCAATGGCCAAGACTTAAAACAATACTTTCAGTGAAAAAATGGGGTTGTTCCCTACACTATGTACATAGTATTTTATTATTTGTTGTTTGAATTTTCTTTTGGTTTCTGTTATGTGAATAGGTGTTGTGCATGAATATGTTATGGCTTCTAAGTGTGTGTGTGGCTGAACTGTAAACATGCTTGTGAAACTTCAACATTTGGGTAGCCTTGTCTCTGTATTCCTTGTGTTGGTTACATCTTTTAGCTGATGAAGTTCTAAGGGAAAATATGATCCATCCATTAGGAGAGTTTTGGTCGAACCATGAACCCATGACTAGTTCGGAAACTTCATGCCTACACTCATTTTTCTGCTTTGATGTTCTCAAGCTTACCCAACTAGTAGAAATGGAGAAGGGGAAAATCCAAATGAGAAAACCTAAATCAAAGGTATTTATATGCTTCTCTGAAGGAAAAACCTATTTTTCTCTCAATAAGTCGGGATCCCTCTTCCTCCCTATTGTTGTTCCTAGAGACAACCCCTGGGTTGAGTGGAGACCAGTTCCTATGACATCTTAGTGAGTGATTTTATATTTGACTGGAAGCTCATAACACATTTAATCTTCAATATAATTCAAAAGAAATTGATTTAGAACCTTCCATAAGGGATGCAACACAAGAACTGATGTAGATAACAATTCACAGGAATGTTAATCATAAATTCTTGGTGGTCAATGCTAGTTTAAGTTTGCAACTTATCAATTGTTTTGAGTTTATGTGTTAGGAGAGTGAAGCATAAATGAAAATCGATACATGCGACTTAAATGTTTAATAATACTATACGTCTCATTTTAGAATGAAATGAAATAAGAAGAGATGTTAATGGGGTGAAAAGATACATGGAGCGCTTTTAAGGACTTAGTTTCCATATCCATACATGTGTCATTCATCAACATCTGATTCAAACGAATCTATATATTCATGAAAAACACATCCAGAAACTACCTTTACATGCAATCTGAGAAGAATATTGAACACATATGTAAACACATAGAAGAGAATACATACTGCAAACTCAATAAGTCAGAATCACCAAGGACTTTGTATTAATTTCCAAAGAAGTATACATTCATCAAGATCCATAGCGTTGTTCTTATGAAAACAAGAAGTGACTTCCCAAAATTTTGAACACTCATTCAGTTCAATAAAATTGTTCTTATAGAGCCTCATAGAGAGAGAGCCCATTACAAAAATATTATTTTCTTGATTTCATCATGATAACTAATCATGTCAAAATTTCAGCGTGCTCTGTGGCACAGTTGTACTAACTGAATACTAACAAACTGAATAGAAAAAAATATTAACATAAGAGATGCAAGTAAAATGTTGTAATCAACATAATCAGAAATATCTTCAAGTACGGTAGGTAGTTGGTGTATGTTGCGTCAATGGTTCAATGATTTTAACAATAGGCAGATTAACAAATTGCTCACATCATTGCCATAGTGCTGGAGGTGGAAAAGGAGTTGAGAATAATCGTTGATATGTGACCTTAATATTGGTCAGGCTAGCATAACTTAACCTGTGATGAAATAGGTTCCTGACCATTCCTAGCAGTTGAAATTCTTTCTTCAGATAATTTACCATAGTTTTCCCTTTGAGGGTAGCGGTTTTCTCATGGGACGAACCTGCCTTGCTTTTGGCTTTGACAAGTCTCTAGCTATACTACTCCCAAGGGGTCAAATCTCCAAGAAAATCCCAATAGCTAGGTAATCCTACTAGGACCACCCTTTCAAACTCGTCACTGAAGGTGACCACATCTTTTGACACTATTTCGAGGCATTGCTCGGCTTTGACTCTAGCCTCCTCCTTCAGGATCACTTTGGATATCTCCATAATGGTGTTCACTCTATCCACCATGTTGATAGGCCTCAACTCATTGATCGACCTTTCATTAAAAAATCGAATAAATTTCTTGGTGATCTGAGAGTTCCTCTCGCCCTCCTCTTTGATATCTTTGATGAAGCTTTTGTAATCCTTGATCACGATCTTTTGTTCATTCATCAATGTTATGTGCTCCCAGTTGTTCCTCATCTCATCGATAATCTCATCCTAGATCAATTTCCTTGCTTATAATATAGACATGTTCCATTTTAGCTTTGCTTTCAGCTCAGTAACCTCATGATTCACCACCTGTAGATTTTTATTGATGAGTTTAGCGTTCGTCATGGTAATTTCTAGTTGCCGCTCCTTCTGAGCTAGAATTTCATTAGCAAAATCGAAGTCTCTTTGCACCTTCTTCAGCTCCCCTTTTGAGAGTTGTAGCTCAGTAAGGGTCTTGGTGAGTTGTTCAGTGGGGTTTTGAGGGTCTTCAGGCACAACCACTACACATACATGAGATTTCACTTTCATTTTCATTTCGGCTAATTGTTGCTTGAGGGATACTATGTCATTATTTCTTTCAATCAACTCCTTGGACAAGATCTCTTTTTATCTCTCAACCTGAGAAAGCTCTTGAGACTGCACATGTTCACTACTTGACATCTTCAGCTTGTGCCTCAACTCCTGGATCTCCTTTTGAGACTGATGAAGGAGATATTCCAGTGCCATCTTGTCCTCTAGATTCACCCCCAGTTTTACGATCAACTCTTTGAAACTCTCATTATGTATATGTAGGGCCCTAGAGTTAGCCCTCTCTTGCTTTAACCTATTTGTAGCCTTCTCTAAACAATTTCTTGGCTTTGCTGATGGTCATTGCATTCTTGTTGAGATCATTGTATAGCATTTCCCCCACCTGTTTGTGGAAATTTATTTTGTTTGATAAGGGAACACTTGCTAGGTCCAAAGAAACATCCAAAGTTTTGAACTGAGAACCTGAAGGAAAATATTGTGCCAATGGATGTTATAGTGAAAACTTCATCTGATTCTGCTCTAAATCCATAGCAACCAGTAGTCTGGTGTGATAGGGTACTGATTGGGATGCCATTTCCTATTGTATTTCCTCCCTAAATTTCTTGTTTCTTTCCTCAATGACCTTTCCAGTAGGCCATCTTGACCTAGTAGCAATAGCACCTTCCTGAGTGCTCAGAACTGTTACCTCTGCAGAGGATGAGGCTGCATCTTGAGGTGGATCCTCCAAGATCACCTAAAAACCTGGTTGGTCTGGCCCTGTTTCCACTAGCTTGGTTACAATATCTTCTTCTTCTTTAGGATCTTGACTTCTTTCCTTTTTATTTATATGTATGTCCTCCATCTCGATATCCCGAACTTGGTCGACAATCCCTTTTTATGCTTTTTCGTTGTCATAGGGATCTTGAGCTCCATTTCTATATTAAGAGGCCATGAATCAAAATTAGCTTTCCATTCAATTTCAGGCTTGGGCTCATGTACATAAGTTGAGGCTTTTATCTTTTCTCTCTTTCAGGAAATTACACCCTAGAAATTTCAATCTGATGCTCAAAACAAAAGTTATGAGTATTTTCCCTAGGTCTATTTGGAATGTAATTCAGGAGTCTGCAAAAAGGCCAACTTCCTCAGATCATATCTTCGTAAATATAGCGCGAAAAGATCTGAAATTCGGAACCGAGGTTCAGAACGTTTTCAACCCAAATGGGTTTTTTTTAGCGTCTGAAACGTCGCAGAAAAAAATTTATAGCGCAAATGCCACGATGACCTGTTTGGAGCAGCGAAACCCTGGAATCCAAAGCTCTGATACCAAATGTTATGAATCCAGCTCACAAAAAGATAGAAAAGATAGATCAACGCCTTATAATTAAGCCTCTTCGAGGGGGAAACCTCCTTTACATTACACAAATGAACAATTCTTGGATGATTCATATGACAAAACCTCCTTTCTATATATAGGAGTCTAAGGGGTCACAATATAACTAGGCCGACCTAACAATAATAATATAAAGGCACAAAAATAACAATAGAGGGATTCTATGGGGCACAATAATAATAATATGGGGACAATAGGGGCACAACAATATTAATAAGGGATACAACTACAATAGTAATGGGGGAATAAATAGTATTATAGGGACCTAATAGATCATCATGCCAAACATTTCCCTTGTCAAACTCCATCTTTTCGAGTAAGGCCTCAACTGTCTTGAAGGCCTGTCTTGCATTCACAATAAAAAGATCCACATCCTTTCCCAATTTAAACATATATACTTTCTTTGTATGAATGAAATGGAGTAGGTCTACATTGAGGCCTTTCCTAATGAATTATAAGGAAAAAAAATCTTATTTGCAAGAACACAGGTAGGTGGTAAGGAGGGATCTCACACCCATAAACCCTAATTTCTGTATAATTCTCATAAAGATACCAGGCCCCCACCATAGTGTCTTTGCTAAGTTGGATAAGATCTTTTTGTTGGGGAAGAATTCTGGGTTATGGATAATCCTATATGCAATATCCATATAGGTTGATATGAACTGAGAGTAACCACCAACGTTTGGTCTTCTCATGACCATAAAATTCCAATCAATGAAAAAATTCCTTTTCTTATTACGAGTAATAACATGTATACCCAAATAATCGAGCTCTTTGATGTGGGTGTACATGAACAGGTAGAACAATGGTGCATAATATCATAAATAAGATTTGGTGGGGAATTGATGCAGCTAAAAGCATATGACTGTAGACAGGTAGGTCGGGATGTCAATCAAACAACCAGGTTGCATCATTTTGTGTAGAAATCCCAGGATGGCTTTGTTGGTCATATTGGCATCGTCTTCCCCCAATAAACATGAAATTATAGATAGGATGGGCCGAATGGGCTCAATGAACAGGGTGATTGGGATACACTCCACACGAGGTAGATATTGCACGCCGGGAACTAGGATCTTTTTCAAAAAGGACTGGTGTCCATTAGGCAGAAGGGTAACATAATGATATACTAGGGTCACATCAAAAAATGGTTGCATCCCAGTGGAGGTGGGAAACTTTTTGGATCAATTCAGGGGTTATTTCAAGTATTTTTCCCTAGAGGTAGAAACAAAGTAGTTTTTCTCATCAATGTATGCTGCAGTTAGCCAGGAAACAAATTTAGGGAAGTGATGAAAAGAAGACATGATTTTGTAGTACATATTAGAGTTAACTACTCAGAAGTTATCTGCCCCCCTGCCATGATTTTTGAATAGGTCAAAACAAAGGTCAAATAGGTGGCAGGGACAAGCCAGGTCAGCAAATTGGCCCTTGGTGTCCATGAAGGGTTCAAGGTCAGAAGAGGAATTGAATTCACTAGTTTTCAGGGTTTCAGTTGTTGCTTTCTTCATTTTATAAGTAAAATAAAAAAATACATGTGGTCGTGGATGGTAGGTTACTTGGTTTTCATAGGAATGGTTGAAAATGACGCCGGGAGAAACTCTTTGGGTGGTATGGGTGCTCGAACAGGGGTCCTGTGCAGTCAATTGACAAGGAGGGTTGTGTCAGGAACTAGAGAGTGACTTTTGGGAAAGGAGGTGGGAGCAGGTCAATTTATAGCAAGAAGGACAATGATAGGATGGCATGGTAGTGATGTCAGACTGGGGAGACGCATGGCTCGGTAGGATTGGTCAAAGGAGGGAGACAAGTGGATAGGAGCGGGGACCACAAAATTACCTCTTATCATCAATATCGCGCTCGCTTGATGAAAAGTGCTAGTGGGTTGACCCACCTGGCATGTGGTTCTTATTGTACTTCGACGGGTCATCCAAAAAATGGATAAGTGCCACCTCCACTACCCGGGGTGGATCTAATCCATCGGATCATGCTTTGACTTTTCAACTCCAGGGGGTTCATGCGTGCTAGCTGTCACACAAGTTTGGTCCTCCGGACTGATCCAAGACTATTGTTGATCGGTGATGAATGATGATTAGTCCAAAAAGTGCACTATCTTTAACTAATCATTAGAACCGTGTAAAGTCACTTTCCTACCTTCTTCGCTTCTTGCTCAAGAGCTGGATAAGTAGCTTGTTACTTTTTTTATTCTTCCACTTGTGCACTTGGCTTCAACATTTCTCCCTTAACCATGCTTTAACCCAAATTTTTTATTTTTGAGGCCATATCAATGACCCTTGGTGTCTATCTTTTGAAATTTAGACGAGTAATTACATTGCCTCCAACTGAGGACAGTGTGTTGGATGAAATTCACTGAGAACCTGCAGCTTATGTTTTTGCTTCTTGGGCATGGAGTCATTTTATTGAAAAACTTTGCTCAAACAAGAAGAAATAACAGAAAAATCAAAATAGTATTGGTTATTTACAAATAACATACTAGTGTTTACAATGAGTGAGGGTGGTACCTTTAGTGCTGAAAGTAAAACTTGAGAAGCTTCCCATTAATCGACAACTCAAGTGCTTCACCTTCTAAGTTTTCCAACAAGAAAGTATTGTTCCCTTTTTCTTCTGTGATCTTGAAAGGCCCGAACCATAAATTGTCAAATTTTCCATGCTTGCCCTTGTCTTCCCTCCTAACATCCCATCTTAAAACTAAATCCCTAAGCTGGAGATGCTTTTCGTTTGCCTTTTTATCAAACAAAGACTTCATTTTCTCCTGATAACTAATCAACTTATGATTCACCTACTCTCTACTCTCCTGAAGTTCTACTAATTGATTTATCCTTTGGGTCAAGGCATTAGGCTCCTCCTCAATGTCTTGTAAGATTTTGTTAACATAAATAGCAAGTTGTAAGGGGAAAATTGCAGCTTTCCCATAAACCAAATCGAAAGGAGATTTCCTAGTGGATCTTTTAGTCATGACCTTGTTAGCCCATAGGGAAAATTTCAGTTGTGAGTCCCAATTTCTCTGGTTTTCTGCAATCGTTTTCTTCAATATCCTTACTAAAGTTTTAATTGAAGAATCAATTAATTTGTTTCCCTGTGGTTAATAGGTGGTGGAATGACCAATTATAACTTTGAAATTCTGATAAAAATCAATGAACTTTGCTGACTTGAACACTTGGGCATTATCCGTTACAATTTTCTTAGGCCAGTCAAACCTAGCAAGGATGTTTTCCTCCAAAAATTTAATGACTATAGTATCAGTTGCATTTCTGGCCGAGATTGCTTCCACCCATTTAGTGAAGTAGTCAGTAGATGTAAGTATCCACTTATGCTGGCTGCTAGAAGGTGGATGTATTTCTCCAATGAAGTCTAAACCCCATTGCTTGAAAGGCTCTTCAACAAAAACAGGGATTAGTGGAAGTGGTGCTAGTTTCTTTTTCTCTACTAACATTTGACACTTCTCATAGGCTCGAACATAAGCATGAACTTCTCCAAATAGTTTTTGCCAATAAAAACCTGCTTTCAGTATATTGTGTATTGTAGACCTCCAACTATAATGTCCTCCACAGATGCAACCGTGGAACTCATTCATCACCTAATGAATTTCATCTTCTACTAAACATAAAAGTAGGATCCCAACAGGGTCTTTCCCGTACAATTGACCATTTTATATATATTTTTTTTGGGTCTATAGTGTCAAATCCCTTTACTTCTCTTTATCCAAGTCACTGGGCATCTTAGAAACAACACATAGTGAACAATGTCTTTATACTAGCCGTACACGACATACTTCATCTAGATTTTCTGAACTACTATTGTGATCATTTGTTGTTGCATCTCTTTTCCATCTTCTCCATCTCCTTCAGTTAATAAGTTTATGCCCAATGCTTGGAAATTTGTTTCTGATAGGATTTTAGCTAGCCCCTGTCCTTTGATGAGTTTAGTGGGCTTGATGTCCATATCATACTCCTAGATTTTAGCGATCCACTTGCCTCTTTTTCCATCACTATCTCCTTGCACTAGGATGTCCTTTATGAATGCTGTTGGAACATAAGAAACCATGTTAGATTGTAAAACATAAATTTTTAAAGCCTTTAATGTAGAATTTTGTAGAATTTTTCTAAAAATCAGCTAGCTTTGATACCATGTAGAACGTTTTCTATAGATCAGCTAGCTCCAATACCATGTAGAAATTCCCACCTGTAGATCACTTGGTAATGCAATGTACTAAAGCAAAACACTTAATCTACTTCTACAAACAATTTAGCGGAAGCTTCATCAACCATGAGAAATATCAATAAGAACACATATAACTGATAAGAAGGAATCAATCACACATAACATAGAAGAATTTACCTGGGGAAAGCACCTGCCTAAAACCCCATCTCTGTATTATCATAGAAGTGGAAATATAGTCCGGATTACACAAAGCCTTAGCTCAGAAGCTATCCAGTTCTTAGTACAATCCCTCTGCTGCTCATAGACAGTCAAAGGCTTCTCACAAACCTTCTCCTCTGCCCTCCAAGCCTCCTATTTCCTTGTGCAGTTTCCTTGGGGTCCAGTGATGTCACATGTGTGAATTGGCCTCTTCACACACTCACTAACCTTTGAACTAACTGCACAAACCTGAAGGAGATAAATCCTCATCATGGACGAGCTTCCTTTATAAGAAAAATATTCATCCAACTGATAGTACACTGTCCCTTCTCTGATCTCAACTGGGTCTCTGTCTGAACTGCCATGCATCAGTTATCCATGAGAGAATACTCAGTTATCTGAAAATAACAGTTGTCACATGCATGCAAGCATCAACAAACTGTATCTCATTAATTTAACAACTTGTTAAATTAATCTAACTGAACTTGAATAAGTTAAACTAAGTCAACTGATCCTCTCAATATAGAACTCATCCTTAATTCCTCAATCAGTGGAGCAAATCAAGGACACATTCCCCAATCAGTGGAGAAATTATTACATGTTCTCACAAAGACTTCAAGTTTGATTTTCCTTAACTAATTAACTCATGGAGAATTAATTAATTAATATTCAAACTACTGGTAAGACCAAATTTGAATTGTACTTCCTATTTTAGACCAGGGACTGTCTAAAAATAGGAATCCAACTTGAACCGCTAAAAATAGAACTTCTATGTTTAGCACTTCCATTTTTCACTCCCTGTTGCCCAATCCAGCACTAATGCCCAAACTACTATTTTTAGCAGTGCTATTTTTAGCAATTTCTTGTTGCCAATTTTCAAAACTCCCTCTCAACAAGAAAGGCTTCCTCTCGAACTTGATCCTGTACCTCTGGAATGTTCTGCATGCAACACATCTACCAAGTGTGGTTGCTACAACAACTCTCAGAACAAAAAAAACTCCCAACTGACCACTCTGTTGTGCTAGAAACATACTTTGATGCTGAAGCTCTACCTGCTGCTGACAAGTTCTCCCTCTCTGACCTCTGTGCTACTGCAACATCTCCATGCATCTCGCACCATTTCACCCTTCTCTGTGCTACCCTGCACAATGCAACATTCTTGTGCCTCTCGCATTGCTGCAGCCTGCATGCTCTCCGCTGTCCCGGTATTCCCCGCATTGTAGCTCTCTCTGCCACTCCATCTGCATCTGTCTCTACCCAATCAGTCAGTTCCTGCTACTCCACATCGAGGCTCTTGTAGTAAGGTCTCATCCAAGAGGTTGGGTACCTCAAGGATCTTGCCCCTCCTCCATGGGACAATCACTCCACATCACCCCACCTCCTACCTGGAGGTATGGATGCATGTGATCCCTCTGCACACCTGGCTCGAAGTTTCCCCCTACTGGAGGTCTCTGCATGAGTAGATGTCTCTACTCGATCTCCTCTCAGCTTCCCCTATTGTGGCTGCTCCATAACCTCCTGAAGCTGCTGCACCAATCGTGGCTCCTCCACAATTGTCTGAGACTTCTTCTAGCACTGCATGTTGAGAGGTAATATACTCTCCCTCTCAACCACCAAGTCTCTAACCTTTGCCTTTCTCCTCAAGGCTTTGCATGCATCTTGTACCTCAAGTGCATACAGGTTCTTGGCTAGCACACCAATCTATTTCCACTTTCCTGCCGTCACAAAATTTTCTAGAAAAAGAGCTAATTTTAAATCAGTGATATCTCCCTCATCCGAACTCCAATTCAGCCGATTTTTTTTTTTTTGATTTTGGGTATTTTTCCGCAAGAAATCCAAATCTGCTATTTATTTCTGAAAATTTTGTATAGAAATTTTCAGATCTGCTCTGCAAACTCTCGGCCCAAAACTCAAAACTTTGAAATCTCCTCTCAATACACTGTTCTCTCCTTGATCACCTGTGCTCCAATACCATATAGAATTTTGTAGATTTTTTCTAAAAATCAGCTAGCTCTAATACCATGTAGAACTTTTTCTACAGATCAGCTAGCTCCGATACCATGTAGAAATTCCCCACCTGTAGATCATCTGGTAATGCAATGTACTAAAGCAAAACACTTGATCTACTTCTACAATCAATTTAGCGGAAGCTTAATCAACTATGAGCAACATCAATAAGAACACATATAACTGATAAGAAGGAATCAATCACACATAACACAGAAGAATTTACCCGGGGAAAGCACTTGCCTAAAACCCCATCTCTATATTATCATACAAGTGGAAATATAGTCCGAATTACACAAAGCCTTAGCTCGGAAGCTATCTAGCTCTCAGTACAATCCCTCTGCTGCTCATAGACATTCAAAAGCTTCTCACAAACCTTCTCCTCTGCCCTCCAAGCCTCCTATTTCCTTGTGCAGTTTCCTTGGGGTCCAGTGATGTCACATGTGTGAATTGGCCTCTTCACACACTCACTAACCTTAACTACACAAACCTGAAGGAGATAAATCCTCATCATGGATGAGCTTCCTTTATAGGAAACATATTCATCCAACTGATAGTTCATTGTCCCTTCTCTGATCTCAACTGGGTCTCTGTCTGAACTGCCATGCATCAGTTATCCATGAGAGAATACTCAGTTATCTGAAAATAACAGTTGTCACATGCATGAAAGCATCAACAAACTATATCTCATTAATTTAACAACTTGTTAAATTAATCTAATTGAACTTGACTAAGTTAAACTAAGTCAATTTATCCTCTCAATATAGAACTCATCCTTAATTCCTCAATCAGTGGAGCAAATCAAGGACACATCCCCAAATTAGTGGATAAATTATTGCATGTTCTCACAAAGACTTCAATTTTGATTTTCCTTAACTAATTAACTCATGGAGAATTAATTAATTAATATTAAAACTGCTGGTAAGACCAAATTTGAATTTTACTTCCTATTTTAGACCAGGGACTATCTAAAAATAGGAATCCAACTTGAACTGCTAAAAACAGAACTTCTATTTTTAGCACTTCCATTTTTCATTCCCTGTTGCCCAATCCAGCACTGAAGCCCAAACTGCTATTTTTAGTAGTGCTATTTTTAACACTTCTATTTTTAGCAATTTCTTGTTGCCAATTTTGAACATTTAATGCTTTGACCAGGGCATAAGCTTGCTTCTCTGGGATGTTATACTTTAGTTCAGCATCAAGCAACACTTGACTAAAAAAGGCTATTGGTTGCTCATGTCCTCCACTATTCTTTTGCAATAAGACAACAACCACAATATGAGGAGAAGCGAAAGAAAATATGTAAAATGGTTTTGAATAATCTGGGCTAACCAACAAGGAAGCTTCAGTAAAATATCTTTTAATCTTGAGAAGAATTCCCAAAAATTTGGATTCCATTTCACTTCATTTTCATTCTTCAACATCTATGTGATTTCCTTTACTATCTCAGAGTATTTGGGTATGAATCTCCTTAAGAAGTTAATTCTACCCAGGTAGACTTGGAATTATTTCATATTCCTTGGTAGGGGAATGTTGTTTATGGCTTTCACCCACTTGGGATCAATATTCACTCCTTTTTATGCTACTATGTGCCCCAATAGCTTTCCCCTGCATAGGGTGAACTAAGACTTTTTAGGATTCAAGGAAAATCCATATTTTCTGCATTTCTCAAAAGTGAGTCGTAAATGTTCAATGTGTTCCTCATCTGTTTTAGATAAAATAGTAATGTCATCCAAGTAAATCACTACAAATTTGTCATGTTCTCCCACAAATTCTATATCCATTGCTCTTTGAAAAGTGGCTCTTGTATTTATGAGACCAAATGGCATTCTGGCATACATGAAGGTTCCCCATGGTGTGGTAAATGCAATTTTCTTTTGATCCTCAGGATGCACTGCTACTTGATTGCATCCTAAAAAGCCATCCATCATAGACATCCAAGCTGACCCTACCACCTTTTCTAAGATAGAATCCATTTTGGGAAAAGGGTAATTGTCCTTTAATGAGGCTTTGTTAATATTCCTGAAGTCCACACACAACCTTATCTCTCCATTCTTTTTCCTAACAAGAACCAGATTTGCCACCTACTCTGAATATCTCAGGGGTACAATGATTTTGGCCTGGAGTAATTTCCTTACTTCCTTCTCAATGGATGGGAGTAGAAGAGGATTGATCTTCTTGAGTTTCTTCTTGTATGGTTTCACCCCATTCTTCAAGGGAATCTTATGCTGAATAATATTAGTATCAAAAGTTTTTAAATCATCATACGACCAAGCGAACACATCTCTATAATATCTAAAAATATCCAAGTACATTTTCTTGTATTGGTGGGAAATTCCCTTTGACAACTTGAGTATCTGAGGCTCTTTTTCTGAACTGATGTTGCACTCCTCCACATGTTCTTCAACTCCTTGTTCAATGGGTTTGGAAGCTACATCGTTTGAGTTAAACAATTTTCCAAGGGAACCAGACCCCGAGGAATAGTATTACCCTTTAGCTGCAAAATCTTATGCCCCGCAATGGTTTCTTCCCAAGTAGCTCGCTGCTCATCTGTTATCTTTTCGTCCTCTTGGTCAATCACAAAATTTGAGAATTCCCCAATGACTTCCATGAAACGTTTGATTTGTTCCTCGTCCTCAAACACCTGCCAATGTCTAACATTATCTAGTACTGAGGGTCTATATCTAACTTCAACCTCATACCTGAGAAGTGGATTTTGAGGTGGTTTAAAATTGCTGGCAACTATGGCCAAGGAGTCAGCCACTCGATTTATTTCTCTGGGCATAAATTGAAAATTAAATGCTAAGAATAAGTTATCAACCAGATCTTAGACCTCATTCTTGTAAGCCTGTAATCGCAAATGCTTGGTTTGACACTAGTTTCTGATTTGCTTCACTACCAGCTCAAAATCTCCAAATACAGTTAAACACTCAATGTCAAATTTTTTATCTGTGTGCAGGGCCAAAAATAAAGCTTCGTACTCAAAAAATTTATTGGTGGCCTCAAATTCCAATTTAAACGAGAGAGGGATCAAACTGCCTTTTGGGGATATCAACAACACACCTACCCTGTTCCCTTCCCTTGAATAAGCACCATCAAAAATATAACTTCCATACCCTACCACCATCCAGTAACTATTGGTCTAGTTGAATTTAACGTTGCACCTATGTCTCTTCCAATATCAGATCATCCTCCTCTAATAGCAAGGAGGAGAACTCTCTTTTTATCCCATATACAAGGGAATTATTCGAGCATTCAACTCTCATAATTGTCTTAACAAAACTTTATTCTCTGTACAATCATATTTCTTCTCCACAAAAGATAGGAATGTGTCGTGGCCACAATCACCACCCTATTAAAACCTTCCCTGGTAGCAATTTTGAATGGGTCCCCTAGAAGTTTGATCTTTCACCTCTTTGAATGATCTTTTTTATCTCAAGGATTTTAACTCTTTGCCAAGTCACATCTTCAATTCTTAATGGTTAAGGTCTCCTTAATAAATCTTTTCCGCATGATTCATCTATGACCCTTTCTAGCCCTTCATTCATATCCTTCACTAGGACTGTTTCAACCCTCAAAACCTCCCATCGCATCCTTGTTTCTATATCAACGCTTTGATAATAGAAATACTCGACAACATGCATAACTCACCCTTTTTCGCTTATCGCAATCAACATTGACACACAACGCGTACCATGATACACTAGACCTGATGACATTATTAACCATAATATATATATTTTCGGGTTCGGAGCCTTTCGCATATCGCAATCGGCGGGAGTCAAAGCCGAGCCATAAGGCTGATGCGATACAATGCACCCGACAGGACTATCAAGTATAATACATACATTATTGGGTCCGCTTCCCCAATCGCATATCGCAATCGGTGGAACCCAAGGGTTATATATAAGGTGCGCTGTGATATACCGGACCCACTAATAACTATGAATTCGGGTATATAGTATTTCAAGTCCGGCCTTATGGTCGGATGCAGGTTTTTCCTGTGTATTCCCATGTTTTCGATAAAGTGTTGTGGTCCGGTATTTAAAAAAAAAGCCCATAGGGCAAACGTGCCAGAATATTAAGCGCAACATATATATATTTTGGGTCCACAGCCCATCGCATATCGCAATCGGGCTTTGATGAAACCCAAGGTCCATTCACTCACCATTGAAGCATTGCGATGCGATATGGTGGACCCAAACCAATACTTTTCCATCAACAAAAACAATTCTTTCCCTTTATCTTCTAAACAAGAAATATAAAGTAGATTATTTTTCAAACCTAGAACATAGAGAATGTTGTTGAGATGCAGCTTCGATCCATTGTCTAGATTTAATGATGTAGATCTGAGGCCTCTAACATCATAGCTTTTGTTGTCACCCAATTCCACTACATGAGAGGATGACTCCTTTGATAGTGTGTGTATTTTCCTACTTTCATTGGTCATGTGTCTTGATGCTCCACTATCAATGATCCATGCATTGTCATCAATAAGAGATCCTATAAGGGCATCCAAGAATCCATGACTCTTGACTTTGTTGAATAGGTAGTAGATGATCTTCTTTATCCCTCTTCCAGCAGAGTTGAAACCCAATCTTATGTAGTTCACCATAGAGGGAGTATCCATGCCAAGAAAGTGATCTTCAACTTCTCTTGACCTTAGTTCTGATACCATGTTGGAAAATCAAAGATATTATATTAGGGTTTGATTCTACTTTCTTCATAATTATTTATGAGTGTGTTTCCTTCCTTTACTTTTTTATTATCTTATCTTTCATGAAGAAATTATACATACATGAATATCACAAAACAAGAGACATAAGATATAAGCACATGCTAGGGTAAAACACCCTCGAGGGGAAATCCCAGTCAAGATAATTCTTCCTTTCAATAGTATTCTTTGAGACTCTTCACCCTAGACATAGACTAGACTTTCCCTCCACACCATGTCAGCCTCAAGATCTTCGACCCCTTCCAGCAACTTCAACTAGGCAGCAGTTTCCAGCAACATGCAGCTTCTAGTAGTAGCGAAATATTAGGAGACTTTGATCTCCAAATCCAGAATTCGAAACAGAGAGAGAGAGGCACCAAAAGTTTGATTTTCCTCTTCTCTAGAGACTTCCTCAAACTTGCATGTCTTTCCTCCTGCCAATAGCAGACTTCGCACTTCCTAGCTCTTCTAGAGATATCGAATTGTTTGAGAGAGAGAGTGCTCCAAAATGACTTCGACCTTCTCCAATATATAGGGTTCTTGCAGGTCAAATGGGGGTCCTTAGGCTGACATGATGTGGAGGACACATAATTCATATTTTACTTGATACAAAACCTTTTTATATGATCCGAAAGCCCAAGAAGGTTCTCTTCGAATGTACAATGACTCTATAAACTCAATATTAATCCTATGAGTCCACAATGGGGACTATAACTAATATAATGATGACCCAAGCATGAAACCCATGCTTTAATAATTCATCGTTACAATAATAAAGATTCTTTTCTTTATTCTTTTGACAATTACATTACGTAATGACTGAAGTACATTATTGAAGACCAAACATAGTTACTTTTTCCAACACTCCATAATAGGTAAAAATGTGTGGTTTTGACATCATTCTGTAGCAGTAAACAAATTTACAACATTCATCAAGTCTTAAAAAACTTGTAGTATGTGAAAATTATGTTCTAGATCCCAACAAAGAAGATGTTTTAAAGAGAGGAGTTTTTCATAGTTGTTGGAGACCCTTCCCAATCCAACATTATATTTTATATGATTTTGTACATTGAGGAAAAGAATGAGACCACCTACACAAATTCCATCATCAGTGGAAGCACCATCAAAATTTGACCATGGGACATAATGGTTGATCACCTCTCTAGAAATATTTTGAGGTATATGCACAAACTCATTGGAGTGAAGGAGGGACTATATTGCACCAATTTGTATAGAAATGATGTCACGTTTCAAAGAAGGATCTTTGAAGGTTGCTTTGTTCTTGGCCAGTCATACCCCGCAACAAATGACAGAATGTATAGACCTGATATTCTCATCATGTGTAGAGTCCGACCAATATTTCCATGCATTTAAGAAGTTATCTCCTTGCATACCAAAATGCATCCCAATTGGTGTGTGTGAGACCAATTCCTCTACATCTTTGCACAATATGCACCAACTATTGAAGAAAGTGTAACTAGGTTCGGTCTTCATAAATGTAATTTTTATCTTTGTACTTGTAAAAGAAAAAGAATTATTATTTTTTTCAATGAGTTTCTTGCTCATTGCATAGGTCTAGCACATGTTGAAGTGCTATAGGAAAGTCAAAGAGTCAATGTAATTGTTGAAGACCCTTATGGGCATGTTACACCATGTAAATTTATGTATTAGAGTCAAGGAATGACCTCCAAGAAAATTCATAAGCCTCCTCCATATGTCGGCCTCATAAAAAGGACTAATTCGGAATTTCAAGGACAAGTTGGCCTAAAGTGATCAAGTCAGCTCAAAAGGAGGGACAAACTCCTATATATAGAGCCATTCGTCCTCACCTAAGGAGAAACAAGTCATCTCTGAAATTAGTGAAGAAGAAGGGCTAAGAAAAGGTACGAAAAGGAAAAAATAAGGTGTCTCTATTGCAGTAAAGAAGGAGGAATGGAAGGTCGAGTTTGAAAGAAATATTTTAGGCCTAATTATAGTCACACATGCGAAGAAAAGAGGCTCATTCTGCTACTATAATAGACCTACTAGGACAGTCATACGAGAGACTTGTTTGGGTTGGAAAAGTGGGTCAATTAGGCCTCTTACTCAAAGCGAAGGAAGAGACAACTCAAGCGAAGGAAAGAAAGAAAACTAAACAACAATTATTGAAGGTATCCTCTCACACGTGCGAAGAATAAGGGTCATACTGTTACTGTCTGAGATCTGCAACTACATCAGAGAAAAGAGCTTGATTGGGTTAAGAATAAGGTCTTTTCCTTGTAAAGAAAGTCATCATCTCAAGCGAAGGAAGAAAAGAAGAAGGTTTCTTCTAGGGCATACAATCTAGGGTTGCTATAGTAAAGCTATCAGTTGCCGAAAGAAGGAGGACAAAGTGCTAAGGTAGTGATCTCAGATTTGAAGGGAGGGCTTGACTTGTGCTTTGAAGATCTTCTTGTCAAGGGTCTAGGGTTTTTCATTTTTCAATTGAAGCTTCAATAAGAGAAATTTGCATAAGAGTTTTCCTCTCTAGGACAGAGACGTTTTTCCTTGGCTGAGAGCCAACATCTTGTGTTCTTGTCTCTTTTGTTTTTGGTAACTGTTTGATGGATTAAGAAAACTCGCACTAATAATAATAATATATTTTCAATAAGAAAAGTAAAAAGTACTTCACAAATTGTTATCATCGTCAGAAGAATCACACTATACATAGATGCCCTAGATTCTTCAACATGGTATCAAAGCTAAGGTGACACATCAAGGAAGGGCATCTCAAGAACACATAGAAATTTGAAGTATCAATATCAAGAAACAAGGGAACACAAAGGTTGAAACATCATATCTACAAGCAAGGGTTCTAGATCCATCAAGGACAAGGAGAATTACCATATCCTCTCCTAGATCCATCCAGAAGGACTACCATCCTAGGAATAAAGAAAGACGAAAGCCTTCCATCTAAAGGCATCTAAAAGAAGGTTCATCCAAGAAGAGTCTCCATCAAATATTCCTCATCTTCAAAAGGAAAGCACTCTAGATCAAGCCTCATCTACACATTGGGAAGTTTTCATCACCAAGCAATCTCTCACAAGGCACCTTGAAGAAAGCATCTTGAAGAACTCCAAGATCCAAGAAGTCAAATCATCAAAATCTTCAAGGAAGTAGCAAGATCTCTAACACTCTCAAGTAAGTATTTTTATGTCCTCCTATAACAATATCAAAATGTATTTTTGCAAGGAAAGCAACAAATTGGTTGGGACTGCTAATTTCCTTGCATGGAAAAAGAGGACTGATCTACTTCTTAAAGAGAATGAACTTATGGACTATGTCAAAGGGAGTGTCATTGTTCCTGCTAAGGAACAAAATCAAGCCATAGCAAATTATAATAAGGAGGAAACAAGGGCTCAAAGGATTATAATAGAATCCATAAAAGACCCTCTCATTCCTTATGTTTCCAAACTTGAAACATCTAAAGAAATCCATGATAAGCTGGTTGATATATTCTCAGTTAGTACAACTGGAGAAGTGATATCATTTCATAATGAATTATATAAAATGAAGATCTCCAAGGAAGAATGAATAGCTCCATACTTCATGAAGGTCTCTAAGATGAGAGACAAATTGCAAGAACTGGGAGAAGTTATATCAGAAAGAGAGATGACAACTGTGGTGCTCAATGCGTTACATAAGGAATGGGGCAACTTTGCATCAAGCATATATTCCAGGAAGGATTCCACCCCGTTGAATGAACTTTGGTCTCTATGCAAGATTGAGGAAACTAGACTCAAAGCCAAAGATGATGTGGGATCAAAGGAGCAGGTGTTTGCTGCTATGGCCAAGAGAAAAGGGAAATTTGGCAAGTTTGGTCCACAGAGAAAGGGTAAAAGAGATATGTCCAAAGTCCAATGCTTTGGATTCCAAGAGTATGGACACTATAAGAGGGATTTTCCTAAGTTCAAGAAGGATAAAAATAAGAGGAAATGAGAATAAGCCCACATTATCCAAGAAGTGAAAGAAGAAGATAAGAATCACAAGAAGGAGGACCCTCCAGTTCTCTATTATGATTGAAATCAACTTCTTCACATAAGTCTTCTTTAAATTTTTGGGTATCATAGGAACATGTTGAAGGAGGATAGAATGCATGGTTTATGAAAATGGTATCTTTAGGAATATAGGAGAATTATGTAGAGATATCTCAGATAAAGATATTCATGTAGGAAGGATGTAGCCATTGAATGACCTCATCAATGCAGGAAGGAATGATCACGAAGAATCATCTTAGAAGGCCACTATCATCAACAGGAAGGAACATTTGTAGAATGAGGACTATAAGGATCCTCTAGTGGAATCTTCAATAAAAGATTCATGGTTTCAGAAAAGGAAGATGTCTTGATGGGAATCCCACTTTTGGGGATTCAAGAAAGGATGATATGTAGGCAGAGAAAGATGTAGCAAAGCAAAGAATATTGAGATGATCTCAATCAAGGAAGTTGTCAAAGGAAGCTGAAATGATTAAGGAAAGAACTAAGATGAGGTATGTATGCATCTACGTTTTTAGTTTAAAATTCATGTCATCATATGTGTTAATGAGATTGAGGAATGGCTCTAAAAGCATGGTCAAGAATAGGGAAGATCTCTTTCATTAAGAATATGCTTGAAGACGTGATTCACACACTGATAAAGGTCAACATGTGAAATGTCCTCATAAGAGGTATGAGGTGGTTGACTAAGAAAATCTATAAAGAACCATATGAGATAAAGAGACCAGGGATAAAAGGACACCATGGACACTAGGAATCAACATTCGATAGATTTATTGAAGGCATCTCCCGAAAGAAGGCATGATAATTCTGACAAAGGAAGAAAAAGATCAAAGGACCCTTGACACTTGGGAATTCCTTAGAGATGTGAAAATGTAGGATACCAATGATTCAAGCCAACAAGATGTCATGATGGAAAGCCATCTTGTAAGGTACTATTTATTTAATGTTATGCTTTAATTTCTTGAATAATATCTAGACAGGTTCATGCATGGCTACTGGAACAAGGGTTGTAAGTAGAAGTACAACTAACATTCATGTGGTTGATGGAAATTCCTAAAAGAAGCATGATGTGAAAGAAGTAGCCATATGATGAAGGTTCTAGATATGTATCAAGAAGGCCACTTTCCATGAAGAAAGGAATGACATGATGAACTAAGAAGGAAAGTGATCAGCGGATGATGCCTTACAAATAATCAAGGAAATAAAATGATCAAGTAGGTGAAGGACCCACAAAGAAGAAGTTTCTAATGAAAAGAGTCCCTAGTTGAAAGGGAGCTCTGACAAGTCCCTAACTGAAAGCGAGCTTGGGCAAGTTCCTGGTAAGAGGGAGCTTGGGTACATTCCTTCACAAGAATGGGAATACCTTCCCTAGTTGAGAGGGAGAGATAGACACAACATATTTTCTTCACTTGGGAAGAAATAATGGAGGATTGGGTAATCATCTAGCATCTGATGCTCTTTGAGGATGTGTAGGGCATCCAAGACAAGAGTAGGCAAGAGGATTGATATTCTTTGAGGGTTGGGAACCCAAGTCAAGAATCGTCCTAGAAGGTCATACTCAGTGAACACCCGAGTGGGTATGTACCTTGAGAGGCAATGATGAAGGTGTCTATAGTCATTGGTCTTGCCAACATTATGCTCTGATATATTGAGAGATAAATTTGTCAGTCAAGTCCTTGCTGTGGAAAAAATGTTGGTTCCTATGATGCTATAACAGATGGATTGCCAATCCAATTTCTCTTATGTGAATTCTTGAGATTGAAAATGGCCAAACACCTTGTAATGATTTATGAATACCTCCCTAGTTAAGAGGGAGTGTTCAAGAAAGTGTGACTAGGTTCGATCTTCATAAATGTAATTTTGATCTTTGTACATGTAAAATAAAAAGTTTTTCTTTTTTTTCAATGAGTTTCTTGCTCATTGCATAGGTATATCGCATGTTGAAGTGCTATATGAAAGTCAAAGAGTCAATGTAATTTCTGAAGACCCTTATGGGCATGTTACACCATGTAAATTTATGTATTAGAGTAAAGGACTGACCTCGAAGCATAGTCATAAGCCTCCTTCATATGTCAATGCACAAGAAAGTGGTGTGAGTTCCACAAGAAAGTGGTGTGAGTTCCTGTTGTGCTCTACAACAACCCCCCATTTCATATCATTTTTACTTATAAACATTAACGTATGAAATGGGTCCCTTTAAAATTTAATTTGGTATCAATGCTATTATAATCCAAAAAAAAGTCCAAAAAATGAATAAATGCACTTTATAAAACTTTCTGGGCAAACCCTTAAAAGAAATCATGTAATGATTTGTCATTGCGATAAAGCGATCGCAAGATCGCATATCGCAATGACACATGAATTATAATTAAGCACCCCAAAGTTTTCCGCCGATGCGCATTCGGCGATCGGCGATATTCCATGTACATGTTATAATGCCCCATGCCAATAGTCCCGACGCGATACACATTCGGCGAATTCGGCGATCGGCGACACGCTACAACAGTTGTGATGTTCCCAAAGACTTGTCCCGATGCGATGCGCAATCGGGAATCGGGTATCGCGGCAATCTCACCCAAGTCTTATTGCACTCAAAGTTTTTCGCCGATGCGATATCGCATTCGGCGATCGGTGATATCCAATACACACCATTAAAGCGCACTAATTATATCCCCGATTGCGATCCGATAAAGCGCGGTTTTCAACGAAGAGCCGTTAAGTGATGGGATGGCACAATTCAATTGTAATAAAAGCTTGATCTCTCACGCAATCCTTTATCTATGCTCAATTGCCAAAACGTCCATTGCATGCTTAAGTGAATCGTTCACCCAAATAACGATATAATGGGCATTTAAGAAATGACGGATTGAAAACGGCTAATTAATAAGATCATGTCCTAAAATCTTTTCACGGATTGTATACGCGCCCATTTTAAAAGCTAAATCTTTCAGTTACGCATCTATTCATATGTGCTGTATCACTTAAGAGTTTTTCATCGCTATCTCTGTGTATTACGCCCAATTGCCTCTTTGTGCAGAATTCATTCACGGAAGCTAGGCCTGAGAAGATGGGAAAGAAGTCCAAGAAGACTGCAGGTGCTTCCGCAACACCAACTGCAGGACAAGCGGCCGCAAACAAGAAGAAGGGACTAATATCCGGTACCACATGCACGGGGCTCACCAGAGTGACTTGGCAGGGCACTTATAACCTAATTGAAGCTGAGCAACCAGAAAAGATAGTGTCAGAAGCTAGTGTGGACTTACTCAAGAAGTCTGATGCAACTCTCAAAGATTTGGCCGACTCTTTCCTTCACAGGATAGCGGCCAGAGATCAAATTCTTCCCTATACAGACGTTGTGCGATGGGCGATTGAAGAAATCCCCATATTGGACAGGACTTTTAATACAAGAGATGGGAGGATTTTCGGATCATTCAAGCCAGATGACCTAAGGCAAATGTATCATTTGCCTGAGCCAGAGAAAATATATAACAAAGCCTTCTTGGAGAAGTTCGCAAGCGAGAATGAGATCGAATCTGAACCTATCAAGGATTGGAGGCAAAACCCCAACAAGCACAAGCATGAATCCTCCGGTAAGTACTCGGTCGATTCTTTGGCTTCTCCTTATTGTTATGCGGGGATTATGATGTGTAGGCTGTGGGGATTGCATGATTCTGCCAATTTTACCATTGAAATGGTTCCTTTAATGGAGGCAGCAGTAAACAGTTTGATTATGGATTGGGCTACTATTCTTTCGGATAAATTAGCAGTAGCTGTTCGTGATTTTAGGTCTCAGACTGTTGTTTCAGAAAGGAAAATGCCCCCGTTCTACTATAGTGCATATATCTTAGACACTCTTTGTTTCAATTCCGAATTTCCTGTTCTCGGGTGGAGGTGGACTGCACAGGACCCTTCACCCATTCATATATATCATCAAAAATTGTGGAAGTCTTCTTATAAAGACCACTTGTATCAAATCTGTAATGGTTTCATGGTGCCCATTTACTATTCCATTTTTGATAAACCCATTTCAAAAATTTCCTATCAAGCTTCCTTCGATTTACCAGCAGTAGCAAGTTGGTTTGGAGAAGAAAATTTCACCTATATCAGAGTTTTCGGCAGTAAAGCCGACCCACATGTTCTTCCTCTTTATGTTCCAGATAAGCTGCTAGCAAGGAGATTGCATATCAGATCATGGCTGAGAGTACTACACAGACTCTCAAAATAGAAAAGAAGAAAGGATGGCCATCTTTTCCCTTCAGATGTGGCGTTTATACTCTGCATGATCTTAAACATGCAGAAAAGGAAGCCACGAAGCTTCAGTCTTTAACGCTGGCCACGATCCCAAACAGACCATACGACCCAAAAAAGACTGCTTACAATGCATTAGAACATGCCAAATTAACGAGGTTTGAGCATCAGAAGGATATGTTTGATGACCTGTTCGTCGCCTCCGAAACAATAGGTCATGTTAAAGAACTCGCTAGGATGCGATATAATGATGAGGGATTAACTGAGTTCAATAAACTCAGAGAACAGAGGTTGCAAACTCTGCCTCTGGATTTACTGGCAACATCCCCAGCAACATCATCAAGCCGACCTGTTCAAGAACAGGAGGAGCAGCAGAAGAAGCAACAGGAGGAGCAGCAGAGAAAAGAACAGGCGGAAAGGCTAAAGAAAGAACAAGCCGAGAAACAGCATAGAACACAAATGGAACAAGAAGAAAGAAGGAAGAAAGAACTAGCAGATAGGCAGAAAAGGGAGCAAGAAGAACAGCAAAAGAAGGAACAGGAAGAAAAACAGAGGAGAGAAAAAGAGGAGCAGCAGAGGAAAGAGCAGGAGAAAGAGCAGCAGAAGCAAACCACCAATGTAGACACTACTATAGACCCCAATTTATTACAAGAATGGCAGCAATTTCACTCCATCATCAGTGGATTGGAATGTTCAAAAGATGGAGATAATTATAAGACAAACGATACGCAGGATGTTACCTCTCCTCAGGTTCTAAGTGGAACCAACGGCCCACCAAGTTCTAAAGAAGTTGAAGTTATTCCAAAAGACCCCTCTGACCAGATTATTCTACAGATAGAAGATATTCTGCCATTGGATGTTTTCTACAGCCCAAGACACAGGGCAGTTGTAAAGCGGTCAAGGAAGAGACGAAGGATTGATCAACCTTCTATCTTCCCCGAGCAAACGGTCACGGGTAATGTAGTATGGAAGGAGGAATTGGATCCCTCCGATGACTTAACAAAGCTATCACAATATGCAGGCGCTTATTCAGCGGCAACAATTGACAAAGCATCGGAGGTGAGCCTTCTATTGAAGAATAAGGACCAAGAAATCTTTGCGTTACAGGCAGAATTGGTTGAAAGAAGGCAAAAAGCAGCACAAGCCGAAGAACAGTTGCTGGCGCAACAGCAAGAGAACAATCAGTTGACTCAGCAATTGCAAGCAGAAAGGCAAAGGATCGATCAGGGTGCGATCCAGAAACAAAAAGAATTGTCAGAGGCATTGGAAAATTTGAGAGTGGCGAATGAGCAAATGATAAAGACCAAAGATGAGCAGATTGCTCAAATGTCATCGCAGCTGGAAAAGATGAAGGGTGCATCGCAGGTAAAGGAGTTTAAATCAGAGGCATTATTGATAAACAGTGCATTGATATCTCAGGTCAGACTCTTATGTCAACAGATCACTCAAGCTGAGTCCCTATGTGAGCTAACTACAGCAGTAAATCAGCAGGTAGAAAAGGCCAGAACTGAACTAGATCAAGCGGACGAAGCCATTACTGCATATCTTGACTGGCAAGACACTGATTTGGGAAAAGCAGCAAAATTGCCCAGGATTAATGAAACACAGAAAGATATTCTTTTCACAGAATGGCACACTCAAGTGATGAAAGCAGAAAGGGCAGCTTCAAGATGTAAAACAACCACCAGCAATCTAGTGGATCTAGTCAATAACACTCTTTACCTGGCCAATATGATTTCTCAATGTACACCGGGAAAGATAACAACTCCAAATACATTAGAGCAAACATGCTACCCTGAATTAGAAGAAAAAGGAAGATTAATCGCTGGAGTTAAAAGCTTATCCTTAGATGCATATTGGCTCTTTTTAATCAAGCCACATACACAGAGATCTGCCCTAAAGTGCCTTACAGACGCAATCGGGTGTATAATTCCCGATATCCAAGATGCCACCTACGCTGCACAGCTCAGTTCGCGCCTCAACAAACCTCCGGAAGTTGAGCCAATGCTTGCAATTAATCAACTCAGATTCAAAGGAAAGCAGCCGACTTAATGAGTCACCCTCCCGCTTGCCAGATCTCCAGCCAAAACAGGATCAACAGTTATTGATACCAGCTTAGTAGGATTTCTGTTTAGTAGATATTTAAATTAGATTAGTATTTATAGACCCTTTCATTGTTTTGGAAAGGGTCATAAAATTTTGTAACAAACTTAATAGGCTGAAGTTTGCACTACTGTGCTTCAGTCACTATTCTTTTATGAAATTGGACCAGTTGTTCTGAATTTGACATCAAATTTTTTAATGCAATTGTGCACTATTGCCTTTGTGGAGGACGATTTCTGTGTTGAAGGAAGAACTGCTAATAGCGATTGATATTTGGGAATGTGCTGCAGCTCATATGGTACTTTTATCTACGTCTGAAGTCATTCTTTTTATATGAATTGTTATGCTATATATTCTTGCTATTATTGAATACATGCATGCGTTATAACAACAAATCTCTATCTCAGCCCACTATTGGATGTTTTGTGATTTGCATTTCTTTTAATCATGTATGTAACAATGATATAAATGATAAAGTGTAGTAATTTCGCTGTTGTCGCTTTGTGTAACTATTTATGCACAGCAATCTTGAACAATTTAATATCTATGTTTGAAGACAGAGTCATCTATATGCCTGTCTAAAAGCTCAGATCATCAAACGCTACACTTTAGAGATCGATAAAACCCCGAGGTAGATTATAGTTATTATATTTCTGCCGATAGTTGTAGTTATTCGCTTATCACTAGCATAATCTATAAGTCGCTCATCCATCCCATTTTATCCATTTTTTGGGAAACTGGTCCCATTATCCCCAGTTGGAGCCACTATTCCAAACGGAAAAGGCGCTGTACTAAGGTCCGGACTGGGTGGTTTCCCCTATGTTGTTGCAGCGATTTTCGAGGCATCAACATAATTGGCGCTAGAAGGAGGGCCATCAACTGTGAATGGCACATAAGTCCAAACCTATAAGCCATTCTAAGAGAAATTCTCCCTCCGAATCCCCTCGACCTTCCCATTTGCACACTGGTTCGCCGGTATCCAAACAAGGAGAAGGGGAATCAACTACCACTGCTCAAACCCATCATACCCCAGAACAATTAAGTCTTGAATCACCTGAAGTCCAGTCTCTAATCCATAAACTTCAGAGCTTCTCGATTTCACCACAGAAATCTGAGGTATCAGAAAGCAGTGCGACTTCGCAGTTCAATCTCACTCACCCTCTCACCAGACTTCAGAGCGAAAAACTCGGTATTGAACCCACTGAATTCCCTTTACCCAAAAGGAAAAAGGCGAAGAAAATTACTGAAGGATCTGATAGTGAAGAGCTCTCATCCACGTCCTCCATTGCATTTTCCCCTCTGCGAGGTCAACCATCCACTCCCCCATTACAAATTGTCGTTCACCAGGGATTAGAAGCCTCAATATCCCAACCTGTTCACTCCTCATCTTTGATCCCTTCCCATACATCTGGAATTCCAACAGTAGTGTCAACCACTGTCGCTATTATAATGGCAAACCCATGGACTAGGCCAGGTGCAGTCAACATGCCTACACCATTGCATGATCTACCAGATGCTCCTGAAAAATGGCTGCCTAAATTTAACCCAGATGACGGGACCCAGGCTGAAGAACACATTAACAATTTTGTGTTAGCAGTTAACTTAAAAGGAGTGACAGAGCAAGATGTTGTTGTAAGACTCTTCCCCTACACCTTACAAGGATCAGCAGGATCCTGGTATTTTTCCTTACCCTCTGGTTCAATTACCAGTTGGAACACATGCCAAGAGCAGTTGCTTACCAAATATGGAGATGATAGGTCCTTAGCTACTTTAATAAACGACCTCTCCAATATGAGAATAGAGCATAGGGAACCAATAAAGGAGTTTAATGCCAGATTTAATAAACTCTTGAATAAAATCCCTACAGCTTCTAAACCAAGTGAACAAATTCGAAGCGAATGGTATATTACTGCCCTACCTGCCAACATAGCTATTTTTGTAGACAGGGCTGGGAAACCTACCTTAGCTGAAAACATGAGAGAAGCACTTGCTGTTGAAAAACGCATCAATGCTCTAGAAAAGAAAGCTGCTTTGGAAGATAGAAAAGCTAAAAAAGTCTCATTTAAAGAGGATTCAAAGAAGAAAACCCCAAAGGACCCGTATGACATGGAAGGTTTACAAAAGGTCCTTAAAACGTTGTCTAACGAAATGGTCGAGATAAAGAAGCAGGTGGCCGAAACCTCAAACAAAAGACCATTTAGAACTTATAAGAAAACTGAAACAAAGCCACCCAATGTTATATCTAACGCAGATTCAGAGTAAGAAGAAGAGGAAGAGGAAACAACCTCACAAACCGATGATGAGGAAGAAGTAGCTGAATGCCACGGAATGTGGGATTTTATACTCCCAAACTCTGATACCGAGAATGAAGAAGAAGCCTTTCCGGTTACCACAAGAAGTAAAAGTACTTCTGAACCTGCCCAGGCAACTTCAAAGAAAAGGAGCGCAGGTGCAACCACGACCAAGGAAAAAGTTCCCCCAAAGAAGTCGCCTGTAGTTATTCCGCAAAACCAGCCTTCAACTTCTAATTCTCCTTCAACATCCAAGACATTAGTGGTATCTGATTCAATGGAATATAACATTGTTGATGACATGAAGAAAACTAAGGCAAATATAACTATGTTTGAGCTTAGTAAATTAAAGCATCAACAAAAATTACTTCTTAAAGAATTGAATGCTGTTCCCTCTACTCCCCTTCCCAGTGCAAGAGCTGCCAACGATTCAGGCCAGCCTCCTGCAGGTATGGTTGAAGCTACCGATTCAGTTCTAATTGGAGATAGATCGAATTCTCACACTCCACCCTTCCTGCTGACCTATGAGATTTATAACAGAAACCTGCACAACTGTTTAATTGATTCAGGGGCATCATCTAATATAATGCCAGCTTCAGTTTGCTCTAAACTGAACATTGAACCCCAGAAGTCTGCTATTCATATTGTACAGTTGGACAGGACCAAAGTGCAGGTTGTGGGAGAAATTAATTCTGTAACCATCAGGTTGTCTGCCGATCCCAGGATTGTACAGAGGATAGATATCCTAATTGCTGATATACCTGAGTTTTATGGTTTAATTTTGAGCAGAGATTGGTCCGAAAAACTGCATGGGTACATTTCCACAGATTGGTCACATATGTGGCTTCCCTACAAGGGAAAGCCAAATCAAATAAGGATCGATCGAGAGAAGCATATGACCCACACAGTTACTGAATTTGAGCAAGAAAACCAACCTGTGGCGTTCAACAACAACATTTTGGGGAACTATTCGTCAGAGTCATTCTTTGGCAACTTTGTTGCCCAACCATCTCCTTTTTCAGTCAATCATTTTACATCTCAGATTGAAAATTTTTCACAAACTGATAAGTCCAGATGTTTTAATGATGCTGAGGAAAATGTAAATATTTTTGTTAATACTCCTTTATTTTGGTCTCTATATTTTGATGGCTCTAAGTCCAGCGAGGGCTCAGGAGCAGGTTGCATTTTGGTTAGTCCACAAGGAGAAAAGACAATGCTGTCTTGTAGGTTAGAATTTGAATGCACTAATAACACAACCGAATATGAAGCTTTAGTCCAGGGATTATATAAAGCAATCGGCCTCGAAGTGCAATATTTAAAGGCATTCGGCGATTCAGAAATCATTGTCAAATAGGTGAGGAATGAAATTCATTGTCTTTCAAGTCACCTCAAGCATTATCAATCGCTAGTACAGGATCTTACCTCACACTTTTCAGCATTTAACATTTCTTCCATTCCTAGGTCACAAAACTCGGCAGCCGACCTACTAGCCAATGTAGCTTCTAAGCTTCTACCTTCTGAAGACTACAACCTGGATAGATTTTCTGTAGAATTACTTTTTAGGCCTTCAATTCCTGACAATGTCACTAATTGGAGAGTATTTAACCATGACCAAGATATCTTGCAGTTTCTAACTTCCGAAAAGTCCTATGACAATCAAGTTATTGAGGAAAATGACCATGATCTACAGATGAAAGAAACACCTCAAGAAAATTCAATTCCTAAACCAGTGGTAAAGCTCGAAGACCTTTATGATATCAAAGATAGGTTTAAACCTGTAATTAATACAAAGCTTCAAAGTTCTACTCTTAGGTTTGAATTGATAAATCTAGGTACTGACCATGCTCCTCAAAACATCAATTTAGGATTAGGACTTTCCCAGGAAGAAAAGGAAGCATTTATTAAACTGTTAAGAAAAAACAAACAGGTCTTTGCTTGGAAGTATGATGATTTAAAGACGTATGATACATATATTATCTAGCATACCATTCTCATGCTTCCTGATCAGAAACCGATTCAGCAAAAGTTAAGAAAAATACATCCAAATTTGGAGAGCCAGATAAAGTCAGAGCTTAACAAGCTCTTAAAAGCCAAGATTATTTTTCCGGTCCGACATTCAAATTGGGTCTCTAATATGGTGCCAGTCAGAAAGAAAAATGGCGACATTCGAATCTGTATTGATTTCAGGAACCTAAACAAAGCGAGCTTGAAAGATAACTTCCCATTACCTACTATGGAGCAAATCCTCCAATCAGTAGCAGGCTCTGAATTGATGTCCTTTCTTGATGGATTCTCAGGATATAACCAAGTTCTGGTTCATCTTGATGACCAACTTAAAACCACATTCAGAACAAAATGGGGAACATATGCATATCAGAAAATGCCTTTTGGACTCATAAATGCAGGAGCGACATTCCAGAGAGCCATGGATATAGCCTTTAAAGGGTTGATTAATCGATCAGTAGTCGTCTATCTAGACGATATTACTGTATATTCTAAGAAGAGATATAATCATTTGCATGACTTAAATCAAATCTTTCAGCGATGCAAAATATATGGTATTTCTCTGAACCCAAAGAAGTCTTTCTTTGCTCTTGATCAAGGAAAACTCTTAGGCTTTATAGTATCCAAAGATGGCATTTACATTGATCCTGATCGGATCAAGGAAATTTCTGAAATCCCTTTCCCACACAATAAAAAGTCGATGCAGTCATTTTTGGGCCAGATTAATTTTGTTAAACGATTTGTTCCAGATTTTTCTCAAATTGTATTACCACTTCAGACAATGATCAAGAAGAATTCAGTCTTCAAGTGGGGATCAGAAGAAAAGCAAGCTTTTGATGTTATCAAGCAATCAATAATCAATGCCCCAGCCTTGAATACTCCAAATTTTTCTAATCATTTTACATTGTATACCATTGCGTCCGATGTATCTCATGCCGCAGTTCTCACGTAGCCAAATGCTCACAATTTAGAAGCACCCATATCATTCTTCAGTTCAAATCTTCAGGGTGCCGAATTAAATTATTCCGATGTAGAAAAACAAGCCTTTGCTGTATTTAAAGCGGTCAAACATTATAGACCCTTTCTTTTAAAAACCCATACAAAAATAATAGTTCCTTTCCCGGCAGTTAGGCAACTACTAATCCAAAAAGAGCTGGGTGAAAAAAGGGCAAATTGGGTCACAACGCTTCAAGAGTATGACCTAGAAATTAAACCAGCAAAGATTGTTAGGGGCCAAGGTTTTTGCAGGATATTGGCAGGAGCATCCAACATTCCAGAATCAAGCGATGCAGATCAAACTCAAGAAATTAATCAGATAAGTGTTATTGATTCTGGATCTCAATATGCCGATTTAATCTTTTATCTAAAGAATGGTTATGCGCCTCCGAATTTGTCTTACAAAAACAAAAGGGCCATTAGATTAAAAGCGAAGAATTTTACAATCATTGATGACGTGCTTTTTAGACAGAATTACGATTCTATCTTGTTAAGATGCCTTGAAAAACCTGAAGCCCAAAAGGTTTTGCAGGAGCTACATGACGGACCAGCAGGAGGACATTTCGGAGCTGACACAACAGCTCACAAAATTATTCATGCTGGTTACTATTGGCCTACTTTGTTTAAAGATGCTCACGAGTACGTAAGGAAATGTCTAAATTGTCAAACTGCTAGCGGAAGACAACATAAATCGGCTTTCCCCTTGCAACCAATCAACATTGAACAGCCATTTGAGCAATGGGGATTGGATATTATTGGGGAGATTACTCCAGCATCTTCCAAACAGCATAAGTATATCCTTACTGCTACCGATTACTTTACAAAGTGGGTTGAGGCAATCCCTTTAAAGACAGCAAATTCTGAAGCAATCATTGAATTCATAGACCAATTCATCATTACCAGGTTTGGTGTCCCAAATGCTCTTGTTTTTGATAATGCATCTTACTTTTCAGGCAATGCTATGTTTGATTTCGCTATTAAAAGAGGATTTAAGTTAAAATATTCTACTAATTATTATCCCCAAGGAAATGGTTTAACAGAATCTACTAATAAGAATCTGATTAAAATCATTAAGCGAACTATCGAACAAAATCAGAGGAATTGGCACAAATCCTTGGTATTCGCATTATGGGCTGATAGGATAACACAGAAAGCTTCTATTGGAACTTCTCCATTTAATCTTGTTTATGGAAAAGAAGCAATCTTACCCACAAATCTTATTCTTCCTTCTTTAGCCCTAGTGCAGTTCATTGAGGAAACTCCTTCCTCTTCTATTCAGTTTAGACATGACCAGATCCTAAAATTAGAAGAGGAAAGAGAAAAAGCCAAGGTTACTCATGCCAAACACCAACAAGTCATCAAAGCAGCTTTTGATTCAGCCTCATCCGGTTCAAAGCAGTTCCAAGTCGGTGATTTAGTTCTGAAATGGGACAAAGCCCATGAGGACAAGGGTAAGCACTCTAAGTTCCAGAAGTTGTGGCTTGGACCATTTCAGATCTGTGAGAAGATAGGCCATTCAACCTTTATATTGCAAGATTTATCAGGTTTGAGAGATTCTCTCCCTGTTAATGGCCTTGTCTTGAAGAAATTCTTTCACTGAGGAGGTAACCCCTTCTCCTTTCATTTCAGTAGGATTTTAATAGTTTGTAGGATTTTAGGAAATAAGGTTGTGAGATGTCTCCCATTGACCTTTTGCTGTATTTAAAAAGTTGTCCCATAGAATAAATATGAACATTTGCTTTAAAAAAAAAAAAAAAATTATAGAATTTTTTAACCAAAAAGGATAATTTCTAGGAAATTAGATATCTTTGTATTCTGAAAATCACAATTCAAATTTTGTCAACTCCTCTCAAAGCATAGAAATATTGTAAACCATTTTCTGTTTTTCAAATTGGTCTCTAAAGGTTATCCATACTAAGATAGGAATCAATCCAATCTCAGCATCTTCAACTCTTACTCTGTCATCCATTACTCTTAAGAAGAAGATTGTTCACCCCATCCACTAAAGTTTATGATTTTTCAGAATGTAATTCTAAAATATAAGATATTTAAGATAAGAGGTCTTATTACAAGCCTGCTTACCACGTTCATAGAGAAATAGTTTATCTGACATTACCAATACTGCAAACAAAAATAGGGTAATGGCTTGAAATCTCAAGACAAGGGGTCTCATCACGAGCGAGCTTGTTCAGTTAAACTACTATCAGTGAGTGGCATTGTCAAACAGCTGGCCACCAAACCAGGACAATGGCTTTTTATCTTATCAATGACAAAGAAGAAAAAGGAAATGAAATACAAAATATGAAAAAAAATATTTTGAATTCATTCTGTTAATCACACTCTTAATTGGATGGGACAATGGACAATCACATGGTTAAAAGGTATCCCTGTCGAAACTATAGATGTTTGCTGGCAGCAGAGGCTCTACCTATGACAGATGAGTTTACTATAAAAGGCTGATTTGGAAAGGTATTCTATTTTATCATTACAAACCGATAAAGACCTATTTCAAAGCTTAGAATGTTTTTTCTTAAACAAGAGGAAGTCAACAAAATAGTTTCATTTTTCTCAGAATATATTGAAATCTAGTTATATTAGAAATTTCCCCATTGATTGAAATTCTATTTTCTGAAAAAGCTTAAATGTTTCTATTTTTGAAAGAGATAACTGGTTCTTCCAGCGAATCGCCAATTGTTGTGCTCTACAACAACCCCCCATTTCATATCATTTTTACTTATAAACATTAACGTATGAAATGGGTCCCTTTAAAATTTAATTTGGTATCAATGCTATTATAATCCAAAAAAAAGTCCAAAAAATGAATAAATGCACTTTATAAAACTTTCTGGGCAAACCCTTAAAAGAAATCATGTAATTATTTGTCATTGCGATAAAGCAATCGCAAGATCGCATATCGCAATGACACATGAATTATAATTAAGCACCCCAAAGTTTTCCGCCGATGCGCATTCGGCGCATTCGGCGATCGGCGATATTCCATGTACATGTTATAATGCCCCATGCCAATAGTCCCAACGCGATACACATTCGGCGAATTCGGCGATTGGCGACACGCTACAACAGTTGTGATGTTCCCAAAGACTTGTCCCGATGCGATGCGCAATCGCGAATCGGGTATCGCGGCAATCTCACCCAAGTCTTATTGCACTCAAAGTTTTTCGCCGATGTGATATCGCATTCGGCGATCGGTGATATCCAATACACACCATTAAAGCACACTAATTATATCCCCGATTGCGATCCGATAAAGCACGGTTTTCAACGAAGAGCCGTTAAGTGATGGGATGGCACAATTCAATTGTAATAAAAGCTTGATCTCTCACGCAATCCTTCATCTATGCTCAACCGCCAAAACGTCCATTGCATGCTTAAGTGAATCGTTCACCCAAATAACGATATAATGGGCATTTAAGAAATGACGGATTGAAAACGGCTAATTAATAAGATCATGTCCTAAAATCTTTTCACGGATTGTATACGCGCCCATTTTAAAAGCTAAATCTTTCAGTTACGCATCTATTCATATGTGCTGTATCACTTAAGAGTTTTTCATCGCTATCTCTGTGTATTACGCCCAATTGCCTCTTTGTGCAGAATTCATTCACGGAAGCTAGGCCTGAGAAGATGGGAAAGAAGTCCAAGAAGACTGCAGGTGCTTCCGCAACACCAACTGCAGGACAAGCGGCCGCAAACAAGAAGAAGGGACTAATATCCGATACCACATGCACGGGGCTCACCAGAGTGACTTGGCAGGGCACTTATAACCTAATTGAAGCTGAGCAACCAGAAAAGATAGTGTCAGAAGCTAGTGTGGACTTACTCAAGAAGTCTGATGCAACTCTCAAAGATTTGGCCGACTCTTTCCTTCACAGGATAGCGGCCAGAGATCAAATTCTTCCCTATACAGACGTTGTGCGATGGGCGATTGAAGAAATCCCCATATTGGACAGGACTTTTAATACAAGAGATGGGAGGATTTTCGGATCATTCAACCCAGATGACCTAAGGCAAATGTATCATTTGCCTGAGCCAGAGAAAATATATAACAAAGCCTTCTTAGAGAAGTTCGCAAGCGAGAATGAGATCGAATCTGAACCTATCAAGGATTGGAGACAAAACCCCAACAAGCACAAGCATGAATCCTCCGGTAAGTACTCGGTCAATTCTTTGGCTTCTCCTTATTGTTATGCGGGGATTATGATGTGTAGGCTGTGGGTATTGCATGATTCTGCCAATTTTACCATTGAAATGGTTCCTTTAATGGAGGCAACAGTAAACAGTTGGATTATGGATTGGGCTACTATTCTTTCGGATAAATTAGCAGTAGCTTTTCGTGATTTTAGGTCTCAGACTATTGTTTCAGAAAGGAAAATGCCCCCGTTCTACTATAGTGCATATATCTTAGACACTCTTTGTTTCAATTCCGAATTTCCTGTTCTCGGGTGGAGGTGGACTGCACAGGACCCTTCACCCATTCATATATATCATCAAAAATTGTGGAAGTCTTCTTATAAAGACCACCTGTATCAAATCTGTAATGGTTTCATGGTGCTCATTTACTATTCCATTTTTGATAAACCCATTTCAAAAATTTCCTATCAAGCTTCCTTCGATTTACCAGCAGTAGCAAGTTGGTTTGGAGAAGAAAATTTCACCTATATCAGAGTTTTCGGCAGTAAAGCCGACCCACATGTTCTTCCTCTTTATGTTCCAGATAAGCTGCTAGCAAGGGAGATTGCATATCAGATCATGGCTGAGAGTACTACACAGACTCTCAAAATAGAAAAGAAGAAAGGATGGCCATCTTTTCCCTTCAGATGTGGCATTTATACTCTGCATGATCTTAAACATGCAGAAAAGGAAGCCACGAAGCTTCAGTCTTTAACGCTGGCCACGATCCCAAACAGACCATACGACCCAAAAAAGACTGCTTACAATGCATTAGAACAGGCCAAATTAACGAGGTTTGAGCATCAGAAGGATATGTTTGATGACCTGTTCGTCGCCTCCGAAACAATAGGTCATGTTAAAGAACTCGCTAGGATGCGATATAATGATGAGGGATTAACTGAGTTCAATAAACTCAGAGAACAGAGGTTGCAAACTCTGCCTCTGGATTTACTGGCAACATCCCCAGCAACATCATCAAGCCGACCTGTTCAAGAACAGGAGGAGCAGCAGAAGAAGCAACAGGAGGAGCAGCAGAAGAAGCAACAGGAGGAGCAGCAGAGAAAAGAACAGGCGGAAAGGCTAAAGAAAGAACAAGCCGAGAAACAGCATAGAACACAAATGGAACAAGAAGAAAGAAGGAAGAAAGAACTAGAAGATAGGCAGAAAAGGGAGCAAGAAGAACAACAAAAGAAGGAACAGGAAGAAAAACAGAGGAGAGAAAAAGAGGAGCAGCAGAGGAAAGAGCAGGAGAAAGAGCAGCAGAAGCAAACCACCAATGTAGACACTACTATAGACCCCAATTTATTACAAGAATGGTAGCAATTTCACTCCATCATCAGTGGATTGGAATGTTCAAAAGATGGAGATAATTCTAAGACAAACGATACGCAGGATGTTACCTCTCCTCAGGTTCTAAGTGGAACCAGCGGCCCACCAAGTTCTAAAGAAGTTGAAGTTATTCCAAAAGACCCCTCTGACCAAATTATTCTACAGATAGAAGATATTCCGCCATTGGATGTTTTCTACAGCCCAAGACACAGGGCAGTTGTAAAGCGGTCAAGGAAGAGACGAAGGATTGATCAACCTTCTATCTTCCCCGAACAAACGGTCACGGGTAATGTAGTATGGAAGGAGGAATTGGATCCCTCCGATGACTTAACAAAGCTATCACAGTATGCAGGCGCTTATTCGGCGGCAACAATTGACAAAGCATCAGAGGTGAGCCTTCTATTGAAGAATAAGGACCAAGAAATCTTTGCGTTACAGGCAAAATTGGTTGAAAGAAGGCAAAAAGCAGCACAAGCCGAAGAACAGTTGCTGGCGCAACAGCAAGAGAACAATCAGTTGACTCAGCAATTGCAAGCAGAAAGGCAAAGGATCGATCAGGGTGCGATCCAGAAACAAAAAGAATTGTCGGAGGCGTTGGAAAATTTGAGAGTGGCGAATGAGCAAATGATAAAGACCAAAGATGAGCAGATTGCTCAAATGTCATCGCAGCTGGAAAAGATGAAGGGTGCATCGCAGGTAAAGGAGTTTAAATCAGAGGCATTATTGATAAACAGTGCATTGATATCTCAGGTCAGACTCTTATGTCAACAGATCACTCAAGCTGAGTCCCTATGTGAGCTAACTACAGCAGTAAATCAACAGGTAGAAAAGGCCAGAACTGAACTAGATCAAGCGGACGAAGCCATTACTGCATATCTTGACTGGCAAGACACTGATTTTGGAAAAGCAGCAAAATTGCCCAGGATTAATGAAACACAGAAAGATATTCTTTTCACAGAATGGCACACTCAAGTGATGAAAGCAGAAAGGGCGGCTTCAAGATGTAAAACAACCACCAGAAATCTAGTGGATCTAGTCAATAACACTCTTTACCTGGCCAATATGATTTCTCAATGTACACCGGGAAAGATAACAACTCCAAATACATTAGAGCAAACATGCTACCCTGAATTAGAAGAAAAAGGAAGATTAATCGCTGGAGTTAAAAGCTTATCCTTAGATGCATATTGGCTCTTTTTAATCAAGCCACATACACAGAGATCTGCCCTAAAGTGCCTTACAGACACAATCGGGTGTATAATTCCCGATATCCAAGATGCCACCTACGCTGCACAGCTCAGTTCGCGCCTCAACAAACCTCCGGAAGTTGAGCCAATGCTTGCAATTAATCAACTCAGATTCAAAGGAAAGCAGCCGACTTAATGAGTCACCCTCCCGCTTGCCAGATCGCCAGCCAAAACAGGATCAACAGTTATTGATACCAGCTTAGTAGGATTTCTGTTTAGTAGATATTTAAATTAGATTAGTATTTATAGACCCTTTCATTGTTTTGGAAAGGGTCGTAAAATTTTGTAACAGACTTAATAGGCTGAAGTTTGCACTACTGTGCTTCAGTCACTATTCTTTTATGAAATTGGACCAGTTGTTCTGAATTTGACATCAAATTTTTTAATGCAATTGTGCACTATTGCCTTTGTGGAGGACGATTTCTGTGTTGAAGGAAGAACTGCTAATAGCGATTGATATTTGGGAATGTGCTGCAGCTCATATGGTACTTTTATCTACGTCTGAAGTCATTCTTTTTATATGAATTGTTATGCTATATATTCTTGCTATTATTGAATACATGCATGCGTTATAACAACAAATCTCTATCTCAGCCCACTATTGGATGTTTTGTGATTTGCATTTCTTTTAATCATGTATGTAACAATGATATAAATGATAAAGTGTAGTAATTTCGCTGTTATCGCTTTGTGTAACTATTTATGCACAACAATCTTGAACAATTTAATATCTATGTTTGAAGACAGAGTCATCTATATGCCTGTCTAAAAGCTCAGATCATCAAACGCTACACTTTAGAGATCGATAAAACCCCGGGGTAGATTATAGTTATTATATTTCTGCCGATAGTTGTAGTTATTCGCTTATCACTAGCATAATCTATAAGTCGCTCATCCATCCCATTTTATCCATTTTTTGGGAAACTGGTCCCATTATCCCCAGTCGGAGCCACTATTCCAAACGGAAAAGGAGCTGTACTAAGGTCCGGACCGGGTGGTTTCCCCTATGTTGTTGCAGCGATTTTCGAGGCATCAACAGTTCCACAAGAGTCCCACTCATAACACAAGTGAGTGTCGGACCAAGCAGTCGCTGGTGGCTGAGTTGAAGGCTTCCGAATCAGATGCATGTTTTGACTTTGAGCCAGAACCCGACAAGGGGGATGGAAAAGGGAAGAAAATCATTGATGCGGATCCTAGTGCCACTGTTGCCACTGCCAAGATCCAGAAGAATGGGCCCGAAGAGCCAGAGGAGGGGGAACGTCTTTTCCACTCACAGATGTGGGTGAAGGGTTCGCCGCTGCAATTCATTGTCGATAGTGGCAGCCAAAAGAACCTCGTTTCAGCAGAGGTCGTGAAGCGGTTGGGCCTACCAACTATGCCACACCCACAACTGTACTGTATCGGGTGGCTTCACGAAGGACGAGATCTGAAAGTTCACCAGCAGTGCCGCCTTCTCTACAGCATCAAGCCCTTCACATATGAGGTATTGTGTGATGTTACACCTCTGGATGTTTGTGATGTACTATTAGGCTAGCCATACTTGTGGAGGCGACATGCTGTGTATGAGTCAAGGCCTCGTGCTGTCATTATTTCTTTGGATAATTTATTATATAGGATACCAGAGGTAGCTCCACCTACCACCACGTCTTTGATCACTGCTAAGAAAGGCAGCAAGCTCATCTCACAAACTAGGAAATTTATTTTCTGTCTGGTTCACTCCCAAAGTAAGGGGAAGATCGTTGCTACATCCATGACCCCCGCAAAGGGTTCCTCCACGCAGCAGCAACAACATAGGGATACAGTCATGACAGAACACAGGAACAACTTCTCCTTACCCAAAGGGGTACCACACAAGTTTCAGGTGGGCGAAAAAGTTTGGTTACATCTGCAGAGAGAACGCCTTACCAGAACCCATCAGAAACTCAGACCGCTTCGACATGGTCCTTACACCAGTAACAAGGCTGTGGGCAACAATGCTTTGAAGCACAACATTCCTCCATTCCTTCGCTTGCACCGATTGTTCAATGTGGACCATCGCCGACCATGCTTCCCACCATTTCTGGACACATCAGAGATTGCAGAACAGCTCACTAGAGACCCAGCTCAGCAGAAGCTTCCTCATCTCAAGGAGGAACTCAACGCAATGGGGACCATTGCTTCCTAAGGGGGGAGGAATGATCCAGGTGGATGTTGGTGGCCACCCACCTATCCCATTTGGACCCCCACAACTGTCTCTTTCAGTTTTTCAGTTTCCTTAATTATAGCGCAGTTTACTATTTTTAGCAGTTTTTCGGGTCCTAAACTTCCGGAGCCGTTTTGAGGCCCTAAACGACATTTTTTGGGAAATCTACTCCCACGATTTTTTAGATAAAAAATCGTCTTTCTGTTGTAGTCCTCGGAGAGATCTTTCCAACGGGCTATCATGCACGTCAAACAGAGATCGTATGCCAAAGTTACGACCCTGGGAAGTTGACATACCAATTTACCCAAACGGGGCCCATAGTTTGGCGTTTCATCTTCCAGGGTTAGGTTTTGGAATGTTAAGGGTTTTCCATTGTTTCTCAATAATAAATAGGCCTTCGAGCCTCATTGTAAAGAGAGTTCGAAACAGTTCAGAGGCATGTAGCCGACACATCTCTTCTCAGAGATAAGCTACCATCGCCCTAGCTGGGTTATTTCTATTTGTAAGCATATTTCAGTATTCTCCATTAATGAAATGAAGTATTATTTCCGCTGCATCTCTGTTTTTCTGGTTATCGCATCTCTGTATTTATGGTTATCTCTGTAATCTATTGCGTTCCTGCTTAAATCCGGATCAGTCAACCTCATAAAAAGGACTAATTCATAATTTCAAGGACAATTCGGCCTAAAGTGATCAATTTGGATCTAAAGGAGGGACAAACTCCTATATATAAAGCCATTTGTCCTCACCTAAGGAGCAGAAAGTCATCTTTACAATTAGTGAAGAAGCAAGGTGTTGATGGTGCTGGACCCGCCAACATGTAAGGGGATCTCCCTGGTAAAAAGTCCCAATTAGACCTCAAACCATTTGGTTTAGGAGTCCCAACAATGGGTTGTACGGTAATGACTTGACCGCGATTTCGCAGAGAGGCAAGTAAGATGTCTCTGTTGGTAGAAAGGGTGTGACAGTTGTAGTAAGTAAAGGAAGGTGCATAAGAGGTTCTAACACACTGAGGATGAGGTGAGTGCACCCCTTGGAAACCTGTAATAATACACGGCTTGGAAGGGAACACACGAGAAAAGATGCATCAAAAGCTGGAGAGCAAGTTAGCGAGCAATCCAAGTGATGGTTAAACCAACAACACATTTATGAAAGATTCATACATACTTATACAAAATAGTCCATACATGTATGCGTAAGCAAAGAAATACATATATCATTTAGAGTAAACTAGATAGCATAGAATACAATACAACATATGAATGAAATGTGTTGGATTTGTCATATTAAGTGTAAGTTCCAGTCATAAAATACATCGATGTCTAACCACTAGTTCCGATAGCGGAACATTACATCCAAAATCGCCTGCTCCTCCAAAGATATGTACTAGCTCTGCGTAGTGGAGAAGCCAAGGCTTGTTACAACACTGTCCAAGATTTCTCTAAGATACTCCTATTGAAGCTTGGCTGACCAAAAGCCTTTAAAATAAGTTATGAGGTTCTAATTATAACAAAGGGTGGGGTGACCTTTGACATTCCCCTTTGTGACAGTTCATCTACCCTCATGACTCTTCATCTACTCTATAAGCGTTACATCCAACTATCAACACTTGAACTTTCACTTGACAAGACGTTACATTACAATGCACATGTGCTCATGTGAGACATAATGTGAGACATGTTGGAGAGGTAAATCCCCTCTACGGATAGAGGCAATCCCTACTAGCCCAGAATGGGTCTAGCAACAATCAATCAATGCTACTATGCAAGTTCCTAATTGCAAATAAAAGATAGGCAATGAACACCTACTTGGATTCCAACGCTGTTGTTCGATGAAGAGATGTCGTTCTCGCTCCTTCGCTTTGGCCGGTCACGATCTTCCACGATCTTCGTAGATAGATACCTGCACACACGAAGAGAAACACAAACACAAGCGTGAAATCTAATAAATGCAATTATACATCAGTCAGAAAGGATGTAATTCACATTAACCATTACAAAGAAAAATGAGAATAGAACCATAATAGTAGTCATCTATTTATTAATCAATAAGAGAGAAAGGTACAACCAAAGTTCTGACGTTGAGTCCTTCTCAAGAGGGTCCAGCCAGCAAGTCTCTTAAGCATTCACCCTTGGAGGTAGATCTCCCAAGACAAAAACTCTCTCTCACACAAGCAATACTCACAACCTTCCTTAAGCTCTCTAGCAAATCCACACTTGTCACACCAACTACCTACTAGCAGCAGCACTCTAAGCACTATGAATTCCACACTATCCAAACTATCCAAACTATCCAAACTAGCTGCTCATGGCAATGGTAGAGGTTTAAATAGGAGAAGGAGTCTCCATGAATGGTGGGAGGATGAGCTTATCTCCAAGGAAGGTGGCTCAAATGACGAACAAACATGCCATAGAAGGGAGGGCGACATTCACAAGGCCAACAACCAGGTCTGGAGTCATCTGGAAGGCTGGCTATTAGAACAAACTCGCCCAAACTGGATCAGCGCGGGTGTATAACTGCACTGGAGCGCTGACATCGCATCTAAATAACGGAGAGGGTTGTGTCAGCGCGACTCAATACAAACATAGGATGCGCTGGCTCATGAAATTCGACCAGCGCGGAAAACACATGTGCTTCCGCGCTGGCAGCGCATTCGTTGCACTATTAGCCGCCACTCAGCACAATTATTTTAATAACAGTCGCGATGATGAAATAAACTTTGGCAAAGTGGGTCATTTGGCCAGTTTAGAGAGCATGATCATGATTATTTTTAATTCATGACACAGTCGGGAGACTGACAGGGAGACAGTGACAAATTACTGTGTAACAGATGCCCCCTAAAGCATGAAGCCCGAGAGAGTGGGAGGGGTGAAATGCTTTACAGAACTCGTTGAACTGGATCACCACCAGGAAGAACCTGCACGTATGTACAACTGATATCTCGATTACATGTAGTCTAGGCATGGGCGCAGCCATCCAAAAGACATACGAAGAAGGTCTGTCGTATGGACGCAGCCACCCAGCTGAAGAGACCATGATGATAATAAGGTATGGTCGCAGCCACCCCAAAAGACTCAGGTATGGGCGCAGCCATCCATTAATGAGTCATGTAATAATAATCCACAAAATCACAACCTGGTTCGCAACAGACAAAACCCAGGGTCTTGCGCTCCAACCCGACCCGAACAAAGTACAAGTCCAAGCATGTGAATACATGAGCCGAAGTCGAACATGCATGAACATCGTCTGATTACCAGCCAATAATGAAAACTGTTAACAGACGCGAGAGGTACCACCAATAATGACAATGGTCCTCAAGGTACTTATAGGTACAATCCGCGGCGTGTGAATCAATGAGCTGGTGTCGAACACCCGTAGAATCATTCGATCGGAGGCCAATGATGAAAACCTCGCGTCGAACACGAAGAACCTGCCATTGAGGCATGCAGGCTCTAAGGCACCTGAAGGGAGTCTCTAGGTCACCTTCCTGGATAATGAGCTGAAGTCGACAGGAAGTAACCTTGATCGAAGGTGGGCCATAATGTTTCCCGCATCATCGACACGAGACAGAGAAGGATAAGATATTTTGTGTGAGGTATCAGAGGGAGGTTGTAATTCTGCAGAGGTCAACTTCTCTTGAACATATCGGCGGCACGACAGTGGACTTGGCAGTATTTGACATCAACGGATCAAAGGTCATGGTGACGAGGCAATGAGTAGATGAGAGGTCAAAGAGGATCACCCAAACCCACGGAGGCTAGTGTAAAACAAGATGAGATGCCCCCACCCAGACACGAATGCAGACGAGTGCCATGTTCAAGAGTGACATACTACCGACACGACAATAATTATGGATCCATTTTCCCCACCATTTCTGGCGAGTACCCCAGTTATTTTTAACAAGCTTGATTGGGATAACATATGCTTGTGAGCGTCATTTCGACGGAATCCGATGTCATTAAGTTTTAACGAGTCTGACAAAGGAAGAACTCGACGTCTTTTCTTGTTTAGAGAGTCTGAAAAGACAGCAGAAAAGTAAACTCCAGGGGGGTCCTTTTTCGTAAAGTTGTGTCTCCCGAGCCCGAAAAAGTATAAAACAATGCTCGAAAGAACCGCCCGACCAGTATGATCGAGGAGTACTTTTCGTGAGTAGTGACTTCGACCCGAAAAAGTAGAAAAGCGGTCAGAAGCATGTCGTTTTGGAGCCAATTACGAGTTCGAAACGACAAAAACCCGACAATCTTTTTTAGTTTAAACGGTTGAAAAAAGAGCTTTAAAGGCGACCGCCTCTCATTTCTTTAACGAGTCGAGAGGGGGACTCGGCAATCTTTTCATCTTTAAACGGTCAGAAAAGAGCTAAAAGCAAACCTCCATTTTTATTCTCTTTAACGAGTCAAAAAGGGAAAAATACTCGGCAATCTTTTCACATTTTACGAGTCAGAAAAGAGCTTAAAGGTGACTCGTCCTAGAGGAACGAGTGGTATAAAAGGTAGCAACTGGTTCCGGCAATGGTGGAACTGCTCAAAACATGTAATGGTCAAGAGGCTGGCTAATAAAACCACTCATCGCTGCGGTTCCTCAGGAAAGGAAAAACAACCAAGTGAGAGCATATGATCGGCCAAAGAGATGGTAGCAATGGAATGAAACAACCAAGGCTCATCTAGCAGAATTCAGCGGATAAAAATGGCAATCACGAGATGTAAATCGGGTATGGGTTCATTTTTACACAAGCTTGAACCATGGAGAACTCTGCTTGGATTCGGTTTCATGTTTACACAAGCTTGAAACGAAAAACTATGCTTGTTATAAGTTCGCATGCCCCCAGCATAATAATGCAAATCGAGGTACATGCCCCCCAAGCTTCATTGCATTCAACAAAGTGGATGGAATGAAGGTTCACTCTCGAGATCAATGAAAGACTCGACTTGTATTTTACGAGATCTTAATCAAAAGACTCGATTTGGAAAGGGAGGTGTTTCATTTTTTAATGAGGTTGACACAGTAAAAGAACTATCCTCATAACCCTTGTTTCATTTTTTAATGAGGTCGCCACAAGATCAAAACTATCCTCGGACACCTAGTTTCATTTTTTAAGGAGCTTGACACAGGAAAGCGAACTATGCTCCGACCAAACCTAGTTTCATTTTTTAAGGAGCTTGACATAGGAAAAGAACTATGCTCCGACCGAACTGCATCATAATGAACAGGAAGTCGGTGCTTCCAAGAGTGTTACTCCCGGTGAAAGGACCACATCTTGGAAGTCAGGACCTAATGCCCCCAGGACACTATGCACGACGGTGTCATCACTGGATACAGGCACGGGGTAGGTGGCCACGTAGTTGATCTGTGGTGGGGCAGATACAACTGGTGGATAAAAACTAGGAGGGGACGACAACTGCGCAGGAGGCATTGGGGGACTAACGAACGACAATTGATCGATAGTCACAATTCTTCCATCGTGTGGAAAGAAAACCACACGGAAAAGCGAAGAAATGAGGGCCCCCATGGCGTAAACATAGTCGCGACCAAGGAGAAGACTAAAGTCTAAAACACCTTGGGTAACCAAGACGTCTATATAGACGGTTTTGCCTCCCAAAGTAATAGGGAACTTCGGGAGAACTCCTAGAGATGGACAGGCTCCTCCGTCGAAGGCCAACAGATTCTGAGTGACTGGCCCAAGCTGTGGGGAACCTAAGGCTTGCCAAGTAGTCTACGACATAAGACTGATAGACGCCCCTTCATCCAAGACAGTGCCAAGTACCGCCTTAGCATAGGCATGTACTGTGATCTGGAAAGGCATATGGGATGGAAGGCGACCGGCGATCAGGTGATTCCAATCAAAGGAAGCGACCAGACTACTTGTTGGGGGAATCGTATGATTGCCCCCATGTGCTAAATGAACCGAAGGAGAACCTTCGGGAGTAGCTGGGTTAAGAGAGTCATTTCGGGACTCAGGAGAATCTGAAGAGACGAGAAGAACCTGGGCGTGATGCTCGTCCGAAACAAAGTGATCGACGGGTGGACTCGAGTCGACACTCTTTCCGACCAATGGTTGGTCTGGAACAGGCTGGGGACAGCCGGGTTCGGGAAGAGGAGGTTGGACAAGAGAAGAATATGAATCAATCTCTCTGTCAGCAGGGGAACGATCTGCGGCTACAGAGAGACGTTGATAACCAACGGGAAGTTGGGGTGAAGGAGCTGTAAGACTTTCCAAGACACCGGAGGCTTTATCCATGAGTGGACAAAGGTGAAGGGGATGATTGCCTTCAAAAAGTCTACAGGGGATCCGAATCTTCCCTTTTCCCTTACCATTCCCAACTGATAAGGTAGCATCACCATGAGCTTCAGAGGACGATCGGTGGGCCGGATCGCGAGACCATACTTCTAGTACCCTGGGAATGCCAGGACAATCACGAAGAAGATGGTCCTCCTTGCATAATCGACAAGGAAACTTAACCTTCCGCGGAGGAGAAGAAGGTGGCCCGACTTCAGGGGGACTCGAAGGAGTAAGAGTTATACTTGTAGCCTCTCCCTTAGGAGACTTCTTCTTCTTGGTCTTCTTCTTCTTCTTCTTAGCCACCTGGTTATTCGAATCGAGACTTTCACCAGGCGAAGTACAAGAGGAAGACGTAGAAGTAGGCGTCGAAGGGGAGAGATCCACCTTAGGATCAACATGATTTTGTTCAGGTGGAGGGATTGATGGACTAGCAGCCGATACGGCAGGGACCAAAGAGGTTGAAAACAACCAAACAGGCAACCCGACAGTTAACCCCGGAAGGGATAACGTTGCCATATAAGGAGCACCAATATTCCCGAGAGGAGGGAAATGACCAGGATTCCCGTCAGGAGGGGAACTTGGGTTGGTGAACCCCGGAAAAGTTGCCATGGCAAAAAAAAAGAAACCTACTCAAGCTAACGCACACAAGATCTAACCAGGTAACGTTAATCGTGGCCAAATAAATTTTAAAACGCAAAGACACAACTTGACCTTTTCATGTTTTAAGAGTCGAGAAAAGGACGAAAAGATGACTCTAGTCTCCTTCGAATGTTTAATGAGCACGAAGTGACAAGACGCTCACTGGCACCTTTTATTTTAAGGAGTCCGAAAAGGATCAAAAGTGACTACTCTGGAGACTCTAGGCAAAGGGTTTACCAAGCAATCCGTAAAACTGCTTATACACCTTGGCAATCGTATGAGAACCAAGGACTTTCCGTACTGCAGTCAATCTTCCCGAATGCTATGTTCGGTGCGTTACGGTTCGCAAGGCGGCAGACTCGGCTTCCTATGGATCAAGGATAAAAGCCTAGTGGGGTCTCCCTATATACGCGATGGTACGTGGGAGCACAATCCGTGTTAGACCACTATCGAGTCACAGAAGGAGGAATCACCCAACCATAATGTGAAACAATAGTGACTATGTTTAAAGACGCCAGAACACGTCTCTAGCCTAGACCTCTGAATGTTTGCGTTAAGTTCCAATGCGTTTTTAAGTTCATTCGATTTATTTTATGGTTGATCTTGAATTAAGTTTCGGTTTCAGGCCCTATCGTGTGATCTCTCACAATTACCTAGATGCAAACTACATGCCAAAGAATACCATTTCGTTCGATGAATTCTAACTATGAGAGGGTTAAGAGTTTTCAACCAAACAAAATGAACTCAATCAATCAAACAATCTAATGCAGCTAATGGCAAAGAAATGGAAATTTTTCTTTTGAGAGCAAAAATTAACGAAATGCTCTTTTTCCCATTAACTATTGAATGCAAAAGATATTAGTTTGATTTCTTTTTCCAATGGCACAATGCACTTAAGATGAATTGAGAGACAGCAACACCGAGTAAAGAGAAATCAAATCACTCAATGAAAAACACAACAAGCGTGAAAAGAGCCGATTGAACCCAAGCAACTGTGATCCGTGTCTGGGTAGTGAAAAGTAATTGAAACAATCCGAGGACTGGTTCAATGACAGTCACCTAAACAACCAAGCAAGGAAAGCAAAAAGAGGAAGGTTTTCGCAATAGCAAAAGCAAGTAGCAACGAATCTTTGTGAACGAGTGATAAAACAAAGTCAATCCAGCAAAAACAGGATGATAGCACTAGGTCACAGGACACAAAACAAGATCCGCCCGACAAGACTTCGCAAGCAAGTGCTTCACAATTCAAATAATAAAAATCAAGTCATAAACCAGGTAGAAAGAGTAGGAGATAGTCAAACCAACAGGCTCAGGAGGCAAAATTGAAACAAATTCAATTCTACAGGATCAGCGCGAGTAACACTCAGCAACAATGTGCTGACCAGAAGTCACGCGTAGCAACAAAGCGCTGTCAGCGTGGAAGTACACGACTTAAGTGCGCTGGTTCGATTTCAGAACCGTCGCGACTGTTTAACGTACAAGCGCGATGACCACGGAGTCAAAGAAACAACTATTCGCTGTCAGCGCGACTGTTTTGATATAAACCGCGCTGAGGCTAAAAAACAGGCAGAATCAAGCCAAAAGCTCCCAAACCAAGGCAAAAACTCTTTAAACAATTAAGACACCTCCCAGACTGAACCAGGAAGTCTAAAAACAAAGAACTAATCCCCAATATTTGAAAAGAGAGTAACAATCAAACTCAAAAACAAGAATGAAAAAAAAGAGACAAAGGCCAGCTCCCCAGTGGAGTCGCCAAATTGTTGGAGAGGTAAATCCCCTCTACGGATAGAGGCGATCCCTACTAGCCCAGAATGGGTCTAGCAACAATCAATCAATGCTACTATGCAAGTTCCTAATTGCAAATAAAAGATAGGCAATGAACACCTACTTGGATTCCAACGCTGTTGTTCGATGAAGAGATGTCGTTCTCGCTCCTTCGCTTTGGCCAGTCACGATCTTCCACGATCTCCGTAGATAGATACCTGCACACACGAAGAGAAACAAAAACACAAGCGTGAAATCTAATAAATGCAATTATACATCAGTCAGAAAGGATGTAATTCACATTAACCATTACAAAGACAAATGAGAATAGAACCATAATAGTAGTCATCTATTTATTAATCAATAAGAGAGAAAGGTACAACCAAAGTTCTGACGTTGAGTCCTTCTCAAGAGGGTCCAGCCAGCAAGTCTCTTAAGCATTCACCCTTGGAGGTAGATCTCCCAAGACAAAAACTCTCTCTCACACAAGCAATACTCACAACCTTCCTTAAGCTCTCTAGCAAATCCACACTTGTCACACCAACTACCTACTAGCAGCAGCACTCTAAGCACTATGAATTCCACACTATCCAAACTATCCAAACTAGCTTCTCATGGCAATGGTAGAGGCTTAAATAGGAGAAGGAGTCTCCATGAATGGTGGGAGGATGAGCTTATCTCCAAGGAAGGTGGCTCAAATGACGAACAGACATGCCATAGAAGGGAGGGCGACATTCACAAGGCCAACAACCAGGTCTGGAGTCATCTGGAAGGCTGGCTGTTAGAACAAACTTGCCCAAACTGGATCAGTGCGGGTGTATAACTGCACTGGAGCGCTGACATCGCATCTGAATAACGGAGAGGGTTGTGTCAGCGCGACTCAATACAAACATAGGATGCGCTGGCTCATGAAATTCGACCAGCGCGGAAAACATGTGTGCTTCCGCGCTGGCAGCGCATTCGTTGCACTATCAGCCGCCACTCAGCGCGATTATTTTAATAACAGCCACGATGATGAAATAAACTTTGGCAAAGTGGGTCATTTGGCCAATTTAGAGAGCATGATCATGATTATTTTGAATTCATGACACAGTCGGGAGAATGACAGGGAGACAGTGACAAATTACTGTGTAACAGGGAACACACGAGAAAAGATGCATCAAAAGCTGGAGAGCAAGTTAGCGAGCAATCCAAGTGATGGTTAAACCAACAACACATTTATGAAAGATTCATACATACTTATACAAAATAGTCCATACATGTATGCATAAGCAAAGAAATACATATATCATTTAGAGTAAACTAGATAGCATAGAATAAAATACAACATATGAATGAAATGTGTTGGATTTGTCATATTAAGTGTAAGTTCCAGTCATAAAATACATCGATTTCTAACCACTAGTTCCGATAGCGGAACATTACATCCAAAATCGCCTGCTCCTCCAAAGATATGTACTAGCTCTGCGTAGTGGAGAAGCCAAGGCTCGTTACAACACTGTCCAAGATTTCTCCAAGATACTCCTATTGAAGCTTGGCTGACCAAAAGCCTTTAAAATAAGTTATGAGGTTCTAATTATAACAAAGGGTGGGGTGACCTTTGACATTCCCCTTTGTGACAGTTCATCTACCCTCATGACTCTTCATCTACTCTATAAGCGTTACATCCAACTATCAACACTTGAACTTTCACTTGACAAGACGTTACATTACAATGCACATGTGCTCATGTGAGACATAATGGCTTGAGCAAGCCATGAAAGACATCGCTGACACTGGGTCCGTTGTGGTGAGACCAACTCTTTGACATGCTTGTGATGGTGAAGTTGGTGAGATGATGCCAAGCTTGGTCGTCCGTGATGGTTTGCATGCACTCCATGGTGACATCTTACTGAAGCAAACTCTTGCCTCCATTGCATCTGGGTGCATTGGTATAGCTCCTCCATCCAACTCGTCTACCAACATGAACATGGTATTCTTGGGTGCGGATGAACCAGAAACACACTAATGCATAATGTCTGTGCTAATCTTCTAGTGTGTACTGGTGGTCATGCGCATCAACTGTCAACTACATGTTCAGCTCCAGTTGGACTTGCTTCTTGTCTTCACCTTGGTGAGTGTGCTGAATGGGTTGGATCACATGCGTGCGCACAATGACATGCATGCTGCTGAATCCCTTACATGTGATCAACAACATTTCTCACCATGTCTGCTCTGTGCCAGCTGCTGGGATGGATCTATAACTTGTATGGGCACAGTTTCATCTGTGAGTGCATGTTGCGCCCCCTGCTGTTCCTGTTCTTGCTGCAACTCATTCGCTTGTCTATGCAACTCATGTTATTCCTTGAGTTGCTGCTTCAACACATGCAACTCCTTCTTTGTTCCATTCTCTGTCTTCACGTGATCTTCATGTCGCGCTGTCACCTCATAGCCTGAGTCTCCAAAGTTTCTTTCATCATCAGTGGATCTGCTTGAGCTTGCAACTTTGTTCTGCCTCTGTGTTGTCAACAACCTTCCTCTTGCATTTGTTGCATTCAGTATGCTGCCTTCAACTACCTTTCATGATGCGGCTCGCTGTGATGGTGCAGCCATCACATCTTGATGTCCTTGCCTATGAACAACTTGATATTTTCGTGAGTAGGCAAGCTCATAGACAATTGATCAACTGCATCCCCAAGTGTGCTATGAATGGTGTTTTCGACTCTTCTCTCCTGGAAACCATTGTACCTATGCTACTGAGAGGCAGATGAACACCTACGATACCTGGAGACATGGAAACACTCATGGAAAGAAATATGTCAGTCGAAAACCAAAATTAACTTGAGAATTGACTTGTAACATACCTGTGTGACTGATCATGAAGGTCATGTAATTTAGGTCGGGAAGTTGGGAGACTAAGTGCCAAAACTGCGCAAGGCAAAATATGGGCTGCTGGGAGGCTGACTGAATGCTGGAACTACACAATTCTTAGTCCATTTTGGCTGTTGATTGCTAGAATTGTGCAATACACAATATCAACTGGCAATGGTTGTAGGATCAGTGACTGTATTGCACAATTCTCTGGGCCAGCAGTCACTGTCCCTCATATTTGCGCAAAGCAAGCCTGGAGAATATCTCATGGGCATAAATGCGCATTTCTGGAGAGGAAGACAAAACCTTCCCTCCTAGGATTGCGCAATGATGTCTTGGTGAGGCAGAGTCTGGGCCGAGGCTGCCCAGACTCGCTGACGAGCAACTGAACACGAATGTGAAAGTGAATGCATGGTGATATTGAGTGTAAGCATAAGAGAATGATCGTGCATGAAAACGATGAATGAAAGATTCAGAAAACGGAACAACATGCATGTGGGTGAGGTGAGTCGCCGAGTCGGTGACCGTTCGTGAAAAATAGTTTCATGCATGCGACAATAGTGAGATGTTAATGAAAACTAAAACGGTGGTAGTATAAGCTACTATGTATCAAAATGACAATAAGTGCTCACTAAAATCAAGCAAACAATGTTCATACGAAGCGAAACACAAAAAGTGCCAGAAAATGCAACACAAGACATGGAAAGCGGGCTTACCCCAAAACAACTGAGCTGAATGTGTTGTCAGCTCCTAGATGCGATGTGGGATGACATAGCTACAAGGTTGATGTGAGGAATGAGCTCTGCAATGTCTGGTTGATGAGTTTTGATAAAATCGAGTTTGTGACGCGCATGCCACAAATCTAGGGAAAGCGACACTTGGTGGGAGGTTTCTAAAATGATCCTTGCATGTAACCTCTAACTGCCAAAAATAGGTCCTTGAAATAAGGGATTCCTTTGCGTGCTACCTTGGGAGAAGCAACCCATGCATGCAAGTTTGTTTTGCTCGGTCCCAGAGGTAACTGATCAACTCAGCTACGCATGCAAGAGGCTACTTAACTGTTGGAAGAAAATGCACATTTCTGGTTGGGAGCTGGGCTAGCTGCTCAAAAAATTTGCGCAACTTTTGGGCAGAGTAGCTGATTGCATAGATTTGCACAAATTTTGGGCTAAACAGCCGAGCTGGGATGGATTGCTCAATTTATTGGGTGAATATTGCTCAACAGAATTCCACAATTCTGGGGCCCACCAGGCTGCCAGTCAGGATTGCGCAATTTGTGGAGGGAAGGCTAGTTTCCATCCACATCTACACAAATTCTTGAAGGAGCTGCTCAGCCTGCTACTAGACCAAGTCCGAATGAAAAACCTATGAGGGAAATGCATCAAGGTTTGATCGAAAAACTGTCTCTCTACAAGAAAAGCACTGGAATTTGTGTACTTGACAAAGCAAGACATGCTGCTGTGAAGGTTGGTAGGGAGGCTCCAAAATGAAACTAAGGAAAAATTTTGGAGGGTGGTTGTAGCCGCTACAACACAAGGCTAAGAAAAGGTACAAAAAGGACAAAAGAAGGTGTCACTATTGCAGCAAAGAAGGAGGAATAAAAGGCCGAGTTTTCAAGGAATATTTCAGGCCTAATTACAGTCACACATGCGAAGAAAAGAGGCTCATTATGCTTCTATAACAGACCTACTAGGACAGTCATACGAAGAGACTTTTTTGGGTTGGAAAATTGGTTAAATTAGGCCTCTTACTCAAAGCGAAGGAAGAGACAACTTAAGCGAAGGAAAGAAAACAAAATAAACAACAATTATTGAAGGTATCCTCTTACACTATAAAGAATAAGGGCCATACTGCTGCTATCTAAGATCTGCAACTACATTAGAGAAAAAATCTTGATTGGGTTAAGAATAAGGTCCTTTTCCTTGTAAATAAATTCATCATATCAAGAAAATGAAGAAAAGAAGAAGGTTTCTTCTAGGGCATACAATATAGGTTTGTTGCAGTAAAGTTATCAGTTGCCAAAAGGAGGACAAAGTGCTAAGGAAGTGATCTCAGATCTGAAGGGAGGGCTTGACTTGTGCTTGGAGGATCTTCTTGTCAAGGGTCTAGGGTTTGGAATTTGTCAATTAAAGCTTCAATAAGAGAAATTTGTAGAAGGGTTTTCCTCTCTAGGAGAGAGAGGTTTTTCCTTGGATGAGAGCCAACATCTTGTGTTCTTGTCTCTTTTGTTTTTGGTAACTATTTGATGAAGTAAGAAAAATCACACTAATAATAATAATATTTTGTTAATAAGAAAAGTAAAAAGTACTTCACAAATTATTATATTCGTCAGAAGAATCTCACTATACATAGAGGCCCTAGATTCTTCAACACCATCTAGGGTTTTCTTTCTTGTGTTTTTGTAAATTTTCCCAAGTTAGATTTTTGTTCCTCATAAGGAACCACATGAAAAGCCTTTCTTTATTAAGGAAATTAAGCTTCCATATATTTTTAAACCACCATCCACATTCCTCCCTTATTCTAGAGGAAATCTAAAAAGAATATCCTTCCATAGGAGTGTACACTCTTGGGGGAGCATGCACCCAATAGAGAGGGTATAATTTTCTCATGCCCCAACCATATCCCCCTGTAAGTTCAATTGGTCAACATTTTTCCATCCTTACACCCACATTGTTGTTCTACTATCATCAACAACCTGATATAAGAAATTGACCCTCTGCTCATTAAGTGACATGACCAGCTCCCCAAGGAGCCCATATTTTACGAACAAACTTTCTAAAGGGTTAATCCCAATTTTTTCAACATAATTCAGATACACATTTAAAAATGATATTTTAATGTTATTGTTACAAGAAAATTGACTATTTATACTCATGGATGTTAATCCAATGAAAACAATCATGCACATAGGAATACAAAAATATTATGAAAAGAATATTGTGTGCATAAATGATCTCATTAAATGAATGGTGAAGAAAAATGAGGACAAAAGACTTTGGCCAAGTCAGTTATACTAGTCAAGCTCCCATATTTTTAACTTCTCAACTATTCTGAAAACGTGATTTACAAATGTTAAAGTGTGATTAATACAAAATTTATCTATTACGTAAAAAAAATCATATATCATAATAATTTTTACATTATTACCTAATTTTCAAGACAAGAAGTTCACACTATTCTGAAAATATTACATGATGATGATTATTAAGGTCTAGTAACTCTTAAATGATCTATAAAACCTAGAAAATGAGATTATTTGAATTTTCTTAGAGTTTTGCTTCTATGCTCAAAGAGTGTTAGAAGAATCATTTCAGTGTCACCATATAACTATTGAGTTAAGAGGTCAAAAAGGTTGATGGATTGGAAAATATAGTGACTTTTAGATCTAATGTGAGTGTAAGTTACACAATCTTAGAGAAATTGTTTTTCATCTTCAACTCTCTTAGTAACACAAAGGTGATAAAATATTTCAACCAAGGTGTTTTTGGATTGAACAGTGCTTAGTTTCAATATGAAATACATGATATATTACTTTACCAATGTTTTTTTCTTCTTTACACTAGCCAAGACAAAGAGACAATTTTGATTTTCAAGATTTGGGTTGATCTCCCCGTTATAATATCTTAGATTCCCTTTTTCTATACCTATTTATCACCCCACAATTTCTCATCAAATTTTAATGTAATCATATTTTCAATAGTACCATTATTCTACAGAACGTTATCTTCCTTATCCCCCAAACGTTTGGCTAAACTTGTGAATTGTTATGCCATCCTTGCTTGCATAGTTGGTGGTTTTGTCTGGAGTCAGAAGAAATTTAAGGAAGCCTTTCATCTTCATTGTTGTTTGACCTTTTATTGTGCATAGGATACCTAATCATATTCTTTCTTTCAATGGGTGAAATACTTGCATCGATGAGGAGGGTAGAATAAGGTGTATTCCTTTAATATTGAGAATGTATGTTATAAAATTCTTTTGGATCTACTCTCTCTTTTCCTCCATGACTTTTTGGAGATATTACTACCCCAAACCTCAAATCCATATAACATAAGAAGGGGGGTGAGAGTCTCAAATAGGTACTTTGTTTAATTCTTTAATTCTATATGCTAAAGTATTCTAACTTACAATTGTTTCAAGTCCATAATACGCTTTCAATCCTCAATTTTTGCTTTTCTCAAAGCTATATTTTTAGTTTAGCTTGTGATGGATATTGATTCTTATATATTTTTGTGAAGGAAATTCCTCCAAGTTTTTTTTCATATACAAAAGTGTCATATGTGATAGTTCTAGATTTGATTAAACCTTTTCTTCTAGTATTAATAGTCATACCCATATTTGCACAAAATCCTCGGGATATTCTTTGCTTCTTATCAATATCGTAAGGACTCTTAGCCAAAATAACAATTTCATCATCATAAAGGAGAATATTTAAGATAAGACCAATGAGTGTGGGGAAAGTAAAACCTCCATATTTTAAACTCTTTTCTAGTTTATTGATGTATAAGTCAAAAAGGGTAGGGGAAAAGAGAGACCCTTGCTTGGCTTCGATATTTCGGTTAATTTCTTTTGAAAAAACATTTTTTCCCTAAGCTTGGCAATAATGCTCTCATACAACCTTGTCACAACAACCCTCATCTCAAGAGGAACCATTATCTCTTCCAACCTTTTCAAAAGGCTTGTTCTGGGAGTAACATCAAAGCTATTTTTAAGTCAATGAAATGATCAAAGAGATCAATTCTATTATTCTGACACTCTAACATAATGATCCTCATAGTAATGAGGTGGCCCATAGTTGAATGATATATCCTAAATCCAACTTTTCCTTTAACTCTTTTATTATAGATTTTAAGCCATTGGTGAATCTTGTTTTCCAAAATAATTCCATACAACTTGAATAAAATAAGGCTAGTCATAATGATCCTATAATTAGAGAAAGTATTCTTATCCCAACTTCTAAATATATGAACAATGAATTTCTTCATACATAGCTTAGGGAAGCCTTGTTTGACTGCTAAATTTTAGAGCTTGTATATGTGCATGATGAAGATATATCCCTCCTATCTTCAAAATTTCCACTTCATCGCCTTCTATGTCCTTAGATTTCCCACCAGTGACCCTCTTAACCACAAATTGAATATCTTGTAGAGAAAGGATTCCATCTTCTATAGGTACATTCAAAATAGTGTTCATGGTGTTAGGAGATTCATAATTTTTTTATGATAGGAACTCCAATTCATAAAAGGAATCAGATTATTTTCCTTAGTTTTACAAATAAATATTTTCCTCCAAAACTTCATAAGATATGATTTAGATAGATCTACCAATTTCTCCTATATATTTATATAGTACATTTTCTTCCTTTTACAAAGGGACTTCTATGTGTTTAACTCAAAATTTTTAAGTATTTGTTATTAGCATTTTTTAAATTTATTTTGTAGAAATTTTATAGTGATTATCATACCAAGCATTCATTTTTTTGTCATTCCTTTTATTAAACATAAGAATATAAACCTTGTTAATGAAAGTGGAGCCAATCATAGTAAAATTATAAATTATGATAGAGGTTATCGACATTTCCCCTATAATTTAATAGGTGTATATCCCTATTTATATCCTTTAAGAAGAGATCAACTATACTTTCTTCAAAAATAATATATCTCTAGTTTTCACAATTTTCTTCCTTATGGTAATTTAGGTGGTCAAAATTTACTATTTGGTTGGAGAAATGGATATTTAATATGATATAATCCAAAACACTATTATCAAAGCCATGAACACAAGTCATTTGGTTGGGAGTAGGCTACTTAAACCATTGCAAATAATTAAGTCTTGAACTACAAATCTTGAGAAAATTTGAACCAAATAAATTCTCAGTCATGTATTCAAATTTTTTGTTGTACCTAAAACAAGGTCCTCATCAATCCAAAAAGGATTAGTGTTGGAACCATTCCTTAGAAGAATATATTGGTTAGTAGTAGTTCTACCCTTAACGTCTCCTAATAAAAGGATATTTCTTTCATTCCTTGCATTATGAACATCTTGTTTTAGGGTATTGTAAGAGAAATTTTTATCTACATTATTTTCCTAATAAAAGGTAGAATTGATAGGCACAAAATAAAAAGTCGTGATATGAATCCTATTAACATTATTGTTAGATATTTCTATCGAAATGTATTGATTGAGTGGGTCAATCTAATGAATCCAAACATTAAAAGAAGGATTCTTTTCATGTAATAAACTATTCCTTCAATCCATCTTGTTCCATGTAGACAACAAGATGAATTATGTGAGGGACTTTAAAATCATCATGCTCCCATATTTCAAATAAAAAAGTAATACCAATTTCACTTGAGATACAACTTAACATAGGACCTTTATGACATGGAAACCCACAACAATTCCAAAAAAGGATCCAAAGTGTTCCAAATTCCTATTTATTGTCCTAGTCTCTAACCCAAATAATAGCTTTACTATTTCTAATTGTTTCAAATTTACTTTCCTTTTCAGTATAGACGATGATCCTTAACTCAATTTGGTCTATTAAAACTATGTCCTCATATCTAAAGATTCGTGCTTCTTTTAAGCTCTAATAATTATTGCCTACACCAAATTTGTGTCAAGACAATTTACCCTAAGACAGATGAATCTATCTTAATGTTAGATTACCTTTACCAACCTTTTGCATCTATAAATAAGTTGTTTCAATTTGTGACATTTTTTGTAGTTATTTTACTATTGATAGCATTTGAATCTATCTTTATGTTATATAATCTTTACCAACATGTTTGCATCTATGAGATATGTTGTTTCAATTTGTGACTTATTTTTTAGTTCTTTTACTCTTGATAGTGTTTCCTCATTTTTTTTTAATTCCTTTATATATGTGATATAACATTCAATGCTCTTTTGATGAGCATTTTTGGCGATCAAAGTGTTGACGCCGGAAGAGCTCTGCGAAAAAATGGACGCCGAGGGTTTCTGGAGATTCATTGTGGAACGCAGAAATGACGTTACAGCACCCAGGGCTGAGCTGCCGACAGCGCTGAAGAGTGCCATTGATCCCGCTCTGCTGGTTTTACAGGCTCTCGAGGGTTTTTATGACAAGGGTACCGGGAAAACGGAGAAGAAGGATTCGGGTCTCGGGGACCAGAGACGGGCTTGTTCTTTGTTGCTGGAATCGCTTCTTCCTCTCCTGGCATACCCTATAATGGGAGTCGAGCGGCCTGTTGTGTCTCCGAGTATTAAGGAGCAGGTGAGGGTTATTGCCAATGAGTGGAAGTCGAGGATCGATGTTGATGCGGATCCAACCAATGCCGCCAAGCCCTTGGAGGTCCAGGCATTCTTGCAGCTAGTAGCTACTTTCGGCATTGTGGCTGATTTTCCGAAAGATGATCTCTGCAAGTTTGTTCTTGCGGTTTCATGGCGCAGGTAGATTGCGAAGCTCTGTGGTGCTCTCAGGTTTTCAGAGAAAATGCCAAGGTTCATGTGCTAGGGCGGTGAATTCAAAGGGGGCAACGGTACCGATGGATCCGACGCAATTGATCAGTGGCTTTTCTACAGATCTACAGCCCTATCCTTTGCAGCGGATCTGGGCTGGAGCGAAAGCTACCATCGGCAGATGCTCTCTCCTCCCCTTTCGCCTCCAGTGCGTCAAGAGATAGGAGACCCAACAGCCTCTAGCCCTGGGTTGCTTCAAAAAGTTTTTGAAAGTCTCTCTGCCCCCTTTCAGGTACAAATCACACAGATCTCAGGCAAGACAATTCTGTAATGGGTATACCCTTCAGATCTGGTGCAGAATCTCAAAGTAAATCTGGAACGCCAATTCGGGATCCCCTCTGCCCTACAGAGACTTATATTTCAAGGTAAACAACTTGATGATCCTCTTCCCCTCTCTTTTTACAGCATCAAAAATAATAGCTCTTTAGTGTTTTCCCTACGTTTGAGAGGCGGCGCTACAGGTCAATCATCTTCCGCTCCTCCCTTCTCTTACAAAGCTGCAGTACACTCTGAGATACCCATTTCCCCTGAACCTCCCAAACCCAAGCCTTTTCTGGTTGACAAGTTAGAGGAGGTTCCCTCTATTGAGATCTCCCACCCTGACCTTGCAGATGACATTCAAAAATTTGCTGAAAGGGCCATCATTTGCAGATTCAATGGGCTTTGGCCTCGCTCTAAGGACCTTTATGACTGGATCAATGACAACTGGGCTCACCATTGCAAGGTTTGCTTCTGCTCAAAAGGATATTTTATAGTTCTGTTCGATAGTCCTAAGCACTATGAAAAGGCCTTAGAAGAAGGTCCCTGGTTCATGGGTTCAGCAGGACTCTTCTTAACTCCATGGTTCCCAGATTTTGACCCAGCCTCTGCAGTCATCACCAAAGCCCCTGTCTCGATCAGACTTCCAAACTTTCCAGCTCACCTGTGGCATACAGCAGTCTATCGGAGGATAGGAAACACCTTGGGCAGCTTTCTAATGGGAGATTACAGGCGGGAACATCAAGGTCTATACACATATGCTAGAATATGTGTGGAGCTAGATCTGAGCAAGGGACTGCCAGAGCAAATCAATCTCAAGATCAATGACTCTGTCTGGACCTAGAACCTGGATTACGAAAACACTGCCTTCCGTTGCCGCCACTGTCACCTAACAGGGCACCTGCAGAATTCCTGCCCATCGTTGATTGCAAAATCGAAAAAGGGAAACTTTGCAAAGACCAAACCCAAGCGTTGGACCCCTTGTTCTCCGACGACAGCAGTGAGCTCTGATTCCTCAAGCTCGGAAGATGAGGAGAGCGATTTAGAACTGGACCAGGCGCCTCAGACGATGGATCCGTCCACAGATACTCCTGTGCACACCACTGTCACAGCAATCTCCCAGAAATGCGTTCATGAGACCTCCTCTTCTGAATCAGATAAGGAGATCCCCCTGATGGAGAATTCCAGTCTTCAAGTTGTTGTAGCTCATATTCCCTAGGATGGCTGGATAAAAGTAAATAAAAAGAAAGGGAAAAAACACCGTGTTGAGGTTTCTGCCCCTGTGGGGTGAAAGTCAGTTTTTGTTCTCAAGTTATTTGTTGTAGCTCTGTGATTGGTTCACTCCTTCTCCGGGACCGAGGTTTATAGTTTCATCATTTCTGGTCTGCCGGTTTCTTGTCTCTCATGATTGTACTATATTTTACTCAATAGAAACAGTTAAATTTTACTGAGAAAAAAAAAAACATTCAATGCTCTTTTATTATGTTTGTGGTCCTACTCAATTGGCTTATTCATTTCCTCTTTTCATAGATTTAATATATAATTTATTTTCAATACTACTTAGGATCATTCTTAACAATTTTATACATGCAATTATATGATTTAATGCTCTTTTATTATGATCTTGATCTAAGTAAATTGACTTATTCATTTTCCCTTTTGATAAGTAATTTATTTTTCATACTACTTATGATCAAATTGATATTTATATATCTAAGTTTCAAGTGTGATTGTGATCCAGGTACGGATGTGACGAAGGACCCTTCCAAGACATTTTACTTTCGTGATGTGTTAGATTGAATTTTTGAAAGAACATAAATGAATACATCTACATGCTGTAAAGAAGAGGAACATGACATTCATCAACACATGAAAACATAAGTTGTTGATAATGGAGTTCATCTAGGAGGGAATATGTCTTCGGGCCCTAGTGTCAAGATGGTGTAGGCCGTTGCATTAAGTGCTGTCAATAGTGATGATGTACATAAGAGGTGATGTCGCTATCATACTAGGAAAATGCCCTCACGCAAGAGTGGCTCCAAGAGATGTTCAACTACATGAACTCTCAGTCAAAATATTCCTATCAATATGACATAAGCTCATGCATGATGATCATGAGCATCCTGCCAACATGGCATAAAAGGGATATCCATGCAAACATACATGACGACAACATGAGTATCCCATCAACATACAACAAAGGGATCTCAAAACCCAACATGATGAATCATGACAACAAGTACATCACATAGATGATTCCGCATAACATCAAGCAGGAATCATGAAAAAAAGTAAGAAACAAGATCCCACATCGAGCATCAAACAAAGATATGTGCAACACAATGCATAGCAAAATAAGTACATATACACACTGCATATACCTCACAACCAGGGGCCATCTGAAGAAGCAGATGTCAAACTGTTGAAGCTGTTCAGACCATCGATCTCACGGCATCAAATCGCATGCAAATGGATGCTCACACATGAATGCTGACACCTACACTCCACTTTAAAAAGTGGCCGAAAAATAGAATGAGAAATTGGAAAATCTGAACACACCATGAGATTTGTGGCATCGAATAGTGCAAAATCGACTGTCAAATTTCCGAATTATGAGAAAATGAAAATCTGGGGCTTAAGGAATCTTTTAGATTCCTCAAAGATTCCATCCTCCAGGTCCTCTGCAAATCAGTTGCTCAGATTAGGAAACTGACTGTGCCATCGGGTTTGTGTCACCGAGAGGTGTAAGATCAACATAAAGTTTGTCCAAATTGGACAGTGCGAAAATTTCACCCTCCTGGAAATTTCGCTCAATCATGGTTCCACCTGCATTAACAAATTTAAAAAAATATTCAGCCTCTTTTTCCGTGCCCGCTCCTGGTTCCTCCATCTCCCTGTGCGCAATGTGCAAATGAGTGTTTATATTAAATCTCAGGCAGATTAACCCATGTGGGGTTGGTTGGCGCAATGGTAAAGTTAGGCATTAGTTGAGGAGGGGTCGGGGGGTCAAACCCCGCCCCTCTCATTTTAACACATTATTGTTTCAACAAAAAAATCCTCAAATGTTTTGGAGGGTCGGGTCCGCATTGGGTGGCCCTATAACCTTCACATTTTCCGGTGCGTTGGGTGCATTACTATTTGGTTCGGCGCATTTATTATTATGGGTGCGTTGTTTATGTTTATTGGTTGTATTGGATTGTGGTTCATGGGGCTGTCGCATGGGCGAGGCCGACCCTCCGGCTAGTCATGGGTTCAACTCCCATCAGCCTCCTCAATGTAATACGTATGGTTTATAAGGGAGAGGCGTGGGGTGGTGGGGGTGGTGGCCCACCACCTCCCTTATCTATATATATATATATATATATATATATATATATATATATATATATATATATATATATATATATTATTTTTTAAATATATAAAGTGATTTTGGAAATTCTCGACTTTGACCGAAGGAGTCCTTTTAAAAAGGCGACAATTTCCCCCGGAAACCGGCCAGAGTTGGCTGGATTCCGTCCGCCGGAAAAAGTCCAATTTGTGTCTTCATTAATTCTGCAACTTTGACTGCCTCTATCTTCCTCATCTAGACTTGGATTGACGAACCGTTCGTACCACCGCGATCATGGCGATGAGATCTTTAAAATGAACTTGGTTCGAGCATAATCTAAACATGTTGAATTTTTAGCATTCATATGCCCTCTTTGTCTTGTGTGTGTCTCTAGAGCCACCTAGATCAATCCTCCCCACTTAGGAGCTTTTGGTCCTCCAAAAGCATGAAAAACAATCTGCAAATTTTCTGTACCTTGTCTACATCACAAGCATCTTGAAAGGCCTCGCTTCCATCCCCTTCACCTTTGTTCTTCGGAGCCTTAAGCAATGAGCCGCACCTGCAACCCCTCCAACCTGTAGTACATTGTTTTGCAAATTACATGCTTTACGTTCATGACCAACTAATGACCCAAGCATCCGACACTTGCCACGAGTTTATAACACATACTTGGTGGTCAAGTTTACAGCAAGATGGACACAATACACTAGCTACGAAAACAAGGCCAACATATCATTGTTGCTTCAACAAGTGATGGAAAACACTGAGGAGCCCCATAAATGGGTAACTATATGGGCTCATTCTGCCTATTATTTTCATTTAATCCACCATTCTCCATAGTTTTGTGCATGTTTTTGAATATATTTATGTCAATAGAGTGAATGGGGATAGTCAGTTTGCCACATAGTCTAATGAGTGTTTATTGCAGATTTTTAGACATTTTTAGACAAAGACCAGGCATTTATGAGAAAATTGGCAGCCAAACTCAAGGAAACATGGCTAAGGACTTATAGGAGGGGTGTCTCCTTCATTAATGACCTTTTCCTCAAGTTCTCCATCAACAGCTCAGAGTACAAAAGCCCACAAATGATGATTCCAAGGGGCAGCCGAGCAGGTCTAGTGAAGTTGCTGTTATCTGCAGTTTTAGGCAGCCGAGTTCCTAAAGTTTAGGAGGACTGTTGGGAGTCCTCACTTGTATAAATTAGAAGGCTTCAAGCCTCAGTAGGTTAGCCATTTGATAGTCTATTTTCGCACTTTAGTGTAGCCCTGTACTCAGCTCATTTTCGAGCTCTTTTTGCAGATAGTTTTGTGATGTAACTATTATTTTTTTGATCAATGAAGATGAATCCAGCTTTGAACCAGCACTGATCTTTCCTAGGGGGCTGTAGCTCTTTGTTTTGTGCCCAACCCAAGTTCCTAGCACCTCCTTTGTGTATTTATATGCTTTTTCTTGCATTCATGAAATAATTTATGTGGTTTAGGTTAAATATTGCTTTGTTACTTAGGTTGCTTTTGATGGTTAGAATAATTGTTCTTGCTTCAGGTTGATTAGATAGTTTGCTACAATAACAGAAAAAGATCCAAAAAGGCTACCAAGCAGGCCCTGATCTCCTTTCTCCCTCCTTGGGACCATGATTTGAGATCAAGGCACTATTGCTGCCACCAAAAACACTGTTTTTGCTTTCCAATGCAATTGCTAGTGTGAGATTTCGAGTTGGAGAAGTTGATATCAGTTGGACTCACATGCTTAGATCCTTTCTTGTTCAGTTTCCATGGATTTCTTGCATAAATTCCTGTCCATAAAGCTCTGTTCAACACTTTTATAGTTTTTAGGTCAGAATTAGGTTAAAATAGGTAAAAACTTTGTTTTTTAGTTCTTGCTTGGGACAGTTTTGAAAAGTAAGTGTGTAGCCCACTTGTAGAACACTCCAGCTTATCATTCTCCCATCACACAACCTGCTCCAATCCATCTCTCAAGCTTTCCCCCACTCATTCGCCATACTTTCCCAAACTGCCCTAATTTTTGCGTTTTTGTGCAAAATTGCTTTCTTGACCTTTGAACAAATCCAACCATCTCCTTCATTCCTAATCTTCATTTACAAAGTCCTAGACCCCTTAACATCTCCATCCAGCCTTCATTTCCCTTCTCCCACCATTTTTCCACCTTCAAACCTCCAAAAACCACTTTCGGCCTCCTCTTGTAGATCCTCCTGTAGAACATCCTATAGATCCCCTGCAGCCTCCTGTAGAAGTTCATGCTAGTGATTTTTCGAAGTCTGATCGCAATGGAAGTCTCTAGAAGGGTACTAGGGACTTATTAGGACCTCTCCACACCTTCCCCATCTCTTGCAAAAGCCAACTCCATCTCCCTTCGCCACCAAACCTCTGCACAATCACAACTAGTTAAAACACAAGCATAATAATTCTACATGAAAATGCTCAAAAGTACAAAAAGATGATTTTTTTCCCTTTTTCCTTCAGAAGTAGCTTGAATACATGAATTTTACCTTTTTAGTAGTCAATGGCATCCATTTCAGTAGTTTCCATCTCTTTTATTGCATTAGTGGGTAAAAATAGGGTTTGCGTTTCCTTTCAGTTTTCATCTTCTTTCTGCAAGTAGAATAGCCTCTTTTGAGTTAGCTTTCTTCCATCATAGTTAAAAGCTTCTTCTGAGAACTCATAGAAGTTGGCTTAAGCTCCTAGCGAACTTGTGCCAGCTGATCAAGTGACAGCCTGCAGTAAGAGCTAGTACTTGTGCATATAGCACCGTCACTTCCAAGTTTGTTACGAACTACCGGGTTGATAAAAGTAAAGTAGGGAGCCCCATGAGTTGCAGCATTATTGCTGCAATACTGGAGTTCACCATATTTTTGACGCCGCTGCCGGGGAAGCATCAGAGTATTTTGTGATTACTGCTTTTCTTCTATTTTTTCCACTGCAACATTCTACTAAGTAGTTTATTTCAGCAAGAGTAGAGTAGTTGTTTCATTTCAATTCTGCAACTTCATTTTAGCAAGCGTAAATTAAATATTTCTTGCTTTCATTTCAATTCTGTAATTTCATTTCAGTAAAATAGCTTAGTCATTTCCTACTTTCATTTCAATTCTGCAATTTCATTTCAGCAAAATAGATTAAGCCTTTCCTGCTTTCATTTCAATTCTACAATTTTCATTTCAGCAAGGGTTATTTTAGTTAGTTGCAATTTGTTGTTCAATCCATTTCAGTTTTTGCAGGTACAAGCAGAAAAAGAAACAAAAAAATCACGAAAAAAAAAGAGAGATTTCCTTTCATGCCTCGTAGGAACAGAGACAATTCAGGAAAATTCCTACCCAACACCCCCACCACATCACTAAGTCACCCTTCTCTCTTCTTTGGTGGCAGTGATCCAGAAGAACCTATAGGTGAACCTCTAGAGATATACGAAGATCCTATAATAGAAGAAGAGAAAGAAACCATTCCTCCTAAGACCATGGCTGAAAACAGAAACATTAGAAGAAATGGGGAAAGAATGGAAGGTGCCTTTCCTATCCGAGAGAACAATGGAGACACAAAGATGAAAAACATAAGTCCCTCAGCCTTACCTCACTTCCATGGATTGACTACCGAAGACCCTGATACCTTCTTGTTTGAGTTTGTTGTTCTCTGTCGAACCTATGACTATGCAGAAGATGAGCAGAAGTTGAAACTCTTTCCCTCTACCCTCAAGGATGTAGCATTACGCTGGTTCATGGGGTTACCTAGAAATAGTATCACAACTTGGGCTCAGATGCAACAAGCCTTTAACAACAAGTAACAGGACTATTGTAGGTCAAAGGACACCAAGGGAGAAATCTTTTGAATGACCATGGGAAGTGATGAATCTTTAGAAGACTATGAAGAGAGGTTTCAGCTCAGTTATAAAAGGGCCAGGTGCACACTTGACCCCAAATCTCTGAAGTTGGTTCTGCTCAGAGGAGTCCTTGAAGACCTTCTAGATACCCTCCATTTGCTAGCTAGGGGAGACATCTACCAGCTACCTTATGATGACATAAAGAATGTGTTTAGAAACCATTCCAGGGCAGCCACAAAGATAGGTAGGGGAAGTCAACCTTTAGCCAGTACCCCCTTATCCAGTTCATTCCTTAAAAACGAATTTCAAATCAGATGGAATATTTCAAAAGTGAGATGAGACAGACTATTGCCATGCAAATGGATACCTTGCGAATCCAAAAGAAGCAAGAGGAAGCCGAGAGGGCTTTGGCCATCTTTTGTCCCAGGTGCACTAGAAAGCATCCTAGGAATGAATGTCCATTGCACTTCGTAGAAGTGTGTTTTGTCTGTGAAGAAGACCATCCTACAAATCAGTGCCCTTCCTTACCTGGATTTAAAGCTATGTACCAAGGGGTTGAAGGAGCCACTGAACCACTCTACTTCATGAACCAAAGGAGGCCACATGGACCTAGACCTTACCAGTAGGGAATCCAAGGGACATCCCTAACTTATTACAACCCCAATCAAGCCACTTCCATGCCTTCTTGGGGTCCCCCTACTCATCCTTCTAGGTCCACACCCCCTCCTTGGTCGTATCCATCTCAATACCATACTCAACCAGCTACTCATTCGTTTCATTCTCATGCTCAGCCACAACCTCAGTGGAATGCACCTCATCAGGGGTGGAGGCCCCAATACAACTCTCCTCCCACTCTTTTGCCTCCACCACCTGCTCAACCACAACCATTACCTCCTGCTCCTCCAAGACAACCCAAAATACTTGCTCAACCAAACCCGAACCCCAATAACAGTCAGGCCCAACAGGTATATACTGGAGAAACAACATGTCCTATCTATGCTGTGGAGATTTAGGAGATAAACCTACGATCTGGGAAGGTGCTCCCAGATAGCCTATTGAAAATGCAACAAGATGATGGATCTTAGTGGAAAGGAGTCGTCTTCACTAAGTGGTTCCGCAGGCTATTTTTGGTGCAAAGTCTATTTTTAGACTATGTCTATTTTTAGACATATGGATCATGGTCTATGAGTTGCAGGATGCTGTTTATGGATGATTGGTCATGTTGGGAAAAATAGATGGACTTCTATTTTTGGTTCACAGCGGAGTGATCAGAGTCTATTTTTAGACTGCCAGGCTAAAAATAGAAACAATCAAATATTATTAGCCCTTAGTAATATTTGGACTCTAAACATTATCTTATTCTCTTGGAGCACTTCAATTCGAGCTACGGATGTGGCACATGCAACTGAAAAAAGGAATCACGTGGTTTCTTATGTGTTAGTTGAGCTATTGCATGGAGGACTTCAGTTAGAACTCATGCATGTGAGTTCTGTGGAGTTTGATGTGGAGTTGATGGAGTTGTGTTCAGTTTGACTTAGTTGAACTAGTTGTATTTAGTCTAACTAAAGAATACACTAGTGATGAGTTGTGTGAATTGATTGTTAATTAATTCACTAATTATTAACTCATAAAGCAACTAAAGAATACATCAGTTAACTCAGTGCATGGACAATTCAACAGAGACGGGTGTTAGAGGTAAGTGAAAGGGTGAGTTGTGACTATCAGTTGTGCATGAGATTTTGCACATGCATGGATTTGAGTAATGCCAATGAGGATTGCGTAGTCTGGGCCAATATCAAGGCAATTGTAGCTTGTGCTCATGTGATTCTCTTGCAGGATTGTGCAGTGGAGGCAGGCAAAACAGTGGAGGAGATTTGAACCTGTGACTTGTTTGGATTTGAGCTAGTTTTGTGTGTAACAAGTGGAGATAGTACTGAGTACTTGTGAGGAGTATTGTACTATGTATTGTTACATGTTCTCAGTCATTATAATATACAGACAGTGTGGGGTTTTCAGCTGTATGCTTTCGCCGGGTTACATACTGTGTTAATGTGCGCATGCGATTGATGTTTCATTGATTTTAATGCTGCTAAATTGATGATCAACATAGAGGAGGTTATGTATTATGCATGTATTCCAAAATAGTGTATAATCGAGATAATCTATATGAATAAGTACTTAATTATTCAAAATTTTTACATGGTATCAGAGCTGGTTGATTTGTAGAAAAAGTTCTACAGGATATCAAAGTGGGATTGATTATCAGATCTATTATTCAGAAAGTGTTTACATTTTATTTCTTCAGGCAGAGTCTGTAATCGGGCCAGGTAGCCTCTGGATTCATCCTTCCTTTGGAAGGTGAGATATCCGGTAAAATCCCATACAATCAATCTATGTACGAGAAATACTTTGTTCTCACGAATTTTAGATTAGAAGCGGTTGAGTTTTGAGCTGGTGGAATGGCGCTCAAGGATAAACTCAGAAACATCTAAGTGTGAGAATGGAGATAGTATGCCCAGGTATCTCATGAAGTTCACCCAGTGCCGGGATGAGCTGGGAAGTGTGGGGGTGACTGTTGATGATGAGGACTTGGTGAGCTTGGCTCTCCTTGGTCTTCCGAAGAGTTGGCATTCCTATCAGGACTCTGTCAATGGTCGGGAGAAATTGCCAGGATGGGAGAGACTTTGGTCAGATCTTGTGCAGGAGGAGATCAGACGGAGCACCAGAGACAGTTCTTCATGCATGCATGATGAGGAGAACTGTGCCTTAGCGAGTAAGGCAAAGAAGGGGAAGGAGAAGGTTTCTCTTTCCGAATCCATTTCTTCCAATGATGGGAAGAAGGTTGACAAGTCGAAGGTGAGATGCTTTCGTTGTCATGAGTTGGGCCATTATGCTACTAATTGCCCAAAGAAGAAATCCAAGAAGGGATCCGGGGAAGGATCTGAAGGTGAGGCACTTTCTTCACAATTTGATTTGGACTTCACACTCTTCACATGCATGGTTTCATCCATGGTGGGAAGTGGTTGGTTTCTTGACAGTGGAGCTTCTTTCCACATGACCGGTGACAAAAGTTGGTTCAGTACTTTGGAGGAGAAAGATCTCTAGATACTCATAGCGATGGGTAATGATGAGAAGTATAGTGTCTCAGGTGTAGGTACTGTTATTTTTTAGAGGGAGCATGGAGCTCGCCTTACCTTGACCGATGTCAAGTATGTATCAGGACTAAAGAGAAACTTGGTGTCGATCGCGATGCTGGAAGACAGAGGCTATGATGTAGTCTTCAGTAAGGGAAAGGTTTTCCTTAGACACATCATCACTAGACAGGTGAAGCAGATTGGTTCACGGGTCAAGAACCTGTATGCTCTTGAGGTTCAAGATGCATGCAAAGCCTTGAGCAGCGAGGCAACTGATGGAGATTTGGTGGTTGAGAGGGAGCATATATTACCTCTCAACATGCAGAGCCAGAAGAAGTCTCAGACGATTGTGGAGGAGCCATGATTGGTGCAACAACTTCAGGAGGTTGTGGAGCAGCCACAACAAGGGAAGCTGAGAGGAGATCGAGTAGAGACATCTACTGATGCAGAGACCTCCAGTAGGGGGAAACTTCGAGCCAGGTGGGCTGAGGGATCGCATGCAGCCATACCTCTAGGTAGGAGGTGGGGTGATGTGGATTGATCGTCCCAAGGAGGAGGGGTAGGATCCTTGAGGTACCCAACCTCTTGGATGAGACCTTGATACGGGAGCCCCGATGTGGAGTAGCAGGAACTGACTGATTGGGTAGAGACAGATGCAGATGGAGCGACAGAGAGAGCGACATTGTAGGGAATCCCAGGACAGTGCATAGCTAGCAGGCTACAGCAATGAGAGAGGCACAAGTGTTTTGCACAGTAATAGGTGGCACAGAGAAGTGTGCAATGGTGTGAGATGCATGGAGAAGTTGCAGTAGCGCAAATGTCAGAGAGGGAGCACTTTTCAGCAGCAGGTAGAGCTTCAGCATCAGAGTATGTTCCTAGCCCAACAAAGTGGTCAGTTGGGAGTGTTTTTGTTCCAAGTGTTGTTGGAGCAAGTGGACCGGGCAAATGTGTTGCATGCAGAACATTCCAGGGTTGCAGGATAGGGGTTGCTGATAATCAATATATTGTTGAGAGGAAGTGTTGAAAATGCAACAAGATGATGGATCTTAGTGGAAAGGAGTCGTCTTCACTAAGTGGTTCTGCAGGCTATTTTTGGCGCAAAGTCTATTTTTAGACTATGTCTATTTTTAGACATATGGATCATGGTCTATGAGTTGCAGGATGCTGTTTATGGATGATTGGTCATGTTGGGAAAAATAGATGGACTTCTATTTTTGGTTCACAGCGGAGTGATCAGAGTCTATTTTTAGACTGCCAGGCTAAAAATAGAAACAATCAAATATTATTATCCCTTAGTAATATTTGGACTCTAAACATTATCTTATTCTCTTGGAGCACTTCAGTTCGAGCTACGGATGTGGCACATGCAGTTGAAAAAAGGAATCACGTGGTTTCTTATGTGTTAGTTGAGCTATTGCATGGAGGACTTCAGTTAGAACTCATGCATGTGAGTTCTGTGGAGTTGGATGTGGAGTTGATGGAGTTGTGTTCAGTTTGACTTAGTTGAACTAGTTGTATTTAGTCTAACTAAAGAATACACTAGTGATGAGTTGTGTGAATTGATTGTTAATTAATTCACTAATTATTAACTCATAAAGCAACTAAAGAATACATCAGTTAACTCAGTGCATGGATAGTTCAACAGAGATAGGTGTTAGAGGTAAGTGAAAGGGTGAGTTGTGACTATCAGTTGTGCATGAGATTTTGCACATGCATGGATTTGAGTAATGCCAATGAGGATTGCGCAGTGTGGGCCAATATCAAGGCAATTGTAGCTTGTTCTCACGTGATTCTCTTGCAGGATTGTGCAATGGAGGTAGACAAAGCAGCGGAGGAGATTTGAACCTATGACTTGTTTGGATCTGACCTAGTTTTGTGTGTAACAGGGGGAGATAGTACTGAGTACTTGTGAGGAGTATTGTACTATGTATTGTTACATGTTCTCAATCATTATAATATACAGATAGTGTGGGGTTTTTAGCTGTATGCTTTCCCCGGGTTACATACTGTGTTAATGTGCGCATGCGATTGATGTTTCATTGATTTAATGCTGCTAAATTCATGATCAAGATAGAGGAGGTTATGTATTATGCATGTATTCTACAATAGTGTATAATTGGGATAACCTCTATGAATAAGTACTTAACTATTCAAAATTTCTACATAGCCAACATCCTCTTAAGGAGGATAAGGAAGAGAAACAGGAAAGTGAACCAAAATCCATTCCACCCTTTCCTGAGAGACTAATTGGAACCACACAACTGACCCTAGAAGAAACTGAACTTCTGGGAGAACCAAAATAATTATGTGTAAAAATACCACTTCTCTAGGCCATGAAATATGTACCAATCTACAACAAGTTGATCAAAGAGAAGTGCTTCAGGCACCCAGGCAGGCACAAGAGGGATGCCCCAACTATCAATGTCATAGGACAACTGTCTAACCTGATGGTGGGGCAGGTAATTTGTCTGAAATATCTAGACCCTGGGAGTCCTATAGTCGATGTCCATATCAATGGAAAAATAATCCCCCACACCTTGATTGATCTAGGGGCTGCCATGAATGTAATGACCAGGGACACTGTTATCACTCAGGTTGTCCTTCTGGTCGACATCAAAAGGATACGGCCGAGGTAACCACAGACCAATCTTTGGACTGCAGGTTCTAGCCCACCTGCAATCAGAGAGGGCTCTCTCTTTTTTTGATTTAGCTCTATTGCTAATGTTTTTAGGCTAGTTATTGAGTTCAAGGGGTTTTGTTTTGTTTTTGGTGGGAAGGATGATGCTTTCAAGTAAAGAGGCAGGGACAGCATGAAAGTTCTAGAACCATTGGGCGTGGAGTCAAAGAGTAAGGCTGCTGGTGTGTTTTCTTGGTCACAAGAGGGAATCTGGAGCAAGCTAGCTGCGTATGAAACAATCATTCAAGGTAAAAGGGATGGATTAAAGGCTAAGGAATGAGGGGCAATTTAAGAATCTCTCATTCAGATTAGCAGAAAGAAGGCAAACGAGCCCTATCTAGGAGCAGTTAAGAATTCCTAGATAACAGTCATTTATATATGAAAATAGGTCAAACATGAGCCGTAACAGAATTCGTATTTATGCCTAATTCAGGAGGAAAACATTAAGAAGCCACAGAAACTGAGCATAGAGTGCAACCAAGCAAGGTCTGAGGCAATCCTTTGTTCTGTGACTTGAGCATATGTGAAATTGAAATAACAGAGATAAGGAAAACTTATTGATTCATATAGCAGCACAAGAATTCCACATTCAATTCTTCAAACCATTAGACACAGAGCAGACAGTCGTTCCTCCAAAGCTTTTCAGCAATCTTTGATTAAGTAAAACATCTACGATATCCAGTGCGAGTCTCTAATGAGGATTATCAACCAACCAACTCTTTAAACAATACAGAGGGTCGGTATATATAGGGAAAATTATCAAAAACTAACTTATTACAGCCGACCTAAACAGGTCTGAAAGAAAATGATTACTTCAACCTAATCTTATCCAGAAATAAATGCATGAAAATATCTTTGGGCTGCGCTGAGGGCAGCTGTATCAAAACTGAGTTAATGTCTGTCCTGAGTAGCCTGGTGCAGTCCCTATGTAATAACTGTGATTTGTCCTTTATCTCCACCTCTAACTTGGTTTTGCTGCTGTTTTGTTGGCATTAATGTGCACTAATCCTAACCAGATAGGCTTTTAAATGTCCTTTACTGCTTTGCCGACTTTGATGAAGGTTTTTAATTTTCACCTGATTTGATGTTGCTGAACTGATACTCTCTGCCGCTTCCTGATAGTCTTTGGCGCTGATCCTGGAGTCTTTAAAATCTTCTGAATGGTTTAGACTGTCCCATCGATCCTTCATGGCAGCTGCTCAGGCTTCTTTTGCATTAAAAAGTGTGTTTTCCCCTTTCTGAATGCTTCGCGAAGAAAAACAGGTCATTCTGCGCCTTTTGGGCTTGCTGGGGGCTGCACGATGAGGGGCTTTCCACTTTGGCCCATTTCCCGTAGCCATGCGCGATTAGCACCTATAGCCATGCGCGATTAGCACTAGGTGCTAATCGCGCATGAAAAACTGCCTCAGAATCTGAATCTGGGCTTCCTAAGCACGATTTTCGCCTTTCGCGCCTTTTTGAGTGATGACGTCAGCATGACGTCAGCGGGTGGGACCCAGTACGGCGGGTGACGTGGCGGGATGACGTCAGCAGTACGGCGGGTGACGTGGTGGTACACAGTGGCAGTGACGTGGCGGGAGGCCGACGCAGGCAGATGACGCAGTGGGATGACGTCACTGGGCGGAGGACGTGGCGCTGACGTCACCCAGGGGAGGGCGGTTTGGCGGTTTCGGGCGCACCGCCTTTGCACTGAAGCGGTTTGGGAGGAGGGGGCTCCGCCACACCCGGGAGGGCGACACGTGGCGGGAGTACGGCGGGAAAACCGACGAACTCCCGGACGCTAACCCTCGGCGTGTTTGGCGTGTGAAAAAACCCTCCCACCGTAGATCTTGGGCGGGACAGATCTAATGGCTGGCGGGGTGGTTGAAGCGGGGGAAGGTTAGTGACGGGGCCCGCGCGTTATTTTATTTGTTTATTCATATGGCGGGGGGGTTTAAACATTAATAAAGTGGGTTTTGGGTTTATATCGAGCGGGGGTTAATTAAAAGTTTAACGTTTAACATAACATTTAAACATTTAACTTTTGGGAATGATGACTGCGGAGGGTAGAGATATGAGGCTTTGATGAGTGAGGGATTAGGTACATGTTATTAGCCCAACGAGAGGTTAGGTTAATTGCAAAGTTGGGAGACAGAAGGGTTAATAGGAGCCCCAAACGGACTGATATTTCCTTGACCTAAAGAGATATGGCTATAGTGCCAAGGGACGGGGATATTACTATTTTTGGGATTTTATATAATTTTTGTAGTAAGTGGGGATGGGGAATAGTTAGGGAGCTACATAGTAGAATTAGGAATTAATATGGCTTTGTGAGGTGAGAGTAGAACATAAGACTAAGTTTTAAAAGTAAAACTTAGACATAGGGGAAAATGAGAGTGAGAAATGATTTTACACAAGAAATGTGGCTTCTTTTCATTAAAGAAAGCCAACATTTACCTTGATGTTTCACAGAAATGAAGTTAGGACTTGTTGGGCAGATCCCAAGGTCCTTTGGGGGATGTTAGTAAAATACTTTTAGGGGGAGTGAAGGGAAGTTAGACATGCTTCTAGAATTCTGCCATCAAAACACTGCTTTGCTACCTCTAGCACTGATGAGATGAGCTTTCCTTGTCGAGGCCAACACTAAATGTGATCTTGCTTCTGCAACCCCAAGCTACCTACCCAGCCTAATACACCTAGCATTTTTTTGTTACTTTAGGAAGGATGCACTTAGACTTGCAGACCCTGCTTTACAATTTTTTCTTTTTTGACTGCCCTCCTATCTAAATCTATCCTTATTTCTTCCAAGGGCCCAGATTAAGCAGTTGGAGTCCTTTGTTTCTCTACCTGTCTACAAATCTGCCAAGATTAAGCTGTTTGGACAGATATCAATTCTCTATATTCTAAAACAAGAAATTGAAACCTAGGGAAGCCAAGATTAAGCTGTTTGGACTTCCCTTAACAGAACATTCTTCAAAAATGGTTAAGTCATCAAAATTGGAATACAGTAGTGGCATTTAGACTGGCACACTTTCATGGCCTCTTATTTGGCCTTTTTCTGGAAATATGGAGCTTTGCAGGATGCAAAGTATGACATATTTGGTATGTAAAACTGTCAATCATGAAAGATGAACACCTATTGCAACATGAGGCTAACAGTGGCTCCACTTGGGGATGGATTTTCCTTGTGAAAAGCCAAGCACAGTAGGTCAGACTGCCTTGATCTTCTATTGTTGCTGTGGATTGAAAAACGTATTTATGCTGGCTGTTTATAGTGTGAAACTTTGAAATATGAACAACTCCCTCCTCAACTGAATTACTGTAAACTGCATAGCATTGCCTGCTTTCTTCTGCGTGCTTGATGTTATGTACAATATTGCTTGAGCATTGTGCCTTTGAAAAACAGAGGTCAAAACTGATGTGTTTCCTTTAGCTCTGGTCTAGAAACAGTTGCTGATGTGAAATTTAAAGAATGCTCCTCTAATCACTCAGATTGCTTACACATAAACTAAAAAATAGAGCGCTGATATATACAAATATCAATGTACAAAGGATATATACAGAGCTGGATTGTATCCCTTTAAAAGGGATCATGGTAATGTTTCAGCATTCGGCCATTCACAGGGCCTTCTTCAGCTGTACTGCCCTCTACATATTTGAGAAAATATGTGTTATTTCCCTGAACAGCAGAAATAATGAATGGCCCTTTCCATAAAAAATCAAATTTTGCATGTTTTCCCTTGTCTTCTCTTCGTGAATCCCACCTTAGAACTTTGTCACCCATATAGAAATCCTCAGCCTTAGCTCTCTTATCAAACATCCTTTTGAGGTTTTCTTGCAAAATCTGAGTTCTGTCATAAACTTGCTTTCTGGTTTGCTGAAGGTGAATGGTTTGGTTGATTCTTCGTTGAATGTTGTTTGGTTCAGCCTGAATCTCCTGTAACATTCTGATAGTAGGGATGCCCAAAGATGAAGGAAACCTGGCTTCCATGCCATATACTAGCTCATAAGGGCTCATCCCAATGGATTTCTTTGTTGAAAGTCTGTCTGCCCATAGGGCATTTGTGAGCTTTCTATGCCAGTTCTTCTTGTTTTCTTCTAGCACTTTCTTTATGATATTAATCAGGCTCTTATTAGATGACTTAGCCAGGCCATTACCCTGGGGGTAATAGGCTGTAGAATGCCCCAAGGTGATGTGAAATTTGTGGCAAAAATTGATCATTTTTTTGGATTTAAAAGCAGCGGCGTTATCAGTAATGATCTTCTCAGGGCAGCCAAATCTAGAAAGGATGTTGCACTCAAGGAATTGGATAATGATGGTGTCATTAGCTTGTCTGCATGGGATGGCCTCAACCCACTTGGTGAAATAGTCGGTGGCTGTTAAAATCCATTTGTGCTGGCCTGAGGAAGAGGGATGGATTTCTCCAATGAAGTCAAGACCCCATTGTTGAAAAGGCTTTTCAGTTGAGATGGGTCTAAGGGGCATGGGCAACAGCTTTCTTTTGCCTTCAAAGATTTGGCATTTGTGACATGAAATGGAAAACTTCTTTACATCTGCAAAAAGAGAGGGCCAATAAAAACCAGCCCTTAGAATTTTATCAGCAGTGGATTTCCAATACAGATGCCCTCCACAGTCACCTGCATGGAAATCTTTCATGACATTGTTAGTTTCATTCATGATTAAACAATTAAGCAGTATACCTTCATGATTTTTCCAAAATAATGCACCATCTATGACACAAAACTTTGAAGCCTTCATTCTTAAAAATCTTTTCTTAGTTCTGGACAACCCTGGGGGAGCAAACAGGTTTAACAAAACAAAGCATATATCAGCATACCATGGGGATTGCAAAAATGTTTCACTGATCTGTGGAGTCGCCAACTCCTATTCATTGTCCAATTGGTTAATGTCTAAGGCTTGAAAGTTTGTTTCGGACATCAGTTTGGCTAAACCTTGTCCCTTTATGAGCTTGGTTAGTTTTATTTCTATGTCATACTCAAGGATGTTTGCAATCCATTTGCCTCTTTTGCCCTCTAATCCCTCTTGGGTTAATATGTCTTTTATAACAACATTCGGGACATAGGCAATTACATGTGAATATAAAATGTACACTCGGAAATCCTTCATTGCTTTGACCAGGGCATAAGCCTGCTTCTCCATGATTGGGTATTTCAAAGGGGCATCTCTTAAGGCTCGGCTGAAAAATGCAATTGGCTTTTCAGCTCCCTGATCATCCTTTTGCAGAAGAACAGCAGCTATGGTGTGATCAGATGCAAAAGAAAATATGATAAAGTCCCTATCAAATTGTGGGCTTGTAAGGACAGGGGCTTGGGTTAAGGCAGATTTTATGCCCTCAAAGGCTTGTTTGGTTTCAAGAGACCATCTTACTTTGGCATCCTTTTTTAACATGTTTCTTAACAGTCTTATCAATTCAGCTAGATTTGGAATAAATCTCCTTAGGAAATTGATCTTTCCCAAGAATGCTTGCAACTCTTTTATGTTTCTTGGGTATGGGATTTGGAAGATGGCTTGGATTCTTTCAAGATCAATTCTGATCCCGTCCTTTGATATGATATGGCCAAGGAGTTTGCCTTCTTCAATGCAAAAGAGGGATTTTTTGGGGTTCAAGGAAATGCCATATTTCCTGCATGTCATGAATATTTGTCTTAAATGTTTCAGGTGCTCTTGATCAGATTTAGAGAAATGGGTTAGATCATCAAGGTAGACAATTAGGAAATCATGTATTTCTTTGGCAAATGAAATATCCATTGCCCTTTGAAAGGTAGCACCGACGTTTTTAAGTCCGAATGGCATCTTTACATACTTAAATGTTCCCCACGGTGTGGTAAACGCTGTCTTGTCTTGGTCATCCGGGTGAACCAGTATTTGATTGAAACCTGAAAAGCCATCTAGCAAAGAAATTCTAGATGATCCCACTACTCTCTGCAGAATATGATCCATTTTGGGCAATGGGTAGTGGTCTTTTAGGGAGACTTGGTTTAAATTTCTTAGGTCTACGCATAGCCTAATCTCTCCTGTCTTTTTTCTTGTACGAACAAGATTGGATACCCACTCAGAAAATCTGATGGGTGCTATGATACCTGCTTCAAACATTCTTTTCAATTCCTTTTCAATCAAAGGGAGAAGCATGGGATTCGTTCTCCTCAGTTTCTGTTTGAAGGGCTTTTGGTTTGGTTTTAAGGGAATGGTGTGTTGGATCACTGAGGTGTCATAGGATTTCAAGTCCTCATAACTCCAAGCAAATACATCTTGGAATTCTTTGAATAAATCAATATATTTGGGCTTTTGATCAGATGGCAGATTTTTGGATAATTTGATCATTTTGGGATTCTCTTCTGTCCCAATGTTGTGTTCCTCTATAGCAGCATTCAGGGGTTGCATTTTTGGGTTCTTGGGAACATCATTAGCATCAAACATGTCTTCCAACGGAGTGAGGCCAACAGGGAGTAAGTTGTCTTTCAGATCAACGATCTCGGCCTCTGTTTCGGCTATTTCCTCCAAATGCATCAGTTTCAGTTCTTCTATATTTGTTTCATCAAAAACAGTTGGGTTTAGCATTCATTTGGCCGTTATAGGCGTTACAGCCTGCTGATTTTCATTATTTGCTGTTGTTCATCTGTCATAGCATCCATGTCAATGTTAATATTTGAAAATTCATGCTCAAGGGTGAGGAAATTATTAATTTGGGCATCGTTCTCGAACACTTGCCAATCTTTAACATTATTTGGGACAGCGGGCCTATGTTTTATTTCAGCAGTGAAATGATGATTTGGTTTAAAAGGAAGCTTGCATGTACTAGCAAAAGTGGCCAGGCTGTGTGCATGAATGTTATGCTCTCTTGAAATCTTGGCAAGCTTGGATTCAGTGAATGTGTTGAGTATACTAGTGGCAGCAGTCCTATAGGCCCTCATTCTGTTGTCATTGGTAACAAAATTACCTTTCATCTGTTGTATGATTAAATCAGAGTCACCTAAAATGGATACTTTTGCAGCTCCTAGAGCTTTGAGCAGTTTAAGGCCTAAGAGGAGAGCCTCATACTCTGCCATGTTATTAGTGCATTTGAAGTTTAGTCTATAGGCATGGCCTTCTGCATGGTTGTTATGTGTATTGTGAACCCAGACACCTGCCCCTGCTCCTAACTTGTTGACAGAGCCATCAAACTCTAAATACCATACGATTTCTTGCTCGTATTTAGTGTCAAGAGTTTCAGTCATTCTTGCAGCAGACAGATTTGAATTTTCTGTTTGGGGAGGTTCTTCTTGTAAGCTGGTTTCCTTGATAGTTTTGACAGTTATATCAGTACGGGCAACTGATTCTTCGTTGATGGGTGTGTTCATTCCTAAAGCCAACGACTTGTCATCAATTGGAGGACTTTTTTCATCATTAAATAAAATAAAAGAATCCATATCAGAATGGATTGAGTAAATGGGAAAATTTTCAGGCTGGCTCTCACTAGTTACCACATATTTCATCAGTGTTTCTCTATACAGTCCCTTTGGTTGCCCAAAGACAGATATAATGGCATAAGAGAGATCTAATTGGAGGGATCCTTGGAGTTTTGCCCCCCAATATCTTGACAGTAACATGCCATACTTTGGTGGAATGTCAGCAACCACCACATCCATGAGGATTGTCTTGTTAGGAAATTGGACTAAGGAGACACACATGTCTTTGATGAGGCCTAAACACTTGACTTGACTTGAGGCAAATGAGAATAGTTCTTTGTAGGGTCTTGTAACATCAAGGTTCAACTTTTCCATTACGGCTTTAGGCATAAGGTTGTGTGAGGCACTTGAGTCAAACATGGCATTATGCAGGACTTTGTCATGTATATGTAAACTGACATAAAAGGGCAAGACAGATCCATATGTTGATTTTCCGTTAACTTCTGGACCAAACAACAGCTCAGGTTGATCATCAAGAACATTCACATCATCCTTTACCTTCGGCATTTGAAGTGACCTTTGAATTTGTTGCCTATACACATCATGTTTGGCCAGTTTGGATAAGGGGATGGATATCTTCAATTTACCTATTTCTGCCTCTAAGTCAAATGATTTTTCAGATTGGGTTTTAGTAATGTGAGAAGCAGGTTTCCCTTTTTCTATTGGAGTATCAGCAGCTTGGTCTTCTTTATCAGTGTTATGGGAAGTGTTTGATTGCGGCTTTTCTATTTTAGGAGGGCTTTTTGGAATGCTGTCCACATTTTCTTTTGAGGAAGAAGGTGGCCAAGGCTGGTCAATAGAAGGCTGCATTTGTGTTATGTCCTCTACAGTCACTTGATGCGGGTTTGGGACAGGTATATCAGCTGGTTCTGTTATGACAGCCTTGCCTCTAGTCTTGTTGGGCTGTTTTCCATCCTTTGGTTTGTTAGGTTCAGGAATGTCAATGGTCCTAGTTCTCAGCTTATATTGTTTGTGGACCTCATACACAGCAGTATCATAGCCCTGTTTAAAATCAAAAGACTCACCAGACTTAGTCTGAAATTGATTAAAGTCATGCTCATCTTGGTCTTGTTGAGTTAGGAAAATTTGTTGCTCAGGCCTCGAATCCACCAGGTTCATGTGAATGTCCTCTGGAGGTTCACTAGATGTAGATGCTTCTGCATAATTTTCATGAAAAGGTGGTCATATATCATGGTTTGGACTAGACCTACCAGCATTTGTGTTCTGCGTTTTCCTGAAATTTGGGTTCCTTATTGTATTGGGCTGTTGTCCTTCCCATGATGATTTCCTTTCAACACTTTCTACTTTGTCTCCCAGCCTTTGCATGCCATTGATAATAGCATCGAGTTTCTGATCTAAGGCTGTGGGTTCTTATTTGAAAGTGGTTCTTCTCTCCATTCTAGCTTTTGGCAATCAGGTTGGCCTCTACGCTAACAACAACATTCTGCATGTCTACAAGGGTTTGAGGGGCTCTTTCTTTTAACTGGTAGGCCATATCTGGGTGAATCCATCAGGGAATTTATACAAGGCAAGGTCAGGTGTGTGGAGTGATAAAAAGGTGTCCTTTGAACTCCTAATTACCTTCACATTAATTATCAACCCAGGGACGACTTTTTATTTCAAGAGTGTACTCAGTCTGAGGCGGCTATTTACTCAAGAGTAATGTTTTGTAGTATAGTGCTTAAAAGCTACAAAAGTAAATGAATGCTTGAAGAAGAAACCTAACAATAACATAAACTCAAATGCTCTGAAATTCAATTATTCACTCAGCAAACATCAATTGAGGATACAGTAGCAATAACTCATTCCTCTAGAGATTGATGCAATTGAAATCAAATCGGAACAAGACAATCAATCTGGGAACGAGGAAGAAATAACCAATGTTCTCTACAGTTGACAGTCCTGCTTTAAAGCAATCAAAAGGAAATCGAACTTGAACTAAAGCTGCCATTGAAAGTAAACTAGGAAAACTCCTTAAAAGCAAACTAGTGCAATTAATCAATAGAAATGAACAACAAAGTAAATGGGTGCATGTCTACAACTTAACTACTTCAAAAGGCTAAATCACACCAAGAATTGCATCAGTCGAAGGTTCGGTAGCAATAACCCATCCTTTTCATAACTAATGAGAACAAATCCAAGGTCTGGGAGCTAGGTAGCTGATGCTGGGGCTCACTACAGCCTGAGATCGTCCTTGATGAATGTAAATGAAATGGCAAATAAAGGAAATAACAATGAAATAGAACAGCACATCAGCCAAGGGTTTGGTGGCAATAACCTATCCCTTTCATAACTGATGGGAGCAGATCAGAGGTCTGGGAGCCAAATAGCAGAAGCTGACACTCACTACAGCCTGAGTCTGTCCTTAAGAAATGGCAAGTAAATGAAACAACAAATCAGCAATCTTGAAATAAACCAGCAATTGAAATCAAACAACACGCAGAAATAGAACACCATTAACTAATAATGAATATGAAACAACGATGGAAAGTCAAATACAAATGCATAACAACTTAACACACGGCACACCTCAATAGCAATCTGATCTTGGTAATCCACTTGTCAGTCTTAGTTATAAATAATACGATTGTCTTTTAGAATGGAACAACAACGTTCATAGATTCAACAATCGCAAGGAAATATAATTTCTAAGATGAATTCAATAATACCAATGGTCAAATGTTACAACACAGACATTCCATAATTGAATAGCAACGATATCCTGTAAAAACCATTTATATCAGCACTTAAAGAAACAGCAATGCGTTGCAAAATTAATATGATATTTCTGTCTCAGAAAATGAGATTATGTGACAGAGCTGTGATGTAAAATAATAGAACATACCAGATTACCAAGTAAAACTGATAAGCAAACCACGCATAAAACAAAAGAATATAATATACAGTAGCAGCAGCAGCGTACTCCACCAGAGGCTGGGCCCTTAGCCGCCAGCGGATGCTGCTGGGTTACTTCAGATGAACAGAATGAACAACAACTCCCAAATCATGTATTAATCATCAAATTATGAAATCATTACAATAGCAAAAGCTTGAGGATTACCACATGCAACAATCCCTTCTTCTTTCTATCCTATCATGAAGCCTTGCTTCTGAATCTCTAATTCAAATCATCCATTCTCCATTCTCTTAGCCATCCCCAAGTCATCCCCCTCTCTCATCTCTGTTTTGATTTAAGTAAAGAGAGATCAGAGAGCAGTTACAATAAAGATAAGTACAACATGATTTACATTACAAAATTGGATTGTTTCCAACCAATTGATAAACAAGAAGATATCTTTCCATCCAGCTTTCAACAAGAACCAGACAAATTTGGCTTTGCAGCTGAGATTTGGAGGACGGCCGCAACAATAAATCTCAGAAAATCATGCTCAAAGAACCCTGCGTTTCTCCCAGTACAAGCCGAATTTGGGCAAACCATTCTTTGCTAAAGTTAATTGGGTCCGTTCTGGACAAAACCCATGTTCCGGATTTTCCCGATTCTGCTTCATTTGCTTAGAATATCAACCGCAAAACCGTCACTTCTTATTCCAGCGAATTTCTGAGTTGGCACTTTTAATGATCAAATCTTCAATCTGGAAATTATCTTGGAGGCTAAAAATGGTGAATAATGTTACAACTGATTTATTAAAACTATCATTGATAAAATCATGCATAATAATCAATTTATTAGAAATAAAGGAGAATAAATAACATTCATTCATAAGAGCATAAATCATTTATAAAATGGATTTAAATAATAAATTATAATAAATGACGTGATGAAGAATGGTAGAAATGGGTGGAATAAACGTTCACAAGTGACAATAATAATGGCATATTAACGACCCAACATACCCCCACACTCAATATGTTGCATGTCCTCATGCAACGAAAACTGAATATATTGCATGTCCTCATGCAACCCAAAGACAAAAACCATGTGTTAACCAAGCAATAAAAATTTGAGAACAAATGAATGCTTCCTTAATTAATGAATATTCAATTTTAGCAATCTCGATGAAGGCATAACAATTTTTACATTGACATTCAACTATATGTATGAAGTTGCAGCAAAATATGACATAGATAATAGCAAACTTCATTAACCATTTTCCCAAAAACTACAAACCAGATTTTGTTGAAATGTTGCAAGTAGATTTGTAATATATGAAGGCTTCTATGATCCAAAAATCAGATTGTTTTGATGCATGGATCATGAGATATAAACAAAATGGCTGTAGGTGAGAGTGCATGATTTCCGAAATTTTATGAACCAATATTTCTTGAAATTGTGTGGGTTTGTATTAATGATACGTATGTGTTTTCCAAAAATTACAAGAATTGAGTTCATAGTTTTAAAAATATGTGGAAATCAATTTCTGCACTGTGTAAAAATGAAATTGTATGCCTTAAATAAGGAAGAAAGTAGAAAACATCCATCATGCATAGAAATTTCTCCCCCTCTCTGAAAAATTAGCATGCCCTCATGCGATGCTAGAAAACAAATAGAGGTGGTTGCTACCAGCTGTTGAATTCTATGCTTGGTGTAAAACAACATGGAATAAGGAAGAGTGAGTATCTATGGGATGCTCCTTTCGGTCATGAGGGCAAAACACTTCATCAAATTCTTCATTTTTATAAACCTGCAAAACATCCAATTTTTCATTTAGAGAGCTAATAAAATCAACTTTAAAATTTTCAAATAAAACATTGATTTCAGCTCTTATGTCTCCTATTCTTGTAGCAGATTTGGAAAACAAAGAAAAAAAATCTCTAGAATTCTTACCAGCCTTGGAGATTCCTCTTGAATACCTTATGCACAATTCATAAACATCATCATATGATAACTGAAAAACATGACCTTTTCCTATCAGATTTAAGAGTTCTAAAAATTCATCTTTGATTCCTTTAAGAATGAGTGTTTTTAAGATCTCTTTTTTCCAAATGCTTATGTTTTGATTTTTGAAGGTTATAATGAAATCGATCTACATAATCCTCCAAACTTTCATCTTCCCATTGTATCATACCAAAATATCTTCATTGGATTTGCAATAGTCTTGGTACTTCTTCAAGAATATGTTCTTCATGTCCTCCCATGTTTGGATGCAATTCCCACCTAGGCTCATGAACCATCGGAGAGCTGCTCCTTTTAGAGTAAGAGGAAACACTTTCAATCTTTGATCATTAGTACAATAATCATATCCTCTACAAAGTATTTCGAACTCAAATAAGAATGTATCTGTATCTTCATTTGCTAAACCATGAAAATTTGGTAAAGATGGGGGAATTATGTGCATTTGTGTCACTCCTCCTAGATCTTTGATAGGAAATTCAAAAGTAGAAATGTGAGCCATTTCTTACCATAATAGAAGATGTTCTTCATGTGTTTCTTCGAGGCTCCTTCTTCAAATGCTCCTGTCAATTAGTTAGTGAAATGGGTGGTGCTTACATCACCACTTGAGTGAAATCATGTGATTCGTTTTTCCAAATTTCTATTTTTTTCCTAATCATTCACACAAAAATTCAAACATCTATTTCTACCCAACAAAGCAACAACAAATCTGTTAGGAAAGCGGACAGTGGAGTAGGGCTTTTACATGCTCCGCACGCAGGTTCTTACCTTCCGTTTTTAAGATCCAACTCTTCCCTAGCAGGCACTCATCAGATTCACACTACTCTTTAGAAATGGCTACACTCTCCCCGGCAACGGCGCCAAAATGTGGAGTGATAAAAAGGTGTCTTTTGAACTCCTAATTACCTTCACATTAATTATCAACCCAGGGACGACTTTTTATTTCAAGAGTGTACTCAGTCTGAGGCGGCTATTTACTCAAGAGTAATGTTTTGTAGTATAGTGCTTAAAAGCTACAAAAGTAAATGAATGCTTGAAGAAGAAACCTAACAATAACATAAACTCAAATGCTCTGAAATCCAATTATTCACTCAGCAAACATCAATTGAGGATACAATAGCAATAACTCATTCCTCTAGAGATTGATGCAATTGAAATCAAACCGGAACAAGACAATCAATCTGGGAACGAGGAAGCAATAACCAATGTTCTCTACAGTTGACAGTCCTGCTTTAAAGCAATCAAAAGGAAATCGAACTTGAACTAAAGCTGCCATTGAAAGTAAACTAGGAAAACTCTTTAAAAGCAAACTAGTGCAATTAATCAATAGAAATGAACAACAAAGTAAATGGGTGCATGTCTACAACTTAACTACTTCAAAAGGCTAAATCACACCAAGCATTGCATCAGTCGAAGGTTCGGTAGCAATAACCCATCCTTTTCATAACTGATGAGAACAAATCCGAGGTCTGGGAGCTAGGTAGCTGATGCTGGGGCTCACTACAGCCTGAGATCGTCCTTGATGAATGTAAATGAAATGGCAAATAAAGGAAATAACAATGAAATAGAACAACACATCAGCCAAGGGTTTGGTGGCAATAACCTATCCCTTTCATAACTGATGGGAGCAGATCAGAGGTCTAGGAGCCAAATAGCAGAAGCTGACACTCACTATAGCCTGAGTCTGTCCTTAAGAAATGGCAAGTAAATGAAACAACAAATCAACAATCTTAAAATAAACCAGCAATTTAAATCAAACAACACGCAGAATTCCACATTCAATTCTTCAAACCATTAGACACAGAGCAGACAGTCGTTCCTCCAAAGCTTTTCAACAATCTTTGATTAAGTAAAACATCTCCGATATCCAGTGTGAGTCTCTAATGAGGATTATCAACCAACCAACTCTTTAAACAATATAGAGGGTCGGTATATATAGGGAAAATTATCAAAAACTAACTTATTACAGCCGACCTAAACAAGTCTGAAAGAAAATGATTACTTTAACCTAATCTTATCCAGAAATAAATGCAAGAAAATATCTTTGGGCTGCGCTGAGGGCAGCTGTATCAAAACTGAGTTAATGTCTGTCCTGAGTAGCCTGGTGCAGTCCTTCTGTAATAACTGTGATTTGTCCTTTATCTCCACCTCTAACTTGGTTTTACTGCTGTTTTGTTGGCATTAATGTGCACTAATCCCGACCAGATAGGCTTTTAAATGGCCTTTACTGCTTTGCTGACTTTGATGAAGGTTTTTAATTTTCACCTGATTTGATGTTGCTGAACTGATACTCTCTGCCGCTTCCTGATAGTCTTTGGCGCTGATCCTGGACTCTTTAAAATCTTCTGAATGGTTTAGACTGTCCCATCGATCCTTCATGGCAGCTGCTCGGGCTTCTTTTGCTTTAAAAAGTGTGTTTGCCCCTTTCTAAATGCTTCGCGAAGAAAAAAAGGTCATTCTGCACCTTTCGGGCTTGCTGGGGGCTACGCCATGACGGGCTTTCCACTTTGGCCCATTTCCCGTAGCCAAATCGCGCATGAAAAACTGCCTCAGAATCTGAATCCGGGCTTCCTAAGCACGATTTTCACCTTTCACGCCTTTTTGAGTGATGACGTCAGCATGACATCAGCGGGTGGGACCCAGTACGGCGAGTGACGTGGCGGGATGACATCAGCAGTACGACAGGTAACGTGGCGGTACACAGTGGCAGTGACATGGCGGGAGGCCGTGGCAGGCAGATGACGCAGTGGGATGACATCACTGGGTGGAGGACGTGGTGCTGACGTCACCCAGGGGAGGGCGGTTTGGCAGTTTCGGGTGCACCGCCTTTGCACTGAAGCGATTTGGGAGGAGGGGGCTCCGCCACACCCGGGAGGGCGACGCGTGGCGGGAGTACGGCGGGAAAACTGCCGAACTCCCGGACGCTAACCCTCGGCGTGTTTGGCGTGTGAAAAGACCCGCCCACCGTAGATCTTGGGCGGGACAGATCTAACGGCTGGCGGGGCGGTTGAAGCGGGGGAAGGTTGGTGAAGGGCCCGTGCGTTATTTTATTTGTTTATTCATATGGCGGGGGGGTTTAAACATTAATAAAGTGGGTTTTGGGTTTATATCGAGCGGGGGTTAATTAAAAGTTTAACGTTTAACATAACATTTAAACATTTAATTTTTGGGAATGATGACTGCGAAGGGTAGAGATATGAGGCTTTGATGAGTGAGGGATTAGGTACATGTTATTAGCCCAACGAGAGGTTAGGTTAATTGCAAAGTTGGGAGACAGAAGGGTTAATAGGAGCCTCAAACAGACTGCTATTTCCCGGACCTAAAGAGATATGGCTATAGTGCCAAGGGATGGGGATATTACTATTTTTGGGATTTTATATAATTTTTGTAGTAAGTGGGGATGGGGAATAGTTAGGGAGCTACATAGTAGAATTAGGAATTAATATGGCTTTGTGAGGTGAGAGTAGAACAAAAGACTAAGTTTTAAAAGTAAAACTTAGACATAGGGGAAAATGAGAGTGAGAAATGATTTTACACAAGAAATGTGGCTTCTTTTCATTAAAGAAAGCCAACATTTACCTTGATGTTTCACAGAAATGAAGTTAGGACTTGTTGGGCAGATCCCAAGGTCCTTTGGGGGATGTTAGTAAAATATTTTTAGGGGGAGTGAAGGGAAGTTAGACATGCTTCTAGAATTCTGCCATCAAAACACTGCTTTGCTACCTCTAGCACTGATGAGATGAGCTTTCCTTGTCAAGGCCAACACTGAAGGTGATCTTGCTTCTGCAACCCTAGGCTACCTACCCAGCCTAATACACCTAGCATTTTTTTGTTACTTCAGGAAGGGTGCACTTAGACTTGCAGACCCTGCTTTACAATTTTTTCTTTTTTGACTGCCCTCCTATCTAAATATATCCTTATTTCTTCCAAGGGCCCACATTAAGCAGTTGGAGTCCTTTGTTTCTCTACCTGTCTACAAATCTGCCAAGATTAAGCTGTTTGGAACGATATCAATTCTCTATATTCTAAAACAAGAAATTGAAACCTAGGGAAGCCAAGATTAAGCTGTTTGGACTTCCCTTAACAGAACATTCTTCAAAAATGGTTAAGTCATCAAAATTGGAATACAGTAGTGGCATTTGGACTGGCACACTTTCATGGCCTCTTCTTTGGCCTTTTTCTGGAAATATGGAGCTTTGCAAGATGCAAAGTATGACATATTTGGTATGTAAAACTGTCAATCATGAAAGATGAACACCTGTTGCAACAGGAGGCTAACAGACACTACTCTCAAACTCAATCTTCAGGGTTCCCTAAGAAAGACCTCAACAGTACTGCAGTTGGCAGACCGCTCTACCGTGATCCCTGAGGGGGTTGTGGAAGATGTCATGGTCTCCATTGATTCCTAGGAGTACCCTGCTGACTTCTTGGTTCTTCAGCCAAAGGCAAAGTTCAATGGGTATCCTCTCATCCTGGGAAGACCTTGGTTAGCTACTGCAGATGCTTACATCAGTTGTTGAGCTAGGAGAATGACCATCAAGAATGGGCATATGTCCAAATAGCTAGTCCTATATCCTCATGCCCATGGAGGTAGATGAGGATGAAGTCTACTCCGCACCATTATGAACAGTGGAAGCTACCAAGGGGGGTCCTCAAATTGAGGATGATCTTATTGAGAATTTGATTCAAAATCCACCCCCCAGTGTGTTGCCATTAGAAGAGTTGGTGGAAGAAACCCAAGCCAATGCTTTAGTTTATCTCTGTGTGGCTAATTCGCCTCTCTCTGAGTTAAGAATGTGAAATTTGTCCTAGAAAGAACCTTGAAGATCAACTCATCCCTATCCACCTCTCAGGAGAAAGAACTGTGTAGCTTATTGAACAACCATTTGGATGCTTTTGCTTGGAGCTATAAGGAGATGAAGGGAGTCCACCCTTCAGTCTGTACTCATCACATTTACATTAAAGAAGATTGTAAACCAGTCAAGCAGCCTCAAAGGAGGATGAATCCAACCCTTAAGGACATTGTCAAAGAAGAATTGCAAAAGTTGTTGGATGCAGGATTCATCTACCCCATCTCTAACAGCGAATGGGTTTCTCCTTTGGTGCTAGTGCCAAAGAAAAACGGGAAGTGGAGAATCTGTGTAGATTATCGAGAACTCAACAAGGCCACCAAGAAGGACCATTTCCCTTTGCCTTTCTGTTGAGGGCCCCGAAATCGGGTCAACAACAAGGGGGATACCCACCCGGTCGGGAACCTGGTTGGCGGCTCCTTGCCCGTTTGGTGTAGCGGGTCCGACTGGGGATGATGGGACCAGCTTCCCAATCTAAAAGATGTGTGTGTGTGTGTGTAGATTTTGAAGATACTAATCTAAAGGTAATTTTAAACTAATTTAATTCTAGACTCTAAACTGACTCTATGCTACTGTAATCTAACAAAAACAACACATCTAATCTATACTAACCCGGGGTAAAATTCTTTCATTATGCGATCTAAAAAGATTTCATACAACAACTGGTAATAAAGATCATTCAGCTATCATAAGAATATAAATCAATTAAGATGAACCATTCTGCATAAGAAGTTAGGCAAAACAGTTGTGAACAACATATCGCATAATCAGTTATTCATATGTCAAGCACAAACAAATGATTCCACTGTACAAAAGTGCCAAATGGTAATCCAGACATTCATACATTAACATATAAACAAATCAGCTGTATATCACTCTAAGAATATGAGTAGAAATTAATCAAGAGATAAAAGTACCATTTATGACTGATTTTCACTCACAAACTTCAAGAAATAACGATTTATCTCTACTTACTTCTAACATCTACTAAGAGTACAGAAGTGCAACATCAGTAGCAGACATTAAAATGCAAACATAAATAAATCTTGATCCATCCATTCATCAAAAACCCCCTCCGAGGGTGCAAAAGTGCATGTTTTGAGGACAAGTTTTTTGACAAATTTCCGGACCCTTCTCCAAATGCCATGAGAAGGGTTAAATACTACTAACTAACTAATCTTAATTACACAAATTTAGGGAACGGCTTCAAATGACCGCCCTTTTAGTAAAGCAAATTTATTTCTAAAAATTGAATCTAATTTCTAACCGTTTCTGTATCTGCTCCTTAGTGCTGTAAGTAATGTGAGGTTCACTTGGAAAGAGTCGGATGGTTGTCTTTTCCTTTTGCTCGGGCGATGAAAGTAGAAATAACAAAAGATGGCACCTCTTTCTGACAAACTAGAAGATATTTTGAAAATCTTCCTCTGACTGGGTGTTTTTTGCTGTGTGTATACTTAGTATAACCCAGATTTCTTTCAAATTGATTGTGCTGTTGCTATTTCGGTTTCCGGCCATGTGAATGACTCAATGAGTTAGGGATTTCGTTGCCTGAACAATCTTACGTATTGAAAATTGCTTCCATTCTTTGTTCCAGGCTTTTCTGAAGCATCATCCCTTTTCAGCGTTTTTCTTTTTGCTTTACCCAATCTGAGCTTCAGGATCTTTTGCAAACATGCTGCTTTTGTGCGCCTTTGACTCTGAGCCTTGGATAGTCTATTTTCATCAGTGTCTGTGGAGTGATACTCTGGAATCCGCGGCTCTGCTGCATGCGGCATTCATTTGCGAAGGCATCTCCTCTCTGTTCTTCAAGTATTGGCGCTTTCCCCTTTTCCTTAGATGTTTCCTGCATATAGATTTATATCAGTTACTGCCTTACAGTTTACGCAAAGGAAAAGAGACATGATGAAAAGATTGACATGAAAGCTTTAAACTCTAATGAATGCATAATCATGACACTCATAACGACTTGACTCTTCGAAAAACGCAACACGATCATCTTTGGATACTCAGGCGTGCAATCATTAATTTCCCTTAAGGTGAGCGCTCGATTTTGGGTTTATAGATCATGCCGAAGAAACTTTGCGATGAGTGGTTTCTGTGATTCGTATCGCAACAATTAATAGTTTCATTCGTCGCAGATCGCAAAATCGCAGTTTGTAGGATCGCAGATCGCAAATCGTAATATCGCAATTTTCATTTGCTCGTTGTGTGCTTCTTTTGCGACGTTTGTGATATGCGACGTCGCATATCGGCCGTCGACGATTCCTTTTTATTTTCTTTTAAGGGCGCTTTCAAAATATGCGATGCGATGAATTTCGCATCGCTTTCTTTGCAGCTTATTTACGCGCATAGGAAAACTCTTCACTCTCTCTCTGCGATGAATTTAGCTTTTAGGGAGTTAAATACAAAAATTTGGATAAAAATATTTTTGGGATTTTTTGTTAAGGGTCCCCCTTTGCTTGATATTATTGCTAATACTAAACAAAGAGGGGGGTTGTTGGTGACCACAACAATGGCGATTCACTGTGAAGAACCAGTTATCTCTGCTTTTCTATTGACATTTCCACTTCCGAAACAGAAAAATTTTCATATGTCTAAATTTTGTTATGGACAGATAGAGTAGATTACCCCTCATCCTGTCATTGATACTTTGTTTCAACCCTTCTTTTATTCCAATTGTCTGCTTCCCTAGGCTTAGTTCTTGCATTCATACCAGACATTACTCGGTCCTTTAAAAAAAAGATAAAATAAGGTCTTCTCTGCGTACTGGCTTTAAAATATGCTCATTTGTCGTAGGTACAGCCTCTGCTGCCCGCAAGCGTCCATAGCCTCGACAGGGTTACCATGTTATCCAGCAATGATCCTTTTTCCTGCTTGAGGTTATTAACAACATTTCAGAGAAAAATCGTTTTTGGCACTTTTTCCTTTTTTACTCTCTAAAGAACAATGTCTTGGTTTGGTGGCCAAATTATGACACAGTCATTCACTTGATTTACACTTTTGCTGAACAAGCTGGCTCGTGATGAGACCCCTTGTCTTTTGATTGCAACAATCTTGAGTCGTTGCCCTGTTTTGATAGATAGTATTGGCAAAGTCAGCAAGTTATAATATCTGTGATCATGATAAGCCGGCTCGTGATGAGACCTCTTATTCTTTGAGATATAGTGTTTTCTCGGATTGTTTCTCTGAATGCTGCGGTTTCCTTTAGCAGGGAGGAAGTCATTGTTTTTCCTTAAGAAAGCTCTGGACGACAATAATAGAGTTTTGAAAATAACAGCTTTGCAGAGAATATTTATTTTATTATTGATGATACCTTTCATTGTGCTGGGATAAAACAATTTTTTACCAAAGGTTGCTTTCATCAAAGTCTTTTGAAAGGTTGAAACTGATATCATTATTCAGGCTAAAGTTAACTCTATTTGTCAATAATAAAAATCAGATTTTTCGAAAAGTTTTGCTATTTGTACAAGTGAAATCAAAATCTGATAGAGAGTTAGTGTGCTCTTTCATGAATCTTATTCAATGATCATTTACAACCGGTTTTATTTATAAGAAAGAGAAAAACAAAATAAAAGAAACTAAAACTATCCTACAAAAATAGAAGAGTGATCTTCTATGGAAAATACATTTTAAGAATCTGTCCATTCACAGGCAAAGAATCTCTTCTACCTGCCAAATCCTGCAACACAAACGTCGATGGGCCTATGACTTCTACAATCTGAAAAGGACCAAGCCACAGCTTCTGAAATTTCGTATGTTTGCCCTTTTCTTCATGAGCCTTATCCCATTTCAAAACTAAATCTCCCATCTGAAAGTTCTTTCTGGTTATGATGGCTGAGTCAAAAGAGGATTTTATTAGCGCTTGGTGGTGAGCATGGGTTTTCTTAGCTTGTTCTCGGCGTTCTTCTAGTTTGATTATTTCCATTTGTCTTAATTGCAAAGAGGAAGTAGATACTTCATCGATGTGTTGTACTAAAGACAAAGACGGAATGACTAAGTGAGTTGGAAGAACCACTTCTTTCCCATAAACTAAATTAAAGGGAGAAGTGCCGATTGAAGCTTTCTTCGTGATTCTATCTGCCCATAAAGCATTTACCAGCGCTTTGTGCCAATTCTTTTGGTTTTGGTCGACTGTTCTTTTGATAATCCTGATTAGGTTTTTGTTTGTTGATTCAGCCAACCCATTACCTTGTGGATAGTAATTAGCAGAATATTTCAATTTGAACCCTCTTTTTAATGCAAACTCAGTCATTGCATTTCCAGAAAAGTATGATGCATTATCAAACATTAAGGTCGTTGGCAATCCAAACCTAGTGATGATAAATTGATCTATGAATTCAATAATGTTTTCAGAATTAACTGTCTTGAGAGGAACTGCTTCTACCCATTTAGTAAAGTAATCTGTTGCCGTGAGGATATACCTATGCTGCTTAGAAGAGTGAGGAACGATCTCACCTATTATGTCCAAGCCCCATTGGCTGAATGGTTGCTCGATGTTGACCGGCTGTAGTGGCATGGACGATTTCCTTTGTTTCCCTGCAGTAGTCTGGCAGATTTGGCATTTCCTTACGTAATTGTATGAGTCTTTGAACAGCGTGGGCCAATAATATCCTGCACGTAAGATCTTATGCGCAGTAGTCTCTCCAGCATAGTGTCCACCTGCTGGTCCATCGTGGAGTTCCTGCAAAACCTTTTCGGCTTCAGTTTTCTCAAGACACCTAAGAAGTACAGAATCGTAATTATTTTTAAACAGAACATCATTTATGAGCTGGTATTGTTTAGCTTTCAATCTTAGAGCTCTTTTCTTGGTGTGATCCAAGTGCGATGGAGCATACCCGTTCTTAAGATAATAAATGATGTCCGCATATAATGATTCTGCGTCGTTTAGGCTTACCTCATACGTGTGTACCTCTTCAGATGAGTTCTCAGGAATTTGCAATGCTCCAGCTAACATCTTGCAGAAGCCTTGACCCCTTACGATGTTTGCTGGTTTGATCTCAAGATCGTATTCTTGTAGAGCGGTAATCCAATTTGCTCTCTTTTCGCCCACATCCTTCTGTACCAAAAGGTTTCTTACTGCAGGAAACGGTACTACGACTTTGGTATGGGCTTTAAGTAAGAAAGGTTTGAAATATTTGATCGCTTTGAAAACAGCATAAGCCTGTTTCTCCACGTCTGAGTAATTGAGTTCAGCACCTTGTAAGTTCGAGCTAAAGAATGCGATTGGAGCTTCCGCCTTCTCTTGATTTACTTGAGTCAAAATCGCGGCATAAGATTTCTCTGAGGCAAAAGTGTATAAGATGAAAGCTTCTGAAAAATTTGGGGTAGCTAAAGATGGAGCATTGATGATAGCTTGTTTGATCAAGTTGAATGCTTCGTGCTCATCTATGCCCCATTTGAAATTTGAATTCTTTTTTATCATATTTTGTAAAGGAGAAATAATACGTGAAAAATCGGGGACAAACCTTTTTACAAAATTGATTTGTCCAAGGAAAGATTGCATGGCCTTTTTGTTATGGGGTATGGATATTTCAGAAATTTCTTTGATTCTGTCAGGTTCAATGTGAATACCAGATTTTGATACTATGAATCCGAGCAATTTCCCTTCACTTAATGCGAAAAAAGATTTCTTTGGGTTAAGTGAAATTCCATACCTTAAGCATCTTTGAAAGATCTGTTTCAAATCTTTGAGATGGTCGCTTCGCTTCTTGGAGTACACTGTTATATCATCCAGGTAAATCACTACCGATTTATTGACTAAACCTTTAAATGCGATGTCCATGGCTCTCTGAAAGGTAGCGCCGACATTGATCAGACCAAATGGCATCTTCTGATATGCATATGTGCCCCACTTGGTTCGGAATGTGGTTTTCAACTGATCATCGGGATGTACCAGCACTTGATTGTATCCTAAAAATCCATCCAGGAAAGACATTAATTCTGAGCCCGCTACTGCCTGTAGTATTTGCTCCATAGGCGGGAGGGGAAAATTGTCTTTCTGACAAGCTTTGTTGAGATTCCGGAAATCAATACAGATTCTAATATCTCCGTTTTTCTTCCTAACATGCACCATATTGGATACCCATTTGGAGTGTCTGACGGGGAAAATTATTCTAGCTCTCAACAATTTATTTAGCTCAGTCTTTATCTGATTTTCTAAGTTGGGGTGGATTTTTCTGAGCTTCTGCTGGACAGGTTTTTCATTGTCAATCATAGGGATAGTGTGTTGAATGATAGAAGTGTTGTATGTTTTCAGCTCATCGTAATTCCACGCAAAAACGTTTTTGAATTGTCTCAGAAGACGGATATATGCTGATTTTTCTTCAGGGGCTAGGCCGTGGCCTAGATTAACGTTTTGCGGCTTCTGATCGGTTCCTAGGTTCACTAATTCATAGTTCAGAGTTGAACTGTAGAGTTTAGAATTGGCAGACCTTTTAAACCAACTTTTCAAATCATATAAATCTTCTAACTTAACCACCGATTTAGGTATAGCGTTATCAGTGCTATTTTGCTGAATTTGGTGATCATGATGGTCTTCGTCAATTATTTGATTTGAGTAGGATCGTTCAGAAGTGAGGAAATTTACAATGTCTGGATCGTCATTGAATACTCTCCAGTTGGTGGTGTTGTCAGGGATGGATGGTTTAAAGATTAATTCTATTGAAAACCTATCGGGACTAAAATTTTCAGAGGGAATCAGTCTAGAGGCTACGTTAGCTAACATGTCTGCGCTCGCATTTTGGAGTCTTGGGATTGACGAAATATTGAATGCTATGAAATGCGAAGTCAGATCTTGTACTAAAGATTGATAGTGATTTAAATGACTTGACATGTAGTGTATGGTATTACGTACCTGTTTGACGACAATTCCGGAATCTCCAAAGACTTGAAGATACTTAACATTCAAATCGATTGCTTTGTATAGGCCTTGCACCAAGGCTTCGTATTCCGCTGTATTGTTCATGCAATCGAACTCAAGTCTGCATGTAAGCATGGTCTTGTTCCCATTTGGGTTAACCAGAACGCATCCTGCTCCTGCTCCCTCGTTAGATTTAGAGCCATCAAAATATAATTTCCAAAATAAAGACGTATTTACAGAATTATCTAAAAAATTAAAACACTTTGAATCATCAGTTTGGGAAAAATTTTCAACTTGGGACACAACTGAATTTTCTAAGTAAGGTGAAGTGTGAGCATTGAAATTGCCGAGGAAAGAATCTACCGAGTAATTGCCTATGATACTGCTGTTGTATGCTATTGCTTCGTTCTCTCCTTCCAATTCTGTCACTATGTATTTTTGGTGCAATTCTCGTTCAACCTTTATTTGATTGGGTTTGCCGTTGTAGGGTAATCACATGTGTGACCAGTCGGTTGAGAAATATTCGTGGAGTTTCTCGGACCAATCCCTGCTAAGAATTAAACCATAGAATTCAGGGATATCAGCTACTAGAATGTCGATAACCTGACATACTTTCGGGTTAGACGACAATCTTATGGTCACCTGGTTAAGTTCACCAATCACTTCGACCTGAGATCGATCAAGTTGAACTATGCGCACTGCAGATTTCTGAGGCTGAACATTCAATTTGGCACATATTGATCTGGGTAGAATATTCGTTGAAGCACCAGAATCAATCAGGCAATTGTGCACGTTTTTATTGAAAATTTCATAAGTGAGGAGAAAAGGAGGAGTATGGGATCTTGACCTTCCTCCAATCAAGGCAATGTCGTTCGGATCAATCTTACTGATCATGTTGGTTGGAGGTCTTCCCATGTTGTGGGAAGCTACAGCTGTAGGTAAATATGTAGTAGGCACGGCATGTAATTCTTTCATCATTATTTTCTGTTGATGTTTCAATTTGCTCAATTCGTAAAGAGTGATATTAGCCCTAGTCTTTTTCATGTCATCGATAATGTTATACTCCATTTCATCCGACACTATCAGTGTTCTTGATGGAGGTGCTTGATTTGATTGGACTGGGCTAAATTGGGTCGCTCTAGCGGTTGTTTTCTTTGTTGCGACCTTATCTTTTGTTGCAGGGTTTGCGCCCTTCTGTTTAGGGGTAGTTTGGGGAGGATCAAGTTGATTTTTGCTTCGTGTGCTAACCGGAAATGCTTCTTGATCCTCTTCTTGTGGGAGGATGAAATCCCACATTCCTTGTAGTTCCACAACTTCTTCATCATTGGTCTGCCCTTCAGTGGTATTCTCTTCTTCGTCTTCTTCTTCCGATTCGACGTTTGAGACAGCATTGGGTGGTTTCACCTCCATGGGAAGGTTTCTTTTAAAAGATCTGTAGGGCTTTTTTGAAGAAGTTTCTGCTACTTGCTTTCTTATATCAATCATCTCGTTGGACATGGCCTTTAACACCTTTTGTAATCCTTCCATATCGAAAGGATCTTTCGTTTGCTTCTTCTTGGTGTCTTCTTTGAAAGAGATCTTCTTAGATTTGCGTTCTTCTATTGCAGATCTCTTTTCTAGGGCAACTACGCGTTTTTCTACTGCTAACGCCTCAGTTAAGTTTTCAACTAAGGTCATCTTGTTTGCCCTATCTACGAAGATAGCTAAGTTAGATGGTAAGGCCGTGATGTACCATTCACATCTTACTTCCTTGCTGGGTTGAGAAGCAGCGGGAATCTTGTTGAGGATCTTGTTGAACTGTAAATTGAAATCTTTAATGGGTTCTCTAGCCTCAGCTTTAAGATTAGATAGGTCATTGATCAATGTCGCTGTTGATCTGTCATCGCCAAACTTGGTGAGGAATTGACTTTGAAAAATGTCGCAACTTGTGATGGACCCGGAAGGTAACGAAAAGTACCATGACTCGGCTGTTCCTTGCATTGTGTAAGGAAAAAGTCGGACGACAGCATCTTCGTTGGTAACTCTGTTGAGATTAATAGAAAGCATGAAATTATTGATATGCTCTTCAGCTAGCATGCCTGTTTCTGGATTGAATTTAGGTAGCCACTTCTCAGGATGGGCCGGTATTGGGCTCAGGGGTGGAGGCATTAAAACCGCCCCAGGATTGTTCCATGGAGACTGGGCCATCGTTGAGCCGCTAGTTAATGAGAGTGCAGAAGACGGTCCCTGATGCTGAGAAGATGAAGGTATTATGATCTTTGATGATTGAAGAGGAAGTGTGGAAGGTGGATGAGTGATTTGGGATGAGGATGTGGGTGGTTGACTTCGCGGTGAGGGTGTTAAAATGGACGAAGTGGATGAAAGAGTCTCACGGTCAGACTCTGGTGGTGCTTTCCTTGCTCTTTTCCTAGTAGGGAGAGGGAGTTCACTTGGTTGAATACCAAATTTTTCACTCTTCAATCTGGTCAGAGGGTGAGTAGGATTGTACTGCGAAGTCACGTTGCTGTTAGATTTATCAGACCTATGAGAAAAAATAGAGAATCCCTGGAGTTTACGAATCAAAGTTTGAATTTCAGGGGGTTCAATAATGAGTTGGTCTGATATATTGGAGTAGGTAGCAGCGGTGGATACTCGAGCGACTTCTAACTCCGGGTTTAACCGTAGTGGAGAAGTCGGGGGAGTTGATGAGGGTGATTTACTCTCAGAATGGCATTTAGATTTTGACTTAGTTGCCATTCATAGTTCGTGCCCTCCTTCTAGCGCCAAATATGTTGAGGGCCCCGAAATCGGGTCAACAACAAGGGGGATACCCACCCGGTCGGGAACCTGGTTGGCGGCTCCTTGCCCGTTTGGTGTAGCGGGTCCGACTGGGGATGATGGGACCAGCTTCGAAATCTAAAAGATGTGTGTGTGTGTGTAGATTTTGAAGATACTAATCTAAAGGTAATTTTAAACTAATTTAATTCTAGACTCTAAACTGACTCTATGCTACTGTAATCTAACAAAAACAACACATCTAATCTATACTAACCCGGGGTAAAATTCTTTCATTATGCGATCTAAAAAGATTTCATACAACGACTGGTAATAAAGATCATTCAACTATCATAAGAATATAAATCAATTAAGATGAACAATTCTGCATAAGAAGTTAGGCAAAACGGTTGTGAACAGCATATCGCATAATCAGTTATTCATATGTCAAGCACAAACAAATGATTCCACCGTACAAAAGTGCCAAATGGTAATCCAGACATTCATACATTAACATATAAACAAATCAGCTGTATATCACTCTAAGAATATGAGCAGAAATTAATCAAGAGATAAAAGTACCATTTATGACTGATTTTTACTCACAAACTTCAAGCAATAACGATTTATCTCTACTTACTTCTAACATCTACTAAGAGTACAGAAGTGCAACATCAGTAGCAGACATTAAAATGCAAACATAAATAAATCTCGATCCATCCATTCATAAAAAAACCCCTCCGAGGGTGCAAAAGTGCATGTTCTGAGGACAAGTTTTTTGACAAATTTCTGGACCCTTCTCCAAATGCCATGAGAAGGGTTAAATACTACTAACTAACTAATCTTAATTACACAAATTTAGGGAACGGCTTCAAATGACCACCCTTTTACTAAAGCAAATTTATTTCTAAAAATTGAATCTAATTTCTAACCGTTTCTGTATCTGCTCCTTAGTGCTGTAAGCAATGTGAGGTTCGCTTGGAAAGAGTCGGCTGGTTGTCTTTTCCTTTTGCTCGGGTGATGAAAGTAGAAATAACAAAAGCTGGCACCTCTTTCTGACAAACTAGAAGATATTTTGAAAATCTTCCTCTGACTGGGTGTTTTTTGCTGTGTGTATACTTAGTATAACCCAGATTTATTTCAAACTGATTGTGCTGTTGCTATTTCGGTTTCCGGCCGTGTGAATGACTCATTGAGTTAGGGATTTCGTTGCCTAAACAATCTTACGTATGGAAAATTGCTTCCATTCTTTGTTCCAGGATTTTCTGAAGCATCATCCCTTTTCAGCGTTTTTCTTTTTGCTTTACCCAATCTGAGCTTCAGGATCTTTTGCAAACATGCTGCTTTTGTGCGCCTTTGACTCTGAGTCTTGGATAGTCTATTTTCATCAGTGTCTGTGGAGTGATACTCTGGAATCCGCGGCTCTGCTGCATGCGGCATTCATTTGCGAAGGCATCTCCTCTCTGTTCTTCAAGTATTGGCGCTTTCCCCTTTTCCTTAGATGTTTCCTGCATATAGATTTATATCAGTTACCGCCTTACAGTTTACGGAAAGGAAAAGAGACATGATGAAAAGATTGACATGAAAGCTTTAAACTCTAATGAATGCATAATCATGACACTCATAACGACTTGACTCTTCGAAAAACGCAACACGATCATCTTTGGATACTCAGGCGTGCAATCATTAATTTCCCTTAAGGTGAGCGCTCGATTTTGGGTTTACAGATCATGCCGAAGAAACTTTGAGATGAGTGGTTTCTGCGATTCGTATCGCAGCAATTAATAGTTTCATTCGTCGCAGATCGCAAATCGCAAAATTGCAGTTTGTAGGATCGCAGATCGCAAATCGTAATATCACAATTTTCATTTGCTCGTTGTGTGCTGCTTTTGCGACGTTTGCGATATGCGATGTCGCATATCGGCCGTCGGCGATTCCTTTTTATTTTCTTTTAAGGGCGCTTTCAAAATACGCGATGCGATGAATTTCGCATCGCTTTCTTTGTAGCTTATTTACGCGCATAGGAAAACTCTTCACTCTCTCTCTGCGATGAATTTAGCTTTTAGGGAGTTAAATACAAAAATTTGGATAAAAATATTTTTGGGATTTTTTTGTTAAGGGTCCCCCTTTGCTTGATATTATTGCTAATACTAAACAAAGAGGGGGGTTGTTGGTGACCACAACACTTTCATAGATCAAGTTTTTGATGGCCTGGCAGGGAAGAAGTTCTTTTCCTTCCTAGATGGGTTTAGCAGGTACAACGAGATCCAAATCAGCCCAGAAGACCAAGATAAGACCACTTTCACTTGTCCATGGGGTACCTTTGCCTATCGGGTCCTTCCCTTTGGGTTGTGCAATGCTCCTGCTACTTTCGAGAGAGCACTACTGAGCATATTTGTTGAACTGGTTCATGATTCAGTGGAAATCTATATGGATGACTTTACCCCTTATGGTTCTAACTTCCAGGAAGATTTGAATAACCTAAGAAAAGTTTTAGCCAAGTGTATTGAAATGAACCTGTCCCTTAGTCCTGATAAATGTGAATTCCTGATGACTTAAGAGACCGTGCTAGGTCATACAATTTCTCAGCAAGGATTGCAGGTGGATCCCAACAAGATTGCTATCATCTAAAGGGTTCCACCTCCCCAAAAGGTAAGAGATGTTCAGAGTTTTCTAGGCTTAGCAGGGTATTATAGAAGATTCATTAAGGATTTTAGTTAGCTAGCCTCTCCATTGTTTGGTCTTTTGGGAAAGGATGCTAAGTTCATATGGGCTGACAACTGTCAAGAGGCTCTGGATGCCTTGAAAGGTAAGCTGATAACTGCCCCAATCTTGAGACGTCCAAACTAGGCCCTACATTCACACAGATGCCTCGAACAAAGCTATAGGAGCAGCCTTAGGACAAGTTGAAGAAAAGCTATCGTATGCCATATATTTTGTCAGTAAAAACTTGTCCAAGATAGAATTAAACTACACTGTAACCGAAAAAGAGTTCCTGGCCGTAGTCCATTCCCTAAACAAGTTCAGACACTACATCACTGGCTATCAAACATTCATACACACTGATCATGCTGCAATTAGGTATTTGATGAATAAACTGGATGTAAATGCTCGTATCATTAGATTGTTACTTTTATTGCAACAATTTGATTTGATCATTGTTGATAAGTCAGGTAAGAAAAATGTTGTTGCTGATTTTCTGTATAGACTAGATTTGCCTGCAGGTGAAGAAGGAATGGTGGATGATCAAATGCCATATGAACACCTATTTGCTATTTTAGTACTCTCTCCATGGTTTGCTGATATAGCAAATTATTTAGCTTCAGCACAGTTTCTGCCACACCTGTCCTCAAAAGAAAAGAGCAAGATCATGAGGAAAAGTGCCCCATTCACTTGGATTGGGGGCAATCTTTTTAAACTTGGCCCAGATCAGATTTTGAGGTGATGTGTCAGGGAGGAGGAAGTTTTTGACATCCTCCTAACCTGTCATGATGGACCCTGTGGGGGCCACTTTGCAGCAAAGAGAACTGCCTTCAAAATTCTGCAGGCATGTTACTATTGGCCCACTCTTCATCAAGATGTCAGGAGATACATCAGCCAATGTGACCGATGTCAAAGGATGGGGAAACCTACTCCAAAGGATGAAATCCCCCTGTAGCCTCAAGTGACTTTCGAGCCATTTGAGAAGTGGGGCATGGAATTTGTGGATCCTATCAACCCTCCTTTAAAACAGAGGTCTTACATCATTGTGTGCACAGATTACCTGACAAAGTGGGCAGAAACAAAGACAATCAAAGTAACAATAGAAGAAAAAGTAGCTGAGTTTTTGAGGGAAAATGTCTTCTACAAGTTTGGCTATCCAAGAGAATTAGTCACAGATCAAGGAAGCAGTTTACCTCCAATCTGATTGAAGACCTACTCACCCATCACAAGATTAAGCACAGAGCTTCCACCCCTTATCATCCACAAGAAAATGGACAGGTGGAAATCACTAACAGAGATTTGGAAGGGATTTTGACTAAGGTGGTGAGCAACAACAGAAAAGATTGCACAGATCGATTGGTTGAGGCCACCTGGGCCTATAACACTACTTGGAAAATCACCACAGGTTTCACACGCTATGAGCTGGTCTATGGGAAGAAGGTTGTGCTGTCCATAGAATTTGAATATAACACATTAAGGATGGCAGCTCAGCTGGACCTAGATCTCAGCCATGCACAAAAGGAAAGACTGCTTCAGCTAAATGGATTGGATGAATGAAGAATGCAGACCCTTCTCCACTCAGAGGTAGTCCAATTTAAAAGAAAAATATGGCATGACAGACACCTCAAAGAAAAACAATTCCAGCAAATAGATTGGGCGCCGCTGTGTGATTTGAGATACAAAGATTTCAAGGGAAAACTGAGGACAAGATGGCTGGGACCATATGCAGTAGAAAAATGCAATGAAAATGGTTCTGTCCTTATTTGGACATTGATGAAGAAGCCATCCCCATGCTTGTCAATGGGCATAGATTGAAGATCTACAGGAAGCCCCTTTCCAAGCAGGAGTTCATTGAGAATCTAGGTAAATCAGTGTTGGTAGTGGAGCAGGTCCCTGTCTCCACTCCACCCACACCCTAAGCAAAAATAAAAAATAAAAAATAAAAAATAAAAAATAAAAAATAAAAAACAAAAAAATGGAAAATGGAATAAAATATCTCTGGGTGAAAACCTCTTGGAGGCGCCCAGGGTAGGCAGTTAGGGTGAAAACCTCCTGGAGGCGCCCCAACTGTCTCAAAAAAAGAAAAAGAAAAAGAGAAAAAAAGAAAAACCTAACTTCTTTTGAATAAATTGCAGGTTGCAGGAGGGTCATTGCAGGTTGCAGGAGGGTCGCACAAGAGGAAAAAAACATGGCCAGGCTGCATGCAGCCTTCACAATCCATCCCTCCATCACTGTTATCCTTTCCCAAACCTTGGTCTCATTTGTTCTGAAAATTTCGCATCCTACAGGAAACTCTGTGTATTCTACAAGAGGATCCTGTAGAAACTATATAAAGGCCAAAATCAATCTCAGAGAAGGACCTGAGGGTTGGAAATTTTTCTATGAGGCCTATGAACCTCCCTGCCACCATCCATCTTCCTATTTCACCATTCCATCCCTGTACACCCACATTTCCACTTGTTTTTTTCGTCCCTGCACAGCCACATACAAAAATTCTGTTTGTTTCATTTTGTAAACCCAAAAAATGATGACAAATAAAAACAACAACGTTCTTGCTCATTCCTACCTGATACCTTATAGTTGCTATTTCTTTTCAGTCGATACCTTCTTCAGCAGTTTTTTAGCCCTACTAAAGTATTAGCCTGAATTTCAGAAGGAGAAGTAGCTAAAGGAAATCCTACAGGATTCCTGTAGCAGCTGATCCCTTTGAAAAACATACTCCAGAGACAGGGTCAGCAGCGAGGATGCATGCAACATACAAGGAGCAGAGCCTGAGCGAACTATCATCAACATAAGCCAAAGGCTGAGCATGCAGAGCACCAGCAACAACAACAACAAGGAAATGAAGTGCCAAAGTCCGAAGCACGCATAACACAGCAGTGACTACGCAGGTAAGTGCCTAAACCTATTCCTCGATTGCATGAATAATATTTCAAAATTGCATGAACTATGGGATGGTCACGATTAAATGGAATCGGTGGCCAGCTAACTGGTCACCCTCGTTCAGTTCACACCCCCTCGTGGAATTCAAATGAGCCTCGTCAAGTTTAAACTATCGATCAGATACACAGTTAGCACGTGTGGCATGTTAACTCGAGGAGAAAACATTCGGAACTGGTAGTGGTGGCGGCATGTAACGGGAGTAAAGGAGGTGATGGTGGTCAGGTGGCATGCAGAACCATTATGACTATGATGTAGGACCAACGGTTCGGATGGGGATAATGTACCCATCCGGCCACCTCACCTCCTCACCATGGATTACACCAACAGTTAAAGGACAGTGCGGCCTAAGCCTCCACCACCCTTTGTTTCATTCTTCATTCACGACGTTCTCAACTGAAATACTCACCTACCACCTTCAGAGCAGCAAACCAGTCGTTTTCCACCAGTTTTCTGCCAATTTTAAAAAACCCTCCACCTATCGGGCTCTAGAGGCGCCGAAAGATTTCTACAGGAAGGGCAGAGAGCAGCTCTGCAGAAGGAAAACCCGAGATTTTTGTCAAAATTCAAGCTTGAAACGAGGTAGGCTTGGGAAACCTCTCTGCATATGACCTACTTGTATAAGGTGGTGGATTAAAAAACACAGCATTAGGTTGAAAGAAAGGGAAGTGAAGCTTAAAAGTCTACCTGCATATTTTCTCTGAGTTCTACACAGTTCTCTATTTTCTCCTCCACATTCAAAGTCTATCTTCTTCTTTCTCACATTATACTGTAAACAAAACACATGCAACTATAGAAACCAGCCTGTGAAGAAAAAAACCGAATTTGCAAGTTTGTGTACTCTCTGAAAAAACCCTATGTTATCTATTCTCTATCCTGTAATTTTTTTTTTTCTTTTTCTTTCCAAAAGCCGAGAATCAAATTCAGGATAAAAGTAGTTTGAAACAAGGGAAATATTTCCATTTGATGTTGTAAGGAGAAAACACACGGGAAAATTCCCTCTCTGATTTTCGAAAAAGACAAAATTCAACTATCCCTTTGTTTTCGATTTTGCCTTCTTTCTCACCTGAGCATTTTCAGAGGTCACTAAACACCATGCCAGGAGGTTTCATGAGAAAAGAACCTTTGAACTCCAACAAATTGCATGAGCACCCCAAGGTGGTGGCCCTCTTCACCAGGGCAAACTAGATGCCCTTCTTTGAGAGAATTCATGGACATGATGAGGAGGTGACTGAAGAATTTTTGATGTCCTTAAGACCCCATTCGAAAACACATGCTACAGTCAGTTTTAGGGGTCTGACCCTAGAGCTTACACCTGATTTTATCAGCAAAATCACAGGTTTTCCACTTGGGCTCCCTTGGAGCAAGGAGGAAAAAACATTGGGACAGGTTGCTAAGAAGACATTTTTTCAGCATGAGGAGCATCCTGTAGAGGATAAAAATGGGGTCAGAAGGACAATCGTACCTCCTCCATGGAGTGAAGTCAGCTACCAGATAATGAAATATATCACCTGTGAAGGGAGGTTCAACATAATTTATGGTTATTACTTCAGGTTGTTGCATGAATTGAGATATGGGATGGACCTACCTCCAACTAGAAAACTCAGTCTCCCATATTTCCTCCTCCAGTGTTTGATAGAATGTGGCACCAAGCTAAATGCAGGGGTCCCAGATCAGCTGGCCCACCATGGGCTCATCAAACTATTGGTAGAAGATGCCCTACACACATATACCATCCCCATAGCTTGGGAAATTTTCAGGAATATGTCTAGAGAAGATGACATCAAAACTTTGACTGAGGACATCAGCCCATCTAGCAGTGAAGAGGGGGAGCAGAAAGAGGAAACTAAGAAGGAAAGTCATGAGGAAGCACAAGACATTCAAACAGAAGGAAAAATAGAGGAGAAACAGAAAGAAGAAGGGAAATTTGACAAAACCACTGTTGAGCCTGAGGCAGAAAAGAAGACAGCCTCAAAAACAGAGAAGAGGAAAAAGACAAAGGCTAAGAAGAAAGAGCCCAAGAAAGCCCAGAAAAAGACTACCACAAAAAAGGCAGGGACCCAGCAAGAAAAAGAGAAAACACCACCAGAGGCAGCAGAGTCAAAAGCAAAAACAGCAGGCATAGGAAAAATTGCAGGAGATGAAGGAGAAGGGCAGTAGGAAGAAACATCCCCTGAAACACTAGCAAGGGAAGCAGTAACTGTGCTTGCTGCATTAAGCACTCTAGCAAAACAAAAGGGAAAAAGAAAAAGGCAAACCTCTATGTATTTCAAAGCCAGAAGGAGCACCAAGATTAAGGTGGGCAAGCCCCAGCCACCATCAAAAGAACCAATTGTCATTGAGGATGCACCTACCGAGAAGAAGGAGGAATCTCCCTCCAAGGTCTCTATCACCTATGAGAGAGGGAGTCCCAAAAAATCCACCTGGAAGGAAAGAATCAAGTTGATGGACTCCAAAGCAGTCCTACAGGAAGCTGAGACATCTCTACAGGAAACACTAGCCAAGCTGAAAGAAACTGAGAAATTAGAAGAGAAGGCAGCAGAACAGTCACAAGGGGAAGGCAAGGCCAAAGAAATACCTGAACCAAGCCCTCAGCCTAATTTAGGCTCTTATTACAATCTACTAGAAGGTGGGAAGATCATCCCACAAAAATTTGCTGAGCCTCTTTTCTTTGAATTAGAAAAAGAAAGGGTTAGAACCCACACCTGGATGCAAATTGTTAAATCTAAAGGAGTTGAAGATATAGGGCACATGGAAGACAAGCTGAAAGAGTTGAGAGGGGAGTTGGCCATGGTAAGGCACATAGAGAGTAGTAGAAGAGCCCAACTACAGGAATAAAATGAACTACTGAAAAAGCAGTTACACGAACAGGAAACTCAAAAGGGAGACAGGTTGCCAACCTTGGAAGGGCAGTAGCAGCAAGAAGGTCCACTAGTAGATAATGAAGCAACAAAGAAACAACAACAAGAGGGAGAGCCACAGACTGATGTTGAAATGCTAATGAAATAGCTTTGCAAGAAAAGAGTCTCAGGCAGCAACTGAAGTGCAAATTTTGAAACAGCGATTGCAGGAAAAAGAAGCCCAGATGGGCTGCATGGCCAGCTGGGCAATGGAGGCCTTGCAATGCAAAAAACCAGCTAGATCCTATGCATTGTATCTTAAAGACCAATGGCTCCAATTCCAAATTAAAACATTGGCCCAAAGGGGCACAATCCCATTCCAAAATTATAACCAGTTTATGCATTTATGTGATAGTAGTTCAGCAGAGGATAAAGCCAAATTAGCAGAATTTTACCTACACAATATGGAACTCCCTGTTACACAATAATTTGTCACTGTCTTCACTCCAGTCTTCCTACTGTGTCATGTGTCCAAGTCATTCATGCTCATGTTAGACAAATTCTCTCTGATGTTGCCAAATGACCCACTTTTCCAAAGGTTTCTGCCTCATCACGTCTGTTGGCTAAATAAACGCGCTGAAGGGCGCTCCAAAATAGTCCAGAAGCGCTGCCATCACGGAAGTACACCTGATTCCCGCGATGGTCGGATTTTATGTGCCAGCGTGACTGTCGCTTGTAATCCTAAGCGATGATCTGACTAGCTATGTTATTCAATAGCGATGTCAGCGCGGAAGAAAAGTTATGTGCCCGCGATGATCTAGATTGGGCGAATTTGTTCCAACATTCGGCCTTCTAGATGACTCCAGACCTGGTTGTTGGCCTAGTTTATGTCGCCCTCCTTTCTCTAGCCTGACTATTCCGTCATTTGTGCTACCTTCCTTGGAGATAAGCTCACCCTCCCACCTTTCATGGAGACTCCTTATCCTATTTAAACTCCCACCATTGCTATGTGCTGCTAGTTATTAGTCTTTGGAATGGTTGCTGATAGTGCTGCTAGTGTTTGTGAGTTTGCTAGATAGCTGATGTGAGTGTGACAAGTGTGGGATTGTTGATAACTTGAGGAAGGTTGTGAAGTACCCTTAATCTTGTGTAAAACTTGTGAGTGAGAGAGACTTGTATGTTGGGAGATCCATCTTCAAGAGTGAATGCTTGAGCAACATGTTGGCTGGATCCCTCTGAGAAGGCTTGTGATGTCAAGAATTTGGTTGTAAGCTTACTCTTATTTCATAATTAATGCAATCAATGATGTTTTCCTGTGTCTTGTATGTAATGTACTTGATAGCTCATGACTTCTTGACTTTGTGAGTAAATAGATTATTGTTGTTCTGGTTACGTGCTTTGTTGTATTTCCTTTGCATTGTTTCAGGTTGATTACTCATTAGGAGAAGGAAGCGGAAGCTGGAGCAGTGCAACGGAACTCCATCGACCACCGGTTGAGGTAGGCCTCCAACTATGACTATTTAAGGAAAGCCATTGTTGATCTGTCCTTGTTTGTGACTAGACCCACTCTAGGGCTAGAGGGGTTGCCTCTGTCCGCAGAGGGAACACTTTCCTGCATCACAAATTGGCGACTCCGCTGGGGAGCTTTGGCCTTTGTTCTTTTCTTGTTTACTATTGTCTTGATTTTGTTTTGGTCCCTTTTGAAGTTTTGGGGATTAGTTACCAGTCTTCTGAGTTTCCTGGTCTAATCTGGGAAATGCCCTTATTTGATTAAAGATTGATTATCTTTGATTTGGGAGTTTTTGGTTCGCTTGTTACTGTTTTGAACATCATTGCGACTTTTAATTTAACAGTCGCGCTGTCATCGCGTCACCCCTTTTGTAGTATCCTGTTCATCGCGTAATTACGCTTAACAGTCGCGACGGTTTTGTAAATCGGACCATTGCAGAAAAGTCATGTACTTCCACACTGACATCGCTTTGTTGCTGCAGCATGCTCTCTATTAGCGCTTGTTGCTTGTGTATTACCCGCGTTGATTGCTGTAGAATTGATTTTTTCAATTATGCCTCTTGAATCCATTAGTCTTACTAGTCCCTTGCTGTTCTCACTTGTTTGATAACTTGTTTTTCACTGTTTATGGGTTGAGACACTCTCTCGTGAGCTTTGTTGAATGAATCTTGTTTTTTTGCTTTGTGACCTAGTTTCATTGTTTCAAGCATTTTGGATCAATTTCGCTTGGTTGCTTGGTTGCTCAAAGATTCGTTTGCAGCTTGCTGTTGGTTTGATTGAGCCTTCCCCTTTGATTACTTTTGGTTGATTATTTAGTGATTGTTATTGGACCAATCTTGGCATTGATTCGATTTCTCTTCACTACCCAGACATAGATTACAATTGTTTGGATCAACCGTTTTTCCACATTTGTTTATTTCTTATTGGTTTCTTTTAGATTTAAGAGACATCAAAATCAAAAGGATTGCATTTCATTTAGCATGTGAAAGTGAAAGTGAATTTGCATTTCAAGTTGCATATTGAAAAGCGAATGATTAAATCTCTCATTAGTAGTATCCGTGCACTTTAGGAATTGATGTCTTTTTGCATTGAGTGATTGCTTTGTCGTCTTGGTTTTCTTGGTTTGGGAATGATCTCTCTACCCTCCCATAGGTAGGTGTTCATTGAAAAAAATGATATTTCATTCATTCTAGTTGCATCCTAGGATTTGTTATATACATACGGTAAGGCCTGAAAACTGAAACATAATCCAAGATCAACTCTAAAATGAACTGAATAAATCTAACAATGCATTGGAACATAACGCACACATTTAGAGGTCTAGGCTAGAGACGTGCTCCGGTGTCGTTAAACCTAGTCACTTTTGTTTCCACTCAAGGTTGGGTGATTCCTCCTTCTGTGACTCAATAGTGGTCTAGCACAGAATTGTGCTCCCATGTACCGTTGAGTATATGTTGGGAGACCCCACTAGGTTATCATCCTTTATCCATAGGAAGCCATGTCTGTCGCCCTACAAGTTGTAACGCACCGAACACAACATTTGGGAAGATTGACTGCCGTATGGAAAGTCCTTGGTTTTCATATGACTGCCAAGGTGTATATGCAGTTTTACGGATTTGTTTGGTAAACCTTTTGCCTAGTTCTCCAGAGTAGTCACTTTCGTTCCTTTTCAGACTCCCTGTTGGAGAGGTAAATCCCCTCTACGGATAGAGGCGATCCCTACTAGCCCAGCAGGGGTCTAGCAACAATCACACAATGCTGCTACGCATGTTCCTAATTACAATTAAACAAGAGGTAAAGAGCACCTACTTGGATTCCTGCGCTGTCGTTTGACGAAGAGATGTTGCCTTCACTCCTCCGCTTCGGCTGGTCACAATCCTCCGCGATCTCCGCGAATAGATACCTACACACACGAAGGGGAAACAAACACAAGCGTGAAATCTAGTAAAAGCAACCATACATCAGTCAGAAAAGATGTAATTCACATTTAACCATTGCATAGACAAATGAGAATGGAACAATAATAGCAGTCATCTATTATTAATTAGAATAGAGAAGAGTACAACCAAATGTTCTGACGTCGGTAACCTTCTCAGGGGGGGCCAGTCAGCATGTATCTCAAGCATTCACCTTTGAGGATGATTCTCCCAAGACAAAAAACTCTCTCTCTCACACAAATAGCACAAAACAACCTTCCCTAAGCAATCAATCACTTCCACACCTAGCACACCAAACCTATAGCAGCAATCTGAGCACTACAAGCTCTGTACAATCCAAGCTATTCCAAGCTAAGTCTAACTATCAAAACTAGCTGCCCATGGTAATGGTGAGAGTTTATATAGGAGAAGGAGTCTCCTATAAGGGTGGAAGGATGAGCTTATCTTCAAGGGAAGTTGTTGCAAAGGGTCGAACAGACATGCCATAGAAGGGAGTCGACATTCACAAAGCTAACAACCAAGCCTGGAGTGATCTGGAAGGCTGGCTGTTTGAATAAATTCGCCCAAACTGGATCAGCGCGGATTATGAGGCAACTGACGCGATGTCGCCGCGTCTACATAACTGGGACAGTCATGTCAGCGCGGAAGAACACGGGAAAGGCGCGCTGGCGACCAGCGCGGAAAAGTGATGTCCTTCCGAGCTGGCAGCGCACAGAATACACTATAGGGCGCCAGTCATCGCGGGTATTTTGGTAACAGACGCGCTGATGAACAAAACTTTGGATAAATGGGTTTTTGGGCCGGTTCAGGAAGCAGGAACTTGGTGATTGTGAATTCTGGGCACAGCAGGGTGACTGACAGGAAGGCAGTGACAAATTACTGTGTAACAGATGCCCCCTAAAGCATGAAGACCGAGAGAGTGGGAGGGGTGAAATGCTTTACAATACACGCCGAACTGGAACATCACCAGGAAGGACCGAAATATCTCTGATAATCAAGTACATGCAGTCGAGGCATGGGCGCAGCCATCCAAAAGACATGCGAAAAAGGTCTGTGGAATGGACGCAGCCACCCAGCTAAAGAGACCATAATAATGATAAGGTATGGTCGCAGCCATCCATGAAGACTCAGGTATGGGCGCAGCCATCCATCAATGAGTCATGTAATGATCACCCACAAAATCGCAACCTGGACCATAAATAGACAGGGATCCAGGGTCTTGCGCTCCGTCCCGATCCGAACAAAGTACAAGTTCAAGCATGTGAATACATGAGTTGAAGTCGAACATGTATGAACATCGTCTGATTACCAGTCAATGATGAAAACTGTTAACAGACGCGAGAGGCACCACCAATAATGACAATGGCCCTCAAGGTACTATAGGTACAATCCGCGGCATGTGAATCAATGAGCTGGTGTCGAACACCCACGGAATCATTCGATCGGAGGCCAATGATGTAAACCTCACGTCGAACACGAAGAACCTGCCATTGAGGCATGCAGGCTCTAAGGCACCTGAAGGGAGTCTCTAAGTCATCTTCCCGGATAATGAGCTGAAGTCGACAGGAAGTGACCTTGATCGAAGGTGGGCCATAATGATTCCCACATCATCGACACGAGACAGAGGAAAAATGATTTGTGTGAGATGAGGTTGTATTATTGCAGAGGTCAACTTCTCTTGAACATATCGGCGGCACTGTAGCAGGTTTGGCAGTATTTGACATCAAATGAGCAGAGGGTATAGTAATAATGGAAATGGGCAGATGAGAGGTCGAATAAGATAACCCAAACCCACGGAGGCTAGTGAAAAACAAGATGAGATGGTCCCACCCAGACACGAAGCAGAAGAGTGCCATGTTCAAGAGCGACATACTGCCGACACGACAATTATTACAGTTCCATTTTCCCCACCATTTCTGGCAGGTACCCCGGTTATTTTTGGATGACAAGCTTGACGGGGATAGCATATGCTTGAAGAGTGTCATTTCGACAATATCCGATGTCACCAAGTGTTTAACGAGCCTGACAAAGGAAAAACTCGGCGTCTTTTCTTGTTTAGAGAGCCTGAAAAGACAGCAGAAAAGAAGACTCCAGGGGGGTCCTTTTTCGTACAGTTGTGTCTCTCGAGCCCGAAAAAGTATAAAACAATGCTCGAAAGAACCGCCCGACCATTACGATCGAGGAGTACTTTTCGTAAATAGTGCTTTCGACCTGAAAAAGTAAAAAAGTGGTCGGAAACACGTCGTTTTAGAGCCGATAACGAGTTCGAAACGACAAAAACCCGGCAATCTTTTTAGTTTAAACGGTCGAAAAAAGAGCTTTAAAGGCGACCGCCTCTCATTTTTTTAACGAGTCGAGAGGGGGACTCGGCAATCTTTTCATCTTTAAACAGTCAGAAAAGAGCTGAAAGCAGACCTCCATTTTTATTCTCTTTAACGAGTCAAAAAGGGAAAAATACTCGGCAATCTTTTCATATTTTACGAGTCAGAAAAGAGCTTAAAGGTGACTTGTCCTAGAGTAACGAGTGGTATAAAAGGTAGCAACTGGTTCCGGAAATGGTGGAACTGCTCAAAACATGTAATGGTCAAGAGGCTGGCTAATAAAACCACTCATCGCTGCGGTTCCTCAGGAAAGGATAAACAACCAAGTGAGATCATATGATCGGCCTAAGAGATGGTAGCAATGGAATGAAACAACCAAGGCTCATCGAACAGAATTCAGCAGATAAAAATGGCAATCACGAGATGTAATTCGGGTATGGGTTCATTTTTACACAAGCTTGAACCATGGAGAACTCTGCTTGGATTCGGTTTCATGTTTACACAAGCTTGAAACGAAAAACTATGCTTGTTATAAGCTCGCATGCCCCCAGCATAATGACGCACATCGAGGTACATGCCCCCCAAGCTTCATTGCATTCAACAAAGTGGATGGAATGAAGGTTCACTCTCGAGATCGATGAAAGACTCGACTTGTATTTTACGAGATCTTAATCAAAAGACTCGATTTTGAAAGGGAGGTGTTTCATTTGTTAATGAGGTTGACACAGTAAAAGAACTATCCTCATAACCCTTGTTTCATTTTTTAACGAGCTTGACACAAGATCAGGAACTACGCTCCACTCCTTGTTTCGTTTTTTAACGAGGTTGACACAAGATCAGAACTATCCTCGGACTAAGCCTAGTTTCATGTTTTAAGGAGCTTGACACCGGAAAGGAACTATGCTCCATTCAGACCTAATTTCATTTTTTAGGGAGCTTGACATAGGAAAGTGAACTATGCTCCGTTCAGACCTAATTTCATTTTTTAGGGAGCTTGACATAGGAAAGTGAACTATGCTCCGCCCAGACCCAGTTTCATTTTTTAAGGAGCTTGACACCGGAAAACAACTATGCTCCAACAGACCTGGTTTCATTTTTTAAGGAGCTTGACACCGGAAAGGAACTATGCTCCACCAGACCTGGTTTCATTTTTTAAGGAGCTTGACACCGGAAAGGAACTATGCTCCATCAGACTTCATCATAATGAACAGGAAGTGGAGGCCCCCAAGAAAGTGGCTCCAAAGGGAAGGCTGACATCTTGGAAATCAGGACCTAATGCCCCCAGGACACTATGCACGATGGTGTCATCACTGGGTACGGGCACGGGGTAGGTGGCCACGTAGTTGATTTGCGGCGAGGCAGATGCAACTTGTGGATGAAAGCCAGGAGGGAAGGACGAGTGCGCCGGAGGGGCTTGTGGACGAACGAATGATAATTGATCGAACGTCACTATTCTTCCATCGTGTGGAAAGCAGACCACACGGAAAAGTGAAGAAACAAGAGCTCCCATGGCATACACATAATCACGACCAAGGAGAAGACTGAAGTCTAAAGAACCTTGGGTAACTGAGACGTCTATATAGACAGTCTTACCCCCCAAAGTAATAGGAAACTTTGGAAGGATCCCTAATGGCTGACTCGTTCCTCCGTCAAACGCGGTGAGATGCGGTGCGACAGGTACAAGCGATGGGGAACCCAAAGCTCGCCAAGTAGTAACGGGCATAAGACTAACCGATGCTCCTTCGTCTAACACAGTGCCAGGCAGCGCCTTATTGCAAGCATAGGCGGTGACCCAGAAAGGCACATGGGATGGAAGGGGAGGGGTAGTCAAACGACTCCAATCGAAGGAAATGACCGAACTACTTGGTGGGGGAACCATATGGTTGCCCCCCTGCTCGGAAAGAACCGAATCGAAATTCTCCGGAGAGGTTTCAGGAGAACCTTTATCAAGCTCGGGAGTATCCAAGGAGACGAGAAGAACATGAGAATTTCGCTCTTCCGAAACAGAGTGGTTGAGAGGAGGTGAACTCGAATCAACACCCTTTCCGACCAACGGCGGGTCTGGAACAGGCTGGGAACAGCCAGTTTCGGGAAGAGAGGCTTGGACAAAAGGGGAATCTGAAGCGATTTCTTTGTGAACAGGGGCGCGATCTACAGCCGTAGAAAGACGTTGATAACCAGCGGGAAATGGATTCGGAGGAGCAGCAAGACTTTCCAACACAGCAGAGGCTTTATCCATGAGTGGACAAAGGTGAAGGGGATGTTTGCCTTCACAAAGTCGACAGGGGATTCGAAACTTCCCTTTCTCCTTACCATTCCCAACTGATGAGGTAGCATCGCCATGATCATCAGTAGACGATGGAGGGCGGGCCGGATCGTGAGACCAAACTTCTAATACCCTGGGAATGCCAGGACAATCATGAAGCAGATGGTCCTCCTTGCATAATCGACAAGGAAACTTGACCTTCCGCGGAGGAGCAGAAGGTGACCCGACTTCAGGTATACTGGAGTGGATGGCTGGACTTGAGAGGGGGACTGTGTGTGTAGGCTCTCCCTTAGGGGACTTTTTCTTCTTGGTCTTCTTCTTCTTCTTCTTAGCCACCTGGTTATGCGAATCGAGACTTTCACCAGGCGAAGTATAAGAGGACGACGTAGAAGTAGGCGTCGAAGGGGAGAGATCCACCTTAGGATCAACATGATGCTGTTCAGGTGGAGGGACTGATGGACTAACAGCCGATACGGTAGGGACCAAAGAGGTTGAAAATAACCACACAGGCAACCCGACAGTTAACCCTGGTAGGGACAACGTCGCCATATACGGAGCACCAACATTCCCAAGAGGAGGGAATTGTCCTGGATTCCCATCAGATGGGGAACCTGGGTTAGTGAATCCCGGAAAAGTTGCCATAGCAAACGAAAACGAAACCTACTCAAGCTAACGCACACAAGACCTAAGCAGGAAATGTTATCACGGCCGAATAAATTTTTTAAGACATTGGGAGAATCATCCTCAAAGGTGAATGCTTGAGATACATGCTGACTGGCCCCCCCTGAGAAGGTTACCGACGTCAGAACATTTGGTTGTACTCTTCTCTATTCTGATTAATAATAGATGACTGCTATTATTGTTCCATTCTCATTTGTCTATGCAATGGTTAAATGTGAATTACATCTTTTCTGACTGATGTATGGTTGCTTTTACTAGATTTCACGCTTGTGTTTGTTTCCCCTTCGTGTGTGTAGGTATCTATTCGCGGAGATCGCGGAGGATTGTGACCAGCCGAAGCGGAGGAGCGAAGGCAACATCTCTTCGTCAAACGACAACGCAGGAATCCAAGTAGGTGCTCTTTACCTCTTGTTTAATTGTAATTAGGAACATGCGTAGCAGCATTGTGTGATTGTTGCTAGACCCCTGCTGGGCTAGTAGGGATCGCCTCTATCCGTAGAGGGGATTTACCTCTCCAACACTCCCTAAAAGAAAAGGTCCATCTAAGCACTTGTCACTTCAGGCTCATTAAATATTCGAAGGCGACTAGAGTCATCTTTTGTCCTTTTCTCAACTCTTTAAAGATGAAAAGGTCAAGTTTTGTTCCTGTGTCTTAAAATTTATTCGGCCACGATTCACATTTACCCTGTTAGATCTTGTTTGCGTTAGCTTGAGTAGGGTCCTTTCTCGTTAGTTTGCCTAGGATTTTCTGAAGTCATCATCCTGGTGGAATCACCGATCCCGTCTCCCATTCCAAGTGACCAAGGGTCTCCTTCTTCTGTTGCTCTTGAGCTACCGGTTGTGAGTGATACTCTCCTTGTTATTCCGAGTATCCAACCGATTAACTCTCGCGCTCCAGAGGACGAGACTTACGAGATTCACTGGAACCCCGTTTGGGAGCCTTCCGAAGAAGATATTCCCAGTACTCCTCCTAGCGTTTCGGTCCCAATGTCTTCTTCTGATATGGAGGACACATCCCCCGTCACAAGTGAAGAATCCGTTGCGATGAGCGGTGAAATTCCCACCTCAACGGAAACTGTACCTTTTCGTATCACCCCTCTTGGTGTTACGTTGCCTTTACGCTATAAGGCTTTGAGGGATGTTATGTCTTCTAGGTCCCCCCTTACGAGTTCTATGTGGTCACACACCATCACTCCGACCTCGGAGTCCTTTATTCCTCAAATTCACAATGTGTCTGTCACTTCCGTCCCAACTATTCCAACTGTCTGTGTGGCTTCTTCAACCCCCGTTGTCGGTGTCGTTACTACATCCTCAGTTGTGACCGCTGCTACTGGACCTTCTTCAGGGTCAGCTAATAGTGGCCCATTAGCATCCGTACCCGGAGTTGTTGATCCTACACTAGGTGCCCCACCTTCTTCTGGTTCTATTCTAGCAGGGGGGCATACGATCAATATCTGCATGCTCTTTAGAATCCAGATCCTCAAAATCCGTTTCATTATTATGATTCTAGAGGGGCTCATCTCTATCTCCATGGACCTTTGCCACCTCAGCCTGCGGTTGAGGTCACGGTCCCATTATCCATTGCTTGGACCACCACTGGTTATGGCGGTGGCCAAGTATCGCCTGCACATCTTCAAGGACCACCTTATCAAGGCCAACCATCTTACATGCAACCCTCTTATGGTCAGCAGTATTATGGACCGGGGAAACCTGGAGGCCCACAAGGACAACCCTTCTAGGGACAACCTTCGGCCTCTGGTGGTATGTCTTTTACCTATTTTGCGCAACCTTCTGGTCATCTGGGACAACTTTACATCCAACAAGGTCAACCTGGTATCCAACAAGGCTACCCTTCTGGGCAAGTCGGTCAACCTTACATTCAGTAAGGCCAACCCACTGTCCAGTACGGTCAACCATCTGGACAAGTCGGTCAGCCTCAAATCCAATCAAGTCAACCAACTGTCCAGTTTGCTCAGCCATCCGGTCTATCAGGACAACCCTTAGTTGTGCAAGGACAGCCCAACTGAAATGGGCACACACCTCCTAACATCCTTAAAACAGAAAATGGCTACGCATATCTTTGATCATATCCATGAATGGAGACAACGTCGTTGTTTGATTAAGTTTTAGATTCCCGATCAGCTTCTCACCGACTGGTTCACGACCTCATTCGTCGGTTCGATAGCACGGGACATTGCTATGGGGGCATGTGTAACTAAAGAGCAGGCTATTACACGTGCTCAGTACCTTGACTTGGTTTACTTCCAGTCCAGTACGCTATATGATTATTTGCCTGATGCCCCAAGACCCGGAACTTCCAAAGCCCTGCCAACACCATCTGTTGACGGTATCATCAGTTCCGTTAATCCGCCTTCAAAGAAAACTTCCGCGAACCCTGGGAAGCAAAAGTCGAATGCCTCGAATGAAAATACTTCTCAAGCTGTATCCAATTCTGGTAGTACTTCCGAGGTTAACGCCGTTCAGTCCACCACAGCGGACAAAGCCTTGAAAGGAAAGAAGAAGGGAAAAGGAAAGAATAAAGCGGATCAACCTAAGCAGGATTCCCCTAAACCTCCACCCAAGGAAGGCGCCAAACGCAAGCCCAAGTACCCTTGTCTTATCTGTGACGAGGATCACTATACCAAAGACTGCCCGAGGCGGTCTGAAGTTACTCGTTTGTTGAAAGGTCCTCGCGGGACTCCTGCTGTGCTCAAAGAGCCTTTTCCCTCACAGTAAACACAAATGGTGGCTGATCCATCCCAATCCTCTTCTCCCTTTGGTTCTCAAGTATTTATGGCTCAGAAAATTCCCATCCACATCAGTACTCATGCAAAAGAGTATCCGTTGCCTGCGGGGAAAGAGCCTGAGGTCCCCTTTAGCGCTCCTCTATCCAGTTCTGGTTCGCTCCATATCGAGAGACCTAGCACTGAGACACCCGTCCGACCCCCTCCTAAAGGTGTACTCCGGAAATATTCTTACAACCCTAATGCTCATGCTACCCAGCACTACAACATCATTGAGGACTTAGCCCAGGCTCCGTCAGCTATGTCCGCCTTAGAAGTACTCCAGAGCTGCCCCTCTCAGAGGAAGTCCTTGCTATCGACCATCAGTGGCATAGACCCGACTGACTCGGATCTGATTACTTTTGACCTAGAGAGCCATATACCGAGACTGCCTCACCAAATTGCCTTCCTCATACAGGTCATCATCAATTCCAAAACGATTCATCGTACAGTCATTGATGAAGGCGCTTCAACTTGCATCATGTATGTTTCCTATTGGAAGGCTATTGGCTCTCCGACCTTGAGCCAGTCTCCGATGACCTTGGAAGCCTTTGACAGGGGAGAGTCTTGCCCTTATGGTATACTCCAACGTTTTCCCATTACTTTGGAAGGGAAGACGGTCGAAGTGGAAGTTGAAGTTGTTGATGCTAATCTTACCTACAACCTCCTTCTGGGACGTAGCTGGACATATGCCATGCGAGCCGTGGCTTCATCTCTATTTCGTGTCATTCGTTTCCCTCATCAGGGGAAGATCGTCATCATAGACCAGCTGTCCTTCTTCGCCTCCTCTTCCGAAGGCAACGTGCCCTTTGTGGAGCATACCTCCATCCCATATGAGAGTGTGGGAGCTGGACTTTTTAAAGATCCTGCCCTGATGGGTGTTTTTTCACTCCCACCTCCTAACATCGCTCCTATCAATATGATTTCCGTTCGCTCTGATCCATGGGTTCTTCCCCCTGCTGATCAGGTAGAATCCTGGGGCGATGAGATGCTGTTGAGTCCTGCCGAGCTCAACTACATCAAAATTGTTTCTGCATCGGCTCCACTTTCTGAACCTGCTCCTTCGAGCAGGGCTCCCGACTCATACGCTCATTCCCCTTGGCTTGGATATGACGCTTCTTCGGACCCTTTAAAGGAAATATTTCCTTCTGATGAAGCCATTATTGAGACCATGTCTCTCGAGGAACCCCCTTGGTCTGATCATCACCATTGTTCCTCGTTTCTCCCTGCCCACCGGGAAATGCTTACTTGTCTCGAGCGGTTTGCTCCTTGTCTCCCATCCCAACCCCTTCAGACACCCATTCAAGTTTATCAAGTGTCTTCTGAAGAAAATATGGGAAACATCACGCAGACCCAGCCCATCGACATCTCTGTGAAACCTGGGGTTGTCGAGCATATCCATGTTGGATTATCTTGTACTCCGGAGGAAATTCAGCTTTATACTGATCTTTTTTGCGAATTTCATGATGTCTTTGCTTGGTCCTACGAAGAAATGCTTGGCATTGATCCTAGCATAGTGGTGCATGAGATACCTACGTATCCAGGTGCTAAGCCTATTCGTCAGCGTCTACGCCCCGTGCACCCCCGAAAGGCTGCGGCTATTAAAGTGGAAGTTGAAAAGCTTCTTAAGGCTGGTTTTATTTACCCCATCCCACTCACAGATTGGGTCTCCAATATCATCCCTGTGACTAAAAAACAGGGTACCATTCGAGTCTGTGTTGATTATTGTGATATTAACCGGGCCTGTCCTAAAGATAACTTCCCCACACCCTTCATTGACTAGCTCATTGATGAGTGTGCTGGGAGCAAAATGTATTCATTCATGGACGGTTTTTCTGGGTATAACCAGATCAATATTGCACCCACAGATCAGCACAAGACTACCTTTATCTGTCCGTGGGGAACTTTCGCCTACAAAAAGCTCCCTTTCAGTTTGAAGAACGTCGGTGCTACCTTCCAACGTGCAATGTCTTATGCATTCCATGACATTTGACACATTGTACAACCGTACCTAGATGATCTACCAGCTCATTCAGCAAAACGCCAGGACCATCCTGCTCATCTTCGTGAAATCTTTCTCCGCTGTCAACACTACCGCATCAGGCTTAATCCTCATAAGTGTGTCTTCTGCGTTGAGTCAGGCAGACTACTCAGGTTTATTGTCTCCTGAGAGGGCATCTGTTTGGATCCCCTTAAATTCGAGGCTATTCTGAATCTTCCTCCCCCTGCTTCTTTACAGCAATTGTAGAGTTTGCAGGGCAAAGCGAATTTTTTAAGACGATTCATTATGAACTATGCCGAAGTGGCTAAAGGTTTCACGCGGTTAATAAAGTGAGATACTCCGTTTCATTGGGATGCCGCTGCTCAAGAGTCCTTCGAGCGTCTCAAGAGTCTCCTTGTTTCTGCTCCATTGTTGCGTCCTCTGAATTATCATCGCGACTACACTCTGTATTTGGCCGCTGCCAATACCACTATTGGAATGGTTCTCATTCAAGATGATAATGATGACACTGAGCATGTCATATATTATCTCAGCCGCAATCTTCTAGATACGGAAACTCGATACGCTTACATCGAGAAGTTGGCATTGGCCGCCATTTGTGCCGTCCAATGTTTCCACCATTATATCTTGTTGCGCACTACGACCGTGGTTTCTGATTGCAACCCGATGACGTACATTCTGTCACGTCAGCTGCTGGGGGGCAAGTACTTGAAGTGGATCGTTATCCTCCAAGAGTTTTACTTGGAATTTATCACCGCCAAGTCTAAGAAATCCCTTGTCTTTGCTGAGTTACTTTGCTCTTTGCCATCTCCTACCGCGCCCTCTCGGTCAGAGGTCCATATACCGGACGAAACTTTGTTCCTAATTAGCACACTCGATCCCTGGTACGAGGATATCATTGTATATATGCAAATGTCCTCTTTTCATCCCGATGTCTCTAAGGATGCTCGGTGACGGATTCGTCATCAGTCTCAGCCCTATCGTATCATTGGGGACACCCTGTACCGTCTTGTCCCTGACTCCATTCTCCACCGATGCCTAACATTCGAGGAGGCTGAGCGAGTTTTGAATGATTGCCATCCTGGCGCTCGTGGTGGACACATGTCCGGATATGCTACTGCTCAAAAGATCCTCTGTGCCGGTTATTTCTGGCCCTCCATCTTTAAGGATTGCATTCTTGCCGTCCGCTCCTGTCACGAGTGCCAGATCTACCAATGGAAGATGCGTGCACCTCCCGCTCCATTGCACCCTGTTTTTACCGTCGGCCCTTTTGCAAAATGGGGCATTGATTATACGACCTGTAACCCTCGCTCGGCCGGGGGGCATGGGTATATTATTGTTGCCGTTGATTACTTCACAAAATGGGCTGAGGCGATGCCCACATTATCTGAAGATGGTCACACAGCGACGCAATTTTTGTTTAATCATGTTATTTCACGGTTCGGAGTCCCTCAGGCTATTGTCACTGATCACGGGAAGCATTTCCGTAATCACATGATGATTGAGCTAACAACCCAGCTAGGCTTGCGGCATGATAGTTCGACTCCATACTATCCTTAGGCCAATGGCCAAGTAGAAGCCGTCAACAAGGTTCTAGTTACGATGCTTCAACGTACCGTTGGCATGCACAAGTCTAACTGGAACTTGATGTTGTTCTCCGCCTTGTGGGCCTACCAAACTTCTGTGAAGGATGCCACTGTTTTTACTCCATTTCAATTAGTTTATGGACTGGAGGCTACCCTTCCAATCGAATGTGAGATCCCTTCTTTGAAATTGGCCGTCGAATTACTCCCCAACACTACTCCAGTAGAAGAACGCCTTCTTTACCTAGAACGGCTGGATGAGACCCGTCGACTAGGCTCTCTAGCTATCGAAGCACAGAAGAAGAGAGTGAAAACTCACTTCGATCATACTGTCCATCCTCGTTCTTTTGTTGAGGGAGATTTAGTCCTGCTCTACAATCAAGCGAATGATAAGCTGGGGGCAGGAAAACTCGAGCCCATGTGGCGCGGGCCTTATATTGTAAAGAGAGTTTTGCAGAAAGGGGCCTACGAGCTAATTGATTATGAAGGGAATCCTCTCGATAAGACCCGAAATGGGCTTTACTCCAAAAAGTACTACGCGTGAATTCCATGCACTTTGGTTTGTACATACGTGTGTTTTAGCAGGTGTGTTGTGTGTGTGTGTTTTCATGTTTTTGGCTTGGTGTGAAGGCGAGATTGCCGCTTATTGTGTCTCTTGCTTCTTGTGCAGATGTCTGGTGCACCTTACGTTGGTTTCATCGATGGTGCCTGCCGCAGTACCTGCAACTTGTCCTCTGTGGCGTGGGTGATCTACAATCCTCACGGTGAGATGATAGACCTTCAAGGTGTTTGTTTAGGTTGTACCACAAACAATGTCACTGAATATAGTGCTGTGATTGAATTACTGGCCGAGGCGATTAATCTCGGTATTCATGCATTGGTTGTGAACCTGGACTATCAACTTGTCGTCCACCAGCTCAATGGGTGATATTCAGTCAGAGACCATCGGATTTTAAGTTTTAATTTACATGTTAAATTGTTAGAGAGGAATTTTGATTTCATTACATATCAGCATATTCCACGACGATTAAACATGTTAACTGATTCATTGGCTAATCATGTATTAGACAGACATTTGCATAACATGTAATCAAAACATCATACAAAAAGCATATAAAACACAATAATAGACCATAGGAATATGTATATATATATATATATATATATATATATATATATATATATATATATATCTTGTGTGGCGCACCGAGGCGCTCAAAAAATAAGTGTACATGTCCAAATAGAGTCTGTGTTCTCCGTACATCTGAGACACATGTCTCTCAAAAAATCACCAGCAGGAAATAAAAGCCTAGGTGTCTAATGCGGTGGGTTGTTGATGAGCCCCAAATTTGGTAACATTTTGGGCTCATTTGGCCTAACTACCCTTGCTCAACCCTTCATTTTTCATAACTTATGCATCATTTTTTAGTATATTTATGTCATTTGTACGAATGAGGGCAGTCACTATTCCTAGGTGGCTAACACATGTTTATTTCAGGTTTTTTGACATTTAATGGAGCAAAACCATGCAGATGAGGGCTAGGAGACAGCCAAGATGGGATTGAGATTTTGTAGGAAGGTTGTCCACAGCATTGAATGGCCTTCCTCGTGATCTTCACCCCCAACTCCGAGCTCCAACAGCCACCACCACCGAGCTAGAAGGCAGCCAAACGGATTCTGAGGAAGCAGTAGATTACTCTTAGTTTGGTCAGCCAAACCCCAATAATTTAGGAGGCCAGCTTGGCCCTCGTAATGTATAAATGATGAGGCTGTAGCCTTCGATGGGGACTTTTGAAACCTTGTTGCATATTTTGAACTACGAGCTGATAGCTCTGTTTTGCTCTTTGTAAGCCATTTTTGGCATGTTATTTGACTTATGACTATTATCTTTTAATGAAAAGCAGGCAGATTTGAGTTCAGTTCTGAGTTCTTAAAGGAGCCATAGCTCTCGGGGTTGGGCCCAACCTGAGAGCCTAAGGCTTCCTTCCGTTGTATTGTTACCTTTCTTTCAGCATTGTATTTCTTTTCCTTTACATGCATTTGGAAACATAGTTTGCTGAGTTGAATTTCTTGGTGTGGTTAAGTAGGTTAGTTTTATGAACAGAGTTGCTTCAGTAGTTTATATTAGAGTAAGGAGATTGGAGTTAATCAGAGTTCCAAAAAGGGTTGACTGCACACTCACTTTCACCTCTGTTTAGGGACTGGAATTGCAGACCGTGCCACCCACCAAAAACACTATTTTACATGCTCATGCAAGCTTTGATGCAATGCTCTCGTTTGTAGCAATGTCCATGCGTTCAAATCTTGTGGAATGATTCTTTGCTTCAGTACCATGCATGATCTTCCTTAAAAATCACGTTGCTATTCTTTGGGTTTATAAAAACAATTAGAATAGGTTGATGAAATTTCGGTTATGTGCAAGACATGGATGATTTGTTTCATTTACACTATGCAGTACTACTCCCTCACTCCCTTATCCTTCTCAGCCATGCCTAGGCCATCTATTCATCTCCCAGTTAGACCACTTGCCTCCTAACTCTTCTATTACCCACGTTATTCTACCTTTTCGGCCTTCCATTCCCTCTACCCTCCTTTAGACCAACCAGCTTTGCACACTCCCTCTTCATCTCATCTCTCTGTCATTGAGTCACTACAAACTCCTCCCCTATCTCCCTATCCACCCATGCAGCCTCTTCCACTCACCCATCACCCAAAAATCCGATTGCAGAACATCCTGTAGGAATTACTGAACTTCCTGTAGAAATCCTGAACATCCTGTAGAACCCCTGCAGACTTCCTGTAGAAGCTCATAAACACGGTTGCTTGGCATCCAGACTTGGTGAACTTCTCTGGAAGGATGTTAGGGATTCCTTAAACCCTCTCTGAGCCTTCCTGACCTTTTCCAAGCATTTCCCTCCTTGATCTATCCCTGCACAGTCAAGACCCAGTTAGAAGCACACACATAATAATTCCAACAACTTGAACAAAAATACAAAAATATGTTTTCTTTAGATCAAAGTAGTCTAGACACATGCATCTCACCTTCCTAGAAGTAATGGCATCTCTTTCAGTAGTTTTCATTCCCACCTTTTGCATCAGTAGGACTAGCTGGTAGAATTAGGGTTTGTGATTCTTGTTGGCTTTCAGTTCCTTCCTACAGTAGGTTAATTTCCTTTGAGATGGCTTTCGTTCATCGGTTAAAAAGCTTCTTCTGAGAACTCATAGAAGTTGGCTTGAGCCCTAGTGGACTTGTGCCAGCTAACCAAGTGACAGTTGCGACAAGAGCTAGTACTTGTGCATACAACACCGTCGCTTCCAAGTTTGTTACGAACTACCGGGTTGATAAAATTAGAGAAGGGAGCTCCAGGAGTTGTAGCATTATTGCTACAATACTGGAGCCCACCATCTTTTTGGCGCCGTTGCCAGGGAAGCGTCAGAGTATTAGTAATTGTTGCTTTTCTTCTATTTTCCTACTCTCTCCTTCTGCTAAGTAGTTTATTTCATTTCCATTCTGCAAAAGTAGCATAGACATTTCCTGCTTTCATAGATTAACATTTCAATTCCGCAATTTCATTTTTGCAAGCGTAGATTAGCATTTCAATTCTGCAAGCGTAGACTAGCATTTCCATTCCTGCAATTTCATTTGAGCAAAGTAGATTAGTTCTTTCCTGCTTTCATTTCAATTCTGCATTTTCATTTCAGCAAGATAGTTAGCTGTAGATCAATCTGTTTCAGTTTTTGCAGGTACCAGAGAAAAAAAAAACAAAAGCAATCAAAAGTCTTTCCATTTCATGCCTCGTAGGAGTCGAGATAAAATAGGCAAATTCTTACCCAACACCCCCACCACATCACTGAGTCACCCTTCTCTCTTCTTTGGTGACAGTTATGCAGAAGAACCTATAGGTGAACCTCCTGAGATATACGAAGATCCTATAGCAGAAGAAGAGTTAGAGACCATTCCATCTGAAGCTATGGCTGACAATAGGGGAGAAGATGAGAGAATAGAAGGTGCCTTCCCCATCCGAGAGACCAATGGAGACATGAAAATGAAGAACATAAGCCCTTCTGCTTTACCTCACTTCCATGGACTAACTACCGAAGATCCTGATACCTTCCTGTTTGAGTTTGCTGTCCTTTGTCGAACCTATGACTATACTGAAGATGAGCAGAAGCTGAAACTCTTCCCCTCAACCCTTAAGGATGCAGCATTACGCTGGTTCATGGGCTTACCTGGAAACAGTATCACCACTTGGGCTCAGATGCAGCAAGCTTTCAATACCAAATACCGGGACTACTGTAGGTCCAAGGAAACCAAGGGAGAAATCTTTCGGATGACCATGGGAAATGATGAGTCCTTAGAGGATTACGAGGAAAGGTTCCAACTTAGCTATAAATGGGCTAGGTGCACACTTGACCCTGAATCCCTCAAGTTGGTCCTGCTCCGAGGAGTCCCTGAAGACCTCTTAGATACCCTTCACATGTTAGCTGGAGGAGATATTTACCAACTACCTTATGAGGACATAAAGATTGTGTTTAGAAACCACTCTAGGGCAGCCCGGAAATGAGGTAGAGGAAACCTCCTCTCAGCTGGTATTCCTTTCTCCAAAAATGAGTTTGCAAATCAATTAGAGGATCTCAAGAGTGAGGTGAGACAGACCATTGCCATGCAACTGGATACATTCAAGATCCAACAGAAGAAAGAAGAAGCTGAGAGGGCCTTGGCTATCTTCTGCCCTAGGTGTACAAGGAAACACCCTAAGAACGAATGCCCATTACATTCGGTTGAAGTATGTCTTGTTTGTGAGGAGGACCACCCCGCAAACCAATGTCCAACCTTACCTGGGCTCAAAGCCATGTATCAAGGGACAGAACCCCCCACCGAACCTCTCTATTTCCTCAACCAAAGGAGGCCACAAGGACCTAGACCTTACCAGCAGGGGATACAAGGGGCACCCCAAGCTTATTACAGCCCCAACCAAACTACTCCTATGCCTTCCTGGGGTCCCCCTGCTCATCCTTCCTGGTCTATGCCTCCTCCATGGTCTTACCCACCTCAGTACCATACTCAACCCACTACTCATTCGTATCACTCACATGCCCAGCCACAGCCTCAGTGGAATGCACCTCAATCGGGGTGGAGGCCCCAGTACAACACTCCTCCCGCCATTTTGCCTCCACCACCAGTTCAACCACAACCATTACCTCCTGCTCCTCCAAGGCAACCTCAAATGCCTGCTCAACCGAACTCGAACCCCAACAACAGACAGGCCCAGCAGGTATATACTGGGGAAACATCATGCCCTACCTATGATGTGGAGATCCAGGAGATCAATCTGCGGTCTGGAAAGACTCTTCCGGATCCCCAACCTCCTCCCCAAGAGGACGAGGAAGATAAATAGGAAAGTGAACGAAAGGCTATTCCACCCTTTCCTGAGAGACTAACAGCCACCACACAACCCAACCCAGAGGAGGACGAGCTTCTGGGAGAACTCAAACAGTTGTGTGTGAAAATACCACTTCTCCAAGCCATCAAAGATGTACCAATATACAACAAACTGGTTAAGGAAAAGTGTTTCAGACACCCAGGCAGGCGAAAGAGAGATGCTTCAACCATCAATGTCATAGGACAACTGTCTAACCTTATGTTGGGACAAGTCATCTGCCCAAAGTATCTAGATCCTGGGAGTCCTGTAGTAGATGTCCACATCAATGGCACCATCATACCTCACACCTTGATTGATCTGGGGGCTGCCATTAATGTGATGACCAGAGATACCATGCTCAAACTCAACCTTCAGGGTTCCTTGAGGAAGACCTCGACAGTCCTGCAACTAGCAGATCGCTCCACCGTGACTCCCGAAGGGATTGTGGAAGATGTCTTGGTCTCTGTTGACTCTTGGGAATACCCTGCAGATTTCTTGGTTCTGCAAACAAAGGCAAAGCTCACTGGATATCCTCTTATTTTGGGAAGGCCTTGGTTAGCCACTGCAGATGCTTACATAAGCTGCCGTGTAGGAAACATGACCATCAAAAATGGTCCTATGTCCAAGCAGCTAGTCCTATACCCTCCTGCCCAACCCTCATTAGAGCATGACTTACCACTTTGGTTGGAGGAAGGAGAAGAGGATGAGGTGTACTCAGCACCTTTGTGCACCCTAGACACCACTAGGGGAGATCCCCCAACCGAGGATGATTTGATTGAGACCTTGATCCAGAATCCACCTCCCAGTGCACTGTCCTTAGAGGAATTGGTGGAGGATGCCAAAGCCAGCACCTTAGTGGACCTTTGTGCGACCAACCCTGTCACTCCCAGAGTAAAAAATGTGGAGTTCGACCCTGAGAGAACGTTAAAGATCAGCTCCTCCCTATCTCCTTCCCAGGAAAAGGAGTTGTGTAGTCTGTTGGCCAGTCATCTAGATGCTTTTGCTTGGAGCTATAAGGAGATGAAAGGAGTCCATCCTTCAGTCTGTACCCATCACATCTACATCAAAGAGGATTGTAAACCGGTTAGGCAACCCCAGAGGAGAATGAATCCAGCCCTTAAAGACATCGTCAAGGAAGAATTGCAAAAACTGTTGGATGCCAGATTCATTTACCCCATCTCGGATAGCGAATGGGTGTCCCCTCTGGTGTTGGTTCCCAAGAAAAATGGGAAGTGGAGAATCTATGTGGATTACCGAGAATTGAAAAAAGCTACCAAGAAAGACCATTTTCCTCTACCTTTCATAGATCAAGTGTTGGATGGACTGGCAGGAAAGAGGTTTTTCTCTTTCCTAGACGGGTTTAGCGGGTACAACCAAATCCAAATCAGCCCGGAAGACCAAGATAAGACCACCTTCACTTGTCCTTGGGGTACCTTTGCCTACCGATTTCTTCCCTTTGGACTATGCAATGCTCTTGCTACCTTCCAGAGAGCTGTCTTGAGCATCTTTTCTGAGCTGGTCCATGATGCGGTGGAAATCTATATGGATGACTTCACTCCTTATGGGTCCAACTTCGAGGAAGCATTGTCCAATCTGGGAAAAGTCCTAACCAAATGCATTGAGATGAACCTGTCCCTTAGTCTTGAAAAATGTGAATTCTTGATGACTGAAGGGACCATGCTAGGCCATACCATTTCTTGCCAAGGGTTACAGGTGGATCCTAACAAAATTGCTCTCATCAAGAAGGTTCCACCTCCTCAAAAGGGAAGGGATGTTCAGAGTTTCTTAGGATTAGTAGGGTATTACAAGAGATTCATTAAAGACTTCAACAAGCTAGCCTCGCCATTGTTTGGCCTCTTGGCAAAAGATGTGGAGTTTAAATGGACTGACGATTGTCAGAGGGTTCTGAATGAATTGAAGGACAAGTTGGTGTCTGCCCCAATCTTGAGAGGTCCAAACTAGGCCCTACCTTTCCACATCCACACTGATGCCTCGAACAAAGCCATAGGGGCAGCCTTAGGACAAGTTGAACAAAAACTTCCATATGCCATTTACTTTGTTAGCAAAAACTTATCCAAAGTAGAACTGAACTACACTGTAACTGAGAAAGAATTCTTGGCCGTGGTCCATGCACTGAACAAGTTCCGACATTATATCACTGGCTATCAAACCTTTGTACATACTGATCATGCTGCAATTAGATATTTAATGAATAAACCAGATGTGAATGCTCGTATTATTAGATGGTTACTTTTGTTGCAGCAGTTTGATTTGACTATCGTTGACAAACCGGGTAAAGAAAATGTTGTTGCTGACTTTTTGTCTAGATTGGATTTGTCCGCAGATGAGGATGGAACGGTGGATGACCAGATGCCCGATGAACATCTGTTTGCTATTTCAGTACTCTCTCCATGGTTTGCTGATATAGCAAACTACCTTGTTTCAGCACAGTTCCCTCCGCACCTATCCTCAAGAGAGAAGAGCAGAATCGTCAGAAAAAGTGCCTCATTCACTTGGATCGGGGGCAACCTGTTCAAGCTTGGCCCTGATCAGATCTTAAGGCGTTGTGTAAGGGAGGAGGAAGTCTTTGATATCCTCCTCACCTGTCATGATGGGCCTTGTGGAGGACATTTTGCAGCAAAGAGGACTGCCTTCAAAATCCTGCAGGCAGGCTACTATTGGCCCACACTTCATCAAGATGTCAGAAGGTATATCAGCCAATGTGACCGATGCCAAAGGATGGGGAAACCGACTCAAAGGGATGAGATGCCTCTCCAACCTCAAGTGACTCTTGAGCCATTTGAGAAGTGGGGTATGGATTTTGTGGGTCCAATCAACCCTTCTTCGAGGCAAAGGTCTTACATCATTGTGTGCACAGACTACCTGACAAAGTGGGTAGAAACTAAGGCAATCAAAGCAGCGACAGAAGAAAAGGTGGCTGAGTTCTTAAGAGAAAACATCTTCTACAAATTTGGCTGCCCAAGAGAGCTAGTCACTGATCAAGGAAGCCAGTTCACCTCCAATTTAATTGAAGACCTACTAGCTCATCACAAAATCAAGCATAGGACTTCCACCCCCTATCATCCTCAAGCAAATGGGCAAGTGGAAGTCACCAATAGAGCACTAGAAAGGATCTTGACTAAGGTGGTGAGCAGCAGTAGGAAAGATTGGGCAGATCGCCTAGTTGAGGCCACATGGGTTTACAACACCACTTGGAAGACCACAACCAGCTTCACACCTTATGAGCTGGTCTATGGGAAGAGAGCTTTGCTGTCAATTGAATTTGAATACAACACTTTGAGGATGGCAGCTCAGCTGGACCTAGATCTCAGCCATGCCCAACAAGAAAGGTTATTGCAGCTGAATGGATTGGACGAGCATCGAATGCAGGCCCTTCTTCACTCAGAAGTGGTTCAACTTCAGAGAAAGGTGTGGCATGACCAACACCTCAATGACAAGCAATTTCAGCCAGGAGATTGGGCGCTGTTGTATGATTCCAGGCATAAAGATTTCAAGGGGAAGCTGAGAACCAGATGGCTGGGACCATATGCAGTGGAAAAATGTCATGACAATGGATCTGTTCTTATTCGGACCATTGATGAGGAGGCCATCCCCATGCTTGTCAATGGGCATCGACTGAAAATCTACAGGAAACCTCTCTCAAGACAAGAATTCATCAAAACTGTGGAGAAATCGGTGCTGGTCATAGAGAAGGGTTCTGCCTCTGTTTTGGGCATACCCTGAAGATCTTAAAAAAAAAAAAAAAAAAAGGATCCTTGGGTGAAAACCTCTCTGAGGCTCCCAAGGCAGATGGTAGGGGTGAAAACCTCATTGAGGCGCCCCTGCTGTCTTTCAAAAAAAAAAAGTTTTGAAAAAGACCCTTGAGTGAAAACCTCCCTAAGGCGCTTAAGGCAGATGGCAAGGGTGAAAACCTCATTGAGGTGCCCTTGCTGTCTTTCAAAAAAAAAAAAAAAAAAAACAAACAAAAACAGGGACAGCAAGTTCACAATGTGGCAATGCATGCAGGTTGCAGGTATTTTATGAAGGACGAAGAGGTCCCTCAACTCCAAGACAAGGATCCTTATTATGCTCCCAGGTGACCTCACCAGCACCTCCTCCGAAAACACTCATCTTCTCCAAGGTATGGGCACGATTTCATCACAGCTTAGTCTTCTACAGGAAGCTACAGACTTTCTACAGGAAGTTCTGTATTTCTACAGGAAACTTCCTGTAGAAGTTTTGGACGGCCCAGAACTAATTGTGTGGGGAGATCTAACAACCAAGGTTCGACATGGAGGCATGCAAGCTACTATTTTCTCCATCACACACTGCTGTCACCTCCTTCTACCACCCCAGTTGACATGCAATAAAAGTACCTGCAAAATCAAGACAGATCATTGAATTATCAAGAGGAAGCGATTCTTAAATGAAAAAAGACGCCGAGATGCCATGCAATACTCATCACAGCTATCCAAGGGCCCTGCGAGCATGATCGTGATGCCAGTGTCTTCACCGTTCAGCATGCACCCGAGGAGGAAAAACTGCTACAAGACATCCTACAGGAATCCCGTAGCAGTTCAGCCAACTAGAGTGTACACCATTCAATCGCCTGTAACATGCAATAATAAAGTGGGCGCATGCAGCCGAGTCACAAGCTTCATCATCAACAGCCTGCGAAGAGGAACCTCCGGGCCTGTGCAAATAGCAGCAGCAAGCAAATCTAGTCATCGTCGTCCTGAAGCCTGGAAAATCATGTCGCGGCCGCACAGGTAAGTGCCTCGCCCTTTCTTTCGTCGAATTACATGAATACTACTTTGAAATGTTTGCAAGTATGAAATGAATGGGTTGAGCGGTCGTATGGCCATTCGACTGGCCACGTCGACCAGTCAGATGGTCTAGTCGGATGTGTAAAAGGTGGTCGTGGCAAAAAGAACGGGTAGTGGACACGTGAGAACCGTCCAGTCGGGGAGAAGCGCATTTTAACAGAAATGGCGGCGGCAGATCTGCGGAGAATGATGCGGCAGTCAGGGAACTTGCAATAGAATGATTAAGTGACGTCGTCCAACGGTCCAGCAGGGACAGCTCACCCTCGCGCCACGGATTCCGCCGGATTCAAATCTATCGGCTAGATTGCCACCCCACGCATTTATCATCAGCCGTTTAGAAGTCGAGTGAGCATCCGAATTCCTCTAAAGCGCGACACTCCAAGTCTTCGGCATGTTCGAACGTCTGATAGCAGCACAGAAGGTGCAGAACCACTACAGTGCTCTCCAGAACCCATGCGCTGCTTCTACAGGAAAGCTCCACTACAGGAAGCTCACTGCCATGAGGAAAATTGGTCTCTTCACGTCAAAGGTGGCGAATTAAAAAGGTAAGCCTGAACCTGTGCCCCCATGCAATTGGTTTCGAGGGTGGCGGAGTCAACGTTCTACAGTCTGATCATAAAAAATTGCAAGTGTTGTCTGCCGTTTGCATGAATTGTCGTCGAGGTGTATGTAAGGTTTCCTACAGGATATGATTTGTAATTAAGCCCTGTTAAGGCTCATCTGGAGATAGTCTTCGTGAATTGTATGCGTGGCAGAGGCGTAATTCTACGCTCTGTCCCAAAAGGCTAATCTTTGAATACGCATCCGCCACCTCCAGCTAACGTAGCAGGTCTTCACCATGCCGAGTGGGTTCATCAGAAAGGAACCGAACGACTCAAAGAAATTAAGAGAGAACCCTGAGGTGGTAGAGCTGTTCACTCGTGCGCAATGGATGTCGTTCTGCGACAAATTACAGGGATATGATGATGAGGTGGCAGAGGAGTTCTTGCGGGCTCTGAAGCCAAAATCAAAAACATTGGCCACCGTCAATTTCAGGGGTTTGAGTCTCAGACTCACCCCACAATTCATCAGCCGAGTTACTGAGCTCCCAATGGGGGTACCATGGGACAAAGAAGAGAGGAAAATAGGCTAGAAGGCTAAGAAGGAATTCTTTCCACCAGAGGAGCAATTCTCAGAAGATAAGAACGGGGTTCGCAGAACCAGCTTACTGCCACTTTGGAGCGAAGTCAGCCTCCAAATTATGAAATACATCACCTGCGAAGGACGGTTTAGCATTGTGTATGGGTACCATTTTCGGCTACTCACAGAATTAAGGCATCAGATGGACCTACCTGCAGAGAACAAACTAAGTATTCCCTACTTTCTACTGCAGTCTATGACTGAATGTGCCACCAAGTTGAGAGAAGGCACACCAGACCAGGTAGCTCATCACGGGCTCATTAAGCTCCTCGTGGAGGATGCACTCCACACATACAAAGTCCCTCTCTCGTGGGAAGCCTTCCGGAATTTGACTAAGGATGGCGATATAAAAATGTTGACCGAAGAGCTTGGTTCCTCCAGTAGCGAGGAGAAGGAGTCAGTACCCATAGAAAGGAAGGAAAAAGGCCAGAGACCCACGGCCAAAGCACCGAAGAAAGAGCAAAAGGAGAAACAAGAGAAAAAGGGTGCCAAAGAGAAGGATGACACACCCATGTTGACGGCCAGAGAGAAAAGATTACAAAGTAGGGTGGACAAGACTGAGCAGGTCCACGTCAGCAAAGGCACCTCGACAGCAGCCTCGACCAAGTCAAAAAGCAAAACACCCTCAGCAAAGCAAACTAAAGTGGTGCCACCTGTTTCTACAGGAAAACCAAAACCGGCTTCTACAGGAAGCCAGAAATCAGCTGAAAAAGGGCCTTCTACAGGAAGCCCTGAGAAAGGAAAACCCAAGGAAAAGAAAGCCGACATTCTTGCAAGGGAGGCAGCAGCCGTGCTGGCCGCCCTCAGTACACCTCCTAAGCCAAAGGAAAAGAGAAAGAGGGAGGCCCCTCTATATTTTAAAGCTAGGAGAAGTGTGAGAATAAAAACGGGCAAGCCACAGCCTCCATCCAGCAGCCCAATCACTATAGAGGATGCCCCTACTTTGCCCAGGGAGAGGTCCCCCTCAAACATATCAGTCACCTATGAGAGGGGGAGCCCGAAAACAACTACTTGGAAAGAGAGGTTGGACCAGTTGGCCTCAAAAGCCCAGCTACAGGATGCTGAGGCTGCTCTACAGGAAACCTTAGCCCGGCTTAAGGAAACAGAGAGGATGGAAGGAGAAGCACCCTCATCACCACCGAGGGAGGACGAAGTAGAGCCACCAAGAGAGGAAGAGAAAGAGCATATTCCGGAGCCTAGCCCTCAGCCAAGTCTGAGCTCATATTATAACTTCTTAGAAGCTGGCAAAATTATACCACAGAAATTCACTGTGCCACTGTTCTTTGCATTGGAGGAAGAGAGAGTACGAACCCACACGTGGATGAAAATAGCCAAATCAAAAGGTGTGGCGGACATAGGCCCCTTGGAGGAGCAACTCAAGGAGGCAAGAAGGGAATTAGCTATGGCTAAACACGTGGCAAATTGCCAGCGGGTGTTCCTACAGGAAGAAAACGAAAAACTTAGACTGCAGCTGCAGGAGCTGAGGAGAGGAACATGCACATCCTCAGGGGACATCACAGCAGAACAACAAGGCATAAAGGAACTGCAAATCGGTCTTGGGGAGCCAACCACGAATCTACAGGAAACAGAACTGCAAGCACAAATTGAGGTGCAAGCTCTCAAACAACAGCTGCAGCAGAAAGAGGCACAATTGGCCTGCATGGCCAGTTGGGCCATGGATGCTATACAATGCAGACAGCGGGCCAAATCCTATGGCCTGTACCTGAGAGACCAATGGCTACAATTTCAAATCAATACCTTGGCACAAAGGGGTATCTCTCAGCTCTAAGACCCGCAACAGTTCACTGAATTATGCAATACCAGTTCATCAGAGGATAAGGCCAAACTATTGGAGTTCTACCTCCATAATTTGGCCCTTCCTAATGTGACTTCATGGGATCCCAACCTGGTCTTATGGGATACGCAGTTAATGGCATTTGCCTCATGGTTGAACCATGAAGACAAAAGAGCAGCAGAAGCCAAAGCGGTCATGAACCGAGAGCTGAATGAGCCATTACTAATTAGATCAGAACCAGGGGATCCAACTGCATTAATATTAGCACACCAACACTTATCCACCGACCCTCAAGCTTCATTGAAATATATGGATCAGCAGGCCCAGGCCATAGCGCATTTCGAGGATATGGAGAGACTGCTAGGGGACAACTGTGTTCACGCTTGCACCCGCCGATGGAATACATTGGCCCACAGTCTAAAAATCAGAGAATATCATACTCCAACTCGAATGAGGGAAGCTATAGTACGGGTGACCCTTTATAAGAAATCCATGCAAAACCTCCAGGCCAGCTGGATTGGCCTCAAGCTAAGCCCACCTCTGCTGTTAGGATTGATGGAAGACAGCACAAAGAAAGATGAGCATGAACAGTGGGAAGAGGTGGAAAGAAAGGCTGGGTTCCATGTCAGTAAGGAGGACACTACTGCAGAAGCTTGGGATGTGAGGGTGGCAGTAAAGGCAATGAAGGATGAGGAGCTGGATTAGTTGCTCAAGGATGAGCAATCATTTTAGCTGGGGGGTGATGATGAGCCCCAAATTTGGTAACATTTTGGGCTCATTTGGCCTAACTACCCTTGCTCAACCCTTCATTTTTCATAACTTATGCATCATTTTTTAGTATATTTATGTCATTTGTACGAATGAGGGCAGTCACTATTCCTAGGTGGCTAACACATGTTTATTTCAGGTTTTTTGACATTTAATGGAGCAAAACCATGCAGATGAGGGCTAGGAGACAGCCAAGATGGGATTGAGATTTTGTAGGAAGGTTGTCCACAGCATTGAATGGCCTTCCTCGTGATCTTCACCCCCAACTCCGAGCTCCAACAACCACCACCACCGAGCTAGAAGGCAGCCAAACGGATTTTGAGGAAGCATCAGATTACTCTTAGTTTGGTCAACCAAACCCCACTAATTTAGGAGGTCAGCTTGGCCCTCGTAATGTATAAATGATGAGGCTGTAGCCTTCGATGGGGACTTTTGAAACCTTGTTGCATATTCTGAACTACGAGCTGATAGCTCTGTTTTGCTCTTTGTAAGCCATTTTTGGCATGTTATTTGACTTATGACTATTATCTTTTAATGAAAAGCAGGCAGATTTGAGTTCAGTTCTGAGTTCTTAAAGGAGCCATAGCTCTCGGGGTTGGGCCCAACCTGAGAGCCTAAGGCTTCCTTCCTTTGTATTGTTACCTTTCTTTCAGCATTGTATTTCTTTTCCTTTACATGCATTTGGAAACACAGTTTGCTGAGTTGAATTTCTTGGTGTGGTTAAGTAGGTTAGTTTTATGAACAGAGTTGCTTCAGTAGTTTATATTAGAGTAAGGAGATTGGAGTTAATCAGAGTTCCAAAAAGGGTTGACTGCACACTCACTTTCACCTCTGTTTAGGGACTGGAATTGCAGACCGTGCCACCCACCAAAAACACTGTTTTACATGCTCATGCAAGCTTTGATGCAATGCTCTCATTTGTAGCAATGTCCATTTGTTCAGATCTTGTGGAATGATTCTTTGCTTCAGTACCATGCATGATCTTCCTTAAAAATCACGTTGCTGTTCTTTGGGTTTATAAAAATAGTTAGAATAGGTTGATGAAATTTCGGTTATGTGCAAGACATGGATGATTTGTTTCATTTACACTGTGCAGTACTACTCCCTCACTCCCTTATCCTTCTCATCCGTGCCTAGGCCATCTATTCATCTCCCAGTTAGACCACTTGCCTCCTAACTCTTCTATTACCCACGTTATTCTACCTTTTCGGCCTTCCATTCCCTCTACCCTCCTTTAGACCAACCAGCTTTGCACACTCCCTCTTCATCTCATCTCTCTGTCACTGAGTCACTACAAACTCCTCCCCTACCTCCCTATCCACCCATGCAGCCTCTTCCACTCACCCATCACCCAAAAATCCGATTGCAGAACATCCTGTAGGAATTACTGAACTTCCTGTAGAAATCCTGAACATCCTGTAGAACCCCTGCAGACTTCCTGTAGAAGCTCATAAACACGGTTGCTTGGCATCCAGACTTGGTGAACTTCTCTGGAAGGATGTTAGGGATTCCTTAAACCCTCTCTGAGCCTTCCTGACCTTTTCCAAGCATTTCCCTCCTTGATCTATCCCTGCACAGTCAAGACCCAGTTAGAAGCACACACATAATAATTCCAACAACTTGAACAAAAATACAAAAATATGTTTTCTTTAGATCAAAGTAGTCTAGACACATGCATCTCACCTTCCTAGAAGTAATGGCATCTCTTTCAGTAGTTTGCATTCCCACCTTTTGCATCAGTAGGACTAGCTGGTAGAATTAGGGTTTGCTAGGGTTTGTGATTCTTGTTGGCTTTCAGTTCCTTCCTACAGTAGGTTAATTTCCTTTGAGATGGCTTTCATTCATCGGTTAAAAAGCTTCTTCTGAGAACTCATAGAAGTTGGCTTGAGCCCTAGCGGACTTGTGCCAGCTGACCAAGTGACAGCTGCGACAAGAGCTAGTACTTGTGCATACAGCACCGTCGCTTCCAAGTTTGTTACGAATTACCGGGTTGATAAAATTAGAGAAGGAAGCTCCAAGAGTTGTAGCATTATTGCTACAATACTGGAGCCCACCATCTTTCTGGCGCCGTTGCCGGGGAAGCGTCAGAGTATTAGTAATTGTTGCTTTTCTTCTATTTTCCTACTCTCTCCTTCTGCTAAGTAGTTTATTTCATTTCCATTCTGCAAAAGTAGCATAGACATTTCCTGCTTTCATAGATTAACATTTCAATTCCGCAATTTCATTTTTGCAAGCGTAGATTAGCATTTCAATTCTGCAAACGTAGACTAGCATTTCCATTCCTGCAATTTCATTTGAGCAAAGTAGATTAGTTCTTTCCTGCTTTCATTTCAATTCTGCATTTTCATTTCAGCAAGATAGTTAGCTGTAGATCAATCTGTTTCAATTTTTGCAGGTACCAGAGAAAAAAAAAACAAAAGCAATCAAAAGTCTTTCCATTTCATGCCTCGTAGGAGTCGAGATAAAACAGGCAAATTCTTACCCAACACCCCCACCACATCACTGAGTCACCCTTCTCTCTTCTTTGGTGACAGTGATCCCATAGCGTTTATTATTAGGACATATACATGAAAAAATAAAAGAACATCATAAAAATAAAAATGAAAAAATGTGATCAAGTGTCTTACCACTGTCATCCCATTGCTCTCCAGCGGGTAGCTGCATGTCAGGATCTCCGCGGAAGTCCATGCCGGCATATGGCCAATCCTCCACGGGGATTATCTGGTGCTCCAGCCACTCTCGGAACAATGTCCCTCCACGCCACCGGTCGTCTGCCACCTCCTCGTGGCATGACGTGAGCCCATCGTGTGGCCCTGGTCTCACGTGGCTTGGGTAAATCCAAATCCATGTCCTGTAACTGCAGTGCTGGAACCCGCTCCAGCATGAGAGGGACTAAGATGGATCCATAACCAAACTGCTTCGTCTCTCCTCAATGGCAGTTGGTGATTTGCCTCTTCATGTTCACCGTCACCGTGCCTGCCCAGTTAAACATGGTGGGATTGAGACACTCGAGAGCCAGCTGGAGATGGGTCTTCGAAGCCTCATGTTGGGCTTGGGAGCCCGCTGCCCGTGTCACCATGAAAAGCATAGCACGAAGGACTATATCGTTCACTGTTGGGATTTCCACCTTCCCACTCCTCATCTTGCGTGCCCGTGGGCACACTTGACCCATCAACATCTCTAAGGAATCACCCCCAGGTCGCTTCCCCTCCGGAATGGGCCTCTCATCTCGACGGGACAGCCCGGTCAAAAAATATATGTCTGTAGCGTCAAAATCGATATCCCGACCTCGGATGATAAATTTCCCATTTGTGGGATTCCAGGCCCTAATTAGTAGCTCCAGCAAATCAGGTTATGATTGGAGATGCGGAGTTAGGAAGAATTTGAGCAATCCGCATGCTCGTAATGCGTTTTGGCACCCCACGTCAGTGAAAGCTTCTATATCGTTGTCATCGTGCGTCCGCTCTTGCCAAACAAATTCCATTGTCACCTGCATGACAAAAAAAATTGGATTAGAACTTCGGTTATCAAATTTTGATGGGTAATTTTCAAAAAACATAAGTTCGCGTCGTCATCGCGTCTGTTTTAAAAACAGACGCGATGACACAAGGTCACTAGTTCATTTTTTTTCGCGGTCATTGCGGAAGTACACCACTTTTCCGCGATGACTGGAGCGCGCAATGTGTCAATTTTTCGGTCATTGCGGACCCGAAGGCTCTAGCCGTGATGACAAAGTAGTGGAGCTCGGTTCAAAACCCGCCCAAATTAACACATTCAACGTTCAAAATGTGTGAAAACGGTATGGAATTGAAGCACAAGACAAGGGCTACTTACCTGGAATAAGTTTCGGGGAGAATGATGGACAATTGAAGCCGAATTTAGCTCGCCAACTTTAGTGCTCCAAAATGCTCCACAGTGAAATGAATAGTAACTATGGTAAAAATGGTTGGATTAACCTCCTTTTATAGTAATTTTTGGAAATTAAAAATTATATTTTATAAATGTGGGTTTTTCTCATTGTTTTTCCATGTGGATAGTCAAAATATGGTTTTTACCTATGTTTTTATGTATATTGTTCATATTATCTCGAATGGGTTTACGTGTGATGTGTTTTTGTGTAGAGCTTCAGGTCATGGAATTATGCCAGCTTCGTGAACACTTGATCCTGAAAAGTCGTCTTTAAGCTCTTTTCCGACTTGAAAAATGAAAATATGGCTGAGTTTTCCTCTTGGCTCGTTAAAAGAAACGAGAGGCGGTCGCCTTTAAGCTCTTTTCTGATCATTTAAACACAAAACGATTGCCGGGCTTTTGTCGTTTCAAGATCGTTATCGGTTATGAAACGACGTGCTTCCGACAACTTTTCTACTTTTTCAAGTTGGAGTCATTAGTTACGAAAAGTACTCCTCGATCGTAATGGTCGGGCGGTTCTTTCGAGTATCGTGTTATACTTTTTCAGGCGAGACACAAATTTATGGAAAAGGACCCCACCTGGAGTTTTCTTTTCCGTGTCTTTTTCAAACTCTCTAAACATGAAAAAGACTCCGAGTTTTACCTATGTCAGACTCGTTAAACCCTGACGACATTGGACTCGTCACCATGACGAGACTCGAGCTTCTCCTTCCTAGGGCTCGTTAAAATATTACTAGGTTGGACTCAACAACAGGTTTATCATTGATTGTCTATGGCATCTAGTCACTCTTGAACATCGACACTTTTGCTTTTTGTCGGGTTGGGACATCCATACATCGCCATTTGGCCTTCCGCGGGTTTGGGTTATCATTCTAGCCTCATTCCATTCGATTCATGTTGTCTCCTTCGAGCCTCTGATCCCTTGGTGCCTGAATGCTGCCACCCTCCGGAGTCGTGTCGCCGACATGTTCAAGAGTATAATCCTTCTGCAGTTTACACCCTCGCCTTCTCCTTTGATACTCTGTTTCGCCATCTACCACTTGTTCCTTATCTCGTGTCATTGATGGGGGAAACATTATGGCCCTCCTGCAACGGGTCGTCTCTTGTCGACATCAGCTCATTATCCAGGAGATTGATCTAGAGATCCCCTTTGGTACCTTAGAGCTTGCATGCCTCAATGGCAAGTTCTTCACACCTGACGGTCGACTTTCATCATTGGTCATCGATTGGGTGATTCCATGAGTGTTCAACTTCAACTCCTTCTTTACACTTCGTGGATTGTGCTAGACAGTACCTTGAGAGCCATTGGCGTTATTGGTGGTTTCTCTCGCCCTTGTTAACGTTTTCATCATTGACCGGTAATCAAGCAATGTTCTATCATGCTCGACCTCAACACATCTATTCACATGCTAGAATTTGTACTATGATCGGATGGGTTCAAGACCCCGAAGTCAGATTACACATGTTCGAGCTGCGTGGATTGGTTTTATGATTACATGACTCATCAATGGATGGCTACGACCATACCTGAGTCTTCATGGATGGCTGCGACCATACCTTTATCATCATCATGGTCTCGTTAGCTGGATGGCTGCATCCATACCATAGACCTATCTCGTATGTCCTTTGGATGGCTGCACCCATGCCTAGACTACATGTAATTCGTCATCAGAGATATCAGTTGTACTTGCGTGCAGGTTGTTCCAGATGATGTTCCTGTTCAGTCAGTTTCGTAAAGCATTTCACCCCTCCCTCTCTCTCAGGCTTCATACTTTAGGGGGCATCTGTTACATAGTAATTTTTCACTGTTTTCACTCCAGTCTTCCTACTGTGTCATGTGTCCAAGTCATTCATGCTTATGTTAGGCAAATGCTCTCTGATGTTGCTAAATGACCCACTTTTCCAAAGGTTTCTGCCTCATCACCTCTGTTGGCTAAATAAATGCGTTGAAAGGCGCTCCAAAATAGTCCAGAAGTGCTGCCATCGCAGAAGTACACCTGATTCCCGCGATGGTTGGATTTTATGTGCCAGCGTGACTGTCGCTTGTAATCCTGAGCGATGATCTGACTAGCTACGTTATTCAATAGCGATGTCAACGTGGAAGATTATTTATGTGCCCGCGATGATCCAGATTGGGCGAATTTGTCTTCCCAATCAATCAACTAAGACAACGATCCGCTCGTTGATCGATTCCTTAAAGCAAGCCTCGAGCGGAAGGCAGGCAATGAATACACGAACATACATATCACACGATCTATCTATACATATAACTACTGACTACTCAGTAGAACTACAAGGACCCGAAGGGGCTTGCACTTCCTAGTGCAAGGAAAAATGGTCTGTTACCGATACTACTCTTTTCCTTCTCTCTCTATTCTTTATATATCTACTATTGCAAAGGAAATAATGATCTCTTTCTTTCACCGGTAGGGGTACTATCCTTCCCGGGTACTAATAGTAGGGGTACTAATGGGATTTGCCCAATTGACCAACTGTCAGTGAACTGGTCAGGTTGTCTGAGTTGTGCCTTTCTTTCAGTCAGTCATTCAGTTCAGTTCTTCTGCCGTTCGGTTGCAACCCATTGTGTTGTCTGACTGTCGAGGGTATTTGTGTTTTCTGACCTGGCTTGTCTCATCTCAGTTGATTCTTGGCTTAGCTCGGTGTTGGTTGTTCTGCCCTTGGCTTGTCTCAGTTCAGCCCTGGCTTGTCTCAGTGCCAGTTTGAAATCTTCCTTCGTTCCTTCCTCTCCCTCTCCCTTATGGTTGAGCACCTAAAGGTCCTTAAGGTTAAGCGAGCTCCCAACAGTCGGCCTTCCAGATGACTCCAGACCTAGTTGTTGGCCTAGTTTATGTCGCCCTCCTTTCTCTGGCGTGGCTGTTCCGTCTTTTGTGCTATCTTCCTTGGAGATAAGCTCACCCCCCCACCTTTCATGGAGACTCCTTCTCCTATTTAAACTCTCACCATTGCTATGTGCTGCTAGTTCTTAGTCTTTGGAATGGTTGCTGATAGTGCTGCTAGTGTTTGTGAGTTTGCTAGATAGCTGGTGTGAGTGTGAAAAGTGTGGGATTGTTGATAGCTTGAGGAAGGTTGTGAAGTGCCCTTAATCTTGTGTAAAACCTATGAGTGAGAGAGACTTGTATGTTGGGAGATCCATCTTCAAGAGTGAATGCTTGAGGAACATGCTGGCTGGATCCCTCTGAGAAGGCTTGTGACATCAAGAATTTGGTTGTAAGCTTACTCTTATTTCATAATTAATGCAATCAATGATGTTTTCCTATGTCTTGTATGTAATGTACTTGATAGCTCATGAATTCTTGACTTTGTGAGTAAATAGATCATTATTGTTCCGGTTACGTGCTTTGTTGTATTTCCTTTGCATTGTTTAGGGTTGATTACTCATTAGGAGAAGGAAGCGGAAGTTGGAGTAGCGCAACGGAACTCCATCGACCACCGGTTGAGGTAGGCCTCCAACTATGACTATTTAAGGAAATCCATTGTTGATCTGTCCTTGTTTGTGACTAGACCCACTCTAGGGCTAAAGGGGCTGCCTCTGTCCATAGAGGGAACACTTTCCTGCATCACACTCCCTGATATGAATTTATGGGATCCAAATGCTGCATTGGGAGATCTATAGCTCATGGCTATGGCTTCTTGGTTGAGCCATGAGGAAAAGACAGCAGTAGAAATTCAGAAGATTATGGCCAGGGAGCTAAGTGAGCCCCTCATGATAAGGGCAGAACCAGCAGAACCATTGGATCTCATATATGCCCACCAGCACCTTGCAAACAATCCTCAAGTTGCCCCTGACTATGTTGAAAGGCGCTCACTTTGAAGATATGGAGAGACTGTTTGGTGATAACTGCCTTCATGCTTGCACAAGAAGATGGAATACCTTGTCCCATAATCTAAAGATCAGGGAGTATCACTCCCTAACCAGAATGATAGAAGCTATGAGGAGAGTGCCCTTACATAAACAATCAATGCAAAACTTTAAAGCCAACTAGATTGGTCTAAAATACAGTCCTCCACTGTTGTTAGGACTGTTGGAAGGAATTAAGGAGGAGGAAGAACAGAAACAATGGGAGGAAGTGGACAGAAAAGTAGGTTTTCATGATAGAGAAGAGGACATCACCTCAGAAGCTTGGGATGTCAGGGAAGCTATTAAAGCTATCAAAGATGAAAAACTGGATTAGTTGCTCAGAGGATGAGTAACACATTTAGCAGGGGGGTGATGATGAGCCCCATAAATGGGTAACTATATGGGCTCATTCTGCCTATTATTTTCATTTAATCCACCATTCTCCATAGTTTTGTGCATGTTTTTGAATATATTTATGTCAATAGAGTGAATGGGGATAATCACTTTGCCACATAGTCTAATGAGTGTTTATTGCAGATTTTTGGACATTTTTGGACAAAGACTGGCATTTATGAGCAGATTGGAAGACAAACTCAAGGAAACAGGGTTGAGGACTTATAGGAGGGGTGTCTACTTCATTAATGACCCCTTCCTCATGTTCTCCATGAACAGTTCGGAGTAAAAAAGCCCACAAATGATGATTCCAAGGGGCAGCCGAGCGGGTCTAGTGAAGTTGCTGTTATTTGCAGTTTTAGGTAGCCGAGTTCCTAAAGTTTAGGAGGACTGTTGGGAGTCCTCACTTGTATAAATAAGAAGGCTTCAAGCCTCAGTAGGTTAGCCATTTGATAGTCTATTTTCGCACTTTAGTGCAGCCCTGTACTCAGCTCATTTTCGAGCTATTTTTGCGGACAATTTTGTGATGTAACTATTATTTTTTTGATCAATGAAGATGAATCCAGCTTTGAACCAGCACTGATCTTTCCTAGGGGGCTGTAGCTCTTGGGTTTGGGCCCAACCCAAGTGCCCAACACCTCCTTTGTGTATTTATATGCTTTTTCTTGCATTCATGAAATAATTTCTGTGGTTTAGGTTAAATCTTGCTTTGTTACTTAGGTTGTTTTTGATGGTTAGAATAATTGTTCTTGCTTCAGGTTGATTAGATAGTTTGCTGAAACAGAAAAAGATCCAAAAAGGCTACGAAGTAGGCCCTGATCTCCCTTCTCCCTGCTTGGGACCATGATTTGAGATCAAGGCACTATTGCTGCCACCAAAAACACTATTTTTGCTTTCCAATGCAATTGCTAGTGTGAGATTTCGAGTTGGAGAAGTTGATATCAGTTGGAATCACATGCTTAGATCCTTTCTTGTTTAGTTTCCATGGATTTCTTGCATAACTTCCTGTCCATAAAGTTCTATTCAACACTTTTCTGGTTTTTAGGTCAGAATTAGATTAAAATAGGTAAAAACTCTGTTTTTTAGTTCTTACTTGGGACAGTTTTGAAAAGTAAGTGTGCAGCACACTTGTAGAACACTCCAACTTATCATTCTCCCATCACACAACATACTCTAGTCCATCTCTCAAGCTTTCCCCCACTCATTTGCCATACTTTCCCAAACTGCCCTAATTTTTGCGTTTTTGTGCAAAATTACTTTCTTGACCTTTGAACAAATGCAACCATCTCCTTCATTCCTGATCTTCATTTACAAAGTCCTAGACCCCTTAACATCTCCATCTAGCCTTCATTTCCCTTCTCCCACCTTTTTTCCACTTTCAAACCTCCAAAAACCACTTTTGACCTCCTCCTGTAGAACATCCTATAGATCCCCTGTAGCCTCCTGTAGAATTTCATGCGAGTGATTTTTCGAAGTCTAATCGCAATGGAAGTCTACAGAAGGGTACTAGGGACTTCTTAGGACCTCTCCACACCTTCCCCACCTCCTAAAAAAGCCAACTCCATCTCCCTTCGCCACCAAACCTCTGCACAGTTACAACTAGTTAAAACACAAGCATAATAATTCTACATGAAAATGCTCAAAAGTACAAAAATATGATTTTTTTTCCCTTTTTCCTTCAAAATTAGCTTGAATACATGCATTTTACCTTTTCAGTAGTCAATGGCATCCATTTTAGTAGTTTCCATCTCTTTTCTTGCAAAAGTAGGGTTTGTGGGTAAAATTAGGGTTTGCTATGGTTTGTGTTTCCTTTCCATTTTCATCTTCTTTCTGCAAGTAGAATAGCCTCTTTTGAGTTAGATTTCTTCCATCACATTTAAAAGCTTCTTCTGAGAGCTCATAGAAGTTGGCTTAAGCTCCTAGCGAACTTGTGCCAGCTGATCAAGTGACAGGCTGCAGTAAGAACTAGTACTTGTGCATATAGCACCATCACTTCCAAGTTTATTATGAATTACCGAGTTGATAAAAGTAAAGTAGGGAGCCCCAGAAGTTGCAGCATTATTGCTGCAATACTGGAGTTCACCAAATACATAATCACTGCAACATATGATTTACAATAATAAGGCCAAACACTATTTTTTCTTTGACAAGTGATGGAAACACGGCATCACTTTCACAATTTATCATGCAACACAAAATAAGACCAGACATCATTATTTGCTGAACAAGTGATGGAAAACACATCATCACTTTTACATTTTAAAATGCAATAAATGATTTACAAAAGTACGACCATGAAACATTAACATATCTAGAAACCATTTTTCACTTATCAAGGTGAATGGGTCACCTCCTTGTGGTTGTTTTGCTTGTCGAACAATTGTTTCTCTTGATTCATGCACCGACACTTTGTCTTTAAGGCGTTGCTCTGGATGGAGCCTCCAAAAAGTGGCTCTCTGATGGCCACTTCTATCGCAATGATTGCAATACATCTTCTTTCTCCATATCTGTTTAACCTGTTGTTGAGAGGGTCTTTCACACCTCATCCTTTTGTGTGCTGCCATTCTTTTCCAACACTTAGAAAATGTATGGTTATGTAATCCACAAAAGGTATATGTTTTTTGATTCCATGTTTTACGTTCATCATTAACAACATGATCATAATCGAAATGAACATTCGAATGTCGAGACTGGTTATACCTTTCCTTGTCGTCTCTGGTGTAAGTATGGAAATGAGAGCTTGCCTCAGCTCTTTCCCTGCCATGGCCACTTCCATGGGATGATGGGGATGTGTTCCCATCATTCTCTTTCCTCGACGATTTCAATGATGTCTCGAAAGAATCTAACACCTTCGAGCATTCTCCCTTGGTGTATCTCAAGCCTCCAAATTGAGGTCTCTGCACAACCTCCAATGGTTGACTTATGCCTTGGTTATTAACACCAAGTTCTTTTTCCTCCTTGTGCCTCGTCCTTGTAGGGAGCCTCATGTTTGTCCCTGTAATTGGGATCTCCAAATATCTAATAGAAAGCATATTATGTAACGACGAAACCGAAAGGAAATCAACATCTTTTACCTCCTCTTTCGATTTGGAAAGAACTGATGAGGGCCTCTCATCATCTGTTGTTGGTGGTTCGCTATCTGTCTCGGCGTATTCCTCAACTTCCTTTATGACATACCCAAGTCCTGCCTGACGAGGTAATTCTTCTACTTTGATGGGGTTGACAATGCCTTGGCCATTAACACACAAGCCTTTTCCTTCATACCCCATTTTCTTCAACAGTTTGGAGCCAATTCCTGTGGTATGATTTTCAAAAACAACGAAATTATCATTAGGACACATACATGAATTTAGAAAATTACATTTTACCTCACATGGGTCACGCTGCAACTTTTCCAAGGCCTCTTCCTTTGCTTGCAGCTGTCATAGCAAACTATGTTTTTCCTCTTTCTCTTCATGTAGATGCATCTTCAATTCAACATTCTCTGTTTGAAGGTTTTGGTTGTTGTGCTTCAGTTCTTCCAGGGCCTCTTCCTCTGTAGCTGCAACTGAAGCTGCAATCGCTCCTTTTCCTCTGTCTCTTTTTGTAGAGTTTCATACATTATTTCCACTCTTTTGGAAATTTTGAGCATGGTCTCGTACATCGCTTTTTCATCCTCTGTCGCTTCACATTCCATTGTTCATGCTTTCAATTCACATCCACGTAAATATCGCTCTAATACCACTTGATCTAGGTCCGGATGTGATGAAGGACCCTTCCAAGATATTTTACTTTCCTGATGTGTTAGATTGCATTTTTAAAAGAACATAAATGAATACATCTGCATGCTATAAAGAAGAGGAACATGACATTCATCAACACATGAAAACATAAGCCGTTGATAACGAAGTTCGTCCAGGAGGGACTAAGTCTCTGGGCCCCGGTGTCAAGATGGTGTAGGCCGCTGCATTAAGTGTTGTCAATAGTGATGATGTACATAAGAGGTGATGTCGCTATCATACCAGGAAAATGCCCTCACGCAGGAGTGGCTCCTAAAGATGTTCAGATACAAGAACTCTCAATAAAAAAACTCCTATCAGTATGACATAAACTCATGCATGATGATCATGAGCATCCCACCAACATGGGATAAAAGGGATCTCCATGCAAACATACATGACGACAACATGAGTATCCCATCAACATACAACAAAGGGATCTCAAAACCCAACATGATGAATCATGACAACATGTACATCACACAGATGATTCGGCATCACATTAAGCAGGAATCATGAAAACAAATAAGAAACAAGATCCCACATCAAGCATCAAATAGAGATATGTGCAGCACAATGCATAACAAAAGAATTACATGAACACACTGCATATACCTCACAACTAGGGGCCATTTGAAGAAGCGGATGTCAAACTACTGAAGCTTTTCGGACCATCGATCTCACGGCATCAAATCGCATGAAAATGGCTGCTCGCACATGAATGCTGACACCTGCACTCCACTTAGAAAAGTGGCCGAAAAATAGAATGAGAAAATGGAAAATCTGAACACACCATCAGATTTGTGGCATCGAATAGTGCAAAATCGACTGTCAAATTTCTGAATTTTGAGAAAATGAAAATCTAGGGCTCAAGGAATCTTTTAGATTCCCTCCTCCAGGTCCTCTGCAAATAGGCTACTCAGATCAGGAAACTGACTACGCCATCGGGTTCGTGTTGCCGAGAGGTGTAAGATCAACATAAAGTTTGTCTAATTTGGACACTGTGAAAATTTCACCCTCTTGGAAATTTCGCTCAGTCATGGTTTCGTCTGCATTAAAAAATTAAAAAAAATATTCGGCCTCTTTTTTCGTGCCCGCTCCTGGTTCCTCCATCTTCCTGGGCACACTGTGCAAATGTGTGTTTGTATTAAATCACGGGTGGATTAACCCATATGGGGTTGGTTGGCGCAATGGTAAAGTTAGGCATTAGTTGAGGAGGGGTCAAGTGGTCAAACCCTGCCCCTCTCATCTTAACACATTATTGTTTCAACAAAAAAATCCACATATGTTTTGGGGGATTAGGTTCGCATTGGTTGGCCCACCCCCATAACCTTCGCATTTTCGGCACGTTGGGTGCATTACTGTTTGGTTCGACGCATTTATTAATATGGGTGCGTTGTTTATGTTTGTTGGTTGTATTGGGTTGTGGTTCATGGGGCCGTCGCATGGGTGGGGCCGACCCTCCCGCCGGCCGTGGGTTCAACTCCCATCGACCTCCTCAATGTAATACGTATGGTGTATAAGGGAGAGGCGTGCGGTGGTGGGGGTGGTGGTCCACCACCTCCCTTATATATATATATATATATATATATATATATATATATATATATATATATTTTAATTTTTAAATATATAAAGTGATTTTGGAAATTCTCGACTTTGATCGAAGGAGTCTTTTTAACAAGGCGACAATTTCGCCCGGAATCCAGCCGGTGTTGGCCCAATTCCGTCCATCGGAAAAAGTCCAATTTGTGTCTTCATTAATCCTGCAACTTTGACTCCCTCTATCTTCCTCATCCGGACTCGGATTGACGAACCGTTCGCACCACGACGATCACGACGATGAGGTCTTTAAAATGATCCTAGTTTGAGCATAATCCAAACACTTTGATTTTTTAGCATTCATAAGCCCTCTTTGTCTTGTGTGTCTCTGGAGCCACTTGGATCATATTGCATCAAGAGGTGCATTGCACATTGTAGTGTGATTTAGTTTGTGCTCAACATGGAGTTCACACATGTCCCTTTCGAAATAAAAAGAAAATTGTTCTCTAAATAAAAAGACAATGTCAAAATTAATTAAAAAAATGATGTTATAAGATGTGTTGAAAATATTTCTCTCACTCTCAGTCATAAATGAAATAATAAAATAATTAGATGTAATAGTTTTATATAAACTTTAAATAGAAATAAAGCAATTAAAAGTAACAAAATCTATATTTTCACTCTCAAGTGTGAAGATGTATTTAGACTGTCCCATCGATCCTTCATGGCAGCTGCTCGGGCTTCTTTTGCTTTAAAAAGTGTGTTTTCCCCTTTTTGAATGCTTCGCGATGAAAAAAAGGTCATTCTGCACCTTTCGGGCTTGTTGGGGGCTGCGCGATGAGGGGCTTTCCACTTTGGCCCATTTCCCGTAGCCAAATCGCGCATGAAAAACTGCCTCAGAATCTGAATCCGGGCTTCCTAAGCACGATTTTCGCCTTTTGCGCCTTTTTGAGTGATGACGTCAGCATGACGTCAGCGGGTGGGACCTAGTATGGCGAGTGACGTGGCGGGATGACGTCAGCAGTACGGCAGGTGACGTGGCGGTACACAGTGGCAGTGACGTGGCGGGAGGCCGTGGCAAGCAGATGATGCAGTGGGATGATGTCACTGGGCGGAGGACGTGGCGCTGACGTCACCCAGGGGAGGGCGGTTTGGCAGTTTCGAGCGCACCGCCTTTGCACTGAAGCGGTTTGGGAGGAGGGGGCTCCGCCACACCCGGGAGGACGATGCGTGGCGGGAGTACGATGGGAAAACCGCCGAACTCCCGGACCCTAACCCTCGGCGTGTTTGGCGTGTGAAAAGACCCGCCCACCGTAGATCTTGGGCGGGACAGATCTAACGGCTGGCGGGGTGGTTGAAGCGGGGGAAGGTTGGTGAAGGGCCCGCGCGTTATTTTATTTGTTTATTCATACGGCGGGGGGGTTTAAACATTAATAAAGTGGGTTTTGGGTTTATATCGAGCGGGCGTTAATTAAAAGTTTAACTTTTAACATAACATTTAAACATTTAACTTTTGGGAATGATGACTGCGGAGGGTAGAGATATGAGGCTTTGATGAGTGAGGGATTAGGTACATGTTATTAGCCCAATGAGAGGTTAGGTTAATTGCAAAGTTGGGAGACAGAAGGGTTAATAGGAGCCCCAAACGGACTGCTATTTCCCGGACCTAAAGAGATATGGCTATAGTGCCAAGGGACGGGGATATTACTATTTTTGGGATTTTATATAATTTTTGTAGTAAGTGGGGATGGGGAATAGTTAGGGAGCTACATAGTAGAATTAGGAATTAATATGGCTTTGTGAGGTGAGAGTAGAACAAAAGAATAAGTTTTAAAAGTAAAACTTAGACATAGGGGAAAATGAGAGTGAGAAATGATTTTACACAAGAAATGTGGCTTCTTTTCATTAAAGAAAGCCAACATTTACCTTGATGTTTCACAAAAATGAAGTTAGGACTTGTTGGGCAGATCCCAAGGTCTTTTGGGGGATGTTAGTAAAATACTTTTAGGGGGAGTGAAGGGAAGTTAGACATGCTTCTAGAATTCTGCCATCAAAACACTGCTTTGCTACCTCTAGCACTATTGAGATGAGCTTTCCTTGTCAAGGCCAACACTGAAGGTGATCTTGCTTCTGCAACCCCAGGCTACCTACCCAGCCTAATACACCTAGCATTTTTTTGTTACTTCAGGAAGGGTGCACTTAGACTTGCAGACCCTGCTTTACAATTTTTTCTTTTTTGAATTCCCTCCTATCTAAATCTATCCTTATTTCTTCCAAGGGCCCACATTAAGTAGTTGGAGTCCTTTGTTTCTCTACCTGTCTACAAATCTGCCAAGATTAAGCTGTTTGGACAGATACCAATTCTCTATATTGTAAAACAAGAAATTGAAACCTAGGGAAGCCAAGATTAAGCTGTTTGGACTTCCCTTAACAGAACATTCTTAAAAAATGGTTAAGTCATCAAAATTGGAATACAGTAGTGGCATTTGGACTGGCACACTTTCATGGCCTCTTATTTGGCCTTTTTCTGGAAATATGGAGCTTTGCAGGATGCAAAGTATGACATATTTGGTATGTAAAACTGTCAATCATGAAAGATGAACACCTGTTGCAACAGGAGGCTAACAGACACTATTCTCAAACTCAACCTTCAGGGTTCCCTAAGAAAGACCTCAACAGTACTGTAGTTGGCAGACCGCTCCACTGTGACCCCTGAGGGGGTTGTGGAAGATGTCATGGTCTCCATTGATTCCTGGGAGTACCCTGCTAACTTCTTGGTTCTTCAGCCAAAGGCAAAGTTCAATGGGTATCCTCTCATCCTGGGAAGACCTTGGTTAGCTACTGCAGATGCTTACATTAGTTGCTGAGCTAGGAGAATGACCATCAAGAATGGGCATATGTCCAAACAGCTAGTCCTATATCCTCATGCCCATGGAGGAAGATGAGGATGAAGTCTACTCCGCACCATTATGAACAGTGGAAGCTACCAAGGGGGGTCCTCAAAATTGAGGATGATCTTATTGAGAATTTGATTCAAAATCCACCCCTCAGTGTGTTGCCATTAGAAGAGTTGGTGGAAGAAACCCAAGCCAATGCTTTAGTTGATCTCTGTGTGGCTAATTCGACCTCTCTCTGAGTTAAGAATGTGGAATTTGGCCTAGAAAGAACCTTGAAGATCAACTCATCCCTATCCACCTCTCAGGAGAAAGAACTGTGTAGCTTATTGAACAACCATTTGGATGCTTTTGCTTGGAGCTATAAGGAGATGAAGGGAGTCCACCCTTCAGTCTGTACTCATCACATTTACATTAAAGAAGATTGTAAACCAGTCAAGTAGCCTCAAAGGAGGATGAATCCAGCCCTTAAGGACATTGTCAAAGAAGAACTGCAAAAGTTGCTGGATGCAGGATTCATCTATCCCATCTCTAACAGTGAATGGGTTTCTCCTTTGGTGCTAGTGCCAAAGAAAAACGAGAAGTGGAGAATCTGTGTAGATTATCGAGAACTCAACAAGGCCACCAAGAAGGACCATTTCCCTTTGCCTTTCATAGATCAAGTGTTAGATGGCCTGGCAGGGAAGAAGTTCTTTTCCTTCCTAGATGGGTTTAACAGGTACAACCAGATCCAAATCAGCCCAGAAGACTAAGATAAGACCACTTTCACTTGTCCATGGGGTACCTTTGCCTATCGGGTCCTTCCCTTTGGGTTGTGCAATGCTCCTGCCACTTTCCAGAGAGCAGTACTGAGCATATTTGTTGAACTGGTTCATGATTCAGTGGAAATCTATATGGATGACTTTACTCCTTATGGTTCTAACTTCCAGGAAGATTTGAATAACCTAAGAAAAGTTTTAGCCAAGTGTATTGAAATGAACCTGTCCCTTAGTCCTGATAAATGTGAATTCCTGATGACTTAAGAGACCGTGCTAGGTCATACAATTTCTCAGCAAGGATTGCAGGTGGATCCCAACAAGATTGCTATCATCTAAAGGGTTCCACCTCCCCAAAAGGTAAGAGATGTTCAGAGTTTTCTAGGCTTAGCAGGGTATTATAGAAGATTCATTAAGGATTTTAGTTAGCTAGCCTCTCCATTGTTTGGTCTTTTGGGAAAGGATGCTAAGTTCATATGGGCTGACAATTGTCAAGAGGCTCTGGATGCCTTGAAAGGTAAGCTGATAACTGCCCCAATCTTGAGACGTCCAAACTAGGCCCTACATTCACACAGATGCCTCGAACAAAGCTATAGGAGCAGCCTTAGGACAAGTTGAAGAGAAGCTATCGTATGCCATATATTTTGTCAGTAAAAACCTGTCCAAGACAGAATTAAACTACACTGTAACCGAAAAAGAGTTCCTGGCCGTAGTCCATTCCCTAAACAAGTTCAGACACTACATCACTGGCTATCAAACATTCATACACACTGATCATGTTGCAATTAGGTATTTGATGAATAAACTGGATGTAAATGCTCGTATCATTAGATGGTTACTTTTATTGCAACAATTTGATTTGATCATTGTTGATAAGTCAGGTAAGAAAAATGTTGTTGCTGATTTTCTGTGTAGACTAGATTTGCCTGCAGGTGAAGAAGGAACGGTGGATGATCAAATGCCATATGAACACCTATTTGCTATTTTAGTACTCTCTCCATGGTTTGCTGATATAGCAAATTATTTAGCTTCAGCATAGTTTCTTCCACACCTGTCCTCAAAAGAAAAGAGCAAGATCATGAGGAAAAGTGCCCCATTCATTTGGATTGGGGGCAATCTTTTTAAACTTGGCCCAGATCAGATTTTGAGGTGATGTGTCAGGGAGGAGGAAGTTTTTGACATCCTCCTAACCTGTCATGATGGACCCTGTGGGGGCCACTTTGCAACAAAGAGAACTGCCTTCAAAATTCTGCAGGCATGTTACTATTGGCCCACTCTTCATCAAGATGTCAGGAGATACATCAGCCAATGTGACCGATGTCAAAGGATGGGGAAACCAAATCCAAAGGATGAAATCCCCCTATAGCCTCAAGTGACCTTCGAGCCATTTGAGAAGTGGGGCATGGAATTTGTGGATCCTATCAACCCTCCTTTAAAACAGAGGCCTTACATAATTATGTGCACAGATTACCTGATAAAGTGGGCAGAAACAAAGACAATCAAAGCAGCAATAGAAGAAAAAGTAGCTGAGTTTTTGAGGGAAAATGTCTTCTACAAGTTTGGCTATCCAAGAGAATTAGTCACAGATCAAGGAAGCAGTTTACCTCCAACCTGATTGAAGACCTACTCACCCATCACAAGATTAAGCACAGAGCTTCCACCCCTTATCATCCACAAGAAAATGGACAGGTGGAAGTCACTAACAGAGATTTGGAAGGGATTTTGACTAAGGTGGTGAGCAACAACAGAAAAGATTGCGCAGATCGATTGGTTGAGGCCACCTGGGCCTATAACACTACTTGGAAAATCACCACAGGTTTCACACGCTATGAGCTTGTCTATGGGAAGAAGGTTGTGCTGTCCATAGAATTTGAATATAACACATTAAGGATGGCAGCTCAGCTGGACCTAGATCTCAGCCATGCACAAAAGGAAAGACTGCTTCAACTAAATGGATTGGATGAACGAAGAATGCAGACCCTTCTCCACTCAGAGGTAGTCCAATTTAAAAGAAAAATATGGCATGACAGACACCTCAAAGAAAAACAATTCCAGCAAAGAGATTGGGCGCTGCTGTATGATTTGAGATACAAAGATTTCAAGGGAAAACTGAGGACAAGATGGTTGGGACCATATGCAGTAGAAAAATGCAATGAAAATGGTTCTGTCCTTATTTGGACATTGATGAAGAAGCCATCCCCATGCTTGTCAATGGGCATAGATTGAAGATCTACAGGAAGCCCCTTTCCAAGCAGGAGTTCATTGAGAATATAGGTAAATCAGTGTTGGTAGTGGAGCAGGTCACTGTCTCCACTCCACCCACACCCTAAGCAAAAATAAAAAATAAAAAATAAAAAATAAAAAATAAAAAATAAAAAATAAAAAATAAAAAACAAAAAAATAAAAAATGGAATAAAATATCTCTGGGTGAAAACCTCTTGGAGGCGCCCAGGGTAGGCAGTTAGGGTGAAAACCTCCTGGAGGCGCCCCAACTGTCTCAAAAAAGGAAAAAGAAAAAGAGAAAAAAGAAAAACCTAACTTCTTTTGAATAAATTGCAGGTTGCAGGAGGGTCATTGCAGGTTGCAGGAGGGTCGCACAAGAGGAAAAAGACATGGCCAGGCTGCATGCACCCTTCATAGTCCATCCCTCCATCACTGTTATCCTTTCCCAAACCTTGGTCTCATTTGTTCTGAAAATTTCGCATCCTACAGGAAACTCTGTGTATTCTACAAGAGGATCCTGTAGAAACTACAGAAAGGCCAAAATCAATCTCAGAGAAGGACCTGAGGGTTGGAAATTTTTCTATGAGGCCTGTGAACCTCCCTGCCACCATCCATCTTCCTATTTCACCATTCCATCCCTGTACACCCACATTTCCACTTGTTTTTTTCGTCCCTGCACAGCCACATACAGAAATTCTGTTTCTTTCATTCTGTAAACCCAATAAATGATGACAAATAAAAACAACAACATTCTTGCTCATTCCTACCTGATACCTTATAGTTGCTATTTATTTTCAGTCGATACCTTCTTCAACAGTTTTTTAGCCCTACTAAAGTATTAGCCTGAATTTCAGAAGGAGAAGTAGCTAAAGGAAATCCTACAGGATTCCTGTAGTAGCTGATCCCTTTGAAAAACATACTCCAGAGACAGGGTCAGCAGCGAGGATGCATGCAACATACAAGGAGCAGAGCCTGAGTGAACTATCATCAGCATAAGCCAAAGGCTGAGCATGCAGAGCACCAGCAACAACAACAACAAGGAAATGAAGTGCCAAAGTCCGAAGCACGCATAACACAACAGTGACTACGTAGGTAAGTGCCTAAACCTATTCCTCGATTGCATGAATATTATTTCAAAACTGCATGAACTATGGGATGGCCACGATTAAATGGAATCGGTGGCCAGCTAACTGGCCACTCTCGTTCAGTTCACACCCCCTCGTGGAATTCAAATGAGCCTCGTCAAGTTTAAACTATCGATCAGATACACAGTCAGCACGTGTGGCATGTTAACTCGAGGAGAAAACATTCGGAACTGGTAGTGGTGGCGGCGTGTAACGGGAGTAAGGGAGGTGATGGTGGTCAGGTGGCATGCAGAACCATTATGACTATGACGTAGGACCAACGGTTCAGATGGGGATAATGTACCCATCTGGCCACCTCACCTCCTCACCATGGATTACACCAACAGTTAAAGGACAGTGCGGCCTAAGCCTCCACCACCCTTTGTTTCATTCTTCATTCACGACATTCTCAACTGAAATACTCACCTACCACCTTCAGAGAAGCGAACCAGTCGTTTTCCACCAGTTTTCTGCCAATTTTAAAAAACCCTCCACCTATCGGGCTCTAGAGGCGCCGAAAGATTTCTACAGGAAGGGCAAAGAGCAGCTCTGTAGAAGGAAAACCTGATATTTTTGTCAAAATTCAAGCTTGAAACGAGGTAGTCTTGGGAAACCTCTCTGCATATGACCTACTTGTATAATGTGGTGGATTAAAAAACACAGCATTAGGTTGAAAGAAAGGGAAGTGAAGCTTAAAAGTCTACCTGCATATTTTCTCTGAGTTCTACACAGTTCTCTATTTTCTTCTCCGCATTCAAAGTCTATCTTCTTCTTTCTCACATTATACTGTAAACAAAACACATGCAACTATAGAAACCAGCCTGTGAAGAAAAAAACCGAATTTGCAAGTTTGTGTACTCTCTGAAAAAACCCTATGTTATCTATTCTCTGTCCTGTAATTTTTTTTTTTATTTTTCTTTCCAAAAGCCGAGAATCAAATTCAGGATAAAAGTAGTTTGAAACAAGGGAAATATTTCCATTTGATGTTGTAAGGAGAAAACACACGGGAAAATTCCCTCTCTGGTTTCCGAAAAAGATAAAATTCAACTATCCCTTTGTTTTCGATTTTGCCTTCTTTCTCACCTGAGCATTTTCAGAGGTCACTAAACACCATGCCAGGAGGTTTCATGAGAAAAGAACCTTTGAACTCCAACAAATTGCATGAGCAACCCGAGGTGGTGGCCCTCTTCACCAGGGCAAACTGGATGCCCTTCTTTGAGAGAATTCATGGACATGATGAGGAGGTGACTGAAGAATTTTTGATGTCCTTAAGACCCCATTCGAAAACACATGCTACAGTCAGTTTTAGGGGTCTGACCCTAGAGCTTACACCTGATTTTATCAGCAAAATCACAGGTCTTCCACTTGGGCTCCCTTGGAGCAAGGAGGAAAAAACATTGGGACAGGTTGCTAAGAAGACATTTTTTCAGCCTGAGGAGCATCCTGTAGAGGATAAAAATGGGGTTAGAAGGACAAGCTTACCTCCTCCATGGAGTGAAGTCAGCTACCAGATAATGAAATATATCACCTGTGAAGGGAGGTTCAACATAATTTATGGTTATCACTTCAGGTTGTTGCATGAATTGAGATATGGGATGGACCTACCTCCAACTAGAAAACTTAGTCTCCCATATTTCCTCCTCCAGTGTTTGATAGAATGTGGCACCAAACTAAATGCAGGGGTCCCAGATCAGCTGGCCCACCATGGGCTCATCAAACTATTGGTAGAAGATGCCCTACACACATATACCATCCCCATAGCTTGGGAATTTTTTAGGAATATGTCTAGAGAAGATGACATCAAAACTTTGACTGAGGACATCAGCCCATCTAGCAGTGAAGAGGGGGAGCAGAAAGAGGAATCTAATAAGGAAAGTCATGAGGAAGCACAAGACATTCAAACAGAAGGAAAAATAGAGGAGAAACAAAAAGAAGAAGGGAAATTTGACAAAACCACTGTTGAACCTGAGGCAGAAAAGAAGACAGCCTCAAAAACAGAGAAGAGGAAAAAGACAAAGGCTAAGAAGAAAGAGCCCAAGAAAGCCTAGAAAAAGACTACCACAAAAAAGGCAGGGACCCAGCAAGAAAAAGAGAAAACACCACCAGAGGCAGCAGAGGCAAAAGCAAAAACAGCAGGCATAGGAAAAATTGCAGGAGATGAAGGAGAAGGACAGTAGGAAGAAACATCCCCTGAAACACTAGCAAGGGAAGCAGTAGTTGTGCTTGCTGCATTAAGCACTCTAGCAAAACAAAAGGGAAAAAGAAAAAGGCAAACCTATATGTATTTCAAAGCCAGAAGGAGCACCAAGATTAAGGTGGGCAAGCCCCAGCCACCATCAAAAGAACCAATTTTCATTGAGGATGCACCTACCGAGAAGAAGGAGGAATCTCCCTCCAAGGTCTCTATCACCTATGAGAGAGGGAGTCCCAAAACATCCACCTGGAAGGAAAGAATCAAGTTGATGGACTCCAAAGCAGTCCTACAGGAACCTAAGACATCTATACAAGAAACACTAGCCAAGCTGAAAGAAACTGAGAAATTAGAAGAGAAGGCAGAAAAACAGTCACAAGGGGAAGGCAAGGCCAAAGAAATACCTGAACCAAGCCCTCAGCCTATTTTAGGCTCTTATTACAATCTACTAGAAGGTGGGAAGATCATCCCACAAAAATTTGCTGAGCCTCTTTTCTTTGAATTAGAAAAAGAAAGGGTTAGAACCCACACCTGGATGCAAATTGCTAAATCTAAAGGAGTTGAAGATATAGGGCACATGGAAGACAAGCTGAAAGAGTTGAGAGGGGTGTTGGCCATGGTAAGGCACATAGAGAGTAGTAGAAGAGCCCAACTACAGGAAGAAAATGAACTACTGAAAAAGCAGTTACACGAACAGGAAACTCAAAAGGGAGACAGGTTTCCAACCTTGGAAGGGCAGTAGCAACAAGAAGGTCCACTAGTAGATAATGAAGCAACAAAGAAACAACAGCAAGAGGGAGAGCCACAGACTGATGTTGAAATGCTAATGAAATAGCTTTGCAAGAAAAGAGTCTCAGGCAGCAACTGAAGTGCAAATTGTGAAACAGCGATTGCAGGAAAAAGAAGCCCAGATGGGCTGCATGGCCAGCTGGGCAATGGAGGCCTTGCAATGCAGAAAACCAGCTAGATCCTATGCATTGTATCTTAAAGACCAATGGCTCCAATTCCAAATTAAAACATTGGCCCAAAGGGGCACAATCCCATTCCAAAATTATAACCAGTTTATGCATTTATGTGATAGTAGTTCAGCAGAGGATAAAGCCAAATTAGCAGAATTTTACCTACACAATATGGCACTCCCTGTTACACAATAATTTGTCACTGTCTTCACTCCAGTCTTCCTACTGTGTCATGTGTCCAAGTCATTCATGCTCATGTTAGACAAATGCTCTCTGATGTTGCCAAATGACCCACTTTTTCAAAGGTTTCTGCCTCATCGCGTCTGTTGGCTAAATAAACGCGCTGAAGGGCGCTCCAAAATAGTCCAGAAGCGCTGCCATCGCGGAAGTACACCTAATTCCCACGATGGTCGAATTTTATGTGCCAGCGTGACTGTCGCTTGTAATCCTAAGAGATGATCTGACTAGCTATGTTATTCAATAGCGATGTCAGCGCGGAAGAAAAGTTATGTGCCCGCGATGATCCAGATTGGGAGAATTTGTTCCAACATTCGGCCTTCCAGATGACTCCAGACCTGGTTGTTGGCCTAGTTTATGTCGCCCTCCTTTCTCTAGCCTGGCTGTTCCGTCATTTGTGCTACCTTCCTTGGAGATAAGCTCACCCTCCCACCTTTCATGGAGACTCCTTATCCTATTTAAACTCCCACCTTTCATGGAGACTCCTTATCCTATTTAAACTCCCACCATTGCTATGTGCTGCTAGTTATTAGTCTTTGGAATGGTTGCTGATAGTGCTGATAGTGTTTGTGAGTTTGCTAGATAGCTGATGTGAGTGTGACAAGTGTGGGATTGTTGATAACTTGAGGAAGGTTGTGAAGTGCCCTTAATCTTGTGTAAAACCTGTGAGTGAGAGAGACTTGTATGTTGGGAGATGCATCTTCAAGAGTGAATGCTTGAGCAACATGCTGGCTGGATCCCTCTGAGAAGGCTTGTGATGTCAAGACTTTGGTTGTAAGCTTACTCTTATTTCATAATTAATGCAATCAATGACGTTTTCCTGTGTCTTGTATGTAATGTACTTGATAGCTCATGACTTCTTGACTTTGTGAGTAAATAGATTATTGTTGTTCTGGTTACTTGCTTTGTTGTATTTCCTTTGCATTGTTTCAGGTTGATTACTCATTAGGAGAAGGAAGCGGAAGCTGGAGCAGCGCAACGGAACTCCATCAACCACCGGTTGAGGTAGGCCTCCAACTATGACTATTTAAGGAAAGCCATTGTTGACCTGTCCTTGTTTGTGACTAGACCCACTCTAGGGCTAGAGGGGTTGCCTCTGTCCGCAGAGGGAACACTTTCCTACATCACAAATTGGCGACTCCGCTGGGGAGCTTTGGCCTTTGTTCTTTTCTTGTTTACTCTTGTCTTGATTTTGTTTTGGTCCCTTTTGAAGTTTTGGGGATTAGTTACCAGTCTTCTGAGTTTCCTGGTCTAATCTGGGAAATGCCCTTATTTGATTAAAGATTGATTATCTTTGATTTGGGAGTTTTTGGTTCGCTTGTTACTGTTTTGAACATCATTGCGACTTTTAATTTAACAGTCGCGCTGTCATCGCGTCACCCCTTTTGTAGTATCCTGTTCATCGCGTAATTATGCTTAAGAGTCGTGACGATTTTGTAAATTGGACCATCGCAGAAAAGTCATGTACTTCCGCGTTGACATCGCTTTGTTGCTGCAGCGTGCTCTCTATTAGCGCTTGTTGCTTGTGTATTACCCGCGCTGATTGCTGTAGAATTGATTTTTTCAATTATGCCTCTTGAATCCATTAGTCTTACTAGTCCCTTGCTGTTCTCACTTGTTTGATAACTTGTTTTTCACTGTTTATAGGTTGAGGCACTCTCTCGTGAGCTTTGTTGAATGAATCTTGTTTTTTTGCTTTGTGACCTAGTTTCATTGTTTCAAGTCTTTTGGATCAATTTCGCTTGGTTGCTTGGTTGCTCAAAGATTCGTTTGCAGCTTGCTGTTGGTTTGATTGAGCCTTCCCCTTTGCTTACTTTTGGTTGATTATTTAGTGATTGTTATTGGACCAATCTTGGCATTGATTCGATTTCTCTTCACTACCCAGACATAGATTACAATTGTTTGGATCAACCGTTTTTCCACATTTGTTTATTGCTTATTGGTTTCTTTTAGATTTAAGAGACATCAAAATCAAAAGGATTGCATTTCATTTAGCATGTGAAAGTGAAAGTGAATTTGCATTTCAAGTTGCATATTGAAAAGCGAATGATTAAATCTCTCATTAGTAGTATCCGTGCACTTTAGGAATTGATGTCTGTTTGCATTGAGTGATTGCTTTGTCATCTTGGTTTTCTTGGTTTGGGAATGATCTCTCTACCCTCCCATAGGTAGGTGTTCATCGAAAAAAAGGATATTTCATTCATTCTAAGTTTCATCCTAGGATTTGTTATATACATATGGTAAGGCCTGAAAACTGAAACATAATCCAAGATCAACTCTAAAATGAACTGAATAAATCTAACAATGCATTGGAACATAACACACACATTTAGAGGTCTAGGCTAGAGACGTGCTCCGGTGTCGTTAAACCTAGTCACTTTTGTTTCCACTCAAGGTTGGGTGATTCCTCCTTCTGTGACTCAATAGTGGTCTAGCACAGAATTGTGCTCCCATGTACCGTTGAGTATATGCTGGGAGACCCCACTAGGTTATCATCCTTTATCCATAGGAAGCCATGTCTGCCGTCCTACAAGCTGTAACGCACCAAACACAACATTTGGGAATATTGACTGCCGTATGGAAAGTCCTTGGTTTTCATATGACTGCCAAGGTGTGTATGCAGTTTTACGGATTTGTTTGGTAAACCTTTTGCCTAGTTCTCCAGAGTAGTCACTTTCGTTCCTTTTCAGACTCCCTAAAAGAAAAGGTCCATCTAAGCACTTGTCACTTCAGGCTCATTAAATATTCGAAGGCGACTAGAGTCATCTTTTGTCCTTTTCTCAACTCTTTAAAGATGAAAAGGTCAAGTTTTGTTCCTGTGTCTTAAAATTTATTCGGCCACGATTCACATTTACCCTGTTAGATCTTGTTTGCGTTAGCTTAAGTAGGGTCCTTTCTCATTAGTTTGCCTAGGATTTTCCGAAGTCATCATCCTGGCGGAATCACCGATCCTGTCTCCCATTCCAAGTGACCAAGGGTCTCCTTCTTCTGTTGCTCCTGAGCTACCGGTTGTGAGTGATACTCTCCCTGTTATTCCGAGTATCCAACCGATTAACTCTCGCGCTCCAGAGGACGAGACTTACGAGATTCACTGGAACCCCGTTTGGGAGCCTTCCGAAGAAGATATTCCCAGTACTCCTCCTAGCGTTTCGGTCCCAATGTCTTCTTCTAATATGGAGGACACATCCCCCGTCACAAGTGAAGAATCCGTTGCGATGAGCGGTGAAATTCCCACCTCAACGGAAACTGCACCTTTTCGTATCACCCCTCTTGGTGTTACGTTGCCTTTACGCTATAAGGCTTTGAGGGATGTTATGTCTTCTAGGTCCCCCCTTACGAGTTCTATGTGGTCGCACACCATCACTCCGACCTCGGAGTCCTTTATTCCTCAAATTCACAATGTGTCTGTCACTTCCGTCCCGACTATTCCAACTGTCTGTGTGGCTTCTTCAACCCCCGTTGTCGGTGCTGTTACTACATCCTCAGTTGTGATCGCTGCTGCTGGACCTTCTTCAGGGTCAGCTAATAGTGGCCCATTAGCATCCGTACTCGGAGTTGTTGATCCTACACTAGGTGACCCACCTTCTTCTGGTTCTATTCTAGCAGGGGGCATACGATTAATATCTGCATGCTCTTTAGAATCCGGATCCTCAAAATCCGTTTCATTATTATGATTCTAGAGGGGCTCATCTCTATCTCCATGGACCTTTGCCACCTCAGCCTGCGGTTGAGGTCACGGTCCCATTATCCGTTGCTTGGACCACCACTAGTTATGGCGGTGGCCAAGTATCGCTTGCACATCTTCAAGGGCCACCTTATCAAGGCCAACCATCTTACATGCAACCCTCTTATGGTCACAATATTATGGGCAGTCTTATCCATGGAAACCTGGAGGCCCACAAGGACAACCCTTCTAGGGACAACCTTTGGCCTCTGGTGGTCTGTCTTTTACCTATTTTGCGCAACCTTCTGGTAATCCGGGACAACTTTACATCCAACAAGGTCAACCTGGTATCCAACAAGGCTACCCTTCTGGGAAATTCGGTCAACCTTACATTCAGTAAGGCCAACCCACTGTCCAGTACGGTCAACCATCTGGACAAGTCGGTCAGCCTCAAATCCAATCAGGTCAACCAACTGTCCAGTCTGCTCAGCCATTCGGTCTATCAGGACAACCCTTAGTTGTGCAAGGACAACCCAACTGAAACGGGCACACACCTCCTAACATCCTTAAAACAGAAAATGGCTATGCATATCTTTGATCATATCCATGAATGGAGACAACATCGTTGTTTGATTAAGTTTTAGATTCCCGATCAGCTTCTCACCGACTGGTTCACGACCTCATTCGTCGGTTCGATAGCACGGGACATTGCTATGGGGGCATGTGTAACTAAAGAGCAGGCTATTAAACGTGCTCAGTACCTTGACTTGGTTTACTCCCAGTCCGGTACGCTATATGATTATTTGCCTGATGCCCCGAGACCCGAAACTTCCAAAGCCCTGCCAACACCATCTATTGACGGTATCATCGGTTCCGTTAATCCGCCTTAACAGAAAACTTCCGCGAAACCTGGGAAGCAAAAGTCGAATGCCTCGAATGAAAATACTTCTCAAGCTGTATCCAATTCTAGTAGTACTTCCGAGGTTAACGCCGTTCAGTCCACCACAGCGGACAAAGCCTTGAACGGAAAGAAGAAGGGAAAAGGAAAGAATAAAGCGGATCAACCTAAGCAGGATTCCCCTAAACCTCCACCCAAGGAAGGTGCCAAACGCAAGCCCAAGTACCCTTGTCTTATCTGTGACGAGGATCACTATACCAAAGACTGCCCGAGGTGGTCTGAAGTTACTCGTTTGTTGAAAGGTCCTCCCGGGACTCCTCCTGTGCTCAAAGAGCCTTTTCCCTCACAGCAAACGCAAATGGTGGCTGATCCATCCCAATCCTCTTCTCCCTTTGGTTCTCAAGTATTTATGGCTCGGACAATTCCCGTCCACATCAGTACTCAGGCAAAAGAGTATCCGTTGCCTGCCGGGAAAGAGCCTGAGGTCCCCTCTAGCGCTCCTCTGTCCAGTTCTGGTTCGCTCCATATCGAGAGACCTAGCACTGAGACGCCCGTCTGACCCCCTCCTAAAGGTGTACTCCGGAAATATTCTTACGACCCTAATGCTCGTGCTACCCAGCACTGCAACATCATTGAGGACTTAGCCCAGGCTCCGTCAGCTATTTTCGCCTTAGAAGTACTCCAGAGCTTCCCCTCTCAGAGGAAGTCCTTGCTATCGGCCATCAGTGGCATAGACCCGACTGACTTGGATCTGATTACTTTTGACCTAGAGAGCCATATACCGAGACTGCCTCACCAAATTGCCTTCCTCATACAGGTCATCATCAATTCCAAAATGATTCATCGTACAGTCATTGATGAAGGCGCTTCAACTTGCATCATGTATGTTGCCTGTTGGAAGGCTATTGGCTCTCCGACCTTGAGCCAGTCTCCAATGACCTTGGAAGCCTTTGACAGGAGAGAGTCTTGCCCTTATGGTATACTCCAATGTTTTCCCATTACTTTGGAAGGGAAGATGGTCGAAGTGGAAGTTGAAGTTGTTGATGCTAATCTTACCTACAACCTCCTTCTGGGACGTAGCTGGACATATGCCATGCGAGCCGTGGCTTCATCTCTATTTCGTGTCATTCGTTTCCCTCATGAGGGGAAGATCGTCATCGTAGACCAGCTGTCCTTCTTTGCCTCCTCTTCCGAAGGCAATGTGCCCTTTGTAGAGCATACCTCCATCCCATATGAGAGTGTGGGAGCTGGACTTTTTAAAGATCCTGCCCTGATGGGTGTTTTTTCACTCCCACCTCCTAACGTTGCTCCTATCAATATGATTTCCGTTCGCTCTGATCCATGGGTTCTTCCCCCCGCTGATCAGGTAGAATCTTGGGGCGATGAGATGCTGTTGAGTCCTGCCGAGCTCAACTACATCGAAATTGTTTCTGCATCGGCTCCACCTTCTGAACCTGCTCCTTCGAGCAGGGCTCCCGACTCGTACGCTCATTCCCCTTGGCTTGGATATGACACTTCTTCGGACCCTTTAAAGGAAATATTTCCTTCTGATGAAGCCATTATTGAGACCATGTCTCTCGAGGAACCCCCTTGGTCTAATCATCACCATTGTTCCTCGTTTCTCCCTGCCCACCGGGAAATGCTTACCTGTCTCGAGCGGTTTGCTCCTTATCTCCCATCCCAACCCCTTCAGACACCCATTCAAGTTTATCAAGTGTCTTCTGAAGGAAATATGGGAAACATCACGCAGACCCAGCCCATCGACATCTCTGTGAAACCTGGGGTTGTCGAGCATATCCATGTTGGAGTATCTTATACTCCGGAGGAAATTCAGCTTTATACTGATCTTTTTTGCGAATTTCATGATGTCTTTGCTTGGTCCTACGAAGAAATGCTTGGCATTGATCCTAGCATAGTGGTGCATGAGATACCTACGTATCCAGGTGCTAAGCCTGTTCGTCAGCGTCTACGGCCCGTGCACCCCCGAAAGGCTGCGGCTATTAAAGTGGAAGTTGAAAAGATTCTTAAGGCTGGTTTTATTTACCCCATCCCACTCACAGATTGGGTCTCCAATATCATCCCTGTGACTAAAAAACAGGGTACCATTCGAGTCTGTGTTGATTATTGTGATATTAACCGGGCCTGTCCTAAAGATAACTTCCCCACACCCTTCATTGACTAGCTCATTGATGAGTGTGTTGGGAGCGAAATGTATTCATTCATGAACAATTTTTCTGGGTATAACCAGATCAATATTGCACCCACAGATCAGCTCAAGACTACCTTTATCTGTCCGTGGGGAACTTTTGCCTACAAAAAGCTCCCTTTCAGTTTGAAGAACGCCGGTGCTACCTTCCAACGTGCAATGTCTTATGCATTCCATGACATTTGACACATTGTACAACCGTACCTAGATGATCTACCAGTTCATTCAGCAAAACGCCAGGACCATCCTGCTCATCTTTGTGAAATCTTTCTCCACTGTCGACACTACCGCATCAGGCTTAATCCTCATAAGTGTGTCTTCTGCGTTGAGTCAGGCAGACTACTCAGGTTTATTGTCTCCCGAGAGGGCATCCGTTTGGATCCCCTTAAATTCGAGGCTATTCTGAATCTTCCTCCCCCTGCTTCTTTACAACAATTGTAGAGTTTGCAGGGCAAAGCGAATTTTTTAAGACGATTCATTCTGAACTATGCCGAAGTGGCTAAAGGTTTCACGCGGTTATTAAAGCGAGATACCCCGTTTCATTGGGATGCCGCTGCTCAAGAGTCCTTCGAGCGTCTCAAGGGTCTCCTTGTTTCTACTCCATTATTGTGTCTTCTGAATTATCATCGTGTCCACACTCTGTATTTGGCCGCTGCCGATACCACTATTGGCATGGTTCTCGTTCAAGATGATGATGATGACACTGAGCATGTCATATATTATCTCAGCCGCAATCTTCTAGATACGGAAACTCAATACGCTTATGTCGAGAAGTTGGCATTGGCCGCCATTTGTGCCGTCCAATGTTTCCGCCATTATATCTTGTTGCGCACTACGACCGTGGTTTCTGATTGCAACCCGATGATGTACATTCTGTCACGTCAGTTGCTGGGGGGCAAGTACTCGAAGTGGATCGTTATCCTCCAAGAGTTTGACTTGGAATTTACCACCGCCAAGTCTAAGAAATCCCTTGTCTTTGCTGAGTTACTTTGCTCTTTGCCATCTCCTACTGCACCCTCTCGGTCAGAGGTCCATATCCCGGACGAAACTCTGTTCCTAATTAGCACACTTGATCCCTGGTACGGGGATATCATTGTATATCTGCAAATGTCCTCTTTTCATCCCGATGTCTCTAAAGATGCTCGGTGACGGATTCGTCATCAGTCTCAGCCCTATCGTATCATTGGGGACACCCTGTACCGTCTCGTCCCCGACTCCATTCTCCACCGATGCCTAACATTCGAGGAGGCTGAGCGAGTTTTGAATGATTGCCATCCTGGTGCTCGTGGTGGACACATGTCCGAATATGCTACTACTCAAAAGATCCTCTATGCCGGTTATTTCTGGCCCTCCATCTTTAAGGATTGCATTCTTGCCGTCCGCTCCTGTCACGAGTGCCAGATCTACCAATGGAAGATGTGTGCACCTCCCGCTCCATTGCACCTTGTTTTTACCGTCGGCCCTTTTGCAAAATGGGGCATTGATTATACGACCTGTAACCCTCGCTCGGCCTGGGGGCATGGGTATATTATTGTTGCCGTTGATTACTTCACAAAATGGGCTGAGGCGATGCCCACATTATCTGAAGACGGTCACACAGCGACGCAATTTTTGTTTAATCATGTTATTTCACGGTTCGGAGTCCCTCAGGCTATTGTCACTGATCACGGGAAGCATTTCCGTAATCACATGATGATTGAGCTAACAACCCATCTAGGATTGCGGCATGATAGTTCGACTCCATACTATCCTCAGGCCAATGGCCAAGTAGAAGCCGTCAACAAGGTTCTAGTTACGATGCTTCAACGTACCGTTGGCATGCACAAGTCTAACTGGAACTTGATGTTGTTCTCCGCCTTGTGGGCCTACCAAAATTCTGTGAAGGATGCCACTGTTTTCACTCCATTTCAATTAGTTTATGGACTGGAGGCTACCATTCCAATCGAATGTGAGATCCCTTCTTTGAAATTGGCCGTCGAATTACTCCCCAACACTACTCCAGTAGAAGAACGCCTTCTTTACCTAGAACGACTGGATGAGACCCGTCGACTAGCCTCTCTAGCTATCGAAGCACAGAAGAAGAGAGTGAAAACTCACTTCGATCATACTGTCCATCCTCGTTCTTTTGTTGAGGGAGATTTAGTCTTGCTCTACAATCAAGCGAATGATAAGCTGGGGGCAGGCAAACTCGAGCCCATGTGGCATGGGCCTTATATTGTAAAGAGAGTTTTGCAGAAAGGGGCCTACGAGCTAATTGATTATGAAGGGAATCCTCTCGATAAGCCCCAAAATGGGCTTTACTTGAAAAAGTACTATGCGTGAATTCCATGCACTTTGGTTTGTACATACGTGTGTTTTAGCAGGTGTGTTGTGTGTGTGTTTTCATGTTTTTGGCTTGGTGTGAAGGCGTGATTGCCGCTTATTGTGTCTCTTGCTTCTTGTGCAGATGTCTGGTGCACCTTACGTTGGTTTCGTCGATGGTGCCTGCCGCAGTACCCGCAACTTGTCCTCTGCGGCGTGGGTGATCTACAATCCTCACGGTGAGTTGATAGACCTTCAAGGTGTTTGTTTAGGTTGTACCACAAACAATGTCACTGAATATAGTGCTGTGATTGAGTTACTGGCCGAGGCGATTAATCTCGGTATTCATGCATTGGTTGTGAACCTGGACTCTCAACTTGTCGTCCACCAGCTCAATGGGTGATATTCAGTCAGAGACCATCGGATTTTAAGTTTTTATTTACATGTTAAATTGTTAGAGAGGAATTTTTATTTCATTACATATCAGCATATTCCACGACGATTAAACATGTTAACTGATGCATTGGCTAATCATGTATTAGACAGACATTTGCGTAACATGTAATCAAAACATCATATAAAAATCATATAAAACACAATAATAGACCATAGGAATATGTATATATATATATATATATAGATATAGATATATCTTGTGTGGCACACCGAGGCGCTCAAAAAATAAGTGTACATGTCCAAATAGAGTTTGTGTTCTCCGTACATCTGAGACACATGTCTCTCAAAAAATCACCAGCAGGAAATAAAAGCCTAGGTGTCTAATGCGGTGGGTTGTGCTCCCTATAGTACACTGTCGCTCGTGTCACCTGCCTCAACAGGCGGTGCAACCTGGGTTCCACTCCTACTGTGTGGATCTGGGACACTCTGGGGACCTCCTCGATCCCCATGTAATCTGGAATCCTTGCTAACAGGGCCTTAAGGTTTTGAATCACTGTCTCCATTGTATCATCAGCTGGAGGAGCCAAGGCTAGTGCTGCAATGCCCTGCGCATCCCTCTGTGCCTCTGGAGCCAGCCCGACGGATCTCACTGGTCCCACATATGCATACCATAACGTTTATTATTAGGACATATACATGAAAAAATAAAAAAACATCATAAAAATAAAAATGAAAAAATGTGATCAATTGTCTTACCAACGTCATCCCATTGCTCTCTAGTGGGTAGCTGCATGTTAGGATCTCCGCGGAAGTCCATGCCGGCATATGGCCAATCCTCCACGAAGATCGTTTGGTGCTCCAGCCACTCTTGGAACAATGTCCCCCATGCCACCGGTTGTCCGCCACCTCCTCGTGGCATGACGTGAGCCCATCATGTGGCCCTAGTCTCATGTGGCTTGGGTAAATCCAAATCCATGTCCTGTAACTGCAGTGCTGGCACCCGCTCCAGCATGAGAGGGACTAAGATGGATCCATAACCAAACTGCTTCGTCTCTCCTCAATGGCAGTTGGTGATTTGCCTCTTCATGTTCACCGTCACCGTGCCTGCCCAGTTAAACATGGTGGGATTGAGACACTCGAGAGCCAGCTGGAGATGGGTCTTCGAAGCCTCATGTTGGGCTTGGGAGCCCGCTGCCCATGTCACCATGAAAAGCATAGCACGAAGGACTATATCGTTCACTGTTGGGATTTCCACCTTCCCACTCCTCATCTTGCGTGCCCGTGGGCACACTTGACCCATCAACATCTCTAAGGAATCACCCCCGGGTCGCTTCCCCTCCGGAATGGGCCTCTCATCTCGACGGGACAGCCCGGTCAAAAAATATATGTCTGTAGCGTCAAAATCGATATCCCGACCTCGGATGATGAATTTCCCATTTGTGGGATTCCAGGCCCTAATTAGTAGCTCCAGCAAATCAGGTTATGATTGGAGATGCGGAGTTAGGAAGAATTTGAGCAATCCGCATGCTCGTAATGCGTTTTGGCACCCCATGTCAGTGAAAGATTCTATATCATTGTCATCGTGCGTCCGCTCTTGCCAAACAAATGCCATTGTCACCTGCATGACGAAAAAAATTGGATTAGAACTTCGGTTATCAAATTTTGATGCGTAATTTTCAAAAAACATAAGTTCGCGTCGTCATCGCGTCTATTTTAAAAATAGACGCGATGACACGATGTCACTAGTTCATTTTTTTTCGCGGTCATTGCGGAAGTACACCACTTTTTCGCGATGACCGGAGCACGCTATGTGTCAATTTTTCGGTCATTGCGGACCCGAAGGCTCTAGCCGTGATGACAAAGTAGCGGAGCTCGGTTCAAAAACACGCCCAAATTAACACATTCAACGTTCAAAATGTGTGAAAACGGTATGGAATTGAAGCACAAGACAAGGGCTACTTACCTGGAATAAGTTTCGGGGAGAATGATGGACAATTGAAGCCGAATTTAGCTCGCCAACTTTAGTGCTCCAAAATGCTCCACAGTGAAATGAATAGTAACTATGGTAAAAATGGTTGGATTAACCTCCTTTTATAGTAATTTTTGGAAATTAAAAATTATATTTTATAAATGTGGGTTTTTCTCATTGTTTTTCCATGTGGATAGTCAAAATATGGTTTTTACCTATGTTTTTATGTATATTGTTCATATTATCTCGAATGGGTTTACGTGTGATGTGTTTTTGTGTAGAGCTTCAGGTCGTGGAATTATGCCAGCTTCGTGAACACTTGATCTTGAAAAGTCGTCTTTAAGCTCTTTTCCGACTTGAAAAATGAAAATATGGCTGAGTTTTCCTCTTGGCTCATTAAAAGAAGCAAGAGGCGGTCGCCTTTAAGCTCTTTTCCGATCATTTAAACACAAAAAGATTGCCGGGCTTTTGTCGTTTCAAGCTCGTTATCGGTTATGAAACGACGTGCTTCTGACCGCTTTTCTACTTTTTCAAGTTGGAGTCATTAGTTACGAAAAGTACTCCTCGATCGTAATGGTCGGGCGGTTCTTTCGAGTATCATGTTATACTTTTTCGGGCGAGACACAAATTTACGAAAAAGGACCCCACCTGGAGTTTTCTTTTCCGTGTCTTTTTCAAACTCTCTAAACATGAAAAAGACTCCGAGTTTTACCTATGTCGGACTCGTTAAACCCTGACGACATTGGACTCGTCACCATGACGAGACTCGAGCTTCTCCTTCCTAGGGCTCGTTAAAATATTACTAGGTTGGACTCAACAGCAGGTTTATCATTGATTGTCTATGGCATCTAGTCACTCTTGAACATCGACACTTTTGCTTTTTGTCGGGTTGGGACATCCATACATCACCATTTGGTCTTCCGCGGGTTTGGGTTATCATTCTAGCCTCATTCCATTCGATTCATGTTGTCTCCTTCGAGCCTCTGATCCCTTGGTGCCTGAATGCTGCCACCCTCCGGAGTCGTGTCGTCGACATGTTCAAGAGTATAATCCTTCTGCAGTTTACACCCTCGCCTTCTCCTTTGATACTCTGTTTCGCCATCTACCACTTGTTCCTTATCTCGTGTCGTTGATGGGGGAAGCATTATGGCCCTCCTGCGACGGGTCGTCTCTTGTCGACATCAGCTCATTATCCAGGAGATTGATCTAGAGATCCCCTTTGGTACCTTAGAGCTTGCATGCCTCAATGGCAAGTTCTTCACACCTGACGGTCGACTTTCATCATTGGTCATCGATTGGGTGATTCCATGAGTGTTCAACTTCAACTCCTTCTTTACACTTCGTGGATTGTGCTAGACAGTACCTTGAGAGCCATTGGCATTATTGGTGGTTTCTCTCGCGCTTGTTAACGGTTTTCATCATTGACCGGTAATCAAGCAATGTTCTATCATGCTCGACCTCAACACATCTATTCACATGCTAGAATTTGTACTATGATCGGATGGGTTCAAGACCCCGAAGTCAGATTACACATGTTCGGGCTGCGTGGATTGGTTTTATGATTACATGACTCATCAATGGATGGCTGTGACCATACCTGAGTCTTCATGGATGGCTGCTACCACACCTTTATCATCATCATGGTCTCGTTAGCTGGATGGCTGCATCCATACCATAGACCTATCTCGTATGTCCTTTGGATGGCTGCACCCATGCCTAGAATACATGTAATTAGTCATCAGAGATATCAGTTGTACTTGCGTGCAGGTTGTTCCAGATGGTGTTCCAGTTCAGTCAGTTTCGTAAAGCATTTCACCCCTCCCTCTCTCTCAGGCTTCATACTTTAGGGGGCATCTGTTACATAGTAATTTTTCACTGTTTTCACTCCAGTCTTCCTACTATGTCATGTGTCCAAGTCATTCATGCTCATGTTAGGAAAATTCTCTCTGATGTTACTAAATGACCCACTTTTCCAAAGGTTTCTGCCTCATCGTCTCTGTTGGCTAAATAAACGCGCTGAAAGGCGCTCCAAAACAGTCCAGAAGTGCTGCCATCGCGGAAGTACACCTGATTCCCGCGATGGTTGGATTTTATGTGCCAGCTTGACTGTCACTTGTAATCCTGAGCGATGATCTGACTAGCTGCGTTATTCAATAGCGATGTCAACGTGGAAGATTAGTTATGTGCTCGCGATGATCCAGATTGGGCGAATTTGTCTCCCCAATCAATCAGCTGAGACAACGATCCACTCATTGATCGATTCCTTAAAGCAAGCCTCGAGCGGAAGGCAGGCAATGACTACACGAACATACATATCACTCGATCTATCTATACATATAACTAATGACTACTCAGTAGAACTACAAGGAAAAATGGTCTGTTACCGATACTACTCTTTTCCTTCTCTCTCTATTCTTTATATATCTACTATTGCAAAGGAAATAATGATCTCTTTCTTTCACCGGTAGGGGTACTATCTTTCCTGGGTACTAATAGTAGGGGTACTAATGGGATTTGCCAAATTGACCAACTGTCAGTGAACCGGTCAGGTTGTCTGAGTTGTGCCTTTCTTTCAGTCAGTCATTCAGTTCAGTTCTTCTGCCGTTCGGTTGTAACCCGTTGTGTTGTCTGACTGTCGAGGGTATTTTTGTTTTCTAACTTGGCTTGTCTCATCTCAGTTGATTCCTGGCTTAGCTCGGTGTTGGTTTTTCTGCCCCTGGCTTGTCTCAGTTTAGCCCTGGCTTGTCTCAGTGTCAGTGTGAAATCTTCCTTCGTTCCTTCCTCTCCCTCTCCCTTATGGTCAAGCACCTAAAGGTCCTTAAGGTCGAGCGAGCTCCCAACAGTCGGCCTTCCAGATGACTCCAGACCTAGTTGTTGGCCTAGTTTATGTCGCCCTCCTTTCTCTGGCGTGGTTGTTCCGTCTTTTGTGCTATCTTCCTTGGAGATAAGCTCACCCCCCCACCTTTCATGGAGACTCCTTCTCCTATTTAAACTCTCACCATTGCTATGTGCTGCTAGTTCTTAGTCTTTGGAATGGTTGCTGATAGTGCTGCTAGTGTTTGTGAGTTTGCTAGATAGCTGGTGTGAGTGTGATAAGTGTGGGATTGTTGATAGCTTGAGGAAGGTTGTGAAGTGCCCTTAATCTTGTGTAAAACCTATGAGTGAGAGAGACTTGTATGTTGGGAGATCCACCTTCAAGAGTGAATGCTTGAGGAACATGCTGGCTGGATCCCTCTGAGAAGGCTTGTGACGTCAAGAATTTTGTTGTAAGCTTACTCTTATTTCATAATTAATGCAATCAATGATGTTTTCCTATGTCTTGTATGTAATGTACTTGATAGCTCATGAATTATTGACTTTGTGAGTAAATAGATCATTGTTGTTCCGGTTACGTTCTTTGTTGTATTTCCTTTGCATTGTTTAGGGTTGATTACTCATTAGGAGAAGGAAGCGGAAGTTGGAGTAGCGCAATGGAACTCCATCGACCACCGGTTGAGGTAGGCCTCCAACTATGACTATTTAATGAAAGCCATTGTTGATCTGTCCTTGTTTGTGACTAGACCCACTCTAGGGCTAAAGGGGTTGCCTCTGTTCGTAGAGGGAACACTTTCCTGCATCACACTCCCTGATATGAATTTATGGGATCCAAATGTTGCATTGGGAGATCTATAGCTCATGGCTATGGCTTCTTGGTTGAGCCATGAGGAAAAGAGAGCAGTAGAAATTCAGAAGATTATGGCCAGGGAGCTAAGTGAGCCCCTCATGATAAGGGCAGAACCAGCAGAACCATTGGATCTCATATATGCCCACCAGCACCTTGCAAACAATCCTCAGGTTGCCCCTGACTATGTTGAAAGGCGCTCACTTTGAAGATATGGAGAGACTGTTTGGTGATAACTGCCTTCATGCTTGCACAAGAAGATGGAATACCTTGTCCCATAACCTAAAGATCAGGGAGTTGTTGGAAATAATACTGAGAGGGGGGGTGAATCAGTATTATTAGATCAGATAAAACTTTTCAATTTCATACTCAGAAACATATACGCTACGTCAGTTAAGTGAACCCGCGTGTACACGCTACTGTGTCTAAAGCAACTAGCGTATATCCAGAAATCTTATGATTCAGTTAGCTTATCTTCAGTAAATGCATCAGAACATTATTAACCATATTAACAGTAAACAGGTGCAGTATAACAGAATAGATCATCACACAAAAGCCACACACATGAACACCATGATATAAGGTGGAAACCCAATGTGGGTGAAAACCACCTGCTGCAAGTCGTCTCTTTCTTTCTTTAATAAGAAACTTCAGTTTACAATCTTTTGTACTGGTGCAGCCTTATACCAGTACGCAGGCTACAACCTGCAGAGGGCTACAACCCTCTCTCGTTTTCCAACTACTTCTGGAAGGGAGCTACAACCCCCTCAGCTCTTGTACTAGCCGATCCATTTACTAGTACGTAGGTGCTGACCCTACAACCTTCTTTCCTTCAGGGACCACGTTTCATCAATTTTCAGACTGGATCCAAGAGTACAAAACAAACATTACTGCAATACAATCATCAACTTATACTTGCATCATAATTCATTAAACAACCCAATACTGAATCACTGAAACCCTGTCATCAAGAACACAGAACCCAAACCAGAGCCCAGAACTCTGCAACAACCACCAGAATCAATAGCAACCTGAAATATCAAATCTTATTATGCATACGCTACTTCACTGTACCAGAACCGCATGTATACGCGCTTTCTCCAAAGGCAACCCGCGTGCAGATCTAGAAATAATTACTTATGCCGTCGCTGTCAGATCCGACCCTTGCCAAGCATCCCGCACAGATAAACAGTAATACCAGATCTCCTCACTTCGTCAGACACACAATGCATGCTCCCACTTGCCTAATGATCTTCTCCTTATATAGCCTTAGGCCCTTTACAATACCACGGTCCAAAACCATAGTAACCCAATACCATCAGCCTCAAAACTAGGGATCAACACGTTCGTCGAGACATCAAGGTCCAAAACCATAGGCACAACTTCCAAGGAATAACCGCCGTGGACCAAAGATAAGTTTTCCACATACACGCGCTTTTACTGAAGCCAACCAGCGTGTACACGCGACTTGATATATAGAGAACCTGCGTATATGCGACTTGAAATATAGTGAACCTGCTTGTATACGCGACTTGGGCTTAACGAACCTGCGTGTATGAACTTTCTTGGCATGTTGTACTAAGATCTGTCCTCTGATTAAGTTGCCATCACCTGTACCAACCTCTGAGCACCTGTACCAACCTCTGAGTGAGTTGCCATCAAGGACAACACTTGAATCATAATGCCAACAATCTCCCCCTTTGGACTTGATGGCAATCACCACACCAAGTCACTCTCCCCCTTTGACATCAAGGGCAAAGGGCGGACCAAGATATTCTCTTCTTTGGTATACCTTTTACTGTCCATACTGCTGTCCATACTCCCGCTGAGTACATGCTGAAGTTTCTGATTTGGCTCCCCCTTTGTATATGCCAAGTTGTATCAATCCATCCATGCTCCCCCTGAGCAGATGCAGGTTCTAAGACCAGCCATTCAGATCTGCAATACTATTCCTTTGATCAAACAACAAGATGTATCATTTAGTTTCATCAGCAACTTCTGACCATAATGCCAACAATGAATGATTTGAAGTATATGCTCCCCCTGAGTGTGAGCCAACCATGACTGAACCATTTCCCGAGTCTGTTCTGCTCCCCCTGAGCCTGAGCCAACCATGACTGAACCTGGGTCTGTTCTGCTGCCCTTTCTTCAGATACGCGACTTTGCAGCCTGTAACTCGCGTATATACGCGACTTGTCTTCATTATATCAACGTATGCAGGATGGAATACTGAATTTCATCACTTTCAGATTCCCCTGTGTCTCTTATGTCAGCTATCTGAATTATGCCACACCTTTCTGTCTCTGTCTTCTTCAGTTCCTGGAACTGTGATGATGTATGGTCCTCTTGTTTTGAATTTTGAAATCTACTCCTGCATTCCCTTGCTTTATGCCCATAGTTGTTGCATGTATAACACCTTACATTTTTCATGTTCCTTCTATCACAATCAATTGCTTTGTGTCCATATGCATTGCAGGCAAAGCAATATCCTCTGAAATACCTGGGATGCGATGATCTTTCTTGAACCATTCTACTTCTACATTTGGCTGCAACATGTCCAAGATTATGACATACATAACATTCAACATTATTCAGTGAAGGAAATTATCGTCTATCACGTCCATAGTTAGGAGCAAAGGATCTTCCTTGAGGAATTTCTTTCCTTGGTTGTTCCTTGTTGAGCATTTCAGATTTCTCATTAGAGTTTCTTGCCTCACCTTGTGAACTAGATTCACCTTCAACATATTCATGAAAACCAAGACCAGTTTTGATAGCAGGAGACCTTTGGCTATTAAGAATATCATCCAAGATTTTAGTACTATCTTGAAATCGTAAAAGCTTATCCTTTTCTTCTAGTTTACCTTTCAAGATATTTACCTCAACTTGATGTTGTTCTTCCTTTATCAGATACTGATTCCTTAGGTCTTCTTCAGCTTTTCTTCCTTCTTCCACTTGTCGCTTTAGTTTGATCACTTCGTGTTCTTGATCTTCAAGAGCTTCTTTGTTCTGTTCTCTTGATTTTTTAAGATCTTCTTTTAGAGAGAGGATCTTTGATTCAAGCCTTTGAATAGTTATGCTCTGATCCTTTACTACATCCTGCAATTTCTCCCTTACCCTGGTTACTGTCTCCAATTGTTCATTTAATTTGGTAACTTCTTCAGTTTCTGCATTCTTCTTTTCATGTGCCATGAGACTTTTAATATCTTTGCTATTATTGGATGAAGCATTCTTCTTTTCATGTGCCATGAGACTTCTAATATCTTCACTATCATTGAATGGACTTGTAATATGGGTATAATAGCTTCTACCATCTTCTTCAGATATCCTTCCTTTGTTATGAGGGCATCTAGCAGCATAGTGACCAACTCTACCACATAGAAAACATTTGAAAGGTAGCTTACCTTTGAATCGTCCAGTTCCCCGTTCAAGATTCTTGACAAAATTTACCTCTTCTTCTTCCTCTGACACTTCGAATGCGGCTTCTGGTGGTACCTCTTGTCGCATTTCAAAAGCAGTTAAGATCCCGTGAAGCTGTGACATGGTGATTTTCTGCACATTCTCCTTTTCTTCTATGGCAGATACTTTAGAATCAAATTTAGCAGACAGAGATCTCAAAACCTTTTCAACTAAGACAACTTCCTCAAATTCTTCACCCAGATCCCTCATACAATTCACAATCTCATCCATACGCAGGAAATAATTAGCTATGCTTTCATTACTATGCATCTTAAGAGTTTCATACCGGATTCTGAGAGTTTGAAGCTTTGCTCTTTTTACCTGATCATCTCCTTCGTAGCTTGTGACGATTTTGTCCCATATTTCCTTAGCTGATTTGAAATGCATGATCTTCATAAATTCTGATTGTGTCAAACTACTCAATAGGACAGTAACAGCTTTGGCATTGAGCTCATATTGCTTTTTCTCTGCTGGATCTGTAGGAGTTGCTGATGGGAATTTGTATCCTCCTTCTACGATTCCCCAAATTTCTGCTCCAAGAGATTGTAGATATGCAGTGGTTCTTATCTTCCAGTGAGTAAAATTGTTCCCATCAAAGACTGGTGGCCTAATGTGTGCCTCTCTTTCTGGATTAGCCATTCTGATGGATCTTTTCCTTCAAGCGATCAAGCTTCCTCTGAAGGACCTGCTCTGATACCAATTGTTGGAAATAATACTGAGAGGGGGGGTGAATCAGTATTATTAGATCAAATAAAACTTTTCAATTTCATACTCAGAAACATATACGCTACTTCAGTTAAGTGAACCCGCGTGTACACGCTACTGTGTCTAAAGCAACTAGCGTATATCCAGAAATCTTATGATTCAGTTAGCTTATCTTCAGTAAATGCATCAGAACATTATTAACCATATTAACAGTAAACAGGTGCAGTATAACAGAACAGATCATCACACAAAAGCCACACACATGAACACCATGATATAAGGTGGAAACCCAATGTGGGTGAAAACCACCTGCTGCAAGTCGTCTCTTTCTTTCTTTAATAAGAACCTTCAGTTTACAATCTTTTGTACTGGTGCAGCCTTATACCAGTACGCAGGCTACAACCTGCAGAGGGCTACAACCCTCTCTCGTTTTCCAACTACTTCTGGAAGGGAGCTACAACCCCCTCAGCTCTTGTACTAGCCGATCCATTTACTAGTACGTAGGTGCTGACCCTACAACCTTCTTTCCTTCAGGGACCACGTTTCATCAATTTTCAGACTGGATCCAAGAGTACAAAACAAACATTACTGCAATACAATCATCAACTTATACTTGCATCATAATTCATTAAACAACCCAATACTGAGTCACTGAAACCCTGTCATCAAGAACACAGAACCCAAACCAGAGCCCAGAACTCTGCAACAACCACCAGAATCAACAGCAACCTGAAATATCAAATCTTATTATGCATACGCTACTTCACTGTACCAGAACCGCGTGTATACGCGCTTTCTCCAAAGGCAACCCGCGTGCAGATCTAGAAATAATTACTTATGCCTTCGCTGTCAGATCCGACCCTTGCCAAGCGTCCCGAATAGATAAACAGTAATACCAGATCTCCTCACTTCGTAAGACACACAATGCATGCTCCCACTTGCCTAATGATCTTCTCCTTATATAGCCTTAGGCCCTTTACAATACCACGGTCCAAAACCATAGTAACCCAATACCATCAGCCTCAAAACTAGGGATCAACACGTTCGTCGAGACATCAAGGTCCAAAACCATAGGCACAACTTCCAAGGAATAACCGCCGTGGACCAAAGATAAGTTTTCCACATACACGCGCTTTTACTGAAGCCAACCAGCGTGTACACGCGACTTGATATATAGAGAACCTGCGTATATGCGACTTGAAATATAGTGAACCTGCTTGTATACGCGACTTGGGCTTAACGAACCTGCGTGTATGAACTTTCTTGGCATGTTGTACTAAGATCTGTCCTCTGATTAAGTTGCCATCACCTGTACCAACCTCTGAGCACCTGTACCAACCTCTGAGTGAGTTGCCATCAAGGACAACACTTGAATCATAATGCCAACAGGAGTATCACTCCCTAACCAGAATGATAGAAGCTATGAGGAGAGTGCCCTTATATAAACAATCAATGCAAAACTTTAAAGCCAACTGGATTGGTCTAAAATACAGTCCTCCACTGTTGCTAGGACTGTTGGAAGGAATTGAGGAGGAAGAACAGAAACAATGGGAGGAAGTGGACAGAAAAGTAGGTTTTCATGATAGAGAAGAGGACATCACCTCAGAAGCTTGGGATGTCAGGGAAGCTATTAAAGCTATCAAAGATGAAAAACTGGATTAGCTGCTCAGAGGATGAGTAACACATTTAGCAGGGGGTGATGATGAGCCCCAGAAATGGGTAACTATATGGGCTCATTCTGCCTATTATTTTCATTTAATCCACCATTCTCCATAGTTTTGTGCAGGTTTTTGAATATATTTATGTCAATAGAGTGAATGGGGATAATCACTTTGCCACATAGTCTAATGAGTGTTTATTGTAGATTTTTGGACATTTTTGGACAAAGACCGGCATTTATGAGCAGATTGGAAACCAAACTCAAGGAAAAAGGGTTGAGGACTTATAGGAGGGGTGTCTGCTTCATTAATGACCCCTTCCTCGAGTTCTCCATGAACAGTTCGGAGTAAAAAAGCCCACAAATGATGATTCCAAGGGGCAGCCGAGCAGGTCTAGTGAAGTTGCTGTTATTTGCAGTTTTAGGTAGCCGAGTTCCTAAAGTTTAGGAGGATTGTTGGGAGTCCTCACTTGTATAAATAAGAAGGCTTCAAGCCTCAGTAGGTTAGCCATTTGATAGTCTATTTTCGCACTTTAGTGCAACCCTGTACTCAGCTCATTTTCGAGCTATTTTTGCGGACAATTTTGTGATGTAACTATTATTTTTTTGATCAATGAAGATGAATCCAACATTGAACTAGCACTGATCTTTCCTAGGTGGCTGTAGCTCTTGGGTTTGGGCCCAACCCAAGTGCCCAACACCTCCTTTGTGTATTTATATGCTTTTTCTTGCATTCATGAAATAATTTCCGTGGTTTAGGTTAAATCTTGCTTTGTTACTTAGGTTGTTTTTGATGGTTAGAATAATTGTTCTTGCTTCAGGTTGATTAGATAGTTTGCTGAAATAGAAAAAGATCCAAAAAGGCTACCAAGTAGGCCCTGATCTCCTTTCTCCCTGCTTGGGACCATGATTTGAGATCAAGGCACTATTGTTGCCACCAAAAACACTATTTTTGCTTTCCAATGCAATTGCTAGTGTGAGATTTCGAGTTGGAGAAGTTGATATCAGTTGGAATCACATGCTTAGATCCTTTCTTGTTTAGTTTCCATGGATTTCTTGCATAACTTCCTGTCCATAAAGTTCTATTCAACACTTTTCTGGTTTTTAGGTCAGAATTAGATTAAAATAGGTAAAATCTCTGTTTTTTAGTTCTTACTTGGGACAGTTTTGAAAAGTAAGTGTGCAGCACACTTGTAGAACACTCCAACTTATCATTCTCCCATCACACAACATACTCTAGTCCATCTCTCAAGCTTTCCCCCACTCATTTGCCATACTTTCCCAAACTGCCCTAATTTTTGCGTTTTTGTGCAAAATTACTTTCTTGACCTTTGAACAAATGCAACCATCTCCTTTATTCCTGATCTTCATTTACAAAGTCCTAGACCCCTTAACATCTCCATCTAGCCTTCATTTCCCTTCTCCCACCATTTTTCCACTTTCAAACCTCCAAAAACCACTTTCGACCTCCTCCTGTAGAACATCCTGTAGATCCCCTGTAGCCTCCTGTAGAATTTCATGCGAGTGATTTTTCGAAGTCTAATCGCAATGGAAGTCTACAGAAGGGTACTAGGGACTTCTTAGGACCTCTCCACACCTTCTCCACCTCCTGAAAAAGCAAACTCCATCTCCCTTCGCCACCAAACCTCTGCACAGTTACAACTAGTTAAAACACAAGCATAATAATTCTACATGAAAATGCTCAAAAGTACAAAAATATGATTTTTTTTCCCTTTTTCCTTCAAAATTAGCTTGAATACATGCATTTTACCTTTTCAGTAGTCAATGGCATCCATTTTAGTAGTTTCCATCTCTTTTCTTGCAAAAGTAGGGTTTGTGGGTAAAATTAGGGTTTGCTAGGGTTTGTGTTTCCTTTCCATTTTCATCTTCTTTCTGCAAGTAGAATAGCCTCTTTTGAGTTAGCTTTCTTCCATCACATTTAAAAGCTTCTTCTGAGAGCTCATAGAAGTTGGCTTAAGCTCCTAGCGAACTTGTGCCAGCTGATCAAGTGACAGGCTGCAGTAAGAACTAGTACTTGTGCATATAGCACCATCACTTCCAAGTTTATTATGAACTACCGAGTTGATAAAAGTAAAGTAGGGAGCCCCAGAAGTTGCAGCATTATTGCTGCAATACTGGAGTTCACCAAATACATAATCACTGCAACATATGATTTACAATAATAAGGCCAAACACTATTTTTGCTTTGACAAGTGATGGAAACACGGCATCACTTTCACAGTTTATCATGCAACACAAAATAAGACCAAACATCATTATTGCTGAACAAGTGATGGAAAAGACATCATCACTTTTACATTTTAAAATGCAACAAATGATTTACAAAAGTACGACCATGAAACATTAACATATCTAGAAACCATTTTTCACTTATCAAGGTGAATGGGTCACCTCCTTGTGGTTGTTTTGCTTGTCGAACAATTGTTTCACTTGATTCATGCACTGACACTTTGTCTTTAAGGCGTTGCTCTGGATGGAGCCTCCAAAAAGTGCCTCTCTGATGGCCACTTCTATCGTAATGATTGCAATACATCTTCTTTCTCCATATCTGTTTAACGTGTTGTTGAGAGGGTCTTTCACACCTCATCCTTTTGTGTGCTGCCATTCTTTTCCAACACTTAGAAAATGTATGGTTATGTACAAAAGGTATATGTTTTTCGATTCCATGTTTTACGTTCATCATTAACAACATGATCATAATCGAAATGAACATTCGAATATCGAGACTAGTTATACCTTTCCTTGTGGTCTCTGGTGTAAGTATGGAAATGAGAGCTTGCCTCAGCGCTTTCCCTGCCATGGCCACTTCCATGGGATGACGGGGATGTGTTCCCATCATTCTCTTTCCTCGACGATTTCAATGATGTCTCGAAAGAATCTAACACCTTCAAGCATTCTCCCTTGGTGTATCCCAAGCCTCCAAATTGAGGTCTCTGCACAACCTCCAATGGTTGACTTATGCCTTGGTTATTAACACCAAGTTCTTTTTCCTCCTTGTGCCTCGTCCGTGTAGGGAGCCTCATGTTTGTCCCTGTAATTGGGATCTCCAAATATCTAATAGAAATCATATTATGTAACGACGAAACCGAAAGGAAATCAACATCTTTTACCTCCTCTTTCGATTTGGAAAGAACTGATGAGGGCCTCTCATCATCTGTTGTTGGTGGTTCGCTATCTATCTCGGCGTATTCCTCAACTTCCTTTATGACATACCCAAGTCCTGCCTGACGAGGTAATTCTTCTACTTTGATGGGGTTGACAATGCCTTGGTCATTAACACATAAGCCTTTTCCTTCATACCCCATTTTCTTCAACAGTTTGGAGCCAATTCCTGTGGTATGATTTTCGAAAACAGCGAAATTATCATTAGGACACATACATGAATTTAGAGAATTACATTTTACCTCACATGGGTCACGCTGCAACTTTTCCAATGCCTCTTCCTTTGCTTGCAGCTGTCATAGCAAACTATGTTTTTCCTCTTTCTCTTCATGTAGATGCATCTTCAATTCAACATTCTCTGTTTGAAGGTTTTGGTTGTTGTGCTTCAGTTCTTCCAGGGCCTCTTCCTCTGTACCTGCAACTGAAGCTACAATCGCTCCATTTCCTCTGTCTCTTTTTGTAGAGTTTCATACATTATTTCCACTCTTTTGGAAATTTTGAGCATGGTCTCGTACATCGCTTTTTCATCCTCTGTCGCTTCACGTTCCATTGTTCATGCTTTCAATTCACATCCACGTAAATATCGCTCTAATACCACTTGATCCAGGTCCGGATGTGACGAAGGACCCTTCCAAGATCTTTTACTTTCCTCATGTGTTAGATTGCATTTTTAAAAGAACATAAATGAATACATCTGCATGCTATAAAGAAGAGGAACATGACATTCATCAACACATGAAAACATAAGCCGTTGATAACGAAGTTCGTCCAGGAGGGACTAAGTCTCTGGGCCCCGGTGTCAAGATGGTGTAGGCCGCTGCATTAAGTGTTGTCAATAGCGATGATGTACATAAGAGGTGATGTCGCTATCATACCAGGAAAATTCCCTCACGCAGGAGTGGCTCCTAAAGATGTTCAGATACAAGAACTCTCAATAAAAAAACTCCTATCAGTATGACATAAAATCATGCATGATGATCATGAGCATCCCACCAACATGGCATAAAAGGGATCTCCATGCAAACATACATGACGACAACATGAGTATCCCATCAACATACAACAAAGGGATCTCAAAACCCAACATGACGAATCATGACAAGTACATCACACAGATGATTCGACATCACATTAAGCAGGAATCATGAAAACAAATAAGAAACAAGATCCCACATCAAGCATCAAATAGAGATATGTGCAGCACAATGCATAGCAAGAGAATTACATGAACACACTGCATATACCTCACAACTAGGGGCTATTTGAAGAAGCGGATGTCAAACTACTGAAGCTTTTCGGACCATCGATCTCATGGCATCAAATCGCATGAAAATGGCTGCTCGCACATGAATGCTGACACCTGCACTCCACTTAGAAAAGTGGCCGAAAAATAGAATGAACAAATGGAAAATCTGAACAAACCATCAGATTTGTGGCATCGCATAGTGCAAAATCGACTGTCAAATTTCTGAATTCTGAGAAAATGAAAATCTAGGGCTCAAGGAATCTTTTAGATTCCCTCCTCCAGGTCCTCTGCAAATAGGCTGCTCAGATCAGGAAACTTACTACGCCATCGGGTTCGTATCGCCGAGAGGTGTAAGATCAACATAAAGTTTGTCTAATTTGGACACTGTGAAAATTTCACCCTCTTGGAAATTTCGCTCAGTCATGGTTTCGTCTGCATTAAAAAATAAAAAAAATTATTCGGCCTCTTTTTTCGTGCCCGCTCCTGGTTCCTCCATATTCCTGGGCACACTGTGCAAATGTGTGTTTGTATTAAATCACGGGTGGATTAACCCATATGGGGTTGGTTGGCGCAATGGTAAAGTTAGGCATTAGTTGAGGAGGGGTCAAGTGGTCAAACCCTGCCCCTCTCATTTTAACACATTATTGTTTCAACAAAAAAATCAACATATGTTTTGGGGGGTTAGGTTCGCATTGGGCGGCCTGCCCCCATAACCTTCGCATTTTCGGCACGTTGGGTGCATTACTGTTTGGTTCGACGCATTTATTAATATGGGTGCGTTGTTTATGTTTGTTGGTTGTATTGGGTTGCGGTTCATGGGGCCGTCGCGTGGGTGGGGCCGACCCTCCCGCCGGCCGTGGGTTCAACTCCCATCGACCTCCTCAATGTAATACGTATGGTGTATAAGGTAGAGGCGTGCGGTGGTGGGGGTGGTGGTCCACCACCTCCCTTATATATATATATATATATATATATATATATATATATATTAATTTTTAAATATATAAAGTGATTTTGGAAATTCTCGACTTTGATCGAAGGAGTCTTTTTAACAAGGCGACAATTTCGCCCAGAATCCAGCCGGTGTTGGCCCAATTCCGTCCACCGGAAAAAGTCCAATTTGTGTCTTCATTAATCCTGCAACTTTGACTCCCTCTGTCTTCCTCATCCGGACTCGGATTGACGAACCGTTCGCACCACGACGATCACGACGATGAGGTCTTTAAAATGATCCTAGTTTGAGCATAATCCAAACACTTTGATTTTTTAGCATTCATAAGCCCTCTTTGTCTTGTGTGTCTCTGGAGCCACTTGGATCATATTGCATCAAGAGGTGCATTGCACATTGCAGTGTGATTTAGTTTGTGCTCAACATGGAGTTCACACATGTCCCTTTCGAAATAAAAAGAAAATAGTTCTCTAAATAAAAAGACAATGTCAAAATTAATTAAAAAAATGATGTAATAAGATGTGTTGAAAATATTTCTCTCACTCTCAGTCATAAATGAAATAATAAAATAATTAGATGTAATAGTTTTATATAAACTTTAAATAGAAATAAAGCAATTAAAAGTAACAAAATCTATATTTTCACTCTCAAGTGTGAAGATGTATTTTTTTTTCAACACAGAACTTAATTAAACTATTTGAATATTCATAATATTCATCTATTAGAGAAAGTAAGCATATCTGTGTGTGAAATGACTATGATGATTAACACAAACATATATCTATTGTCAAGTATGCATATATATATATATATATATATATATATATATTTTTTTTTTTTTTCTCGGTAAAGCTATCTATTCTATTATATTATGTACAGGAAAACATTACATTCAAAAAGACAGGTTGCCCAGGGCCGACCGTGGCACTTTGGGTGGCTTTTCTCGACTCAGAATTCGCCCTCGCAGGGGCAGCGCTACCAACATGACATAACACAGAATTGTTTTCAGACCATACCAAAATATCCCGCGCAGGGGCTTCAGAACAAAATTTCTCCCTCGCGGGGGCATCAAAAGACTCGTAACAGTATCCTTGCAAGGCCTGCTGCCCAGACCATAGTAAACATGGACATAAACAAGGACTAGAGAGACACAAACAGAGATATATAACCTAATCCAGACCCCAACAGAGACCAAGGACCTATACCAGACCTGAATGAGAGAAATGGTTGACAGAGTGTGCCGCTGGAAGCTATTCCTCTGGCTTTTCCTCAATAATTCTGCACCACCCGTGACCTTCTGGGTAGCCCTCCCACATTGCCATGGGGTTCTGCATGGATGTCGACGCCTTCTGCTCTTGAGGTCGAATAGGGGTCTGCTCAGGTTCCTTCGCTGGCGCTTCCTCTGCAATTTCCATTTGCACAACTGGGTGTTTCTCCCCACTGCCCTCTGGGTGTTCCTCTGCAATTCCCAGTTGCGCTCCTTCGTCATCTTCCGGAGGAGCCTTAGTGAAAAGAACCGATATGTGCGCGTTAATGCCAGAATTGTCCCTCGAGCTGCCAAGGGTGAATATGGCTGAGCCAAACGCTGGGAGAAGGTGCGATCTAGCATTGGAACTGCCAGCCTCCATGAATTGACTGGCCTGTATAGGAGTGGCCCCTGCCCTTCTATAGCAATAACAACAGCAACAGTGATGGTGGGCATCCGCAGCAGGGTGACGTGAAGAACCACCTCGCCCCGAACCTCTTCTACTTGGCATCCTCTCCCTGGGTCGTGCCATGGTTGCAGGGACGCCAACGGTTTGTAACCGGGCAACGCTTGAGGGCTTGTCTGGTTTGAGTCGCCCGCCAACTGAATTTCGTCCCCAAACTGTTCCGTGACAGAGCTCAGCCGCACAAAAGCAGCAATCCCCCGAATAAACAAGCAAGAAGTTTTCTTTGGCAATTTGAATGCCGTCACTACCAGCAAGAACAGAATCCTTAAAGAGACACTTACCCTCAGAGATCTGAACTGCGTGTTCTGCACTCTGAGTCTGAAACCGCAACATTCCTTCATACTTAAAACTACAGACATTCCCTCGATTCTTGCCCGCTTTAATTGCTCTCTGCAGACTCGCCATAGTACCTTGCTTCCTCATTAAGAGCTCTGCTCTGCGCCTCCCGTCTTAACTCCTCGGCGGCGAGGGGCATTAAACTCCCATTGCGTTCACGAGGTGGCACATGTCTGGCATGTGGCTCCTCACTGCCTGGCATGTTGACACCCGCATCCGGGGAGGCAGCATCTCCTTGGATCAAGCTTTCACATTCCTGGAACTGGTGCATGTTAGGAATGATGTTCGTGTTTCCGAATAGGAGGATGTGTTCAGTCTCTACCCCAATGTTGGCCAGGAGGTCAGCTATCTTGTTGCCCTCTCTTTTAGTGTGATTGAAGGAGATGGCTCTATTATTGCGCAGCTTTTGTTCAATGTCATTTAGCCTCGCTTCTAGCCTCCAAATAGGTGCTACTTTCCTAGCTTGTGAGCCGTTCTGTATGCGAGTGGCCATGTTAATAAGAATCTGAGAGTCGCCTTCTACAATCAAGGGTTGAAGATTGAGTTTCCAGGCTTGCAGGAGACCTTGCCAAAGCCCTTCTAGCTCTGCTGAGTTGTTGGTATCCCACCCCATGTTTCCAAAGTATATCTGCATAGGAGTGCCTTCATGGTTCCTCAATATGCCACCGAAACCAGCTGCTCCAGGATTACCTTTGGAAGCCCCATCAAAATTAAGTTTATATGAGTTTTTAGGAGGGGCTTTCCAATGGCAGTTGTCCTTGTAGTTGCTATTAGATGGGCTATTCTTGAGCGTTTCTTGAGGTAGATGCAGATGCCAGTTGTCCAGTATGCTTTTTTCATTGTCTGTGGATGGGAGATCTTCCTTTGTCCACGGTTGAAGCGACATCGTTTCTTGGAGATTCCTATGTATCCTGTTCCAGGTTTCTTCAATAGAGGAGCGTTTGTTTTTAAATATACGTTTGTTTCTTTCCTTCCAAACGTTCCATAAGACGATCCCCGAGATGATGCTCCATAGATGGTTGAGGATCTCGCTTTTGTAGGGATGCTTTGGCCATTGTCTTATGGAGTTGATGATGTCATTTTCCCCTCTGCATCTTTTTTGGCATCTGAAGCCTACCTTTTCCCATAGTTGATTGGCAAGAGGACAAGTATCCAGGAGGTGTTGAAGAGTTTCTTCACTTTGAAAGCAGTTGTAGCAAACAGAGGGACCATGAAAGTTTCGTTTTCTAAGTTTATCCCATGTGAGAATTTTTTTATGTCCTACTAGCCAGAGAAAGAAGGATATTTTGGGCCAGGATCCGAGCCCCCATATTTTGCTCCATAACGGGTCTAGAGGAGTGGGGGAGTTGCATATCACCTTGTAGGCTTCTGAGGTAGTGTAGGTCCCTTTGGGTTGGTATCCCCATCTGAGGATATCCCCGCCGTCATCCTGCCTTATGCTTCTTTTCCTTAACTCTGTCCCCAGCTCTTCTGCCTTCCGTGCATCTGTATTGTTGAGAATTTGGTTACTCTGTTTCCATTTTCTAAATCCATGCTCCATCTCCTGCGTCCAAAATTGTTGTACTTTTTCCTGCTGCTGCTCCTGCCTGTCTGATATCAGAGAAGGGTGAAGAACATTTGTGAGCTTGGGCATTTGGTTCCAGGCATCTGTCCAGAATCTTGCCGTGCGTCCATTCCTTATTTCCCAGAAGCTGTGCTGTTGAATTAGCTGATAGTGCTATTTGGCCGCATTCCAGATTGGCGACCCCTTTTCGATAGGAATGAATCTGATGAGTTCTTCTTGTGGTCTGTTACCAACATATTTGGCTATCCAGATTTTAACCCAGGGCTTATCTGGGTTAGTGATCCATTGCCACCAGATCTTGGCATTCATAATGGAGTTGCTATACTCTGGGTCCCTCAACCCAATGCCTCCCTTGTCTTTGGGCATGCATACCGTGGTCCATTTAACCAAAGCCCATTTGCGATTAGTAGCCGAGCTGCCCCATAGAAAATTACGCTGAAGGTTCCTAATTCTTTTTAGTACCCACTTTGGCGCAGCAAGGATAGAGAAAAGGTACAGAGGCATTGCCTGAAGGACAGACTTGATGAGTACCACACGACTGGCTAAGTTTAGAGATCTATAAGTCCAGAGGTTGAGGCGGGAATCAAGTTTCTCAAGGAGGGAGCGCCACGCGGGCTGCTTTATGGCTGATGCAGTGAGGGGAGCGCCAAGGTATTTGGAGGGGAGGGTTGCAGAGGGGAAGCCCAAAATGCGAGTAACAACAGTTTTGACCGAAGGAGGAGTGTGAAAGAAGAAAACCTGCGATTTAGAGCAATTGACATGGGTGCCAGAGGCTTCAGAGAAATCATGGAGGAGGGATTTTAGTCGGGAGGCTTCTTGTACAGAGGGATATCCAAATAGCATGGTGTCATCAACGAACTGCTGATGAGAGGTGGCAGAAGTGTTGTGAACCGAGATGCCTTTGAGCTGATGAGAATGGAGGGCCTGTTTAATGTGTCGACCAAGTCCTTCAGCCATGAGAACAAAGAGAAAGGGGGATAAGGGGTCCCCTTGCCTGATACCCCTAGAGGGTTTGAAGGGGCGGGAGGGAATGCCATTCACAAGGATGGAAAAGTGAGTAGATGTGATTAGGCTCATAATCCATCGGACCCAAATGGAGCAAAAACCAAAAGCTTTTAACATATGAGATATGTAATTCCAGCTAAGTTTATCAAATGCTTTGGAGAGATCCAATTTGAGAAGCATACCTGCTTGCTTTGAGTGCTTGAGGGAATGAATGATTTCGTGTGTGAGTAGAATACCATCCATTATTTGTCGACCTTCCACGTACCCTGACTGTTCCGGAGAGATGAGCAGAGGTAGGAGGGGTTTAAGCCGATTTGCAATAACTTTAGATATAACCTTGTAAATGACGTTGCATAAGGCAATTGGCCTGAATTTATCAGGGGTGATGGAATCCTCCTCTTTGGGGATGAGAGTGATGAAAGTGGAGTTGAGGGAGGGAAGAAGCCAGTGCAGGGCCCTGGATTCTTCAACTATCTGCCAGACTTCCAGCTTTATCATATCCCAAAAAGTATGAAAGAATGTGGTGGTGAATCCATCTGGGCCAGGGGCCTTACCTTCTTTAAGCTGAGACATTGCCTCATCCACTTCCTGGGGGAGAATAGGGCGCATGAGAAGTTCATTGTGTTCCTCCGTGATGAGCTTTGGCACATTGCTGATTATTTTGCCTATAGCCTGTTGCCGATCTTCTATTTGCTCTTGATGGACATGTTGGAAGTGATTGAGGAGTACCTCTTCGATTTCCTCATGTTTCTCTACTTTTGCCCCTTCTTGATTTTGGATGAAGGGTATGTTGTTGTGCATCCTTCTTTGCACTGTGGTTCTGTGGAAGAATTTGGTGTTGCGCTCCCCCTCCTTCAGCCATCTGACTCTTGACTTTTGCCTCCAGTAGATTTCTTCCTGCTTTCTCCTATCCGCAAGCTGGCTATGGATGAGCCGTTCCTGTTCCAGGGTTGCTTCCGTATGCCCTTCCGTGATAATCTTTTGATGGAGATCCACCAGATCCTGATTTAACTCTTCCTGCGCCTTGAAGATATTTCCGAAGGTTTCCTTATTCCATCTTTTTAGGTGATTTTTGAGAAATCTTAACTTCTGCTGGAACTGAAACATTTTTGCTCCTTCTGGAGGGACGAAAGATGCCCAGGTGGTCTTGACAAAGTCTGTGAATGTGGGGTGCGTAAGCCAGAATCCTTCAAAGCGGAAGGGTCTTTTTGTTAGGTCACCTGGTCTTTGCCATTGTAGAGCGATCGGCCAGTGATCCGACCCTGTATGAGCAAGAATAGCCGCTGAGATATCTCCTCCTAAATGGACCGCATTGTCTGAGATGAGGAAGCGATCCAATTTGGAGGCGATTTGATGTTTGCCAGCCCTTCGGTTGCTCCAAGTGAAGGTACCGTTACAGAACGACATATCTATGAGAGACGCCGATTGGATGAATTCCTTGAAGCGATTGGCTTCTAGTTCCATTCTGATTCTCCCTCCTATCTTCTCCTTGGTTTTAGTGATCATGTTGAAGTCACCTGCAACAATCCAAAGTGGGTGCCTTCTATTATTTCTCAGAGCTTCTATTGTGTCAAGGAGCGCTACTTTACTTCCTGTGTCTTGTGGGAAATATACATTTGATAAGTTGCCATGAATGTTGGTACCCAGAATGTGAAAGGTCGCCTGTATGAGATGATGAGAGGCGTGAAAATCTGTGAGGGTTACCGCTTGTGTATTCCATGCTATAGCAAGCCCTCCTGAAGCTCCGGAGGCATCTACTGCAACCGAACGACAGCCTGGCCAGGCTTTTGAGAGAATGCTGCCTAGCGTAGAGCTATTACACTTAGTTTCCTAGAGGAAGCACATTTGCGGCTTTTCCATTCTAATCATGTTTTTTAACATCCTGAGCTTTCCGGGGCTGTTTAGCCCTCTTAAATTCCATGATACTAGCTTCATGATTCAACCATTGACAGAGGGCTTGTAGTACTTCGTCAACTTTGCATACCTGCCTGAATCTACCAGGATTTTCCCGCTCTCAATCGTTCTTTGGAGGTCTGTTTTTCTTCCTCTCTTTTTTGAATCCTTTGGGCGTAGATTACCATCCCATTGGCTTCCTGGTTGTATCCCTAGTTGGTGCTGATGATAGGCTCGCGAGATGATCACTTCGAGCTTATTAAGTTGATGTTCTGGAATTGTATCGTATGCTTTCTTTTTGCAGGCTAGTTCTAATTCCAGAATATCTAGGCCATTCAGATCGATGCTTTCTGGCTCTTCTTCCATTTGTTGCACTTGATTGCTGTCTTCAATGTTGATCTCTGGATTCTGGGAGAGGTCTGCTTTTCCGTCAACTTCCATTTCCTTGTGTATCTCTGCTATTTCTTTCTGACCTCGACTGAGGATAGAAGGGATGATGATGGGGGGTGGAGATTTGGGAGGGGATTTTGATGGTGGGGGATGGGATGAGGAAGATGGGTGAGCAGGGTTGGCCTCAGCGTTAGTAGGATGCTCTTCAGAGGTTTGTCCAAGAATATCAAAGCTGTTCTTAGTTACTGGGCCATGGGATTTGTTGGGCTGGGGTTTGTACCCATTTTGGGGCTTTTTGTGAGAGAGCTTCCGGCTTTGGACCTTAGTGAAGCCTTCCTGGGTTAGGGTCTCAAAAGGGTCAGGGGTATTGATTTTGGCATTTTGAGGGCAGTCCCTGAAGAGATGTCCCAGAACATGACATTTTCTGCACCGAAAGGGTACATGTTCATAGTCGAGAGGCTGGATCCATTCTTCATCTCGGTGGGCAAGAGTTACCGACTCTGGTAGAGCTTCATTCAGGCGTATGAAAACACATATTCGAGCATAGGAGATGTACTTACGCGATTTGGTTTCTTCTGCCGCTCTGATGTATTCTCCTACCCCATTTCCGATCCCTTTGAGGATGTCCTCATCCCAATATTCATCTGGGAGAGAGTATAGTCTGATCTAGACTGGCGCCCAGGTGAGATCTTCCTTGTCTGGATTGAATCTGGGAATCCATTCCCTCAGATATAATCCTGCAGAGTTAAAAAAGTAGGGCCCTTCTACTAGTATTCTGCATTTGTCCTCTAGACAGAAAAAGATTGCAGTGAAGAAGCCTTTCGGCCCTAGCTGAAGTGTGACATCTCCTTTGGGTTTCCATTTCGCCGCGATCCAACCATATAGGGCCTTCTCAGTCGGCTAGAACCCTATGAACTTCCCGATGAGGGCATGATCTCGCATGTACTCTATTCGTCTGTCAATCTTGTCTCCCAGTAGCTCTATTCGTGGCCGTTCCTTGGCCACTGGTCGACATGTTGTTGAGGATATTTTCGGGCCTTCTTCTGGAGTTTCTTTTCCTTCTTGTGTATCGCTGCCTTCGTCCTTCCGCTTTCCAGCTTCCCTGTTGTCATCTTGGTGTTTTTGCCCTCTGCCCAAGATTTCCTTGTCAACAGAACCAAAAATAACTGTTTTCTCCGGTTCGTGTTGCGACGGGGAGGGCTCTGACGCCCCCCCCCCCCTGAGGTTGTACCATTGCGTTGTGCTAATGCCCTGCAGCTCTGTTACGCTGCAGAGGTCTTCTCACCGCCCGTGAGTTTCTTCTCTGCTGTGCAATCGGCGTCGTGGGTAGTTCGTTCAGAACCCTAGCTCAGAGCCTTAGAGTCGCCCTAATTTTCCATCAAGTATGCATATATTATATATGTCTTAAAAGAAATATATATATATATATATATATATTTTCAATTAATTTCAGTGTTTTATATTTTGGCTATTTTTAAGGATATTTTTTGGTCAATTTTGTCATAAATGTAGCATAGATTTGTTTGAATTACAAGTTTTACTTTTGTAGTCTACACAATCCAAGTGCCCAAAGGAATTTTCAAGGCATCAAATACATTTATGCATCCAAAAATCCAATTTAAGCATTAATTCTATTTATGTATTTCAAAATACAATTTAAGCAATAAAAAAAATTACATATATATTTAAACTATAGATTTATCTAACATTAAACAAAAATTAATTTTTTTTTTTTTGTCAGTTTATAAAACTTTTATGTCACAATAAATTTGATGAGTTTTAAAACTTCTTAGTTTTATGGTTAAAATGATTCTATTAATTATATTTTCTTATTTTTATAATCTAATTTACTTTATAGATAAATTTAAAAACCTATTTTTGAATTTTCTTTTTTCTTCAAAAACTTATAAAAAAAATAAAAAATTAAAACAATCTAATTTATCTTTATCAATTAAATAGAGATGAGGGGAAAAAATAAAGGGAAAGAAAAACATAACCCTAACCCCACTGCTTAAAAGTAGCAGCAACTTGAACTCCACCTCTGCTTAAAATTGACCAGGCCGGCGAATAAACCGTAGGTCCCAACTCTATCGTAGATATTCACTTTTGAACTTTGACACTGCTGTAGAAATTAATCAGATCCTCACAATTAAGTGTAGCACCTCAACACAATGTGGTATTCTAATTAGACTGTTTTTTACTTTAAAAATTATAAAAATTATGGAAATTGATGTTATATTTTGATAAAATTGGGTGGGTTTTTTATAAATCTAAATTGTTCAAAATTTTAAATGTTCCAGAAATTTTAAAAATATTGAATTTATTTCTACCATTAAAAATATAATTCAAACATTCAAACACTATTAAATCAAACATTCAAACACTATTAAAGTAAAAAAATTCAATAGACAACTTCCACCACAATCAATTCACCGGAACGTAATCAGATTAAGAACATTCTCGTATGCCACAATCTCTAAAGCAAACCCTAATTCTACCGAGCCCATATATATTTTATGCCCAGATATAACGAATGTTAGCGCGGAGCCTAGCCCCTACGATACAATTATTTTGTAATGACTTTCAATGCTACGGCGAGCTTAGATCGAACTCAACGGATTTCAAATCTTCAGTACAAAACTCTGAGCCATGCGCGCTGGCAACCAATAAATAGCATGAACTCTGAGCCATGCGCGCTGGCAACCAATAAATCCCATGCTATTAGGCCATTAATGCTTACTCCCATTTTTTATAATGAAAATTTTTGGAGGACGATGTGACATTGCTATGGATGTTCCTACATCCATAACATTGAAATTCCGGAAACGACGTAGTTTCTGATAATGCTTCGACGTCCGCACCTTGTCGCCATTTCCGGCCTCATTTCCGGCCTACTTTCTATCCAATCTCATCCCGTCCTGTGTACGTCTAACGCCAGCAGCTATAAACAGACTCAACCAATGCACCTGTAAGCAGTAAATTTAAAAAATTTCAACCTGCAGTTTACCGCTCAAAATTTCAAAATTTAAAATCTGCAGTGCGCGGTTTCAATTTTGCTATTTCTCTGCGCCCATTTGAATTTTGCTGCTAATGCCTCGACCAAAGCGAGTGGAGCTATCCATGGAACTGGAAGGGTCTTTCATCCTGGAATTCAAACGGATTACAATGACAGCATGTTCCTTCATCAAGGGGTTTTCACGCGCTATGTGAGAATGGCCAATGCTGCAGGTGCAATTGTCGTTTCTATCAATTACAGGTTGCTATCAAACATAACCTCCCGCTGCCTGCCAATGAAATCTATGAAGCGAATGCCCAAACTTGGGAGCAAGAAACTTTGTTGAAGAAATAAAAAACTGCAATCCTAACATATTTCAGAAGAGCGAAGAGGAAGGACGCTGAAGAAACTAAAAGACAGTGAGTGAATTAGACAAGAATTTTGTCCAGTTGATACATATCCATTTTACACAAGGAACATGGGGTCTCCATGACCCACGGTGGAGGTGAGACAAAGGCAGTGGTTTGGTTTCTATTTGGTTTATGGATTTGTGCATAAGTTCAATAAAACTTCACTTCACGGTGAAGTTGAGATATTCGGGCATTTAATCAATAAAATCTGTGCAATAAACCTGATGCATTTTGCGTGCATGTCTTGGAATATCATGTGGCATGCCTGTACTCTATTTCATAGATTTATGGATTTGTGATTTGTGCATTTGCCCAATGGTTTGTCGGTGAGCATGAATGTAAGACTTGCGCCATATTGTAATATGTTTCCGGATGATTTTGCCAATGTGTTGGAATATCATGTTTGGCCCTGTTTGCGTGTCTTATTTTGTAAAACCATCCGGTAAAATTCAATAACAATTCAATTATTTTATTATTAAGAAGTAACTATTTACTCACGTAATATACAATTGGAGATTATTCATATTTGACATTTTAGTGGCCAACGAAATAACAATTCAATTATTTTATTATTAAGAAGTAGCTATTTAGTCACGTAATATACAATTGGAGATTATTCATATTTGACATTTTAGTGGCCAACGAAATGGAAGCTTTATGGTTTTCCTTACAGAGGAGAGGGAATTTCACAATTTTCCTATGAAAAACTTAATGGGGATAGTAAGAGGTTATATGGAAAGTTTAATGTTTAGTTAGTGTTACTAGGAGGTTATATATCTAATTTCAAGGAAATTTGAAATAATATTATATGAATATTTTTAATTTTAATAATAAAAAGATAGAATTTTGTTATTAAATTTAATTGTTATTTTAATATTAAATTATTATTATAATAAAATAATAAGTTTTTGTATATTTAATTATTATGTAAAAAGTATGGAGTGAGCATTTAGGTAAAAAAGTATTTGAGAAAGCTCTATCTGTAAGAATATGTGTTTCTCTATAGAAGATTAGTTGTTTAAATTCTCCTAGAAAATTAGAGAATCCATTTATGCATTAAAAAACACCCTAATAAGAACCCTAATCCATTTATGCATAAAAAAACGCATTTTAAACAAAACAAAATTAGAATCTCACCTAAAATTGTATTGCCAATTCGTGTGAAACAGGTCATTTTGTATATTAATTAGATCATACCTATATTAATAAAGAATACTTGTTGTTGACTCCATAATTACTCTCCATTTTCTTTTCTTCCATCTATGTATGCATGTATATTCTATATTTTATCTTGTGATTCAATTGTTGCATTATTGGTAACAACTTTTACTATATAATCCCCTAAATTACCACAATATATTTTACATGATTTAATTAATCTTCATGGAGATAACTAATCATTTTGAAATGCATTATCACTTAAATTAATGCAACTAATTAATATTGCTAAAATTAATGTAATTGGCCAATTTCATTTTCTTCAAATGTTGAATGAATGATGACACTAGCAAAGATTGTAAAAGGCTTAGGGCTTGTATTTAATACATGATTGTATTATTATTGAAATCAATATTTGTGAACCAATCATTTAAAGATAAATTATTGTCAAACTGAATTAAATATAATATATTTGTCATATATATTACCATTAAAGTCATTGAAAATTATTATTTTCCGCAATATCATCAAGAAATCAATGCAACAAAAGAATATCCCATTTTCAAATGCTTATTTATTGATGACATATGCCAATATCAATTGATGCAATTTTAAAGTAATTTTGATAGTTCTCAAATTTTAAACGTCATTTTAAGGATTTAATCATAAGATTTCTTTTAGATTCTACAATCACTTTAAGTTGTTTTCTTAAATACAACCATATCCTTAAAGATTAGTTGCCGATGAAGAACTTTAAATAAAAGTTAATATTAATATTGGTGAATACATTTTTACCCAAAATTTTCTTACAAGATGTTATATTGTTGAATTTACATAGTACCATAGTCATGGTTGACAAAAGGTAGATATAAGGTAGATATACAATGGTCTACTAACAAGTACAAATTTAATTATTTGTTATTACAAAAAAACTAAACCATATAGATGAGTTATTATGTTCAGGGAGGAGACTAATGGTAACATGATCAGTCCCTTACAACATGATTAGATTTTAGTTTTGTTTCTATTAGCTATTAACTGGTTGATTTGATTCATTATTTTGTAATATATTTACTAGTTTAATGAGTAATTAATTGCCACCAATTTGTAGTGTATTTTCCAGTTTAATGAGTCATTAATTGCCTTCAATTTATAGCATATTTACTAATTTAATGAGTCATTAATTTCCTTCAATTTATAGCATATTTACTAATTTAAGTAATTTTAGTTTTGTTTCTATTAGCTATTAATTGGTTGATTTGATTCATTATCCTCTAATATATTTACTAGTTTAATGAGTAATTAAATGCCACCAATTTGTAGTGTATTTTCCAGTTTAATGAGCCATTAATTGCCTTCAATTTATAGCATATTTACTAATTTAATGAGCTGTTAATTATTATCAATATGTAGTATATTTGCTAGTTCATAATTGTTTCAAATTCATTTCATTTTTATTATTAATTTTTTTCAATATGAATAATTTATTAAATGCCATGAATTTGTGTAATGTCATTGTATAATATTGAGCTTAATCCAATTTCAATGTGAGATTTTTATAAAATTATATGTTTAAATATTAAATAAAAACGCCATATATGTGAAATGGATAGTATTAAATTATATGCATGTAAACGTGCATTAAACAGTAGTATACACAAGTACAAACACATGATATATGTGTCGGGGTGGGGGTGGTAGCCAACTACAATATTTAGTTAACCTATTGAGAGTAGGATGGGATACATTGCCCCCAATTTGTCTGCTATTCCAGGGAGTGTGGTTGCAGCGAAATTGATGGGTATTGCAGGGGGGCTCTCTTCACTGCCTAAAATGGCAGCTTGTAATGTGCAGCTTCTAGGTGCAAAGAAAAAGAACTTGGCAGGATTTTCAACAGCGACTTGACAGTTTCATGTTGGATACCTTGAACAAATAGAAATTTTCAAGAGCACGCCACCTGCTTTGAGAATGCGTGCATATTGATTGTTAGTTGCTGAATTTTTTTTCCATGAAACAGTTGAACCAGAGACTGTTGGAAATATTGAGAGGGGGGATGAATTAGTATTTCTTTTCAATTTTTATTTTTACCAGTTAAATTATTTATATTTAGAACACAAAATTATCAATAGGAATAAATGCTTTTATTAATATAATCTTTACAATAAATCAGGTACAATATATATAAGGCTCCAATCTGTTGCCAAGCACCAACTTGGTACTTTGTGAGGCTCCAACCCTATCTTCTTAAGGCACCAACCTTGTGTTCAGGATGACCTACTCCAAGGACATCAATCCTTCCAATTTTGAGGCACCAACCCCAAGGGCTCTGACACTATAGTTTTGCTTTGTCAAGAAATGTTTTGATTGTATTACACTGCTCTCAAAATCTTCTTCACTGTGTTCTATCAATCTACAACTTCACTGCTACATCAATGACAACCTGTCTTCATATGAAGGAGTCTTCACAATTATTCATATTACCCACATAGAGTCTGCAAAGTTACCTTATGATGATTTCAAATAGCCATCATGATCGACTGTTTAATTGACTTGGGTCCTCCATCTCATCATATCATCACTATGAGCATTATGATCAATGGGAAATCATGTATCAAAGAATTTACCATCACAAACATTGTTGTTCAATTGCTGTTCAATTGACCTCATGCGTCATTTTTTATTCAATTGTTGTTCAATTGACTTGGGTCCTCCATCTCATCATATCATCACTATGAGCATTATGATCAATGGGAAATCATGTATCAAAGAATTTTCCATCACAAACATTGTTGTTCAATTGTTGTTAAATTGACCTCCTGCGTCATTTGTTGTTCAATTGATTTGGGTCCTCCATCTCATCATATCATCACTATGAGCATTATGATCAATGGGCAATCATGTATCAAAGAATTTGTCATCACAAACACTGTTGTTCAATTGTTGTTCAATTGACCTCCTGCGTCATTTGCTGTTCAATTGTTGTTTAATTGACTTGGGTCCTCCATCTCATCATATCATCACTATGAGCATTATGATCAATGGGAAGTCATGTATCAAATAATTTTCCATCACAAACACTGCTATATTGACATCAATGACAACCTAGATTAACAGAGACTTTGCATTTCCAGTTTCTTTAAACTTAACAGTTCAGGTATATAACTTATGGGCTGCAATGAGAAGATATATGACACCCGAAATTGGATCTAAACTTTGTAGCCAAATACTCTCAATAGGCATCTCCTAGAAAATCACCTTAACAAGTGACAAACTCCATTTTTTCGTTGAATTTAAAGCAAAGTGGCATGCAATCCTGGCTTATTGGAACAAAACATGTGAATGTTTAGGACCTTCCCTTCTCTTCTACTTACCTCCGCCTGAATTTCCAGGGAGAGGATATCAAAAGGGATTGTCTTTTTCAACCAATCACCATTGATTATATGGTTACCTAAAAGAACTCACAAAGAAACCACCAATGACAGAGAAGCCTTGAAGCTTCAAAACAGAAAGAGATTGGTTGGAAACTATCACATTCCAATGTGATCAACAATAGAAGATTTATAAAATTTTATGAGGGGTAATATGAAAAACTTGAACTTGTTGATTGACAGAATTTCATCTAAGTCATAATGGTCTACCAGTGGGCCTGTCTAACCCAAACAAATGTGGCCAAGGTTTTTCTGATAAAATGGTGTCACCTTGGTCACCACACATCTAGCTATGTCTATGCACTTCTTGCCTTCATTAAACCACGAACTCCAACTTCACCTCAAATTCTACATTTTCCATTAATGCAATTATCTCACATGTATTGCTATCACATGCTAATCTAAAGTTGTCTCATGCGTTATGGGCATGAAATCACTACCACACCAAATAATTTCATACTCAACTAACTTATATGAGTCTTGTGCCAACAAACTCCAACCATAATTCCCCCCAAACCCCTTGTCACACCAACAACCCAAATGCAACACCTAATCCAATGCATCTCACCTAGTTAAGCAATTAATTCATGACAAGATAAGTAGAACCATCATAAGTCGTTACGCTCAGGGTTATCCGTTTACTCATGGCTGAAGTTTCCCGAGTTAGAATCTCTTGTACACCATCCAATTGATTATGCTCGAGTTGTAAAGAAAATTGGGAATGAGATCGATTTAACTTTGGTTGATATTGAGGGTCTTTTACCTTCGGCAATAATTATGTTATTTCTGTCACTGCATCTACCACTAGTGGTAACCCTATATCAGAAGAAAACTTGCCAAAAATTTTAGATGCATGTGATAGAGCGCTTGCAATTGATGCAGCAAAAAAGAAGGTTTTGGATTTTGTTGAGAGTAGGATGGGACACATTGCCACCAATTTATCTGCTATTGCAGGGAGTCCGGTTGCAACGAAATTGATGGGTACTGCAGGGGGTCTCTCTTCACTAGCTAAAATGCCAGCTTGTAATGTGCGGCTTATAGGTGCAAAGAAAAAGAATTTGGTAGGATTTTCAACAGCGACTTCACAGTTTCATGTTCAATACCTTGAACAAATAGAGATTTTCCAGACCACACCACCTGCTTTGAGAATGCATGCATGTCGATTGTTATTTTCTAATTTTTTTTCCATGAAACAGTTGAACCAAAGACTTTGCATTTCCAGTTTCTTTAAACTTAACATTTCATGTATATAACTTGTGGGCTGCAATGAGAAGATATATGACACCCGAAATTGGATCTAAACTTTGTAGCCATATACTCCCAATAGGCATCTCCTAGAAAATCACCTTAACAAGTGACAAACTCCTTTTGTTCGTTGAATTTAAAGCAAAGTGGCAGCTTCTGCGGATAAAACGCCTCTACTTGATTTGGAACAAAAGAAATGAAGCACTTCGTAGCAAAGCACAAACTAAACAATTATTTTATTGTTATGTCCGTACCCTGATCTGTGTAAATATTCACTTGAAAAACACTGTCCAAGTCCAAAAGGTTGAAATGAAAGTGGCAGACTTATGCAACATGGAGCCTCCTAATCACTACGTTTTCCCCTTAGCCCCCTAATCACTCTATTTTACCCTTAGCTTATTCTAGGCAATCCCAATGCTTAGAATCAAGGCACAAACATTGGGTTTGCTGGCCTGTTCAACAAAGAAGGACATGGGAAGAATGGCATCACAGTTAGCCTCCCCTGCTTCGACAACACACTGAAAAGTTCCTTCAACTAGTTCTCACTTTTTTTTGAAGCCAAGAAGCTATCCTTTAATTGAAATGATTTCCTTTTCAAATTTGGAATGTTGAAGCATAGAAAAAAAGAGATGCACAACAAAAAAGGAAAGCACAACATTAACTTATAGTGGTAATATTATGATTGAAATCTTTAATTTGACCTAGAAACTAACTAAAAAATGCACCACTAATTTTCTTGAATGATGAGAGAATAATGACCCACAACTAAATTTCACTCATGACTTGGATTATGCATTACCCTAGACTTATTAAACCTAAATCTTTTTAAAATATTGATAACTTGAATTTATTTACCAATCAAAATTTAGTATACCCTATTGACACTAAGTCTTGATCTCTATCGGATCATAGTAGCACCTTACAAATTGACCAAAATAATATAAAATACTAAGCTTTACTTTGATTACTATAAAATAGGACACTAACACATCGACCAAATTATATGCTTTAGAAGATGAAATTTGAAGCATATCTTTTAACTCTTGATGTGAATATTTTCTCTCTCATTTGAATATGGTATGTAGGATGAATTTAATGAGGAAGACATGAATATAATATTAAAAGGACTATCATATCATGATGTCGCTAAAGTGAGACATTGTGTGACTACAAAAGAAATCATGGACATACAAGCTACATAGTTTTTATGGAAGAGAAAGGGTTCATGATTTATAAATTTTTGGAAAACCCCATTGCATTATTGAAAAGAAAGAGAATGATAAAAAGGACTCCACATTCATAGCAGTAGAGGATCCAATTTTAGCTCAAGAATATAGTGAGAGTAGCCATAAGAGTAATGACATGAAAATCATTGATCTAAAGATACAACATGAGGAAGTCATCAAGGCAAATGATAATTTTTGAAATCAGCTGCAAGGTGGGGAAACCTATTGGGTTGATGAGAAGGGGCGTTTAAGTCGAAGAGACATCCCTAGGATCCGCCTTGTTACCAAGCACTATCTTATTGTTTTTGTTTAGATAGTCAAAGGAAATATGTAAATTCATCACCAATGAGAGGACTAAGTTAAGGCATAGGAAATCCTCCTTTGCAAATCCTGTCACATCGACAGGCTTGGATGAAATCATTGAACATCCGACTACAAATTGTCGTATTTCTCATCTTCATCCTATTGAGATGGAGAAGTCAAGGTGATACTTAGTAGATGCCTGATTGTGTTTCCAATCCCATAGGTAAGGTTAAAATTTGGCAAATCCGTAAACACTTATTGAAGCTTTCGACACAACCTTGATACTGGCACAAGTCTTTGCACTTTGAATCTGCACACTTTATGGACACATGAGAAAATGACCTGCATGTGACAACAAGGAAATACAATGCAAAACTTGAAAGGATGCTCCTACAAGATAACATGCATTAAAACTAAAGCAAGCGTTCAATAAAACCAAGCAAACAACACTCACACAAAGTGAAATACAAAAAGTGACAGAAAAGAAGCAAAGGACATGAAAAGCAGACTTTCCTGGAAAAGCTGCAATGAGTGTGCTGAAGGTTCCTAGATGCGTTGGGAATGTCATAGCTCCAAGATCGAAGTGAAGAATGAGCTCTGAAGCGTCGAATAAATACTTTTGACAAGATCGAGGCTTATGACGTGTATGCCACAATTCTAGGAAAAAGTGACACTTGGCAAGAGGTTTCTAAAAAGGCTTTTGCATGTAACCCCCAGTTGCTAAAAATAGATCCCTAAAATCTAGGGATGTTTTTTTCTTTTTTCTTTTTTCCTTTTACTTTTTGAGGAAAAAGTCGCCCATGCATGCAAGGCAAGATTGCACAGTCCTGGAGGGAACCGGTCAACTTGTGAGCACATGCAACAGACAACAAGCCTTGGGATGAATTCTACGCAGTTTCTAGGTTGAGTGGCTCTAGCTTCCCCTTAAGCTCTACGCAATTTCTGGACTAAAGCCAAGGCTGCCAGCCAGAACTGCACAAATTTTGAGAGCAAGCCCAATGATGGGCTGCTTTGTGCAATTTTCTTGGGGAAGGCGGTCGCATGCTCTGCGCAATTTTCATTGGGAAGGCGGTCATATGCTCTGCGCAATTTTGGAGAGTAGCTAGCTGCCATGATGCACTGTGCAATTTCGGAGAGCAAGGTTGGTTTCCCTCCAGTGCTGCACAATTCTCCATGTTAGCACAAGAACCGGTTGAAGACCAAGTCACGAGAAGTCAGTTTGCGGGGGAAAGGCAAACAAGTTAGTGAACACAAGATGATAAGCCAAAGAAACTCAACTGAAAGCATAAGTACTTGGGTAGTGCAAGACATGTTGCTAAGGATGGTTGGTAGGGATGCTCCAAAATGAAGCCAAGGCAAAATTTTGGAGGATGGTTGTAGCCGCTACAACATAGGGGGAACATCACGGGATCAAGAAGAACTAGAGAAGGACTCTAGGAAAGAACCTTAAATATAAAAAACTAGTTCAAGTGCCACGAACCATTCACATTCCTTGTTCAAGATGGAAGTGAAGGGCATCAAGACATATCAAGGTGAGGTTTATGCCTTTGAAATTAAATCACCACTTGCAGTAGTTAGAAGTTTATTTTGGTGTCCATCACATAGAGGAAGATGAAGTTAGAAGTTTCTTCCTCATTTAAGGTATGAGGGATATTTGTAATTGTTCAATGTTTAATATGGAGTTTGACATGTAACTTTTATATTTATTTTCATATATATAGAGAGATGGTTTCTACTTCCGAATATGCGCGAGCATGTATTAACATTTTAATGTGAAAATTGTGAATCATAAATAAAATATTTGAATGCCAACATTCTATATATAAAATAAAATAAAAAGTCTTATAATTAAAACATTTTATCAACATAAATTCTCCATATCTACCAAGAGTTAAGAGGAATCAAATCTTGAGAAGTGAACTTTTTTTCATGTTTTGCACATAAAAAGAGGTTTGCATATTGAGAGAATTGATCGATGCTTACTAGATCCAGAGTTAAGATGGATTTATGGTATTGAATCATGATATTATAAAGATTCCTATTGATAAGTAAAAATCTCCATATTAAAATGAGGGTGAATTGAAAAATATTCATATTAAAATAGGGGTGAATCTCAATGATAAAAAAATATTAATAATAAAAATAATTGAATGTATTCCAACCACTTCATCAAGTATCACATCAAATCATTGGTGGGTACTCTTGCACACGATGTATTGCTCACCATGCACACGAACAATGATGTGTTGTGGGTACCCTGTACCAAAAATTATACATTTAACTGATACCCTGAAAACAACGTCGTCTTTTTTCCAAGAAGGTCATCCTCTCATGTATCCATAAAGTGTGCAAATTTGAAGTGCAAAGACTTGTGCCAAAATCAATGTTGTGTTGAAAGCTTCCAAAAGTGCTTGCGAATTTGTCCAAATTCTAGCCTTACCTATGGCATTGGAAACATGATTGGGCATCTACTAAGTGTCGTCTTGACTTTTCCATCTGAAGATGGACAAAGATGATAAATATGACACTTTGTAGTAGGATGTTCAGTGATTTCATCCAAGCTTGTTGGTGTTACAAGATTTGCAAAGGAGGATTTTCTATGTCTTCTCAACTTATTCCTCTCATGATTGATGGATTTGCGTATTGTCCTTGATTGTCCTAGGGATGTCCCTTTGACTTACACTCACATTCTCATCAACCCAATCTAACCTACTTTCTATTACCTTGGTCTCAAAGGAGTGAGTTGTTTTATTAATATTCTTTTAAATCTCATGTGTCAACTTCATGTTGATCATGGAAGAAATTGCACATTTATTTCATATTAAATTATAAAAAACACATAATCATAATAAAACAACGGAGTCATCTAACGAGACGAAGGAATTGCCCGGACGGCCAAAAGTGGTCAGAATCCGAGCAAAAAAATTTCAAAAAATCTTGTAGAGGCAGTGTTTGAATCATGTTTTTGATTGTGGAAATGGATTGAGCACCATCAAAAACATCTAGGACACCTAAAATTTTGAAGTTTAACAACTATAACTTGGATTTACAAAAATCCTTGACGGATTTTCTCTAAATATGACTGGAATTTCCTTAACTTCCCAGGCAACTCCTCCGCCTCGTTAGACTACGCCTAAAACAACTTTTTCACGCCAATATTTTATAAAATTAACTCTTAAATGATAAACAATAATGTTTTTTTATTAAATAAATATATATTTTTAATACAAATACATTTTAACATTAATTTCATAAACCATAAGACAAATAAACATGTTTGCTAATGATTTCAAATTGAATTTGTTTTTTGGAGATATTTTTATATTTTTAATGGATCTAAGATTAAAGTAAATGTATATGAATATTTTTTTTAATTAAATTATAAATAGTTATATATGTTTTTAAATTTATAGAAATAATTATATTTCTATGATTTTTATTGTAAAAAAAAAAATAAAAAAAATTCTTATGAGTTTTAAAGTGAAATAGAGTATTGCTCATTTCTCAAAATTATTTTGAAAGAGCTTGTTGCTTTTATGACAGTAAAAAGATTTAAAATGAAGAACAAATTCTCACCAAAAAAAATTGCAGATAAATAAACAAATTCTCTTCAAATCCCCTAAGTATATAGAGGTTATATCTCATTTTCAAAAGATTGGTCACATGGCCAATCCTCCTAACCTTTTAAGTTAACAAAATTATGGGAATTTTGAAACACTACCCTTAATATTTTTGTAACATAAAAATAAAATTCTAAAAAGTCTAATTGAACATTTAATCTAATAAACCAAATTGATTAATTTCCTTAGTGCACGAGTTTGACCTCAATGGATATTAATCATCATAATCAAATATTAAATTTTTCTACTACCAAATTCATGAGTGAGACTCCCTTGCTTATAGGAAAAGGGATCCCCTCCACACAAAAATTTTTTTGATAAAGTTTATGGAGAATTTAAACAACATAAAAATAAAATTCTAAAAAATTAGAATTGAACATTTAATCTAATAAACCAAATTGATTTCCAAAAGAAAATCTAATAATTGAAATAATTTCCTTAGTGCACTAGTTTGACCTCAATGGATATTAATCATCATAATCAAATATTAAATTTTTCTACTACCAAATTCAAATTCATGAGTGAGACTCTCTTGCTTTTAGGAAAAAGGATCCCCTCCACACAAGAATTTTATTGGTAAAGTTTATGGAGAATTTAAACAATTAATCTTCTATAGAGAAACACATATTCTTACATATAGAGCTTTCTAAAATACTTTTTACCTAAAAGCTCACTCCATACTTTTTACATAATAATTAAATATACAAAAACTTATTATTTTATTATAATAATAATTTAATCTTAAAAGAACAATTAAATTTAAAAACAAAATTCTATCTTTTTACTATTAAAATTAAAAATATTTATATAATATTGTTTCAAATTTCCTTGAAATTAGATATATAACCTCCTAGTAACACTAACTAAACATTAAACTTTCCATATAACCTCTTACTAACCCCATTAAGTTTTCGAGAGGAAAATTGTGAAATTCCCTCTCCTCCTTAAGGAAAACCATAAAAGCTTCCATTTCGTTGGCCACTAAAATGTCAAATATGAATAATCTACAATTGGCAAAATATGATATTCCAACACATTGGTAAAATATGATATTCCAACACATTGGCAAAATCATCCAGAAACATATTACAATATGGCGCAAGTCTTACATTCATGCTCACCGACAAACCATTGGGCAAATGCACAAATCACAAATCCATAAATCTATGAAATAGAGTACAGGCATGCCACATATGATATTCCAAGACATGCACGCAAAATGCATCATGTTTATTGCACATATTTTATTAATTAAATGCCCGAATATCTCAACTTCACCATGAAGTGAAGTTTTATTGAACTTATGCACAAATCCATAAACCGAATAGAAACCAAACCACTGCCTTTGTCTCACCTCCACCGTCGGTCATGGAGACCCCATGTTCCTTGTGTAAAATGGATATGTATCAACTGGACAAAATTCTTGTCTAATTCACTCACTGTCTTTTAGTTTCTCCAGCATCCTTCCTCTTCGCTCTTATGAAATATGCCAGGATTGCAGTTTTTTATTTCTTCAACAAAGTTTCTTGCTCCTAAGTTTAGGGATTCGCTTCATATATTTCATTAGCAGGCAGTGGGAGGTTATGTTTGATAGCAACATGTAATTGATAGAAACGACAATTACACCTGCAGCATTGGCCATTATCACATAGCGCGTGAAAGACCCCTTGATGAAGGAACATGATGTCATTGTAATCCGTTTGAATTCCAGGATGAAAGACCCTTCCAGTTCCATGGATAACTCCACTCACTTTGGTCGAGGCATTAGTAGAAAAATTCAAATGGGCATGGAGAAATAGCAAAATTGAAACCGCCCACTACATATTTTAAATTTTGAAATTTTGAGCGGTAAACTGCAGGTTGAAATTTTTTAAATGTACTGCTTACAGGTGCATTGGTTGAGTCTATTTACAGCTGCCGATGTTAGACGTACACAGGACGGGACGAGATTGGATAAAAAGTAGGCCGAAAATTGCGACAAAGTGCGTACGTCGAAGCATTATCAGAAACTACGTCGTTGCCGGAATTTCAATGTTATGGACGTATGAACATCCATAGCAATGTCACATCACACTCCAAAAATTCGCATTATAGAAGATGGGGTAACCATTAATGGCCCAATAGCATGGGATCTATTGGTTGCCATGCGCGCTTCGCCTGCATCTAGTAGTACGGTAATTAGAATTTCAATGCGCGATAATAAGCTCTGTGATTCGCGTATGCTTCTCATGCCTCTCACCACTTGCAGTCCGTACTCGTTCAAACAACACGCCCATTCCGACAACGTACCGAAAAGCATCGAAAACCGAGCAAATGCCTGAGATTAAACCTAAAAAAGAACTATTATAACTCTGTCACTCTCATCCCCTACAGTAACTTCGAAAACTTCGAAGACGAAATTCCCGTTTCACCAGTAGAACCCTACTGGCTTTATCATTAAGAACGCAACGGGGAGAAGCAAAAGCTTTACCTGCCATCTACACGCGAGCAATGGAGCGCGCTTGGCCCGTTTCATCCCTCGTTCGAATCTGCGGAAGCTCAACAACAAAGAAAACATCCGGGACAGCGACGGCAGAGGTCCTCCCATTCTTGGAGGAAAACATTTGCTAAGATAAGTATATCATGTCCGCAATGTCTCTAGATTTAGAAGACGACATACCACATTTCGCTACCAGAATTTCTAATTTTTATGTGTTTTAGGTTTTTGTGAGTTGTTACAGTATTGTTTTTTAACGTGTGAGTGGTATTGAGTTGTATTAACTATTTGGATCTATTTTTTAAGATTTAAATTCATACTATACATTATAAATATATAATTATTAAAATCAATAAAAAATAACGTGTGAGTGGTATTGAGTTGTATTAACTATTTGGATCTATTTTTTAAGATTTAAATTCATACTATACATTATAAATATATAATTATTAAAATCAATAAAAAATTACAGTGCGAGATTTGGGTTGTGCACAATCTCACGCCCTGCGCATCCTTCAATTTCTATCATTTTCAATCTTAAAACCAATGTTGTAACAAAATCAACCCTATGTGCTTTCTGGTGTGTGCTTTCTGGTGTGGTGGCCAGTTAGTAATGAAAAGTATGGACATTCATCCAGAATTTGGTATATTTTAAATGGCCGTAGTCTAACTAGCATTGTAGGGAAAGTTATGAAAATTCTGTTATATTTAGAGAAAATTTAATAAAGATTTTTGTAATTTCAAGTTATAGTTGTTAAACATCAAAATTCTAGATGTTTTAGACATTTTTGATGGTGTTGAATCCATTTCCACCATCAATGATTCAAACATTGCTTCTACAAGATTTTTTGAATTGTTTTTACCTAAATTCTGGCCACTTTTAACAGTCCCGACAATTCCTTCGCCTAGATAAACTCCTTTTAAATAAAAACGTGTTCAATGATCAGGAGGATGATATTTTAGCTTGTTTATGAAATCAAAAATTTGGAGAGAGATGATTAGGAATTGATACGTTGTTGCTTCATTGTCTAACTCACGATGAGGTAGAGCCACTCTTAAATATCTAACATAGTAGTGTTTTTTTATTGTCCAAAAGATTATCTATGTAGGTAGGTTCTTTTTGGCTAATTTTTTTTTTTTATTGTGTTATGGTGGTTAAACATTGTATTAATGGTAAACAATTTTATGTATTTAAGTTATTGTTTTTTTTATGTATATAACTTTTTTTCTAATTTCATGTATTTTGTTATGATTAAAAATTTATTTTGTAAAAATGTATTATTGATTTTATGGATTGTAATTCTTATTTTCTTAATAGTAATGGTTGTTGATTACTTTATGAAATGAGTTGAAGCTATAACACACTATTTTTTAAACACTTTCTATCTGGTTTTAGTGTCCTCAAAAAATTTGTTTATGATAATGACTAACACTTTGAAGATAAGCCTAATTTAGTTAGCTCACTCTTAGGTTTTGAAAAATAGTATTTATCTTATTATTATTTATATGGTAAGATTAGGATCATAAAATAGGGTCAACAACTCTATGTACATAAGTTATTGCTTTCCCATGTATATAATTTCTTTCTGTGTCACTCATTTTGTTATAACTAAAATTTTATTTTGTAAAATGTACCATTGATTTCATGTTGTGTAACTCTTGTCTTCTTAATGATAATGGTTGTTGACTACTTCATGAAATGAGTTGAAGCCATAACATAGTACCTTTTAATCACATTCTATCTAGTTTTAGTCCTCAAAAAATTAGTTTATGATAATGGGTAACACTTTGAAAATAAGCTTAGGTAGCTAATTCACTCTTAAATTTAGTTTTGAAAATTAATATTTATCTTCTTATTATCCCTAGGGTAAAATTAATATCATAAAATTAAAACCACATTAAAATTATTAATAAAATTCTTAAAATATTACTCAATAAATTATGAATAAAAACAAAGTCTATTAATAGTACCTCTGTTTTTTTCAATTTTATCGACCTATAAGACCTTTCCTAGCCCTTTCATCAACCTTATCGCCCTATACACTTGGCACATATTTACATGACCGAAGCTTCTCCCTAACACGTGTAATGCACTCTACTTTAATAAGGGTTAACATTACATTACTTATTTCTTTTATTAAATTAATTGAATTTTATTCTAATAAACTTTATTTAAAATTATAATATAAATATATTGAAATTTAATAAATTTTTATTTTTAATTTTAAGAAAATATTATTGTCTTCTTTTAGTATTTCACATAAAAATGGGGACAAATGTGTGAAATGCGGAATTGATCGGGAACACTAATAATGGGTGGGTGCCTGATTCGTGAAGTCGTGTATCAAACCTTCAATGGAATTGGTGAATCCGTAGCCCCAATGGCCACCGAAACAGGGCTAAAAAAAAATTTGTATGCTTTTAATTATAATTAATTAAATTTTTTATTTTTATTTTTATTATTTTTTTAATATTAATTAGATTTATTTTAAATGATTAGAAAAAATAATTCAATTCTTACAAAATAGTACACACCCTCCTCATACTACACAAAATCTAAAAAAATATATTTTATCATCAATAATTATACTATTTTTTTTTTTTTTTTATATTTTATATATATATATATATATATATATATATAATATTAATTTTTAAACTATAATGATTAATTATATATATATATAGTTTAAAAATTAATATTATATATATATATATATATATAATATTAATTTTTAAACTATAATGATTATATATATATATATATATAACAATTGATTATATATATATATATATATATATATATATATATATATATATATATATAACAAAAATACCTATAGTATTAAAGCTTTTCAATTTATAAAAAAACAAATTAAACTAAATTAACAATGTATGAATTTAATAGTGTTTTTAATATTTTATTTAATTAGCGATATTTAAAATATAATGTTATCTTTCTCAAATGGTGTTTCAAATGTGAATATGGCACTTGTAAATGAAATTATATAACCATCCCATATTGTTCTCTAGGTCCATATAAGTGAGGCTAGACTGCATTATCCATAATATGCAACATTTCATAACATTAGCAAGGAATTCAAGAAGATAGTATCTATAAATTTAAATTTAACCCATTTCTTTTGCAAAGAAGTTATGGGGTAAGCTAATTTAGAAAATCCCTCTATGAATCTACTATAGTATCCTATGATACCCATCCTTAGGGATTGACTAGTGAAGAACGACCTTTACCTTTTCGGGATCCACCACTATTCCTTCTTTAGATATCACATTTCCTAGATATTGTATCTTATCTTGACAAAATTTGCATTTGTTGAACTTAGTGTATAGTTAATGTTCATGTAAAGTCTACATATTTATAGATGTTGTTTGTGCTTCTGCAATGTCTTCGAATAAATCATTGTATCATCTATAAAGATTAATATGGATTTGTTTAGAAATTTGCTAAAAATACTATTCATTAAGCACATGAAGGTATCAAGTGCATTCATAAGTCTAAAGAGAAGCATTGTAAATTCATGGTGTCTGTATCAGGTTCAAAAAGTTGTTTCCATAATGTCTTCTTCTTTAATCCTTGCTGGTGATAACCAAACTTGAGATATATTTTAGAAAATACACTTGCTCCCCTTAGTCAAATAAATGATCAATCCTTATTCTTAATTTTCAATTTATTCTGTTACTAATAATTAATGCATAACCTAAATGTTTCGTCTTTATTTTTGACAAATATGACTCGTGGACCCCGCGGTGAAACACTTGGTATGATGTACCCTTTTTAAAATATTTTTTGTAACTGCATTTTTAACTCTATTAATTCTAGTGCATTCATCACATAAGGTGCTTTTGATACCAAAGCAAATCCTTGTATGAATTCTATAGAAAAAATTATGTCTCTCTTAAGCAGTGGACTAAGAATCTCATCACGAAATACATCTTGATAGTCTCGAATAACTTCCAAATCATTTAAGGATTTATATTGTTTATCTTGTGATTGGTCTTCCACTTGAATGACAAAACACTAACATCCTTTCCTTGCAACCCTCTTTAATTGTAAGAAGATATTTGTCGAATAGAAATGGGCTTGGGTATGCCATTTACAATCTAAGTTTCTCCAATGTCTAGGGTGCAGGTAACAATTTTAGCAAGACAATTAACAATTTCCTTGTTCCCCTCCAACGAGGCATCCCTACCAAAATTTCATGTGAACCTAGCGACAGAATGTCGAAATTCATAGTGGCTTAGTTCCCATTTGGAATAACAGGGCAAGTCTTCACCCCATTAATAATTTTTCATTTAGTGCCAATATCCAAATAGACCAACCATGAATTGGTATACTTTTCACAATTTAATTTACATTTTTCTATAATCTAGTGACTAATATCATTGAAACTGGCATGAGGGTCTATCAAAATAGAAACATGTTGATTTAAAATTGTACCTTCTATCTCCACCATGGTGAATTAATGTTCTTCTTGGCACTCTTCCAATGTTGTGTTAATTCGTGGAATATTCTTGGCCACATCGTTAATGGTGGAAGCATCTTGAATATTTTGTAGATTTTGCACAAATCTTGTATTGTAGAGACAATTTTATAGAAGATGGGGTTCTCCACAACCCTAACATTTTAAGGGTTCTTTATCCTTCCCATTAAATCCCTTATTACTTAATTATGTATGTTTGGATCTGGTTTGAGTCTGTTCCAAAGTTTGTTGTGTTTGATTCTTATTTTTACTAAAATTTCAACTCTCGTTGGCCTTACCAAACTACTTAAAAAGTCCAAGTTTTCCTCCATTTCCACCTCGGGAAAATCTATCCTTCTTTTTATTAGTCCATGATTTCACGTTTTCATTTATTTACTTAGCCCACTAATAACATTTTTTTTTTCTTTTCTAATGGGATCATCCATTATTTTGGGATAATCGTATTCAATTTATTCTTTGAAAGAAAGGGGAAGACAATTAATAAAACATTGCACTTTAGCTTGTTCTTCTAATATATATGACACATATTTCAAAAGGTGAGTAAATTTTGTCACCAACTCATCCATTAACATTTGGTCAAGTTTCAAATCAAGAAATTCTTCAACCTTGTCATCAAAATAATGTTAAGTTAAACATTTTCCCTTAAAAAGTCCCTAAAATTCCTCCGATTTAACTTTTTTATTTTCTAAAGTATGCAATGTTATGACTTCTTCCCACCACAAGGAATCTTTTCCCTATAGCTATTATGTAGCTAATTTATCTTTTAATTTAGTAGAACAATCATATACTTGAAAGTACCTACTAATAGTATGAAACCACGCCTTTGCTACTTCTTCAAACTCCCATAATAGGTTAGGGGTATGATCTTCTTGAAATGTCCTTTTAGTTCCATTTTTGACTTCTTTTTATGCATCAATTGAAATTTTTGTGAATTGTGCTCTCCCCCCCACATTTAGCTTCGTTACTTTCAGCCACCTCATCCAAGGTCTCCTGCTTGGATGTCTCTCCTCTGTCCTCTTCCTCACTTGTAGTTTCCACAGTCTTGGTATTGGATTTGTTTGTTAGGATTTTAATGAGTTTTTCTTATTCTACACTAACTTTTAACAACTTCTCACATCCCACACAAAATTTCATTAATGTTGTCCTCATATCTCTCACCATATTCATTGATTCCATTGCAAGCACTTGTTCTTGTTCACCTAGATGTACCGAGATCCCGCCTTCACCTATGTGAGTGTCTCCCTATGGTTCTACCATCACTTTTCCCTTTTTCTTAATCTTCTTATTTTGTGCAATAACAAGGATTAATTTTATTAAACAAGTCATAGTCAACTCATTGGCCAGAGTGTTGCAACTTGTTTTTCTATGATACCATATGTAACATTCCTCTGAAATCACTGTGGAAACAACTATGAATTACTATGAATTATGGAGTATTTTTTTTAAATTATAATACATCCATTATTTTCCACATCAGTAGGATGACCCTTGAATTATACTTTGTAGAGGTAAAATGCCTTATTGATTTCCAACATTCCTTTTTGTTTATCCAACATCAAGTAACATTGTATTGTCTCTACATTTTGAATTTGGCTTGACACCCAAACTTGGTTGGACATGGTATTGAGCTTTACTTCATCACTCATGGACATTATATGAGAAATTTTCTTACATATTTGCTTTTTTTCTAATGTTTCCTTTCACAATATTAGGGCCATGTCTATTCTATATTGTTGGTCTAGCATAATCCATGTCACATACGTTGTATTCACTCAAATTTTTATTTTTATTTTCTTTTCAACTGAATAAATCATGAGTTTTTGTTAATATTTGTGCATTTGGATTTCCCATAGCGTTGTACTTTCATTTTACCTATCGATAAGCATTCTCTATAAAAGGGTACTTCTAGCTAAATTCAACTACCAAGGAAAGCAATACTCTTGCAAGGACCTTAAGTATTACTAAAGTGCCAACTAAACTATATGTTCTTTTTGCCTTGTCTTCTATTGTACATTCCCATGTAATAATACTTGTAACTATTTAATTTCTTATGTTGGTGTAGAACTATACTATGCATTAATATTTAATCTACAAGGGTTCTAGTAATGTTATTACTTGGCCCTTGGTGTTGGATGTGGTTCGTATAGAAGTTTCCTATTGGTATTCCCCCCATAGTGTATTACACTTGACACTTAAGGACTCGAGGGCACAGTCCATGAATTTACATGAGCAATCGAGAGAAACCACGTCCCGAGGATTCATGTGATGACCACGTGATTTCCAGTAATAGGGTAGTGTGGAGGGTGGCGATATGTTTCAATGATCTAATGGTGTAGATTTTCCTTTCCAACCCTAACCCTATGTTTTGAATCCATGTCCCTCTCATTGGTTCTTTCCACCTCTTTGGTGTGGTGTCGTACCATAAGGGAAGCACTATGAATGTCCCTGGTAGACTTGCAGTTGTGGTTTCAATCAGCATCCATGGAAAACACACCTCCCATTCGGTTCTCGTTTTAATCTCGACACTATGAGAGGTAAACTCTTAATCTGAATAGCTACAAGATTACCTTTTAGGAATAATTTAACAATCTCTTCTTTTTCTTATTGATTTCACCTAGTGTCTCTGCCATCAGGTGTGTGGCGCTTCTGTGTGTTTTGCCCTTCTAAGATTTTTTGGTACACCATTTGCCTACTTACAGGTAACATGGGGCTTTTTTTTTGGGTTGTGTTGTCAATTAATTATTCGAGAATTTTCTCCAAAGGTTTAAGGATTATTGGGGCTATTTATTCTTCTTACAGGGTTTTCTTGGAATTATTTTGGAATTGTTTCTTACCCTCACAGTGGCTACATGTACTTATTTAGGTTTCTCATCATTTTTTTTCTCACAGGGTTATGAAGCAATTGCAAGCTCGTCTCACAAATTTTTCTTTGAGCTTGTTCTAAGGATTCTACCCCTTGCGCACTAATTTCATTTTACTTCTTTCTTCCCTTAAACTATGTAACTGTTTTTTCTTTCCTAGTACAATGCCCTTGGTTTCCTCCTCACCACTGATGAGGCCATGTAACTCTTATAGGAACTGACAATAGGGTTTTCCCAAAATTACAGGTAATACATTGTTTTATATAAGGTTTTTATTTCTCACGCTATATTCTTCTATTATTTAGAATTTCTAGATTACCATTCTATTCAGACTTCATGGATTGCATGTATAATGTTATTCAATCTGTTTTGGCTTCATAAAAAAATGAGGCAAGCTCTCAATGCTAATCTCTATACAACATTTTTGCATGTTGGTTATTACGATAATATTCGTGAATCCTCTTCCTAGTTCTCGCATGGTTGAATATCGAATTTTGGAGTCTATCTCAAATTTTGTCATTATAGTTATTGTACTCTTAGGGAGATCTATTTATAAAGAAGTTTATCGCCATGTTGGTGTGTACCCTATATGGGTGGCTTTAGCTAGGCGTGACTCGTATGTATAATGCTATGGTGGAATGTCAGAGCCCTTTATGGGTCGATTTATTATCAATGTGTTCTTTGAATTAAAAGATAAAATGTGAACAGAATTGAAAAGAAGGAGATGTAGCTCACAGGTGTGGCCTGCACCTGGAGACTACACTCACAAAACAGAGAGATCACTCTCGTACACTCTATTACCATCAATGAAAAGATTACATCATTAAATACAACTCTGGAAATCAGGAAGTTGCAACCACACTCCTAAACTCTAGGAACAAATCCTAAACTAAGGAGATACGTTACAACTATGTAACCATTTCTCCATTAATACAAAATAATATTAATTATTTTCAACTCCCCCCCTTAATGGAGAAAGGGTTCTCCTGAACTCCTAACATCCCTCTAAACAATTCAAATTTCACTCGTGCAAGAGGCTTTGTAAAAATATCAGCCACATTGTCACAAGTTTTACAATATTCAACAACAATTTCTTTTGACTGTATTTTCTCTCTAACAAAATGGAACTGAGTGTCTATATGTTTGGTGTTTTTGTGAAACACTGGATTGTATGCCAATTTAATGGTGCTCTGGTTGTCGCTTTTGATGGAAGTGGGATTCTTCTATTCTTTTCCTGCATCTTTGAGAAGCCTTCTCAACCAGATCGCTTCACATGTCGCTGCACACAATGCTTGATACTCAGCTTCACACGAAGACAAAGCTACAATACTCTGCTTCTTGTTGCTCCATGCTATGACCCCGGATCCTATGTTGAATGCGTAACCTGTGATGGACCTTCGATCATCCAAGTTACCTGCCCAGTCTGAGTCTGAAAAACCTGCTAGAGTAACATCAGATGCGTCAGTGTATAAAATACCATAATTAACAGTACCACAAAGATACCTCAACACGCTTTTTGCTGCTACCCAGTGACTTTCAAGCGGTTTCGACATGAATTGGCTCAACACACTAACAGAGTATGCCAAGTCAGGTCTGGTTGTTGTAAGATATATCAAGCTGCCAACCAGCTGTCTGTACATTGTAGCATCAACCTCTTTAGTGCCATCGTCACTACTCAACTTCAGATTCTGCTGCAAAGGTGTCGCTGCTAATCTACACTGATCCATACCAAACTTTTCCAACAGATTTTTGGCATACTTCCCTTGGGTAAGAAAAGTTTGCCCAGTATCTCTGCATACTTCTAATCCCAGACAGTAATGAAGGCTTCCGAGATCTTTCATCTCAAAAAATTGTGCCATAAGCCTTTTGATTCCTCTAATTAAATCATCTGCATCTCTTGTTATAATCATGTCATCCACATACAAAGAAATCAAAATAATCTGCCCCTGATTATTGTACTTGGTATACAAATTTGGGTCATTTAAACTTCTATGAAAGCCATGCTCTAAAAAGAAAGAATCAACCTTTTTGTACCAAGACCTGGGTGCTTGCTTTAAACCATATAAAGCCTTTTTCAATATGCAAACAAGATGTTCCTGACCCTGCTTTACAAATCCTTCTGGCTGTACTAAGTAAATTTCCTCTTTTAAATCACCATTTAAAAATGCAGATTTAACATCAAGCTGGTGTAATTCCCAATTACATTTAGTAGCTAAAGCAATAAGCATTCTGATTGTATTTAACTTTGCTACAGGTGCAAAAGTATCATCAAAATCTATACCTTCTTGCTGTGAATATCCTTTTGCAACCAGCCTAGCTTTTAATTTTTCTATGCTTCCGTCTGCATTCATTTTTGGTTTAAACAACCATTTACATCCTATGGGTGTTTTATTCTTAGGCAGCTCAACTAAATCCCAAGTATCATTTCTAAGAATTGATTCCATTTCTTCATTCATTGCAGCTCTCCACTCCTTAAATTAACTAGCTTCTTTGTAATTAGTGGGTTCTACAATGGTTAAAACCTTTGACATCAAAGCATAGTCTCTCAATTTTAATGGTAATTGAGTCTTCCTACCTGATCTCCTTGGTAGGGGACTTACCTCAAATTTGTTTTCTTCTGCTACAACTGGGCTTGCATTATCACCTTCTTGTTGTTCATATTTTTGCTCTTCTTTCTGCTCCTGCTCTCTTTCATCCTCGCTGCTTTCCTCCAACAACAATGGAATATGCCAATTATCACCAACATCATCTTTCCCTTCCTGTACCTGTTCATGAAACACTACATCCCTGCTTGCAAATGTCTTACGAGACTCAGGATTGAATAATTTATATGCTTTGAATTCTGTGCCATAACCAACAAAGATGCATCTAACTGCTTTAGGGTCTAATTTCTTCCTATCAGCTTTGGGTATATGGGCAAATGCTTTTGACCCAAATACTCTTAAATGGTTTACTGCTGGTTTAAATCCATATAGAGCTTCAAAAGGGGTTTTGAAGCCAAGATACCTGGTAGGACTTCTGTTCTTCAAATATACAACAGTGTTAATAGCCTCTGCCCAAAAACTATTAGACAGACCCTTACCTTGTAACATGCTCCTTGCGCACTCCACCAAGGTTCTATTTTTGCGCTCTGCAACTCCATTCTGCTGTGGTGTGTGTGGCACTGTATACTGCTGAACAATCCCGTGAGATTTGCAGAATTTCATGAATTCCCTTAGCTTGTATTCTCCCCCTTGATCAGATCGGAGAATTTTTATACTCTTACCAAACTGTTTTTCCACCAAGGTTTTAAATTCTATAAAGCACTGGAAAGTCTGACTTTTCTTGTTCAAAAAATAAACCCATGAATATCTAGTGCAGTCATCAGTAAATAACAGAAAATAATATGCTCCTCCTAGCGACCTTGTCTGCATAGGTCCGCATACATCAGTGTGCACTAGTTCTAAAATATCTGTTTCCTTCCTCTTATCATGCACAAGAAACTGTTCTCTATGCATTTTTCCTAAGGCACAACCATCACAATTTAACTGAATATTACGAAAGATAGGGAGCCCCTCAACCATACCTTTCTTCTGCAATAACATGAGGTCCTGCAAATTCAAGTGACCGAACCTCTGATGCCAGAGTTGTTCGGCTGTCGATCCTCCTGCAACCATGGCTTGCTTTGGTATACTTTTTGCATCCAGTCTGTATAGGCTTCCAACTCGCATGCCTGTTGCAACTATTTCATTCCTGCAATCCTTTATCACACAATGAGTCTTGAAGAACTTGACTTGCATATCTTGATCAGCCATCATGGATACAGATATCAGATTTTTCTTAATTCTAGGTACATATAAAACATTTTTAAGGTGACTAATTTTTCCATTTGGTAACTTGACTGAAATCACCCCATAACCTTTAATCTCGTATCCACTATCATCTCCTAGGTATATTTTTGATCCATTTATACTTTCTTCAAGACTATCAAAAAATTCCTTTTTACCTGTCATGTGAGAGGATGCTCCGGAATCGGCATACCAAATCTACAGTGTCTGGCAATCCCGCTCCGATGAGAAAATTTGGCGTTTTCAATACAGCCGAAGAATTGATCTGATCAAAATTGATCCGATCTGCCTCTCCCGGATAGATCTGCAACTTCGCCGATCTGCACCCCTCACAAATCGCCAAACGAAGATGAGGCTTCCCGTAGATTCTTTGAAGGTGAGTTGGCGCTTCCCCGTGCATATTGGCGCATTCCCGAGCGAAAAATCCGCGCCAAGAGAAAATCACTTAGAGTAAAATTTGCTGGCATGATTTCCCCCTTAAATTCCGCGCCAATCTAGTATTCTGGCGCGGTGGCACGCTTAATAACCGAACAGACGCGCCAATCTAGAATTCTGGCACGCTCCCGAGCCAGAAACCCGCGCCAACCCCCTTCTACTCAGGAAAAAAAAAATTCCGAGTCCGAGCCAGGTGTTCTGCAGTCCACCTGCTCATTTGAGCACAGAGTTCTTATGTACACGCGGCTATAGAGGCACTTCAAGCCACACAGGCAATTCTACCACACAGGCAAGCTAGTTACAAAGGCACTTCAGCCACAAAGGTGATAAAAGATCAGGCTCACCCAATCTGAGCTCTGATACCAAGATGAAATGTGAACAAAATTGAAAAGAAGGAGATATAGCTCACAGGTGTGGCCTGCACCTAGAGACTACACTCACAAAACAGAGAGATCACTCTCGTACACTCTATTACCATCAATGAAAAGATTACATCATTAAATACAACTCTGGAAATTAGTAAGTTGCAACCACACTCCTAAACTCTAGGAACAAATCCTAAACTAAAGAGATAAGTTACAACTATGTAACCATTTCTCCATTAATACAAAATAATATTAATTATTTTCAACTTTAAAAACCCTTTACTTTGTTTTCTTGTTATTCCCATTATGATTTACAAGGCTTATTTAATATTCCAAAATTACTTTATGATATGAACATGGTGAATTTGTTTTCAAAGATTTCAACTCCTTGTAAAGTATTGTAATAAATTTTAAAGGATTCTCTCCGCTGCGTGGCTTCATGGATTATCTTTATACTTTACTATCTTGTGCATCTTCTATGTCTTTATTGTGCATCTTTTATACTGCGTCGTAATTTGTTTTCCTTTATCTGAAATGGGACTGCTTCGTCTCCAACTTCTTATTTCTAGTATCGACGGGTCTATGATTTCATATTGTTTGCACCAGGGGCTTGTCCAAAATGATTTGAAAAATATTTTAGAGTTGTAGTTAACATGGAAAACGGTTTTTGTATTCTATGTTTCGCGTAACTTCTAACTACTGTTGTTTTTGAATGAATTACTACTCGATATTTTAATTCACAAATTTAGCTAGCTCAGATAACAATGAGCCAATAACTCCAACAATTTATTATGGATTTTATTTCAGGTGGCTAGAGTGTGCGTATGATCTTTTTTCTTTCACATAACTCATTGTTATTTACCAGTAATGTTTGGTGTACCCTTTTCTTCACGTTTACTTTCCTTGAGTTAATTCTCCTCATAAATTGTAGTAAGGGATCTTATTTGGTGCTAATACTATTCGTTCTACCTAAATTATAATACTAAGAAACAACATAGTTATATGATTTCTAATTCGCTAGAAAACTTGTTTTATTTAGTGTAATCTCTAATAACTCATTTCAATATATTTTCTTTTCTTGTGAATTTCATGTATTCGTGTATGGTTCAATTTCCTTATTTTCTTACTTTTGATTCCATTCTCAAACCTGGTCATATGCCAACATAGTACATAAGAGTTACCCTATTCCGTAATCTATAAAAAAATATGATATTTATACTAAGTTTTTTCTCTGGAGTAACATATTAGAATCTCCTCCATTTTAGCAGAAATGGATCAACATATACTTGTTATTTACTTAGATTTAAAAATGAACTTGATTATTAGTATAAATAATTTATTGTGACCTATGAGAAAAGGGAAACTAACTTTGCTACAACAATATTTAAATTTATACTTAGCATATCCAGATCACATCCATAAACTAGGCCTATTGTGCCTAAGTATTCACATGTTTTTCCTATTTTTTTATTTTTATTTTCGATGGATACCTATACAAAAAAAATCTCATCCTTAATATAAATACAAGCTCTTTAAGACAGGATTCAATTTCCTTTGCTAAATTATTTATCCATCTTATCACCAATACAATATGCATAGTTAGCACAACCTCTTTCTATTAATCATGATTTATCAAACACTTGAAATTTAAAATTTCATATAAGGCTTTAAAAGATAAAAATACCAAAGTCTTAACTGGAAATATTTTTTGGGAAATTACTTAGAAACTCGGCATATTCCTCCTATCCATGAACTGTATCCTCCAGTTCTCCCTTGAGCTAAGATGTCCTTTCCACTGGAATCAACAATCTCATTTATTCATAAATGATATCTTTTATAATTTTCCTTCCCAACAGAGTTTTGGTAGCAACCTACCTTTTGGGTCTACTAACCCAATGCCTAAGCCTTTGTGTTTATTTTTCCTTTTTTCGGAAAAGGTACTTTCTTTTTTCTTTAAAACCTCCCTTTTTCTCTCGCAATGCTTTGTTTTACCCTCAACTTTTATGATATTTCTCTCTCATCATAATAAATCTACTATTTTTCAATTATTTCTCCTGGGAATGTTAGGAGACTTTTAGGAAACGAACAACTTGAATTATCCATCCACAATTGTTTACAATTCTTAAGAACTCTTTTAACTCTAGTGCCCTTCTCTTGAGTTACTTCTCACAGTTTATTTATTAATAAAAATATATCTAATCACATTAGATTTATTTTCATTTGATCATATTGTTCGACGAATTCAACATGGCTTTCTTAGCCATCAAAACCTAAAAATAATCCAGGTCTAAAAATAACCAATCTTAACATAAAGAATAGAGGGGTGTTACATATTCCCCCCCTTTTTATTCAACACCATCCTTGGTGTTCATTGTCTAATTGTTCCCTCTGGAAAGGCTTCTTGCATGTTACTCTCTATCTCCAAGGTAGCCTCCTTAGGTGTAAAGTGTCTCCATTCCACTTTATCCTCAGCGACGGTTCGATTTTGGAGCAAGATCTCTCTTTGATCTAATATGAGAAGTGGCTCTACCAAGAAGTCTCCTTCTAGTTCCACCTGTATCATATTCCAATTAACCAATTAATTGCATGAGAATTAGCATGAACATATTTTTTTAACAAAGATACATGGAAAACATTGTGTACTTTTATATGGCTGGAAAATGCCATTTGATATGCTATTGGCCCAACCCTGTCCAAAATTTAAAAAGGTCCAAAGTACCATGGTGCCAATTTGGTATAGGTTTCTGTCCTTAAGGTGATTTTCCTTGGTTTAACTCATTATGTACACATGATCTCCAACCTTGAATTCCTTGTGAGTCCTCTTTTTATCAACATAACTTTTATGTCTATCTTGTCTAGTTTTTATGTTCTGTCTAATTTTCTGCACCACCTGTTCCATTTCTTGTAATGCATCTGGTATTAACCTATCTTCCGGCTGGATCCAAATGAGAGGTGTGTGGCATTTCCTTCCGTATAAGGCTTTGAATGGGCTCTTTTTTATTGAAGCTTGATAGCTGTTATTGTAGGAAAATTCTGCTAAATGTAGAGAATATTCCCATTTAGCATGTTTGTCCATGACATATACATTTTTAGCATGTCCTCTAAAATGTGATTTGTCCTCTTTGTCTTCCCATCCATTTGGGGGTGATATGTACTGCTAAAATTTAGTTTTGTACCCATGCCCCCAAACAAATATTTCCAAAATTTTGAAGTGAATTTAGCATCCCTGCACTACCATTTTTGGTATTCCATGTACTCGGAAAATATCCTTCATTAAAATGTTTGTAATTTGAGTTGTCCAATAGGTATATTGTACATGTATAAAGTATGTTGTTTTACTTAAGGTATCCACAACTACCATGATGGAGTCATGCTTTCATTTTGTTTTCGGCAAACCTGTAATAAAGTCCAAGGATATCACTTCCCATTTCCATTTAGGAATGGGTAGTGGGTTTAACAGTCATGTTGGGTGTTGGTGTTCTATATTCATCCGCTGACATTCTAATCATTTAGACAAGTATTCTCCTACTTCCTTTTTCATGCTAGGCTAGTAGAATTCATTTCTTAGTATAGTTATCATCTTTTGATATTTAGGGTGTCCAACATATGATTTCTTATGATATTCATATAATATTATTTGTTTTAGAACACTTACATCTAGAATATATAATATAGTCTGTATATTAGCAACTTTGATGAGTTTTCAACATAACCTGGAATTGTTATCTATCGTTATTTATGTTGAATTATCAGATAGTTATGATCCTCCTATTTTGAATTTCTGATCTTCTCCATAAAATATGTATTGAAACTTCTAATAGATGTTGTTCTTAGAGCATGTGCATGTCTACTTAAAGAATCCGCTATTTTCTTTTCTTTTCCTTTAATATGTTTGATATCAAAGTCAAATTCACTAAGAAAACCCATCCACCTAACTTATATAGAATTAAGATCTGGTTGGCTGAAAACATATTTCAAGCTAATATGATTTGTTACCAAGGTGAATTTTGTTCCCAACAGATAGTGCCTCCACATATTTAAGGCGTGTATTACAATACTTAATTCTAAATCATATACTGCATAGTTCTTTTCATGTGGTTTTAATTTCCTAGACTCATAGGCCACTACTGAATTTTCATGCATCAAGACTCCTCCTAAACCTTCCAAACAAGCATTTGTGCATACAAAAAATACCTTTTCACAATCTGAATTTTTTCGAATAGGATCCATTGTAAGCAAATATTTTAGTTGGTCAAAACTTTCCTCGCACTTGGTTGTCCACTCAAACTTTGTTCCTTTCTTTTGTAAATATGTGATAGGGTAGGCCAGTTTAGAGAACCCTTTATGAATCTTTGGTAATATCCTATAATTCCCATAAAAGATAAAACAACTAAAACATCCTTAGGTGTGGGCCAACTCAGAATAGCCTTCACCTTTTTAGGATCAATAACGAGACCCTCCTTTGAAATGACTGGGCCCAAATATTGTATTTTATCATCATAAAACTTGCATTTACTGAACTTAGCATATAATTGATGTTCTCTTAAGGCTTGCAGCACCAATCTCAAATGTTCCTTGTGTTCCTCTTCATTCTTGGAATACACTATAATGTCATCTATAAACACTAGCACAAATTTATCAAGGTACTTACTATGTACATGCAATAGCCCTAGTGAAAATTCCATGTAATAAAAGTTAATAAAGGAAACATAATAACCACACATTATGGGACACTTATTCCAAGCTCAATGTTGGGTAAGACATCCTAGTGTGGGTGTTCATTTGTTTATTATGGCTAAAGAAATTGGAAAAGGCAATGGATAAGGCTTTGGAAAGGCAAATGGAATTTTTGGCACATTTATTTATGAAAATAATGGAAATTAGGAGAAAAGGAAAGTGAAAGGTCACAAGTTGCATGCAAGGAAGAAAATGAAGAAAATAGAAGCCTAATTGATAAAAAGGTTTCTGAGGATCAATTGGTGCTTTTTGTGAGTGTTACATTTTGTTAGTTCAGTTTTGGAACTTTCTCATTATTCTCTCTCTCACTCTTGGACACTTAGAGTTTTTCATGGAGCACTTTGGCATTGGATCAAGAAAGAAAAAGAAGGAAAGAGGAAGGAAGGAGTAAGCAAGGAAGAGTAGGATCAAGCAGTTACAACAAGATTCTTTTTAGGTATCGATTTGCATGTGCGATTTACTTGCTAGTTTTGGCATGCATGGTATTGTATGTGGTTCTTTGCTATCATGGCATGGGTTTTTCCAGGTGTGACAATGTTTTTCAGCCCAGACTTTCCATTTCCAGATAGCCACGGTGTGATGGGGTTCTCATGTTTTGGTTGAGATGGATTTCCGAACACATGGCTTAGTAACCCCTGAACTGGACTACGGGTTGTGGTAAAGCTGAATTTTTTGTTGCCTCGATGGACCTAGGAATCCTCGAATGATGATTAGAGGGATATATGGTAAATCCTAGAGGTGGGTGCTCTCCATCGAGCTTAGTAATCCCGGGATGGGATGTATGGTAAAACCTAGAGAGTGGAGTCTTAGTTTAGGGCCTAGTGATCTGGTATGGATTATGGTAAATCCTAAGAGACTAGGAGACAGGAAAATTCCTCATAGTGGGCCTAGTGATCTAGTGGAGATCATGGTAAATCATGTTATTACATGTTTATTGTTCTGGCCTAGTGATCTGGTGTGAATTGCAGTAAAGTCTTGTTTCTATTTATGTGGGTGAGGTGATTTAACCTTGGGATGCCCTCGTTGGTTCTTTTGGTTTGCGTCCCACATTAATTCTTGGAATATGGCATGGGGGTGATTGGCTGAAGAGAGGTTTGGCTCAGTCGATCTATCGTCAAGTGGAACGTGGTAGTCCCATACCTGGTTGGCTTTTGCATTCATTAATAATAGGTTCTTTCCTTGGTATCCTGTGGGTAAATGTACTAGTTTATATGTGGATTCTATGGTTGATATGTCCTTGATATTTATGTTGTTATTATGCTATTTGTAAGCATCTATTATGATAGTAATCATGTATGGATCTCCTCATGTTTTGATTTGTAAATGAATGAATAATGTATCTATGACATAATAGGTGATAATGAAGCTAATGATATAAGGGAAAAATGCTTCTTAGTGATTCTTAGATAAGTATGAGGCCCATATGTTTAGATATGTTGTTTAAACCTATAGATTACATATTTGTGACATGTTTGACGAAATTCCTGTCATGGCTAGTAGGGGTCGAGTCTAGAGCTTGTCAATTTTTTTGCAAATGTATCATTGTTTTTTTGTGTAAATTCATTTGTAAACCTATCATTGAGTTCTAGGTAGCAACCTGGGCTCTGGTGCTGAAAACGTAGCACAAATATCAGAGTCGCAGGCACATGAATGAGAAGAAAAGTACATGGAAACTCAGTTTCCCTTGTTGTGGGAGCATTTGGAGCCTTTCGAATGCACGTTGGTCCATAACAAGGGAGTGTCCAAGTGTTTGATGCATTAAAACTTCATTTGGTCTCAGGGGCTAGTTACCTGAGTGGTTAGGATGGCTCTTGGGACTTATGTTTCTAATGTAGAGGGTTTGTGTGGTGTGCTTCCGTCAATTCCACTTCCTTAAGGTCACCAAGGAGGTTGAATCCCATTATAGTGGCCTCTCGTTGCATATTTACCCCTCTTGGCCAGTTACTTGGGCAGATATGGGATGAGAGTGTCACAGAGTGGTATTAGAGCATGGTTCACCCCTTGGACTGGATGGGCAGTGTGTATGTCGGTCATGTATTCATGTGAGTTGCATGTGTGTTAATCATCCTTGTGGTCTATATGCTTGTTGCATATGCATGGTGTTGGTCATGGTTGTAGTGATATCACCATGTGAAAGAGGATGTTGTCGTTGTGAAGTGTGTCATCATGAGTGTATGATTGGTTACATGTGTTTATACTTGCATATTATTAGTGTACATTGGTATGTTTTTTTTGTCATGCATGAGGTCATGGTATGTGTAGTTGATATGGTCATGCATTGATGACTGGACTCTAGCTAGAATGATGTTTAGGTGTTGATACACCTATTTTTATATGTATATACGTTGTTATGATTATGTTTGTACATGTATTACGCTAATTTGGTTGATCTTGTATATGAAATATCGTCCCTAAATTTTGCTAAGGTATGTTGGTTTATTGTGATTTGGTTTAGCCGACATAGTATGCCTTGCAGGAAAGAGATCAAAAATGACTAGCAAGATGGTAGAATACAAGTATTCTGTATATGAATTAGATGAGTAGCATGGTGTTAGGCACTCTTCTGATTTAGTAAACACATTGAGAAGCTTGAAGAAATAAATAAGGAATTGTATGGTGGGCAATGACAAAATCATGTAGGCACAAGAGAAACAAGCAAAGGTTAATGCAATACTCGGACCTTCAAAGTTTTTCAAAATTGCAGTGACAGGGGCCACTTCAGATCAACCATGTGTAGGAGGATAGAACTAATGAGGCATATGGAAGTAGGTCTCATGGTGGTCATAACTCGGATAACGATGACAGAGTGAGAGATGACAGGTTGTTCAATACTTCAGACAGGAGCGGTGATGGAGACATGTACTACTCTAGTTTTAGTTCTAATAGGAATTATGATAGTCATTGTTATCATCCTTACAGGAGGAGTGATAGGGGATACTTTCCAGATGATATATATATATATATATATATATTTTTTTTTTCTGAATCAGGCTAATCTATTATATTACAAAAAGTCAAAAATTACATCAGTATTACAACAGGGTCTTAGCCCTGTAACTCCTGTCGAGAGATTGACAGTTTGCCCAAGTTTAGACATATCCGAAATTGAACAGGTACAAAAATTGGGGCGATGACAGACTAACATTACGACACATGACATTGCTTATGGCCGACACATAGAACATATGGATAGCCAACACATAGATTTTGAAATCTGGACTGAAACCAAACACATACAGATAACGATGAGCGAAAACAGAGATAAGCTTTCCCTTCCCGGCCACTGTGAGCGAACTGTTGGTTGAATTATTCATCGTCGGTGGTATGTGGCTCGTCCTCCACTTTGCCCCTGAAGTGCTTGGGGTCGTCTGAATCAGAGAGCAGGATCCTCTGAGCCAATTCGCTTGGGCCCGCAAGGGCAGCCTGAGAGTCTGGGGAAGAGCTTTCCTTGATTGGGCGTTGCAGATCGATAGTAGGCACCTGCATATCAATTGTGGGAACAATCCCTTGAACCGGAGGAGGGTTTCTCTGCGGTGCTTCCACTTGACCTCTAGAATTACCACAATGCTCAACAGAAACCGAGACGATGAATGTAGAATTTGCCAGAGTGCAGGGTATTCTATACCTGACAGTGGGATGCGCTGTGTGACCACATTCCATGATTTCGCCATACCCAGGTGCCCTGCCACGGCCTGCTGCCCGACCCGAGGAGCGGTGATGGTCCGAAGTGACCTCAACTGAGGAAGAGGGAGAAATTGCCGACCTCTGAGCAGAAGCTCGACCCCTTGAGCTTCCTCGACGGCTGCTCATTCTCGGACGCTCGCGCTGCATTATCAAATTTGCCAAAGAGCAGGAAAGTCCCTGCGCAGTCCCCCACAGAACCAGAGGATTTTCCAGTGCTGCCGCTGAGTGCCCAAACTCTATGAAAGAATGCGGGAAAATGACAGAGGTTTCTGGCCTTTGTAGCGCCATCTCACCAATTCGCAGGAGAACCATTAAGACTGAAAGGACTGGAATTAAATTTCGCTGAGGATCGACCGCCGTCACCCTTAAGAAACCATCTGCCAGGTACTGCGTGGCTCGTCCGGGCTGACACTTGCCCATGTGACGAGCCTTTGGGCTGCTACGCGTATGAGACACCCGCATCCGGGAGGGAGAGGTCTTTTTGCACCAAAGAGATGCAGTCCTTTTTGAGTTGATCATCATCTGCCATATCCAGTGAGCCTGAGAAGTATGGTAATAGCTGAGAAACACCTTGGTTAGCCATTCTATCTGCTACCTGGTTTGCTGTTCGTCTTACATGCTGGAAGGTTATACTTTGGGGATTTTTTAGCTTTTCCTCCAGGGATTCCAATCTACTGAGCAGTCTCCAACTTGTTGCGATCTTGACTGCAGTAGCCCCAGCCTGTATTCTTTTAGCCGCTGCTATAAGGATGAGAGAATCTCCTTCGACCTCGAGAGGGAAGAAGTGCTTTTGTTCTGCTAGACAAATCCCTTCCCAGAGTCCTTCCAGTTCTGCTACATTGTTAGTGTCTTTGCCTATTGAACCATAATAGATGTGTAGTAATGCTCCTGTGTGGCTTTTGAAGACTCCTCCAAATCCGGCAGGTCCAGGATTTCCTTTAGCCACCCCATCAAATTTCAGCTTGTATGAGTTGGTTGCTGGTGGGGACCAGGATGACGGGGAGGTGGAGCTGATTGGGGGACGGGTGATGACCTTGGCTAAGAGATTCCATTCTATCAATATATTACACTCCTGCTGAGATTCTGGCATGTCTGTATCATACCAGGTTCTTATGGCTAAGGTTTCATGTATGTTTTTTTTGAAGATGAGCCACAGAGCATCTATTGACCGGTATGTGTTGTTGAAGATTCTGTAATTTCGTTCCTTCTAGAGAATCCAATACAAAAAGCCTGGTATGAGACTCCATAAAGAGTTGAGAAGCTGGCTTTTGAACGGGTTCTTGGTCCATTTCCTGATATTTTCCGTTATATCCTCCATCCTTGGTTCCCTTCTCATGTTGCATTTCTCAACTTTCTCCCAAAGTTGCTTAGCTAGCGGACATGTTTCCATTAAATGACTGATGGTCTCAGAGTTGAGATTGCAATTTGGGCATCTTGATGGCCCAATATATCCCCGTTTTATCAAATTGTCCCATGTAAGAATGCGTCTTTTACTTAGCAGCCATAGGAAAGTAGAGATCTTGGGCCATAGCCCAGGTAGCCAAACTTGTCCCCATATTTGATCTTTGTCCGCTTGGAGGTCTGAATAGCGCAGTTGATGGGCTTCTTTAGTGGTAAATGTGCCTTTGGGTATGTGATCCCATGTGAGTTTGTCCTGCTGGTTGGAGTAACGAATTCTTCGGTATGTGAGTTCCTGATCGATATTAGAATACGTTTCTCCCTACCAATCCCTCTGCCAGATGCTCACTGGTTTCCATGTTTGGTAGTCATGATGTGTGGATTGTTGCCAGAATTGGTGAACATGTGTGAGGTTCGCTTGCTGCATATGTGTTTGCCAGAGAGGCTTTTGAAATAAATTTGCGAGTTTAGGGAGTTGCTGCCACGAATCCTCCCAAAACCTTGCTGTCGTGCCTGAGTGGATTTCCCAGAAGCTGTGTTCTTGAATGAAGTTGCTGTGCATCTTTGCAGTGTTCCAGATGGGTGATCCTTGGGTTGTGGAGCTGATTCTTATGAGATCGCTCCATTGACTTCCCGGGGCATATTTTGCTTGCCATAATCTAGCCCATGGTGAGTGAGGTTTGGAGATCCAGTTCCACCACATTCGTGCTCCCATTGTATTGTTGCTTTGAAGCGGATCCCGTAATCCTAGTCCTCCCTCTGATTTGATTTTGCAAACTTCTTTCCAATTAACAAGAGCCCATTTTCGATTCAGTCCAGTGGAGCCCCATAGGAAGTTGCGCTGAAGGTTGCGAATGGCTTTAAGGACCCATTTTGGTGCTGCCATGATGGAAAAGAGATACAATGGCATTGCTTGTAAGACCGATTTGATTAAGACAAGTCTGCCTGCCATATTTAGAGCACGGAAAGTCCAAGATGAAAGCTTTGATTCTAGTTTATCAAGGAGAGACCTCCAAGAAGCATGTTTGATGGCTGAATCAGAAAGGGGAGCTCCAAGGTATTTGGACGGCAAGTGGGAGATGGTGAACCCCAAAATTCTGGCAATATTCCTTTGCGTTGAGGGGGGGGTATTGAAGAAGAAGAGTTGAGATTTCGAGGCGTTAATGGTAGTGCCAGAGGCATCGGAGAAGAGGGAGTAAAGATTTGAAAACAGAGGCTTCTCGCGAGGATGGATGTCCGAATAACATGGTATCATCAACAAACTGCTGGTGGGACAGAGGATTGAGGCCATGAATGGAGATACCTTTAAGAGCTTGAGAGGAGACAACGGATTTGAGAAGCCTGCTTAGTCCTTCTGCCATTAAAACAAAGAGAAAAGGTGAAAGTGGATCCCCCTGCCTGATGCCGTGAGAGGGACGAAAAGGAGATGAGGGAGAACCATTCAGCAAGACAGAGAAGCTGGGAGAGGTGATAAGGTTCATGATCCATCTTGTCCAAGTTGCACTAAAGCCAAAAGCTAAAAGCATTTTGTGAATGAAATTCCAACTGAGCTTATCGAAAGCTTTAGAAAGGTCTAGTTTTAGAATCATACCTGGTTTTTTGAGAATCTTTAATGAGTGAATTACCTCATTTGATAGGATTATTCCATCCATAATCTGCCTGCCTTCTACATATCCCGTCTGTTCTGGAGAGATGAGTAGGGGAAGGAGCGGTTTGAGCCTGTTCGCGATGACCTTTGAGATAAGTTTGTAGATCACATTGCATAACGCGATTGGTCTGTATTTTTCCGGCCTGTTTGGCTCTTCTCCCTTGGGTACCAGTGCTATGAAGGTGGTATTAAGGGCCGGTAGGATCCAGTGCATGATTCTGGATTCCTCAATGAGTTCCCAAACCTCAACTTTGATGAGCTCCCAAAATTCATGAAAGAAATTGGCGGTGAATCCATCAGGCCCAGGAGCCTTTCCATCTTTGAGCTGAGCCATGGCTTCTTCAACTTCCTGCAGTGACGTGGGCTGAAGCAGTTTGTTATTGTGATCCTCAGTTATGATGCGAGGAATGTGCTGCGTGATGGCTCTGATTGCTTCATCCCTGTTGTCTATGGGTTCTTTAAGAATATCCTTAAAATATCCTGTGAATTCCCTCTCCATGTCTTCATGTGCTTCGATTCTTTCACCTTGTTGATTGTTGATGAAGGTAATGTTATTGTGCATTCGCCTTTGGATTGTGGTTTTATGGAAGAATTTTGTATTCTTCTCCCCCTCTTTTAGCCAATTGATTCGGGACTTTTGCCGCCAGAGAATTTCCTCTTGTTTTCGGCGCTCTTCAATTTGGTTCCAGAGTATCTGCTCCTGTTGAGTTTGTTCATCTGTTCTGCCTCCTAGAATGAAAGTTTGCTGAAGTACTTGCATTTGCTGCTCCAATCTTTGGCGATTTGCCTGTATATTACCAAAATGTGTGCGATTCCAAACTTTAAGAACTTGTTTCAAGTTTTTCAGCTTTTGTTGGAATTGATACATCTTGGCTCCCTCTGGCGGAATATAGGATGTCCATGCTTCGTTGACCACTGCCTTAAAATTGGTATTTGTGAGCTAGAAGGCTTCGAATCGAAAAGGTCTATTGCAACAGTTACCTGGCCTGGACCATTGTAGCAAAATTGGCCAGTGATCTGATCCTCCTTGGGGAATAATGGAAGCATTGAAGTCCCCTCCCAGGTGGATTGCATTATCCGAGATGAAGAATCTATCGAGCCTGGAGGCAATATGGTGAATACCTCGACGCTTATTAGTCCAAGTGAAAATACCATTGGAGGTTGGAATATCCATAAGTTGATTGGTTTGTATGAATTGTCTGAGGGCATTGCTGTCACTATCAAGCCTGATTCGTCCTCCTTGTTTCTCCTCCATGGATGTTATTATGTTGAAGTCGCCACCGCCGATCTAGAGGGGAAATTGCCTATTTTCATTGAGGATGGAGATCGTTTCCAGAAGGTCTAGTTTTTGCTGAATAGCCTGCGGAAAATATACATTTGAGAGATGCCCATGGATATTGGTGCCTATAAGGTGGAAGGATGCTTGGATAAGATGAAGGGTGGCATGGAAGTCATATAATGAAATAATCTGCGGGTTCCACAGAATGGCCAGACCGCCTGAGGCTCCAGAGGCGTCTACTGCAATAGAGCTGCTTCCTGCCCAGATCTTGTTTCGAATTCTTTCAATAGCTTCGTTGCTGCTTTTAGTTTCTTGAAGAAAAACTATGGATGGTTTTTCTTGTTGAATCAGGTTTTTGATCATTCTATGTTTTGAGGGACTATTGAGTCCTCTCACATTCCAGGAGATGAGCTTCATGTAAACTGAGGTTTAGGTTTATAGAACTTAGTCAACTTAGGGAATCGCCCCGATTCCATAAGTATTTCACCTACTATTATGGTCCTCTGAAGGTCTGTTTTTCTCCCCCTTTTCTTGGTTTCTTTGAGCACCTTTTTTCCGTCCCAGGGGCTGCCTCCTTGTATGCCAAGACTTTTATTATGTTGCACTTTGGTCAGGACTCCTTCAAGTCTGTCTATCTTCCAGGGGGGAATTGAATTGTATTCCTTTTACTTGCATGCCGTTTCAAGTTTGAAGATGTCAAGACCATCTAGGCTGACATACACCTGATCTTCCTCCATAACAATAGGAGAGCTCTGTTCTTCCTCATCTGCTTCTTCATGTAGACTGAGAGCTAGAGTTGCATCTAGTTCCATAGCCGAGTCTTGCTGTTTATTATCCAATATAGATTTTGTTAGGATATTCCGACACATAGGATATAGTTAAGTTCAACTTGGTCTAGTATAGAGTTAGGTTAGAGTTAGGTAAAGTGTGTTTCTTTACCGTTGTACATTTTGTAACTTACAATCCGACGGTCACGATATGTAGTGATCCGACGGTTCACTCTCACCTCGGTATTACCGACACTTGATCCGTGGCTTGACACCCGATTGGTCCATGAGTTCTATTTAAAGCGCATGGAGGGTCATTGTTCGGGTAATCCGTGCATGAGAGAAGCTTATGTAAATTTTCATTCTTTGATTAATAAATTGCCTGTAGTACCCACGTTGGGACAGGCCGTGGACTGTTTCCCTCCTTGCACTCTGAGGGTTTTAACCACGTCAAAAATACTGGTGTATTGATTTGAGATCTGGTTGTGAGCGGTGTCCTTTTGGTATTCTTTCTGTGGAACTTACCCTGTAAATTCCTACATGGTATCAGAGCTATTTGAGGGCCGCGTCCGTTGGTGATCCAAATCTGAAGCCGGTAGAACTGCATGCGGCTGTCGTTTCCTAGATCTGCTGTTTCTGACTGCTTTCGAGCCGAGAGGACTGCTCTGTTGCGTTCAGAGCATCTGTTCCAGTGAGGAACCCCTTTCGTTTCATGCGAAAAGGTTTCCGGTAGCCCTAGCTGCGTCATTTTTCAGATCGGGAGGTATACAGTTTTTTTTTTTTGCAGTTTACTGTTATTTTCTCTCTGCTTATTTCGGTCTCAGTTTATTTAGCCTTTTTTTTAACCGGATCTATACCTTTCATTTCTGCGTATGCTCTTTGCCCTGCGACTTTGTGCGATCTGGGCAAATCAGAAACAGAAAGGAAGGATTTTTCTCATGCGTATGCTCTTTTCCCTGCACCTTAGTGTGATCTCGGAAAATCAGAAACATTGAGAAAAATATTTAGTTTTTCGGCTAAAGCTAACTTTGAGATTTTTTTTTAAATTTTTCTAGTTTTTTGGCTAAAGCTAACTTCGAGCCGTAAGGTTCGTTTTTCTTTGCATATTCGTGTTGGGTTTTGTGTTTTGTAGGGAAAAAGAGCTTTCTCAAGGCAAGCACGCAAACCAAGGCCCCCCCCCCTCTCTCTCTCTCTCTCTCTCTCTCTCTCTCTTAAATTTTTTGTATAGATCAATTGGTTCAAAGCTATTTTAAGAGAGTAGAGGTCTTGGGTTCAAGTCTCCATTTTGTGGGGGCGGATTTTTTCATTCCCGCACATTCGCGCACTTTGCCGGCAACGTCAACAATTTTTTTTCAAAAAGCCATAACTTCTTCATCCGGAAGCCTTTTTCAGAGCCGTTTTTTTTAAAACCGCCTATTTTTTCGAGATCTATCCATTGGAACACTTACTTTCAGCATCTTCAGCTTCAGTTTTAAAAAAAAATGGAAAGTCCATGCCAAGTCATTCTTGACAGCACTAACTACTTCCAATGGGTAGCCTACATGGGAGATTTACTTAGAAGTAAAGGTCTCTACAGAATAGCCACAGACCAAGAGAAGAAACCAAAAGATGAAGACAAGGCGGCAAAATGGGAAAATAGACAAGATCAAGCACGTGGTTTGATAGGGATGTCTGTTTCTCCTGATCTTAGATTCCACATTGCAGAACTTGAGACTCCTCATGAAGCATTAGAAAAACTTGCTAAAGTTTTTGGGATTAAAAATGAAATTAGAGCCCATCAACTTGAAAATGAGCTGCTTACTTTGGATCCTAATAATTTTTCTTGCATTGAAGATTTCTTGTCCAAATTCAAGACCCTTAGATATCTCTTGGAAGGTGTTAAAGTTAAGAAAGAAGATGGTAACCTTATTTATTCCATCCTTACTAAGTTGGGACCAGCCTACTCTGTATTTGTTTCCACTTTCCATTCTACAAGGGAAGCTTTCATTTGTCAAGGACAAGACTACAAGGCCCCTTCCTTTGACTCCTTTTGTGATTCCTTAATAAGAGAACAAGAAAAACTCTTACACCTTGGTCTTCTTAATCTTGGAAACTCTTCCACGAAAGCGTTAGCCGCCCAGCAGCAACCAAATTCAAAGAATCCTAAGAAGTCATATCCTCAAAAGAATGGTCCTAAACCATCTCAGCCTCAAAATGAAAGATCATTTCAGCAAAATGATAAGACCAATAAAAACAAATGGAAGAAGACTGATAGACATTGTAACTTTTGTAATCGAGATGGCCACTTAGAATCTAAATGCTTTAAGAAGATGGAAGCCTTGGAAGCCGCAATGAAGAAACATAACATCCATGTGGAGCCTACTTCAACTTCAACTTCCGGAATGGCACTTTCTGCATGTCATTGTCAATCATCTCAGTCTGGTTATGCATTAAATGTATCTTCTTCTTCTTCTCATTCTCATGAGTGGCTCATTGATTCTGGAGCCTCTTGTCACATGGCCAAAAACCAAGCCATGTTTTCTTCTTTAAATGATTGTAACACCAAAAATATATATATTGGTGATGATAGATCTCTTAATGTTGTAGGGACTGGAACTGTTCATCTAGACAATGGTCAGTTTAATGATGTATTATGTGTTCCAACCTTATCCTGCAACCTTCTATCTGTCTATCAGATAACTCATTCAGGTGAAGGTAAAATTGTTGAATTTTCACCTCATGATGTTGTAATCAAGGATCTAAAAGATCCTAAACAGATTCTAGCTACTGGTCTTGCTGATGATTCCAAAAGGTTGTATAAGTTTCACAACTTTGGGTCATCCAATCTTCCCTCAGTATTTGTTGCTCATAATGATGAAGTGAGCAAACTTTGGCATGAGCGATTTGGTCACTTAAACTATCGCTCCCTTCAGCATCTATGTAAAGAAAATATGGTGACAGGTCTTCCTATGGTATCTTGCAGAGATGGTGTTTGTTCCGGATGTGTACTCGGAAAACATCATCGGGACAGTTTTGACAAACGTGCCTCTTGGCACGCCTCAGCCCCTTTACAGCTTGTGCACAGTGATTTATGTGGTCCTCTTCCTGTTGCTTCATTCTCTGGCTGCAAGTACTTCTTAACTTTCATTGATGATTTCTCCAGACGCACTTGGGTATACTTCTTAAAACTCAAGAGCGAAGTATTTAACACTTTTTTGGCCTTCAAAGCCTTTGTTGAAAAACAATCTGGACATCAAATTCTTAAGCTAAGAACTGATAATGGTGGAGAATATGTTAAAAACACATTCATCAACTTTTGCACCGAAAATGGAATTCAAATGCAACATACTGTTCCATACACTCCACAACAAAATGGTGTAGCTGAAAGGAAAAATCGCACCTTAAAGGAAATGGCTAATTGTATGCTGCAATCTAAAGGACTCAGTCTTAGTTTTTGGGCCGAAGCAATTAATTGTGCAAATTATATAATCAATCGCACTCCTACTAAGGTTCTAGAGAATATCACTCCAGAAGAAGCTTGGAGTTCCATTAAACCAGATGTAAGTCACTTTCGTGTGTTTGGAAGTGAAGCATGGGCCCATATTCCAGATGAAAAGCATAAAGCTTTAGAACCTAAGAGTGAGAAATGTACTTTTGTTGGATATTCTGAAGATGTAAAAGGTTATAGACTTATTCCATTTAAGTCCAAAAATGTTATCATTAGAAGAGATGTAAAATTTGATGAAAATAAATCGGCCTGCGAGCCTAGTCCGGCGGATGTGCCACCTCTTCCTATCTCTTCTACTTTTGAAAACATTTCTTCTTCAGATGATGAAAGCGAGGATGATAATCCTCCCCCACCTTCTCAGGATCCTCAACTTCCAAGATGGGTCCGTGCTACTCGGGATGCAGCAGGTGATCTTGCCGGTGATCCTACAGATCAGCGACGTACACGTTCTCAGTTTGAAAGAGCCTCTTCTTTACTGGCTCAAGCTCCAGTAAATCATGATCCTGACACTTTTGCAGAAGCTTCAGGCCATCCACATTGGGAAGCAGCTATGAATGAAGAATATCATTCATTGATGACAAATGATACATGGGATCTTGTTCCTCTACCAAAGGGACGCAAACTTGTTAGATGTAAATGGGTTTACAGAACCAAGTATGGACCAGATGGGAAAGTTGATAAACATAAAGCTCGTCTCGTTGCTAAGGGCTTTTCACAGGTTGAAGGCATTGACTACACTGAAACCTTCTCCCCTGTTGCCAAAATGAACTCTATCCGCCTTGTTCTTTCCCTTGCTGCCTCTTTAAAATGGGAAGTCCATCAGATGGATGTTAAATCTGCCTTCTTGCATGGGGACTTGCAGGAAGAAATCTATATGGAACAACCCATTGGCTTCATACAAACAGACTCCAGCCTTGTTTGTCGACTTAAGAAATCCCTTTATGGCCTCAAGCAAGCTCCTCGGGCTTGGTATGCCAAAATGGATAGCTTTCTTTTAGAATCTGGCTTTTCTAGGTGTCATTCTGACAATACTGTCTACACCAAGAAAGTGGGCAACTCTCTTATCATCCTTGTTCTTTATGTTGATGATCTTATTCTTACTGGTAGTGATCCCAACCTTATAAACCATGTGAAGTCCAGCCTTAAAAAGAAATTTGAAATGACAGACTTAGGACACTTACACTATTTTCTCGGTCTTCAAGTCTTGCAATCCCAGGAGGGTATTTTCCTTTCCCAGTCCAAGTATGCTTGTGATATTCTTCGTCATTTTCACATGGAAGACTGTAAGCCAGCCCCTTCTCCCTTTCAGTCTGGAGTCAAACTTTCAGTCTCTTGTACTTCTCCTGAAGTTGATGCTACCTTATACCGTCAACTTGTTGGAAAACTCTTGTATTTAACCCATACTCGTCCTGATCTTTCCTTTGCTGTTGGCCTTGTTGCTCGTTTTATGCAAAACCCCCGTGAAAGTCATTGGAAAGCAGCTAAAAGAATACTTCGTTATGTTCGAGGTACAGTACAGTTTGGGATTCATTACAGTGCCAAAGCAGCTCCTCTGTTAGTTGGTTTCACTGATTCTGATTGGGCTGGTGACCCTGATGATCGGAAGTCTACTGCCGGTTATGTCTTCACTCTTGGTTCAGGACCTATTACATGGGCTTGTAAGAAACAGGCTGCCATTTCTCTTTCGTCAGCAGAAGCAGAGTATCGTGGTGCCGTGGAAGCTAGTAAGGAAGCCTTGTGGCTTCGTCAGATCCTATCAGAGTTTGGCTTTGAGCAGCAGCATCCAACCACACTTTGGTGTGATAATCAAAGTGCCATTCAGCTATGCAAAGATCCAGTCCAGCATCAGCGCAGCAAACACATTGAACTACACATGCACTTCATCAGAAAGCTCATTCATGACCATGTTCTTGAAGTGCAATATTGTCCAACAGATGATCAGGTTGCAGACATCTTCACAAAGGCTCTCACAGAGGCGAAGTTCACTAAACTTCGATATATGCTTGGAGTTCAGGAAGTTGTCACTAAGGGGGGATAGGCTCTAGTGCCTCCTTCCTTCTCCTATTGTGTCATATTTGTAAATCCTTCAATCCTATCCCAAGTTGTTCTTAAGGGGGGATGTTAGGATATTCCGACACATAGGATATAGTTAAGTTCAACTTGGTCTAGTATAGAGTTAGGTTAGAGTTAGGTAAAGTGTGTTTCTTTACCGTTGTACATTTTGTAACTTACAATCCGACGGTCACGATATGTAGTGATCCGACGGTTCACTCTCACCTCGGTATTACCGACACTTGATCCGTGGCTTGACACCCGATTGGTCCATGAGTTCTATTTAAAGCGCATGGAGGGTCATTGTTCGGGTAATCCGTGCATGAGAGAAGCTTATGTAAATTTTCATTCTTTGATTAATAAATTGCCTGTAGTACCCACGTTGGGACAGGCCGTGGACTGTTTCCCTCCTTGCACTCTGAGGGTTTTAACCACGTCAAAAATACTGGTGTATTGATTTGAGATCTGGTTGTGAGCGGTGTCCTTTTGGTATTCTTTCTGTGGAACTTACCCTGTAAATTCCTACATATTTCCCCTGTGAGGAGGTGAAGGGACTAAGATCTGAAACCAATTTTGCATTTTCCAAAGAAGGGTTAGGGGTGAGGTGAGAAGAGGCGGGATCTGAAGACTGCATGGGGCCTGAGGGGTTGTGGGAGGATGAAGGCATAAGAGGCTTCTTTAGGGGGTCAGAGCTGGGTTGGTCTTGCATAACTTGCGAAGCGAGAACCGAAAATCTGTTCTGGGAGTCGGCTTTGAAGGCATTGTCCGAGACTACCTGGCTTTTCTTGGCATGCCTGCGGCGGTTGGGAACTTTGGTATAACCTTCCGAGTCTTTGTCAGAGACATCAGATGTGGCTTTGGACTGCGAATTTAATGGACAGTCTCGGAAGAGGTGTCCATGCTCATGACATTTGCGACAGCGGAAGGGGATATGCTCATAATCTAAAGGCTGTATCCATTCAAAGTCATCGTGAAAGAGACTTACCGAATCAGCTAAAGCTTTGGTTAGGTGCATCTGGACGCAGATCCTGGCATACGAAGTGTATTTGCGGGTTCTTGTTTCAGTCGCAACTTTGATGAAGGTTCCAAGTTTGTTGCCAATATCTGCCAGCGTTTCTTCTTTCCAATATTCCACTGGGAGGGAATACATTCTTATCCAGACCGGAGCCCAGCTGAAATCCTCTTTATCAGGGTTAAATCTTGGTTTCCATTCTGTGAGATAGAGACCTGAAGAGTTGAAGAAGTATGGGCCGCCTTCGAATATCCGCGCTTTGTCCTCCACACAATGAAAGATGGCTGTGAAGAAGCCTTTCGGTCCAAGCTGCAGGGTAACTTGTCCTTTGGGCTTCCATTTTGAGGCTATCCAGCCTTGTAAGGCCTTTTCAGTAGGCCAGAATCCCAGAAACTTCCCTATTAGTGCATGATCCTGCATGAATTGGATCTCACCGTTGATGCGGTGGCTTGGCAGATCGACCTTGATACGCTCTGCAGCCTTCGGGATACAGGTGGCCGAGGTCGCCTTTGGCTGTGACGACGAAGCGTTGTTGTGCGCCTCTTTTTCTGTGTTTTCCTTTTCATTCTGTGCTGTGGGTACCTCTTCTTCATTCGTCCTTTGTCCTTCCTGCCCAGCTTCAGGGACTGCGCCAGAGGGGTTCAGAGGTTTTTTATGCTGTTCCTTGTCAGAGATTGGAGTAACCAATGGAGGGGAGGCGGAGCTCTCCCCTCCTACAGACTTTGCCATTGTAGGCTTCCAGCAGGAGTCCGGCGTCGGCTAGGGCGTAAGCCGTCAGAGGCGACTAGTGGTTAGGGTTCTGAAGAGATTTGCAGTCGGTATGCGATTTGCAGTCAGTCATTCTTCCGCTCCTTGATTACTGCTCTTGTTAATGGAAGAGCCACTCATTTTTTCAAAGCTTCGAGAGGACTTCACTTTCCAGATGAATTTAAGAAAGCAAAGCCACCTAATTTTGATGGATATTTAAAGAAGCCGGAAGATGTAGAGGCTTGGATACTTAGGATGAAGAAGTTATTTGAGTTGCATAATTAGATAGATAATATGAAGGCTAGAGTAGTGTAGAGCTACAACTAGGGTCTCTCACACCGCTAATTATTCCACATTAATAAGTCAATCCGGGAACGTTTTGTTATTGCAAGAAGTAGCTCAATCCGAGGCTATTTGTCCGAGTAATGCTTAGTAGTACAGTGTTCAGAAGATCCAAAGGAAAACAGATGCTAAGCTGTAACTAAACTAACCCAAAAGATGGAATCACACAAAACAGTTGATCAGTCAAGGGTACGGAAGCAATAACCCATCCCTCTAGAAACTGATTAAAGAAGGGAAATTAGAGCATGGACTTATAGGTCTGGGAGCTAAGCAGCGTCTTGCTGAGGCTCACTACAGCCTTAGGCCTTCTCTCACACCAAAACAACAAAGGCAGGTAAATAAATCAGCGGAAAGTAAAATGGAACAGCAAAACGGAAATGGGACAACAGTAAATGGAACAACAGTAAAATGGAACAACAATAATCAAATGGAACAGCAATAATCAAATGGAACAGCAATCCTTAATGATTTACGAAACAACAACCATCACCTGTATGTACATGTTCTACACTAATATAGCAATCTGAGAGTATTGAATGATACAACTATGTTTCTAAACAGAATGACGCTACTCTCAAATCCCACAAATATTGTTTCACATAAATCCAATGACAGTAACATTCATACCAGCACTCTGTTACAGAAATGGCTGAATAAAGATACGATTCGACCCTGTGCAAATCCAATTATACAGTGCAGAGTCCTTACATGGAGAAACCATTCATTCATTGATCATAACAGAGCATAGCGTATCGTATGAAGAATTCATCAGATTGCTAAGTAATAAAGATAAACAAACCACACACAAATCACCATATAATGATACAAAAGCAAGTGTCCTTCGGAGCTGGGCCCTTAGCTGCCAATGGTACACTGCCTTAGATTACTCCAGACGCAGAGACAGAATAAACACCAAGTCTTTTATATTAATCGCATCCACAAAAGTATAACAAAATCAGGTCTCAGTGAGACTCAATGATTAAAGTTTGTTCTGGAACTGTAAAATTACAAAAACAATCGTCTCTTTGCTTAATGATGCTGTGCCATTATATAAAAGAAATGACGGAGATATCTAGATAATCAGAGATAAGTAAAGCAGCGATCCCTCAGGATCGAAGATCCTGAGGGATTCGCTAATCGTTCAATCTTTCTTGCGTTCGCCGAGCCGGTATCCCGCATTCTTTTCCTGGACTATTCAATTCCGATTTTGCTTGATCGTGTCCGCATCCGGTTCCCTACTGGAGGAACAACAGTTATTTTTCCTCTGCTTCTCGCTTTTGGGCGGGAACTCCTTGCTTGCACGTCTTCCTGCATAGAAAACGTCAATTATTAGCACTTGAGCTTCCTTTGTCTATTTTTGCATATTTTATCAAAATCCTTTATCTTCTTTGAATTCCTTATGCAGAAAAGGTTACAATTATTATTGAAAAACCACTAGATTTCTTGTCAAAAGCATACCTTCCAGGTGCTCCACACACCCCCCTGCTTACCCTGTTTCATGGCCTCATGAAAACATTGTAGTTGACATGCAAGGCGGTGAGAGAATAGGCCGGAGAAGGGATCTCGTGAGGAGGCCGACAACCGTGATGAGCAACTAGATTATCAAAGAACTGATCTATTTGATCTGCAGGCATCTCATACAAGGCCTGATACCCGGGTGTAGGGTGCCAAATAATTGGGCTGCGAAATCGATACCCCAACCAGGATGGCCCTGCTTGTAGAATCCGTTCCCCATAAAGGTTCAACCAGCTTGCAGCCAGCTCAAAATTCTCATATTTGAATGGTTCCCTGAGCTGGATGCTTGGACTAGAGGTCCGGTATCGAAATTTTGCAACATCGAGGGCAAGATCTTTAATAGTTAGGAAATATTCCAGACCATTTCGGATCAAGTCTTCGTGCATGGGTCCTATTATCTCAATGACACCTGGGATCCTCATAAGACTCCTATGCTCTCTCCATAGCGTCACTGGGTCTCTAGGTTCAGCTCGTATCCACAAGTCTAAGCTATTTTCTTGTCTCTGAAAGGTGTTATAAGCTCTGAGCCATTTTAGCTGATTAACCCCAAATGAGATGAAGGCTTGGAATTGTATATCGCCAACAAAAGGGCCAGGATTTAAATCAGTTTCCTGGCCTAGCACAAGGTTGTGCAAGTAAAACTCGCACAATAACCTTTGAACCTTAACCCCATAATGCTTGCAACAGTCTATAAAATCATTAACAGTGTTGATGTGGATAGGTGCTCCTGCCTTAACGGGTTTTATTTTCAATCTCAAATATCTTTCAAGCAAAAATAAAGCATAATTTTTAGCAGGGGCCCTACAAGTCAAAACGTCATTATATAAGGAACACACAGTGTCCATCTGCTTAACAACACTATCTAATCGACGAGTTACCTTAGCAACCTTTTCTTGTTCCTTCTGCCACTCCTCAAAGGCTTGGCTTTCAGATTGACTAATACTCCGAAGTTGTTGTAATTCTTCGTATTTCTCCCGGGGGATTGCTTGCTCTCTTAGTTGTTCAGCTTCTTGTTGGGCTTGCTTCATCATCCGGTGCAAGTTTCTCGTTTTTGGATCCTTTTTCCATTGAGCCGTAGAGGCCGGGAATTTTGCCTGCAACTTTTTATTGCGCTGTTTAGAGTTCAGAACCCGAATAACCCCTGAGGGTGGTGCCTCTGTTTGGATCTCCTTATTCTCTTTCTCCTTCTTGACACGAATGAAAGGCTGCTAAGGTCCCCCTGCCATTGGAACATCTTGCTGTTCTTCTCCCTTAATTGGAATGTCAGTTTGTTCTCCAGGGTCAGATGGAACAGCAGTCTGTTCCTCTATGTTATTTGGAACAGCACCCTGTTCCTCATTATCATTTGGAACAACAAACTGTTCCTCGGCAGTAGGTCTCCTGATGGGGTTTCAACCAACAAAACGGGTTCTTGTCCTCGGGGTTTTTGCTGTAGTGGCCCTCCTCTGTTTCCTTGTGGTCCTTTGTATTCTCAAATTGGCTTTCAAAATTCGAATTTGCTGCCGGAGCCTGGCTATAGTGCCCAACAACCTCTGCTGTTTCTTTCTTAATTTCTTAATTTCCTTTGCCTCGGCAGAGGGTTTGGCCCTTAAGCCCGCTCCTTCTTCATCTGGGATATCTTCCGGCGTCCTGGGGACAGACTGTCCCTGATTGTTGTCTTCAATTTCATTATCATAACCAGGCAGGTTTTCTTCTCCTGCCTTTTCTGCATGTACTTCCTCGGGTAGTTCTTCCTCTGCGAGACTATCAAGGACGCCTGCTGTGCTGGAGGGCTGGCCATATTCCCCCATATTGGCCAGAACTGCTGCCAATTCCTCCTCACCTACAGGGTCCTGCAACGGGCTACCCCCTGGCTATGCTATTTCTTCTTCTTGATTGCTCTGTTCGGTAACCCTTTCTTCCTCAGAGTGCTCATCTTCTTGATTGTTCTGTTCGGTGGCCATTTCTTCCTCAGAGTGCTCATCTTCTCGGTTGCTCTGTTCAGTAACCATTTCTTCCTCTTCCGACTGGCCAGTCCCGGGCCCTGATTGCTCAGCATTTCCTTAGGAGGGTCCTCCTTTTGGTTCTGGAGGTTCGTCCGCAATTTCAATTGGTTGGGCCATTGTTCCCTGAATTCTTTCTAGCCTTCCTCGTATCCGGGGCAGCCGAGCTGACTTCCTTGGTCTCTCAGGTTGGTCGGGTGTACTAGCAGGTTCTGTGGGTTCCTCTGGTCGTTCTGGCGTATCGGGAGGTTGTTTCCGTTTTGAAGCAGCATGTCTTTCTGCTGCTGACTTCTTGCGTTTCTCTAATCGTTTCGGCGTGCTAGAGGACTGTTCAGGTTTTTGGGGTGGTGCAGCTGATCCTCCTTCGACTATTGCGACCAGTTCCTCCCAAGTGCTTTGCTATTGAGTGAGACTGTGGCTCACTATCAACTGAATCAGCCCATGGTGGCTGACGACTGCATCTATGTGCTGGGCCTTTTTCAGGCTTTGGGCCGCGTCATGTAGTAGCGAATTTAAAAGTGCAAGGAGATTTACAGAACATTTTCCTTTTAAAACAGCTAAAAGTTTCAGGTGACGAGGTCTTACCACGTCTTTTCTCTCTTCGCAGGTGATATAACTTTGTACTGTCTTCGCTAGCTCGGTCCAGGGTTCCCCTAGTGTTGCCGGCAGAACTCCTTTCCCTTTGACTGTCAAGCTTTGGCCTTCGTCCTGGAAAATTTCCATAGCTTTTTTTAATCTTTCCTTCTTCGGCGTCCATATGGGTCCAGCAGCTGGTAATCCTGAGACTTCTGTGATGATATCCTCTGTAACCTCTATCCGTTTTCCTCCTACTATGGAGTAATTTTCCTGCAAATTCTGCAGGAATTCCAACGCCACGGCTTCATTTGATTCTTGCAGGCGGCTGAAGTAATTCAACCATCCTACGTTTTCCAGGATTTTGCGAGCAGCAGCAGAAACTGTCAGCTTGTGGGGTTCGCTTCGGACCGTCTTTCCGCCCATGATTCTACTCAGAAATGGAACAACAACTACTTGCGGTGTTTGCGACGCAGAGAGGATGATCCTTGCCAAGTTTTGGAAAAGATCACCGAGCATGCAACGAAACAAAAGATCGTGGATGGCAATTTCCGTAGAGTGGAAGCATCATACCGTTAAACCATATCATTCCTTCGTACATTATCTCGCCCGAATGGTGTGCAGCCACGTAATCATGGAGTAATGAGATTACCTCCCCCCCGCGATCTGATAGGCTGTCCCCAGCCGTCAAAGAGAGGAGCAGCAGCCAGTCGAAGGTCCAATCATAAAGTACAACATATGAAATTATGCCATGTTTTAGAAGAACAACGAAATGCCGAAACCGAGGCAAAAAGGTAGATCGCGTTTTATATAAGAGCCTGCGTGATATAATGAGAAGCTAGGGGATGGGACGTCTGTCAAGCGTACGAAGTCTCCAGTGGTCACCGTCAGTTCCGTTGCCATGATTGGTGGTAATAAATATTCATGCGATATATACATCAGGTGTGACATATGATCTTTGCAAAGGATAAGAGACAGAAAAATTTAATATCATACCTGTTGGTGTAATTATTACGACTTCTATGCCATTAACAGAGCGCTGCTGCCAACAGGTGTTCATAACCTTGGCAGAGTTGTTTGTTTCACCCTTCGGAACCATGATCCTTTGTGTATATTCTGAAGAGTGATTTGTCAAAATGCAGGCCATTATGCTGGCTTGGTGACCAGATAGCCATAATGCCATTCACAAGGTAGGCGTGAAACGTGGTCAGGCCGGCTCGCGATGAGACCTCCTATTCCAAGGTTTGCTTGTTAATTTACCTTCGGACCATATCCCTGGTGTGGTGGCCGTTATGGGAATGCCACTTCGCTTCCACCCTTATAATCATGGTAGGCCGGCTCTTAATGAGACCCCCTATCCTGCATTTGACAATTTTCATATTTTGTTTTTGTTTTCTTTTGCAGAGCACCTCTCTTGTTTATTTTCACATAAGGGTGGTTCCGCACTCCTTAAGAGCGGGGAATGGTGGAAGAAGTCTTATGATCCCAACAGATAGATATAAATCGTTCGTTCTTACTCCTAAGTAATGATCAAAAAATATTTTTAGGGGAATCGTCATGATAAAGATCACCAATGACAATGGCACCGGTAAATGACAATGACAGCGAAGATGAAAAGTTCACGTCCCTCCTCTTGTCCTCTTATACATACTGGCTTCATAGTGATAGCGATTTATGATGTGCTGATTTCGGTATATCATGGTTTATGTTCACCGCATAAGTTCATTGCTGTATCTACAAGATTGAGGAGAGCATGGGGGCAGAGCATCTTCCATAAGGGCAAAAACATGTCGATGGCATTCCTGAGAGAAGAATTCATTCGTAGGATACCATTTCTTTGAGAGGAACAACGGAAAATCACAAATGCTGTTCCTTTTGAGAAAGGAACAACAAAGACACTCAAATGCTGTTCCTTTTGAAAAGGAACAGTAGACACACTCAAGTGCTGTTCCTTTTCGCAAAGGAACAGCAAAAACACACAAGTGCTGTTCCTTTTCGCAAAGGAACAGAAAAAACACACAAGTGCTGTTCCTTTTCGCAAAGGAACAACAGAAACACACAAGTGCTGTTCCTTTTCGGAAAGGAACAACAAAAAGCACAAGTGCTATTCCTTTTCGCAAAGGAACAGCAAAAAGCACAAGTGCTGTTCCTTTTCGCAAAGGAACAACAAAAACACACAAGTGTTGTTCCTTTTCGCAAAGGAACAGCAAAAAGCACAAGTGCTGTTCCTTTTCGCAAAGGAACAGCAAAAACACACAAGTGTTGTTCCTTTTCGCAAAGGAACAACAAAAACACTTGGAGTAAAAAAAAATCAAGGAAACATATATACAAGATGTTATGTACAAGTTATAAAAATGAATTTCTTAAACTATAGGTGAGGAAGATTTCGCTTCCTCTCCTAAGATTTCCATATCAGTATCTTGTCGCAGCTGCTGACAGAAGGATTCCCGAGTGAGTGGCTTTCGATAAAGGCGAACTCGGTGGCCATTTACTTTGAATGCATATCCAGAACCGTCAATTGTGATCAGGGTAAGGGTCCCATTGTCATGTACCTTCTGGATTTCGTATGGTCCTAACCATCGAGTCTGGAGTTTCCTCGGGAAGTCCTGAAACCGAGAGTCGTATAACAGAGCCCAGTCTCCTTCATGAAAGACTTTATTCTTGATAAGTGCATCATGCCATTTAGCTCGCTGCTGTTGGATCAATGCTGTATTTTGTAATGCAGAGAGCCTGATTTCGTCCAATTCATTAATCTGCTGTAATCGATTGATTTGTGCCTCACTCAGATCTAGGCCGACTTCCTGTGCAGTTCGTAGCGTTCGGATTTCGAATTCTATGGGGAAAATTGGCTGCTTTCCAAACACTAATTGATAAGGTGAATAGCCTGTAGTACTTCTCCATGTGGTTCTGTAGGCCCACAGTGCCTCAGGTAGTCGAGTGGCCCAATCTCGCCTATGCGATGCAATGGTCTTTGTTAAAATTGATTCTATTACCATATTACTACTTTCTACTTGCCCATTTGCCTGCGGATGGTATGGGGTAGTGATCTTATGTTGGACATGATAATTGTTAAGTGTTGCAGCTAATTTATTTCCAACAAATTGTGGTCCACCATCGGTGATTAGTTCTCTCGGAAGTCCATAACGTACAAACAAATGGAACAAGAATTGCATCACAGAGTCTTATGTAGCCCTAGGTAATGATTCGGCCTCGACCCATTTAGTAACATAGTCTGTCGCCACCAGAATGTATGTCCTCTGATTTGATGATGGATTGATGGGCCCAACAAAGTCCAGAGCCCATCGTTCAAATGGCTCAATGACCAATTGTGGTCTCAGAGGCATTTCATCGGCTTGGCCAGGTCTTCCTGCTCGCTGGCAGCTGTCACAGGCTTGTGCAAATTTTTTTGCATCCTTGAAAATTGTAGGCCAATAGTATCCCGTCTGCAATACTTTATGTGCTGTTCGTTTTTCAGCGAAATTTCCCTCGCATGGCCCGTCATGGCAAGCTTTTAGAATGTCGAAGATTTCGTCTTCTCCAATACACCTTCTGATTTGCATGTCTGCCCCTGTATGGAACAAATGGCCTCCGATCCACGAAAACTGAGTGCTCTTCTGAACAATCTGCTTGCGTTCCTGAGGGGTTAAGTGTTTTGGTAGCTTACCGACTGCAAGGTAATTGGCGACATCAGCATACCAGGGTGTTCGAACAGCAACAACAAACAGGTGCTCGTCAGGGAATTGATCTTCTACTGCTGCCGTTTCAATTGATTTCGGTATCCGTGAGAGGAAATCAGCTACAGGGTTCTCCTTGCCAGGTCGATCCTTGATTGTGATGTCGAACTCCTGCAATAAGATCAACCATCTGGTTATTCTAGCTTTCGTAACAGGTTTATTTGCCAAATATTTGATAGCAGAATGATCTGTATATAACACAACAGGATAGCCTGTGATATAATGTCTAAATTTGTTAACAACATGTATTACAGCCAGGAATTCCTTTTCAGTAACAGTATAATTGAGTTCGACAGAGGATAAATTTTTGCTGATATAGTAGATAGCGTATGGTCTCTTATCCTCTTCTTGCCCTAGGACTGCACCAATTGCTGTGTCCGAGGCATCAGATGAGATTTGAAATGGCAAATTCCAGTTGGGTCCTCGAAGGACTGGGGCTGTTGATACAAGCTTCTTCAATTCCTTAAAAGCCTGGTCGCATTTTTCTGTCCACAAGAAATCAACATTGCCAGTTAAATCATATAGAGGTGCAGCGATACGTGAGTAATGTTCTATAAATCGTCTGTAATACCCAGAAAATCCAAGAAAACTGCGTACCTCCGTTTGAGTAGTGGGGGTAGGGATAAGCAAAAGAATCTGGATTTTAGCCGGGTCTACCTGGATGACAGCTGCTGAGATATAGTGCCCTAGAATGAGACCTTCTGTCATCATCATGTAACATTTTTCGTGACTCAGACAAAGTCTGGTAGCGATACAACGTTGTAGGACTTTTTCCAGGGTATCTAGAGCTGGGTCAAAATCATCTCCGTATGGTGTAAAGTCATCCATATACACTTCAAGTCTGTCATTTATCAGATCTGCGAAGATACTAAGGACAGCCCTTTGGAATGTAGCAGGGGCATTACATAGGCCGAAGGGCAAGACTCGATAGGCAAACGTTCCCCAAGGGCAAGTAAAGGTAGTTTTATCCTGGTCTTCAGGGGCGATTTGGATTTGATTATATCCGCTGAAGCCGTCCAGGAAAGAAAAGAATTTCTTTCCCGCCAACGTGTCCAATACTTGATCTATAAACGAGAGAGGGAAGTGATCCTTCTGTGTGGCTTTATTTAACTCCCTGTAATCTATGCAAATCCTCCATTTTTCATTTTTCTTGGGTACTACCACCAAGGGAGAGACCCATTTACTGTCGGAGATGGGATAGATAAAATTAACATCTAGAAGTTTCTGAAGTTCGGATTTTACTACCTCTTTTAGATGGGGGTTAAGTCTTCTTTGCGGCTGACGAATAGGTCTTGCATCTTTTTCTATGTAGATGTGGTGGGTGCATAATTGGGGATCGATCCCTTTCATGTAAGGGTAATCCCACGCAAATGCTCCTTGATATTTTCGTAACAGATTTAGAAGTTTTGCTTCTTGGTCTGGTGTAAGGTTGGCGTTGATATTTAGGGCCTTACCAGGTTCAATTTCCACTACTTTACTATTGGCAACAACAGTCACTGGTATTGTTTGGTCATGTGCGTCTTTCAAAGGGTCTTCCTCTAGCTCACTATCAAATGCTGCCTCTATCATAAAACACTATGTGTGAGATCTAGATTCAGTTTGACTAATAAAGTTATTGATGGCATCATCTTCTATTTGATCTTTAAAATCTAAAGCCTTCTGTACAGTCAATGGGGATCTGATATTGTTAGTAAGGTATGACACAGGATACTGATTGGTTTTGATCATTGGCAGGCTTGGCTGTGCTGGAGGATATAGAACTAGATTTTTAACATCTGGTCCTTTAGTTATAGTCATGTTTCCCTGCCGGCAACCAATGTAGGCATCGACAGTAGCAAGCCAAGGTCTTCCTAATATTAGCGGATGTCCATCCAGTCGGGTTTTTGGATTAATTATCAGGAAATCAGTTGGATATTCCCAGGAGTCTACAGAAACCATGACATCATATAGAGTGCCTTCTGGTCGAACTACAGATCGATCTGCCAATTCTAGCAAAGTAGAAGTAGGTTCTACTGATGTGATGCCAAGTTTTTGGCAGGTAGAGGTTGTCAAAATATTGATTGCAGCTCCTAGATCAACTAAAGCGTTAGTCAGGGTTTGGCCATAGATTTGGACAATCACAATTGGATTTCCGGGATCTTCGTATTTGATAGGTGTCTCTTTTCCCGATAATAAGTCAGATAAAGTGCCGACTACTTGGACTCTTGGGTTAGTGATTTTATTCCTCCTTGATTTTTTTATGCACAGTTCTTTTATAGTTTTTGCGTATATAGGAATATCTTGAATGGCTTGGAGGAATGGAATTTTTATGTACAGGTTTTGTAGCTCTCCCAGAATGTCAAAGTCTGGATGTTGTACTGGTCGTGGTATGACTGATCGTTCCGGGAAAGGAGGAGAGGATGTATTTGCTTGTTGATGGGTCTGTTCTTTATTTACACCCTCTTGTTGTGGTGGTTGTTCTATTGGTAACTGATCTTCAATGTGAACTGTTTTGTCTCCCTTTGTTTCTATGATACGTCCAGATCGTAACTGAAGGTCATTGCACTCCCTTAGGTCAAGTCCAGGTTCTGATGTTTCTATAATTTGGAGGGATTGGACTGGTCTATTATTAGGATTGGGATTGGGTTGGGCTGGGAGTTGCGGCCTTAGATTAGACTGGGGGTTTTGTTGTAAGGCTGGCAGAGTTGGTTGAGGGAGTGGAATAGTTCCTGTTGATTGATATGTCGATCTTGGCCAATTTGTCTGCCAGGGTGAACCTTGTGAAGTAGGGGGAATCCATTGTGGAGGGTATGAGTTATTCTGCCAATATGGTGGGGTGTAAGGAAAATTTGGCCAGCCGAATTGGCTTGTCTGATTCATCCATGGATTCGGAGAAGGAAACGACTGTGATGACCAATTCGGGACTGGGGGTGTAGATTGGTTTTGCCACATACCATATTGCTGAGCATTATACTGCGGAGGCTGGAAAGAAGAAGTTGGGTCCGAAAACATACCAGATTGCCTAGGTTGCCATTGGCGACGTTGGTTAACAAAGTATGCTGGTTCTGATTCTTCTTCTGCTTCCTTGTATACTGCCTTCAATCCAGGAAGTGAGGGGCAGCTCTCAGTAAGGTGGTCTTTCGTACAGATAGCACATGCTTGAACTGTATCTAGCGGACATTCCTTGTGGCTGTGTTTTCTTCTGCATCGGGGGCAGAAAATTGCCAGATTTTGCTCCGCCTCCATTTGCTTTTGTTTAGCCTGCACAATATCAAGCTGAGTAGTTAATGTCCCCAGAATATCAGTTTTAAAATTTTCTAATAAATTCCCTAGTTCTACACGTGTTACCCCTTCTGTTGATATTTTGTTGTCTTTAACAAACCTATCATATTCTGTTGATTTTATCCTTGTGCTGCCTCTTGAACTCCTGATGCATAAATTAATGATATCAACAAAATTCTCTTGGTAAATATCCCCTTTTCCCATGATATTCAATGTTTCAATCCACTGCTCTTTCATTCCTTTAATCAATGCAGTTTTCAACACATTATCGGGCAGAGGTAGTGATGCATAGGGGGATCTCTGTAAATTATACTGGAAGCGTTCTACGTATTCTTCTAAAGTTTCATTTGGTCTGGCCGTCATTTGGAAAATTTCATCTTTTAGCTCTCTCGACCTACAATAATCCTGATATTTTTTGAGAAAGGATTCTTTCATTTTCTCCCAGTTGTTTATGACTCCACCACCTAAACCCATGAACCATCTCAGAGCTGCTCCTTTTAAAGTGGAGGGGAATAGCTTTAATTTCTGGGGGTCAGTGGTGTAATCGTACCCTCTACATAGCACATCGAATTCAAATAGAAATGCATCTGGGTCTTCTGATGTAAGTCCATGAAACGTCGGGATGTGTTGCAGAGGTATTGCTTTCATGGGTGCATTTGCAGCAGAATCTACTATAGGATATTGCAATGTAGAAGTTTGAGTATTTGGCTGATTCTGCGCCATTGGATCAAATATGTGCCAATATCCTTCCGGAATTTCTAGGAGGGTATTCCTAGGTTGAGAAGGGACGGCCTTGGCAGGAACTGTTTTAATGACACTTCCCTTATCTGGGATTTCTGTCTGAGGGAATGGGGTGCCTTCAATGTTAACCTTGGCCGCGCTCCCCCTATCTGGGCTGTTTAACAATTGGATTATCCTAGAAGGAGACCTTGGTTCCTCTATTTCCCCTGTTTCCCCTTCTCCTTCACAAAGATTGCTTAAATTCCCTTCTTGCAGCCGTTCTGACACAGAATTTTCAATTTCTTGGAAGTTCTGTTCATCAGTCTGACTATGCACCTCAGCGTAGGCTCCAGATGGTGATGCTGTAGCCTGAAGGGAACTAGTAGGCTGCTTAGAATGAATCTTTCTGAGGCCTACTGACGGCTGAGATTCAGTTTTCTTATAGATTTCGTCTATGAAGGTTGTTCGGCCAAGGGTCACCGGTCCTTTGTCTTTTTCAGGTTTGACTAGAGGTTTGATATTTTTTTCTAGCTTTTTCTGCTTAGTCATGCACTCTAAAAAAACTGCTAAATCCTATTCAACCAGCAATTCTGCTAAGAGAGCGGGCGATGGAGCAGGGCTTTTACATGCTCCGTACGCAGGTTCTTACCTTTCGTTTTTAAAATCCAACTCCCCCCTAGCAGCTTTGCGCACTACTCTGTGAAGGGCAAATGGCTATACTCCTTCCCCGACAACGACGCCAAAATGTAGAGCTACAACTAGGGTCTCTCACACCGCTAGTTATTCCACATTAATAAGTCAATCCGGGAACGTTTTGTTATTGCAAGAAGTAGCTCAATCCGAGGCTATTTGTCCGAGTAATGCTTAGTAGTACAGTGTTCAGAAAATCCAAAGGAAAACAGATGCTAAGCTGTAACTAAACTAACCCAAAAGATGGAATCACACAAAACAGTTGATCAGTCAAGGGTACAGAAGCAATAACCCATCCCTCTAGAAACTGATTAAAGAAGGGAAATTAGAGCATGGACTTATAGGTCTGGGAGCTAAGCAGCGTCTTGCTGAGGCTCACTACAGCCTTAGGCCTTCTCTCACACCAAAACAACAAAGGCAGGTAAATAAATCAGCGGAAAGTAAAATGGAACAGCAGTAAAATGGAACAACAATAATCAAATGGAACAACAATAATCAAATGGAACAACAATCCTTAATGATTTACGAAACAACAACCATCACCTGTATGTACATGTTCTACACTAATATAGCAATCTGAGAGTATTGAATGATACAACTATGTTTCTAAACAGAATGACGCTACTCTCAAATCCCACAAATATTGTTTCACATAAATCCAATGACAGTAACATTCATACCAGCACTCCGTTACAGAAATGGCTGAATAAAGATATGATTCGACCCTATGAAAATCCAATTATACAGTGCAGAGTTCTTACATGGAGAAATCATTCATTCATTGATCATAACAGAGCATAGCGTATCGTATGAAGAATTCATCAGATTGCTAAGTAATAAAGATAAACACACCACACACAAATCACCATATAATGATACAAAAGCAAGTGTCCTTCGGAGCCGGGCCCTTAGCTGCCAATGGTACACTGCCTTAGATTACTCCAGACGCAGAGACGGAATAAACACCAAGTCTTTTATATTAATCTCATCCACAAAAGTATAACAAAATCAGGTCTCAGTGAGACTCAATGATTAAAGTTTGTTCTGGAACTGTAAAATTACAAAAACAATCGTCTCTTTGCTTAATGATGTTGTGCCATTATATAAAAGAAATGATGGAGATATCTAGATAATCAGAGATAAGTAAAGCAGCGATCCCTCAGGATCGAAGATCCTGAGGGATTCGCTAATCGTTCAATCTTTCTTGCGTTCGCCGAGCCGGTATCCTACATTTTTTTCCTGGACTATTCAATTCCGATTTTGCTTGATCGTGTCCGCATCTGGTTCCCTACTGGAGGAACAACAGTTATTTTTCCTCTGCTTCTCGCTTTTGGGCGGGAACTCCTTGCTTGCACATCTTCCTGCATAGAAAATGTCAATTATTAGCACTTGAGCTTCCTTTGTCTATTTTTGCATATTTTATCAAAATCCTTTATCTTCTTTGAATTCCTTATGCAGAAAAGGTTACAATTATTATTGAAAAACCACTAGATTGCTTGTCAAAATCATACCTTCCAGGTGCTCCACAAGTAGCTATATTCAGCCTGAGAGGTAAAGAAGAAATTTGGTGGGAAGATGTGAAGTGGGCCAGAGACATTAGGACAGAGGACTTGATTTGGCATGAGTTTAAGAGGATTTTCAAGAAGAAGTACTTGTCAAGAAGGTACTACGATGGTAAAGCCAAAGAATTCTATGAGCTAAAGATGGGATCAATGATAGATGAAGAGTATACGGCTAAGTTCTTTGAGATATTGAGGTATGTATTGTATCTCAAAGGTAAGAAGGATAAAGTTCAACGATTTACCTGTGGTTTTCCATTAGAATTTAGAGATTGGATTGAGGATGATGAGCCTTGGTCACTTAAGGAAGTTATTGGGAAATTGAAGCATTTCTATGAGTAGTCGAAGTGTAGAAATGAATCTCAGCAATGATGAAAAGGAAAAGATAAAGGTAAAGGTAAATGGTAACTAAAAAGAGCAAGGCCTTATAATTCAGAAGAGAAAGAAAATGTGGCATCACAAAAGAAGCTCAATGCAGCTAGATAGGGACATGGGTCACAACAACAAAATAGAAGTGATGGTATTGGATGGTTGGAGTGTTGGACATGTGGTACGTGTTAGGCGCTCAAAAATCCCTTATCCTTCCAAATTTTATCCCATAACTAAAGTCTATCAGCTATATATATTAAATTAAAATAAATTCTAGGAAACATTATTGAATGTGTAAAAACGAACGGTAGATCTCTCCTGGAGGAAGATCGACAATTCTTACATCCCTATCGCATTCAATCATACCGTGACTTTAACGTGTTGCCAAAAGTCTAATGAGTTTAACCGTAGTTTTATTTACAAAGAATTTTTAGTTTGATCCTGGATCTGACAGGTGAGCGGCCAGTGTCGCATCTAAACCAACATGTGGGTTAAATACGGTCTCCCCTCTAGATGGATCTCTATCGTGAGCTTCGAGTCAATTAGACGGTCGCTAGGTCTCATCGCATCCAAACTTGTGCGATTGTTACAACCCTTCTTTTGACCTAATGTGATCCTGGTTGTTGATCTATCATAGATCAATGTTGGTCACATCATCACTTGCATGTGATATAACCATTTGCCTTCATGCGATGATTGGGCCCCTCTCTCCTCAGTTGGTGAGTTATTCCATCATCGAATGACATATGTCTGTGGCATTTATTTATCCTCGTAATTCATTCCAATTTAACCTTAATTTCTGCCAACCTTTTTACCATTCATTTGTTCGGCCTCATTCCTATGTGTTACCTAGAGGAGCCCATCCATGATCGAGATGAGATGCAAAGTGGGTCTTATCCTGGAAGTTACACTTCTTCTACGTGGTAAGTCACCCTATATCATTTTCTTCTCGTTAATCAATGATTTAATTACATAATTATATGATGTCTGAGTCATCCCAGAAGGAGGCCCTAGTTAACGAGCAGTTTCAGGTTCAATACATGAGAGTGTATCTCACAAACATACATACTGTTAAAAGAACCCTGGAATCTGATGATGATATGTGTTTACTAAAGTTTGGGGATCTGCATGCAACTCTACCTCCTGTTTACTTCGACCCCAATTCAATTCAGTTCTTAGTTAAGCAATATGACCACGATCACCAAGAATTATTTTGTAAGTCGAGCCATAATATTTTCCTAAAGCTGGACGAGGAAATTGTCACGAAGATGCTAGGGATTCCTGCCGAGCGAATCAATATAACGAACAAGGGGTTGCACTGCGAGTTCATTACCTGGCTAAAGAGTGACAAGCTCGAATTCTTCACGACCTTATTTGAAAAACAGACCCCTGAATTGAAGCTACTATTTCTTGTATCGTCGTAGTCCTTGATGAAAGATTGAAGGATGTCGACTCTCTAATTGACCTCGTCAATGCCCTAGAAGATGGCACCTTGGAAGGAGTGGATTTTCCTTCCATAGATGACTATATTATTTCCCTCTACATGCTAAGAGAGAAACATGTAGCTATGCAAGTAATGCGAGATGAATTTGAAAAGGCCATGAAAGAAATAAATGACTTTAGGACCGACTGGAATTATCTCGAAAGGTTTGGCTTGCCTTCATAGCGAGATCTAAGGGTGTTTTTCTATGCAAGTGAAAGACATAGTTTCTTCATACATAGTTGTGAATGGCCTCAACAGAGATTTTACCATCTTGGCAAGGATCAATAAGATTATATAGAACTTCCCGATAGCATGATATTAGATTAGATCTCATCCGGTAGTGGTAATTTACCACAAGTAGGGGTGCTACCTCAACCCATCTTGTAAATTAATCTATAACAATTATAATATATTTATTTTGTTTGGATGAGGTAGGATTAACAGGTCCAATTATGTCCAAGTCCCATTACGAGAATGGAGCTTCAATTGAAATGGGCTATAGGGGAAAAGCAAGCTTCTTTAACCTGCCAGTAGTTTTTTCGCATGTTTCACATTTTCTTACAAGGGCATGGGCATATTTAAACAAGGTTGGCCAATAATATCCTACCATTAACACCTTGTGAGCAATAGTGTCACCACAAAAGTGACCACTAACAGGGACAAAATGGAGTTCATGGAGTATTTTCAGGGGATCCGTTGGGAATCACGATTGTCGTTAGACCAAAACTGCAGTGTTAGTCAACGATCACATCACCAGAAATAAGGATCCACGAGAGGTGGTTATTCCATGTCATGAAACACACGAGGAAAATTCATTTATCTAATGTCTATTAGGTAAAATTGACTTAGGATAGAGTCAAAGTTGATCAGGTTAAACAGTGATGGTTTTGGAGCACATGGTATTGTGCACCTATAGTATTCTGCCCGTGGTATTATATGTAATGGAGCTTATAAAAGGCTGGAAGGACTTCATTGTAATGCAAGACCTGGAGGTGAGCGGTGAAGGCTCACTTGGTCGGATTGGCCAGGGTTTTGGCCAATGCTAATGAGATCTTATTAGGTTGGGTTTTTCCCCGGATTTGGGGTTTTCTCAGATAAACATTTGTATTTATGTGTTTATGGTTGTTGCTGGTTATTTTTATATTTATTCCTCTCAGTAATTATTTATGTTATGCAGTAAATTTCTTAACAACTGGTATCAGAGCCAGATATTGGCTTCAAATGGATTCTTTGATGCCAGGGGTTTATAGTGCCTGATGAGATCAATGCAGCCTTTTTCCAGATCTGGGTCTGGAAAATAATGGTGGAACAATCGTACGCAGAAGAACCTCGAGGAGAATGTGCGGAAGATAGTGCCGTAACTGCCAGGGATCACAGTGCATTTGCGATATTTACCAGGTTTGGAACATGCTGACAAATTGTTCGGGATTCATGTGGCTATTTAAAGAAAGTTGAGAGATACCTTTGGTAATATTAAAATTCAAGGATGATTTTGTTCAGAGATTTTTTCGTAGGGAATCGATACAGGATATTTCCTGTGTGTTCTATGCCGTGTTGAAAGATGGAGTAGGCGTGGGCTGCATGTAGGTTAGAAAAAGAAAATTGTTCATGCAGCTTCGAAAATTGTTCGTTTTCTGCTATGTGAGGCCACTGGTACTGGAATCTACGAGGTTCTCGTCGGGCTCGTAGTTGGAGCAGTTTGATAAAAGTTTTTGAGCAAATCAAATTGAGAGAGGATGGATCAAAATCACAGCAGCAATAAACAAAAAAAAAATTAATAAAGTCAAAATTATTGCATGTAAATGGGCATACTACAGTAAGGCCTAGTAAGGAATGTGTACCCCTCGGTGATCACCGGAAAAGTCTGGGTTAGACCTAGGTGATAGGAGGGATGTCGGGTTAACAATACCCCAGGTAAAAACTCTGGGGGGGTAAGGGCTAGAGTGAGTGGGATTGTCTTACTTAGCAGGTTTGGCTGGATTTAGTCAAGGAACCCCAAGTCAAGTTTAAGGGGGGAATTGTTAGGTAAACTTGACTCAGGATAGAGTCAAAGTTGATCAGGTTAAACAATGATGGTTTTGGGGCACATGGTATTGTGCACCTATAGTATTCTGCCCGTGGTATTATACGTAATGGAGCTTATAAAAGGCTGGAAGGACTTCATTGTAATGCAAGACCTAGAGGTGAGCGGTGAAGGCTCACTTGGTCAGATTGGCCAGGGTTTTGGCCGATGCTAATGAGATCTTATTAGGTTGGGTTTTTCCCCAAATTTGGGGTTTTCTCGGATAAACATTTGTGTTTATGTGTTTATGGTTGTTGCTGGTTATTTTTATATTTATTCCTCTCAGTAATTATTTATGTTATGTAGTAAATTTCTTAACAATGTCCAATAATTCCCCCCCCAACATGAGCCAGGTGTGTATTGAACTCGTGACCTACGCTCTGATACCACTTGTTTTGAAATCACGATTTCCATTAGACCAAAACCTGTTTGTGTTCATCAACGATTGCATCACCAAAGATAAGGATCCACGAGAGGTGGTTATTTCGTGTCACAAAACACACAGGGAGAATTGGTTTATCCAATATCCAGCATAATCATCTTCCTAGAGACAATGAAGTAGCACTCCATCATAATGCTTTCTAAAAAGAACATTATGGCTTACGGAATTCTCCAGTCAAATATAATTTATTTTTTGATTTAGCGATGGTGTTAAGAAAAGTAACCAACTATGGCTTATGAAATTCTCCACCCTTAAATTGAAACGTGACGAATCTGTCTCTAATTTTATGAAACAATTTACCAAATGGTATAACCTTTTTCCGGTTGTTGATTGGCCTTCAGATACTACTATTGTAGTTTCATATTCTATAGTGATTGATGATGACCTATCTTATGCCTTGTGAGAAAGGGAACCTGCCACATTGGCCGATGTCCAAGATAAATATTATGCTTGTGAAGGAAACCTTATCGCTACAGGAAAATGGCTCTCCTGAGACACCAAGTCTAAGGGGAAGAAAAAGATCATTTATGCATCACCTCAACATCCTAATACTTCCTCCTCCCAAGAACAAAAAATCGAGGAAATGTCCAAGCTTATTAAATCCTCAACTAAGAAGATAGAATGCTTGGAGGTGGGAAATAAAGGCTACATTTCCCTTAGGTCCTGTGAACCCCTTTGTGAAACCTAATTTTCACCCTAACCCGCTGAATCGTAATCCAAATTCCCCCCTAGAAATCAAGCTCCTTTTAATCATCCTCATCCTCAACAAATGTTGTAGAATGGACATAGGTCAGATGAGCCACCTATGTAGCCCCCCCAAGAATAATTCTAATCTTGTCAATGAGTATGACCACAACAAAACTAGTCATCTCATGAACCATGAGGGAGAAGAGTTACCAAATGTAATTTGTATTAATACTCTTAACATGCCATTGCAGGATGCTCTTGAATATCTGAAACAAGAATTATGGGACCCTCAGCTTCAACGTTTCACTGAGCAACTGGAAGCCCAATTTCATCATGCCACTACATGTAATTAAATTTTACCATCATTAATTTAATGATACAAATTATTAAACCAAAGCATTTTTTATGAGAACCTAACATGTATAAATAGGACATTTCCTAGACTTTAGTATCCCTAACTCCATAAACTCCCATGGACAACGAATTATAAATTAGTGACACACATAAATGGTGGTTAGTAATAATAACCACTCTTAAGCATACATCAATTTTCATCAATTACATGTTATTGTGTCTTGTTTTCAGTGAAATGTTTCGATAGTTAAATGTAAACCATTTGTGGGAAACCTTATGAACTGATTAAATGTAATTTAGTAATTGATTTTAATATTTGGTAGTTAAAATTATGAATGATGTGATTAGTGGTTTGCCAAACTCTTGGCTCAATCTTGCTAATAGGACTAGTCCTAAATATAGCAAGAGTTATTAAGTTTGCCCACCTTCAATAGGATTCCCACTTTATTTTTATGTTTATTGTTATTGATCCTAATAGAGTATGGAGCACTTAAAGAGTTGCATACCAATATTCATAATTCCTAAAATGTACAAATTCTAGTTCTATTTTTGTATATATGATATTGGGCATGGAATCCCCCCAAGGCATGTTTTAGGGCTCAAAGCCCAAGTTTTGACTTGATATGGTTTTAAAGCTCCATGAATTGCGGGCGCGAAATGTATGTTATAGTCACAGGGCTGTCCGCCCTAGTTTTGAATGTAATGTCAGCCTACCCATGGTCCACGGACCATGGGATTGTATAAATAGAGTGAGGCTGTAAGTTGTAAAGACATCGATTGATGGGAGAGAGAGGGAAGTAGAAGAAAAGAGCAAGAGTCTAAGTATGTCGTAGAGTGGGAAAAGGCTCTGCAACTGAGTGCACAGAGGCCTAGTAGAGTCTGTAGCTGAGTGTGCGGACCCCTGCAGCTGAATGCGCAGGGCAGAGTCGAGTCTGTAACCAAAGGAAGATAATAATAAAGAGAAGTTTTATCTTAATTCTGTGTATCTGTTCTTGGGTTATTGTCTGTTGATATGAATTGCAATTATACTGTTTATTCATTGCGCGCACTTGTATGAATGAATTATATTGCTAAGTATGCTTTACACCTGCAAATAAGCGAAGTTAATCAACTAACCATGGAATAATAGTACGACGTTGGGTAATAATAGCATTCGGCCCCCAAGTAGAGCTGCGGGAAGGCAACATCTCACACTGCGAGGTACGGGTATGTGCACGTAGCGACGTGCGCACATGGTCAAACCGTGGACCACTGGAACTCATCAGACATCCCCAAGGTGTGGAAACCTGGTTCTAGCGCCCTCCCATACTACTTCGGGTGAGATCTCAGTCCGCGCTTCATGGACTGTTGTTGAAAGGGCAAGTAGTACCGGGTTTGTTTGGATAAATCAACTCCGAACCTGGGTCAGGCCCATACAAGCCAACAAATGGTTCCGCTACATAAGGGTGGCTGGACAGAAAATTTCACGAGTTTGCGGCATAGCAAAATAGGAATCCGCAAGTATCGAAGGAATGGTGGCTAGAGTGCTACTTATATATGGAAATCCACGAGATTTTCTTTGCATCCTTTCCCTCTAAGTTGTATGAGTGGATCGCAAAGCTAGTAGACAGTCATGGAAGGTGTAGGCTCGACAAACCGATTAGGTGGACTCCAGAATTGGTGCACCGACTAGAAGCATCAGAAGATAAGATTGCACGCGCTGTGGACCATTGGCTTGACCGAATTATAGGGGGATTATCACCACATTCGCGGTAGACACGTCAGTCAGTTACAATGAGGTGGAATGGCGCTTCCTCAAAGAATCGTGAGGTAAGTACATCAAATCTTTGAACACTTGGATTAAAATGCTACTATGTCAAAAATGGGTTATGTGAATAAATTGATGTTTAGGGCTACAAAAAGTGGGAGGATCTATAAAAACGAAGGTAGCACAGAGATAGAAACTAGCCCCTTAATTTCGCCTCGGCGAGAAAGTGAGAAAGAGCTCGCAAAAGTTTCACCAAGAAGTGTGATCAGTATATGATAAGACAACGAATTCCGTGCATACCACCTCCACCTACACCACCACCGGTTTCACCATATTCACCCCCATATCCACCCACACCACCTCTGCCACCACCATAGTTCAATATGGCAAGCACAATAAAATTGCTGGTGTTCAAAGGAGTAGGGAACGAAGATCCGGACCAATTTTGGTTCGTAGTAAAAGTTGTATTGGAAGCACAAGGAGTCGTGGATGATAATATAAAGAAGGTAATGCTAGTAAGCGTGTTGTAGGATTGCACACTGACATGGTACATTAATCATTCTAATGACCATCCAAACGCGGGGATCGCAGATATCCAGGCTGCGTTGAATAGGGAATTTTGTAGGCCAAAATCAGAGACACAGTCGATTATCGGGTTTAAGGAAATCGCGATGCTTCCAAGAGAGACCCCCTGGGAGCTGGATCAGAGACTGAAGAGTATGATTCGCAAAGCCAACATGACCTTGACGGATGGACAACACTGTGCATGGTTTGTAGCATCACTAATGCCGCATCTAAGGACCGTGATGTTGCAACAAAATTTGTCCACCCAGGCCAAAGCTTTGGATATTTCAATGAGACTACATAAGACCTCGATACAAGATCCTGGCCTGGGAGTCCTACAAATCCATGCACAACTAAAAAATTTGCATCTGGAAATGCAGAGTTTGAAACAAGACATGACTACTCACCCAGAAGCGTGCGAGGAGGTATGGTGCATAAAATGAAAAGGCCAGGGACATGACAAGGACCATTGTCCAGTCTTCGTGAACTACCTAGTAGGAGGAGGACCGATGCCACTGAGACTAGATAGGAGGGAAGCACCCTTCAGATAACTGTCACCTATTACAAAAGTATACACAGACATCCCAATAGTTGGTCTGTAATTTCTGCAAATCAGTAGGCCATGATGAATGCACGTGTAGAAGTTATGGACTGATGATGGATCAGACTCCTACCTATAGAGTTTAGACCTAAACACGAGCCCTTGATCAAAATGCAAGAATGCCACGCACTGGATTTCAGGGACGCGGACGAGGTCGAGGTGGAATGGGACCATGAAGGGGTCGCAGACAGTTGATTTGTTACAATTGCAGAGGGCCAGGGCATTATGCCCGTGATTGTACAAATCCAACAAGAGCATCATGTTTATATTGTACCCAGTTTGATCATGAGATAGAGAACTACCCTACACTGATAGTGAGGTTGTGCGATAAAGGAATACTCTAGCCTCCCCCAACTTAGAACCTACAAATGATGAGGTCTGAGCCACGCGAAGAGGACCCGAATGTAAACATCGTGCTCCAAAGTGGTATTACGATAGGAGATGACAAGGGCAAGCAACCCGAAGAGAGTGCCTGGGTTCGCAAGGCGCTAATGAAGGAACCAGAGTTTGACTTACAGCGCGCGAAGGAGACATTCATGGAAGCTAAGAAGAGCTTCACGAAGGCCTCCACTTCAGGTAGTAAAGACAAACTAGAACCGGAGATGGACCCATCAATGCTTACTACCTTTCTGGAGACATGCATGAAGTTGCTGCACGACAACAAGGCTGTGAAGGGACTGCAGGAACTCATCACTAGGTGCACTGGGTCAAGAGAACTGCACATAGTTCGGAAGCTTGGGAAGCACACAACACGAGCAGGAAGGGAGATGAGATTGACTATGCAAATCAGGGAATATGAAATGGATCAAGTGATTTTAGATCTAGGATCAGATGCGAACGTTCTTCCAAAGAAAACATGGGAGTGCATGGGCAAGCCCGCATTACAATGGTCTCCTATTCAATTGCGAATGGTCAACCAACAGAAGATCCTATTGATGAGAAGATTGCAGGGAATAACGGTAGATATTGAAGGTGCGAGCGCGCTTGCAGATTTTGAAGTGATAGAGATTGTTAATGACAACAATCCCTATCCCATGCTATTGGGAATATATTGGGCCACTGATATGAATGGAGTGATAAATCTAAAGAAGTGCAAAATGATCTTCGAGAAAACGTCATTGCGCGTAGTGGTACCATTAGACCCGGCGGAAGGATCGCACTACACGGAGCCAGTGTGCGATGACAAGAGCGACAAAGATCTAGACTATATCTACAAGATAACTATGCGAGAAAAAAATTGGCTGAATCCAACAACAGATGGCAGGGTTTCGTGGGAGCGCGAAAGCTTCTGCACTTTGGATTCATATGAAGAAATAGAATGATGGCAAAATCGGTTACACGAGGTAACCACGCTCAATTGAAACATGATGGTAAGATCACTGCGCTGCGTGACAATAGAGGTAAGGGATCTGCCCATGTATGACGAGTTGACAGTAGTGGATGACTTCCTGAACGAAATTGAAAAAGAGGTGCCAGAACATTAGCGTTTTGACGCTCTAAAATGGGCACTGTGTGCTATGCCCGCAAGATGGTGGGGCGCACATCAGAGGAGTTTTGAGAACTGGCGCGACTGCAGAAGAATGATGCTTATACGGTTTGGAAAGCCTCAACTGCAAACATAAACTGGGTATGATGGACGAAATAGCCTACGCGCCCACCTCTCAAATGGGTATAGGCATATGGTACGCAACCTGCATGAACGCACACCATCCTCACGATAGGAAACAGGAAAAACAAGAAGGAGTAGGCTAGACGAGGGCACGAACGACAAAGTATGTGAAGACCAAGCGCGCCGAAGATTATACACGGAGAAGCCTTTGACAAGGTGTGTGAAGTACTAAACATGGTCCACCATGTGAGACACACTGACTGGGACCTGTGTGTACCAGCAGTTCTATGGGCTTATAGGACCATGTATAAAACACTGACCCCACAAGCACATCTGAAGCTAAAGTGTGAAGCAGGGGCTATAATCCCTATAGAGCATGCAAAGCCTAGTCCATGCATAGTAGCACCCATCGATACGACAGTCCGCGAAGCCCAAAACGAAGGGATCACACAGCCACAAGAAACAAAACACATAAGGCTTGAGGAAGAAATTCGACAGGGAAACCTTAGACTTCGTGAACTTGAAAAAGACTGGGTATGGCTAAGGGAGAAAAGCACTTTGATGGATGCGGAGGTCAAGAAGCTAGAAGATGAAATAAAGAAAGCATTTCTCGTCGAAAAACTAAGGTTGGTAAGGCCAGGTGCGTATGATCATACTGACAAGTGGGAGAACTATCACCGTGAACTGGTTAGTCTGCTGCCTTGGCTTGGACCGCATATCGCCAAACGTAGTGACCAGGGTAGCACGTTGCGAGTAGTAAAGTGTGCGATGCCAATCATAACAATAGAAGGTGTAGATATGATGACAACCACTAGGATGGTTTGGGAATCAAAGAGGTAACCGCCGGCGAGGCTGCGCAGATCCCAATGGTGGAGGATGTTCCACAAGGCACAGGGGTTGTGACATAAATCCCCAAATCACTGCGAACGCCGAGGCCCAAGAAAGATAAACAAGTAATGGCCCCAATACGCATGTCCTCGAGGAACCCACTACATAGCAAGCTATCAATGGCCGATAAAGGAAAAGTTGTCACAGTGGACACAGATGAGGAAGAAGAAGATTGACAGGCCCTTATCATCACCACGGAAGAAGACGAAGATATAGAGGAGGATATTCAACCTATATGCTCTGCAACAAAACTGCCCGCGTATGTCCCTCCGCAGAAAGGGAAGACTAAATCGCCGAAAGACTTGGAAAAAATCAAGAGTTCACTGTAGATTCCGCTCCTCCCCGATGACATAGTGTTTGAAGGCACACACCTAAGCCGTGTGCCAACCATGAAGTTTGAAGATTGGGACCTCGCTGACTGCGATAAGTTCCCGCACCTAGAGACCGATAACCTAATGAAGAAAAACATTGAGGGGGTGGTGATAACGTTAGAGCCGCGGAAGTGGCTATGCGGTGTGGAGAAGGCTGGGCTGTTGCATTTATTATGGATACCACATTTCCACCGAGCGCCAATCACAATTTTCGTCATCAGGCAGCTACTCTGCCTGGTGCATGGTGGGTATCTATGGCTGGAGGAGCCTATTCCCATCACTGCAAACCTCATTAACCACATTTCTCAGCTCCCCTACAAAGGAAAGGACCCCACAACCATAGTCAAGGAAAGGGCAGTGATTTGGCATTTGTAGAAGCCATGAAGACAAAATACAAGCTCGAGAAGAAGAAGAGGGGCTACGCCATCTCTAGCATCAAGGACAAAGGGGTACGCGTAGCAACCCAACTCCTAACCAGCAAAGTTATGAGGAAGTGCTGCGCCAATGAGGTACCAGCGCTGATGGTCGCATTGGCTGAGCAGTGCATGGAGGGGGTCCAGTTCAACTGGTCCGAATTCCTTTGCGAGGAAATTTTGAAAAACTGTCGCAAAGCCCAGGAGTAGGGTAAAACCTTCCATTACGCGTGGTTGTTGTTATCCATTGTTCTCATAGCAGAGGAACTACTAGAAGACAGTCAATTCCCCAACATTAACAAAGACTTACTGGAGACCGTGAAGTACGCTTCGCTTTGGGCCACAAAGGACACAAAACAGATTTGCGACACCAAAATTTTTTGGGTGCTCATGGAGATGAGCATCCAGATGTGGATCAATTGGAGGCCGTGCCTGTCACCTACAATGTACAACAGTCTGCAGAGTTTTGCAGAGTTCAAAGCTGACATGCATAATGTATACATTTGGGCGCGCAAGGATATAACAAAGCAGTGGACGAAGCTCCCGTTTCTAGACACTGATGACGCTATCTTCACTGTCTTGGAGACATGGCCTCCAGAATGGCACGCCCGAGACCTGGAAGAACTTGAGAAGGTAGTAACGAAAAAGAAGAAGGACGATGCCAAGCTGCGCATCACACAATTTGCCGAAAAAAGGCATCAGGAAACAGTAGCAGCTAAGGAAAAGGTAGCGCGAGAAGCGACATAGAAAGTCGCAGAAGCAGCAGTAGCAGAGCAGGCGGCAGAGGCAGCAACCGTGAAGGCGGATGAAGTCCAAGCAACGTCCTCATAAGGGCAGGAGGAAACAGAAACAACAGAAGGGAGCATGGACCCCGAGACCACGTCCACACAACTGAAGCACCCACACATGGCAGAGAGAACAGGACCGAGGAAGAAGGTCAAGGCCTCGAAGTTGGCCATTGACCCGATCACCTTAACTGAAGGTGATCTCCATGACATCGGCGAGACGGTCCGCGATGTCACAAATGAAGCACTTCAGGAGTTTATGCAAGAGCACTAGACTGTGTTGGGGGCCCTCAGGGCATAGCTGCAGGAGTTACAGGTGCATCCCCCTCAGGTGGGTACTCTTTCTACCCACCTCGCAGTAGGATCCTCAATCGCAGAGCAGATGCTGCGCGCAAGGATGGAAAATACGATAGTGTTGCTGGAAGGGGCCATAGTTGCAGCGAATGTGACAAATAGATTTTCGGTTAACATGTTGAAAGGCCTTGGCCTTAATTTGGTTGCCCTTCTACGAGAAACGTTGTATTAGCTACAAGATGGGATAACAGTGGAGCTGCGCGCAAGGGAGAGCCGCACGATCCAAGTTCTTAGTGAGCAGAAGATAAACATAGAACAAATCAGCTTGCAACGCGATGAATTAGTGTCGCATAACCAATAGTTGGTGCTGGTGGTAGATTATGCTTGCCGACGCGTCCTAGAGCTAGCCATCCCAGCAGATCTAGCAGTCGAGGTACGGATTCACAAGTTGGCAACTCGAGTCCGCGAGGCTAGAGAAGAAACAACCAAGGTTCAGCTGGAGATGAGTATTCAGATCGTTGAGCTGGGGTTGAAGGCGTAGCCTTCCAATCCCCCAAAAATCAGAGAAGAACGAGTTAGCATTATCGCAACAGGGTTGGAAGAATTAGGGGTGCAGTGCGCGACTATACCGGAATGTTGGAACAAGCACTTGAGGTCCTCACAAATTTGCAAGAGGACCCCAACTTCCTGCGCCTGGAGACAGAGGCGTGAGAACTCCAGCAGCAATACGACAGTGTCTGAGGAACTACACAGATAGTCATCCTCACTCAGTGGCTTGCAAGGATGCAGCAAGCTAAGGCACTAAAGGAGCAGGTGGATGTCGCGCGACACAAGGAGGTAGTTCTCAATGCGTGCATTCAACCATGGATTGACGAGGCCTTCACGATCACGACAAATATTGAAGGAAGCTCGCGCACATACAGGGGATGCACGCGCAGATATAGGGAAGTACACTAGACATAGAGGCCTTAGAAGAACGGATGCAGTAGGTTCAGCAAGCAGCAGCTCAGTGCGTTGCGAACATCAGTACTGTTCAAGAACAGTTGGAGGGACTCCGTGCCAAGATCGTCGCGCTGACAGAGTGACTTGAGGGCGAGTCATGATGTTTGTGTTAGGGGCCTATTGGGCATGGAATCCTCCCAAGGCACGTTTTGGGGCTCAAAGCCCAAGTTTTGATTTGATATGGTTGTAAAGCTCCGCGAATTGCGGGTGCGAAATGTATTTTAGAGTCACAAGGCTGTCCACCCTAGTTTTGAATGTAATGTCGGCCTACCCATGATTCGTGGACCATGGGATTGTATAAATAGAGCGAGGCTCTAAGTTGTAAAGATATCGATCGATGGGAGAGAGAGGGAAGTAGAAGAAAAGAGCAAGAGTCTAAGTGTGTCGTAGAGTAGGAAAAGGCTCTGCAGCTGAGTGCGCAGAGGCCTAGTAGAGTACGCAGCTAAGTGCGCAGACCCCTGTAGCTAAGTGCACAGGGCAGAGTCGAGTCTGTAACCAAAGGAAGATAATAATAAAGAGAAGTTTTATCTTAATTCCGTGTATCTATTCTTGGGTTATTGTCTGTTGATATGAATTGAAATTATACTGTTTATTTATTGTGCGCACTTGTATGAATGAATTATATTGCTAAGTATGCTTTACACCTGTAAATAAGCTAAGTTAATCAACTAATTGCGGAATACTAGTACGAAATTAGGTAATAACAACGTTCGACCCCCAAGTAGAGCTATGCGAAGGCAACATCTCAGGTTGTGAGGTACGAGTAAGTGCACGTAGCGATGTACTGGCAGGGTCAAACCGCCGACCACCAGAACTCATCAAACATCTCGAGGGTGCGGAAACTTGGTTCTAGCACCCTCCTATACTACTTCAGGGGAGACCTTAGTCCATGCTCCGCGTACTGTTGCCGAAAGGGCCAGTGGTACTCGGATTTGTTTTGCTAAATCAACTCTGAATCTAGGTCAGGCCCATACAAGCCAACATATGATGATTTATGATAATGCGACAAGTGTCTACTTCTACAGTAGTGGCTATGAATTCAGAGGAAGTCATTTATATCACATTTCATGAGCAACTATGGAAGAATAGTAGTATATATGAATGGAAAGATAGAGAGGATTGGATTGGTAGAAAATGATTACATAGGATACATCTTGCTTGATATGAATCCATAAATACACATAGATCACATTATGTTGGAGATCAAGGAAATAGTAATGGTTTGGAAGCTTGTTATCAAGCTATTGTAAGTGTCCGCCGTGACAAAGCTACCGAACCTTCCAATGTTTGGCACCTTTTAAGAGGTGTTACAATGTACAGAGTTTTTGATTAGTTAGATATGAAAGCAATTCTATCTACTTGAACAAAGCATCCATCCATGCACTAGTTGACCTTTCCATGGAGGGTTGTGATGTAACCAATACATTTAGTTTTTTGGAAAGCATACTTGGTTGAAAACATATCCTAGATTGTATTAAGACTATGGAATGAAAATAGGGGGTCATGGAGCCATAATTAGTTTGATTAATCATGACTAGATTCACTTTACATGCTAGTTAATCAATTGTCAAATTCTATCAAGATATTTGGTGACCCAAGAGGATTCCTTAACAAATCAATACATTGAATAGTCAATGCAGCCTAAAATGGATAAGTAAAGCTTGGTATCATCATAAAGTGGTTCATATAGGGAAAATACACTACAAATATCCCACACATCAATATCTATTAAAATCTGTATATGATTTCTACCTACAAAAATATTATATTACTAAAAATCAATATAATTAAATTTACAATTTTAAAAAATAAATACTCAATGTTGAATAAATTCATATAAAAAATTAATAAATCATAAAATATGTTCCAACACAATTAATAAAAAATGTGAGTTCTAACTTAAAAAAAAACTATACAATTAAACATTATTTTCAAAACTATCAATGTCAAATTACATTACTTATTTACTTATTTTGAAAAGATAAATAATATATTTTAATATACGCAACGATAAAGTAAATAGTATTTAATTGTTTTGTTTAATCATTATTAATTGTATTTATTGAATAAACTTCTCGGTCAATTAGAAACTTTAATGAGATGATTAGCTGTTTTTTGGCATAAATATCAGATCAGTGGGACGTTTCAATGTAATCATTATAAAAATCGGATCAGATAGCTTTCTAACAAGGTATAAGAAGATGACACAATATTGTTTAATTGTACATATAGATTTTATTTGATTAACTACAATAAACTATGCTTAGTGGAAGACACTCACACGATATGATATGTTAATTCATGGTATGATTGCTTTGTTAAAAAGTGCCGGGGGCTTAAAATAATAAGCGTGGTAATGGAATATAACAAACTGATAAATAATGTAAACACTTGCAATTGTTATATATAAAATATTATAATTAGGTTTGGAAAGTAAATTATAATAACTGAAGTGTTAAATTGATTTAAATAGAAATTTATGTTTGGAGCTCAGTGGCATGAAGATTCATTATCTTAATAATCTATTTATTTGTTTGGATTTCTAAATAAAAATATTTAATAATCTATTTATTTGTTTGGATTTCTAAATAAAACTATTTTTAATCACATTGTATTGTTGAAATATACTACTATATTAAGTTAGCAAAAGGTTCAAAATTTTCCTAAACACAGTGAAAAGTTTATAAACATTAAATGAAATATTGATTATATATTATGAGAATAGACCAAAACATTCTAGGCAGAGCCTACGCCTATATTTATCATTGGTTCATTTAAATTTGGTATGAGGTGTTCATGAGAATTTGTTGAAGTGCTTGTCAAAGGGGTCTTTGGACTTTGTTTGGTAATATCCACTTTAATATCCTCCACTTTTTTGTTGAACAACAACGGTTTTGTGCTTTGGACTTTGTATCCAAGTACAATGTTCAATGAAAATTTCCATGGAGATTGTCATCATAGATACCATTTTATTATGGTTGATCTGAAGTGTAAGAAATATTTCCTTTCTATTTTACAATCAATATTATTGATGAACAATAGCTCCCTGAGGGATGGCCACAACCACCTGTTGTATTGTATCATGAACCAAACGCTCCCCAATCATCTAGAACTCTAAAATATAAACCCAAACACCCATCCCAATGGAAAAAGGTCACTAAATAAACTAAGAACATAATGAAATGGTTTCTCCTCCAATGTCAGAATGGTTCTAGAAGGACATGGATAGGCCATGCTCGAGGTTAATATGAAATTGACATACTGGACTTTCCTAAAAGGCCAGAGAATGAAAATTTAAAAGGCATAAACATTGAGAAATAAAAATTGCATATCACCAAGAAAATATACTACATGCTATGAGAATTGGCATTTCAAGAAAATAAGAAATCAAAAACCTGCAATGGTATGCTTTGATTGGTTGAGTTTCCAATTATGACTAGTCTCAGATTGGGTTTTTCCTAAAGATGCTTCCTAGGGACACAACTCAAGGAAGAATAAATAGGATAAAATATAACAACCACCCCTAATTATCTTGGAAGGAGATCAATACCACCTACATAGGCCTATAACATTATTAGAGTTTACATGGTTCCATTTTGCATTGAAGTATGAGCCTAATACCACAAAAAGTAAGTGAGAGACTATCTCTTCTAGGAATGAATTCATATTTTGTTTCCATATTTGTTGCTACATGATTGAGACCCGAGGACAAGCATTCACACATGACCTTTCTTGTAACTCCAAGGTTTCACATCATTTCAATACATGGTTGGTCGAATTCATCCCAAAATTGTTGAAAAGAACAAGAGAGGTAGATAATGGTAATTCCCCCCTACACATCACAAACCAACTTCCTCATTAACCATAAAAAAATTGGGAGCCTTCTTAGCTATGAATAGAAATTGGTATGACTGAAGGTTAAATTCAACACTCAGCTTCATGATGGGAAGGTTACTATTGGGCACTATACTAGAGGTTTAGAAAAATAAGACAATGATGATAACATCCACAAAAAAATCATGTAAGGGGTGCATGTGGACAATAGCTGCTTCCACCACGCCAAAACCACTCTTTTGCAACCCTTTTCTTGCCTTGATATGTTCTAGATTCACCGAATTTGTCTCTTCCAATGATAGGTCTAAGCATGTAATAGGTTGGTATGATAATTGATTTTTGATTAGAAATGACCCCCTTCCATAATAATTTCCATTTTTTCCATTGCATCTCCCATGAAATTATCATGCCTCTAAAAAAGAAAACATTGGAATTTTAAAAATCGATAAAGGAAAATTCTCATACATAAAATTATTGAGTCAAAGAGCAAGTCTTTAGGATGAGTAACCTTTTATTTATGATTTATAATAATTTTAGGGTCCCCAAATGAGTATTTAGTAATGTTTTTAGCCTAAGATAAAGAAATATTTGGAAAAAACCCATATGTTTTTTCTTCATTATTAGAGACCCACCCCAAACTCTAAGAAACAATAATTTTCATCTGTTATATAAAGTGACAAGTAGCCGAGCCCCCCACCCCACCCCACCCCACCCCACCCCACCCTAGACCCATAAAGTGAAAATTACTTTCATAGGTTATGAATTATTATTATTATTATTTTTTTAGTAATTAATTTTAGAATATATATTATAAAAAAATAATCATTAAGATAAAATGGAAAGGAAATAATTCTTTCTGTTATAATAATTAGGGATTTAATATATCAATTTGATTGTGATTTAAAAACTAGGTTATTATTTTGATGACGATATTAATTAAATTTGCTTATTATTAAATTTATAAATAGATCATTTGAAAACATCTTTATACATTATTATAACTTAATATATTTGATTTATTTCTAAAAAAGTTAATAGTTAAAATATGAAAATAGAAAAACCAAAATATAAAATTATGATTCTTATATATATATATATATAAATAATTTATAAAATATTAAGGAAGTTTACTTTGATTATCCATATATATATAAACAATTTGTAAAATATTAAGGAAGTTCACTTTGATTATCCATACTTATAAAATCATCATGGATATGGTGTGTAGGATCATAAAAAATTGGTATGGTGCCTGGTTACATGATATTTTATGAGGGCTTAATATATTATAGTAGTGATAGATCTTGATGTTCCCAGTTACAAACACTCATAAATAATGACATATAAATTAGTGATAACATAAATTGTGCTAACTAGTAATTAACTCTTTTGAGCATGCATATGTTGATTAAAATAAAAACTACAATGTTAAGAACAATGAATCTTCTCTTTAATATCAAGGATATAAAGCCCATAATTATAAAGTTCAATATTTATATGTAAGTTATCTTGTTTCACTATATTCACTTCATTTACTTTGCTAATTATTAACTTAGGTATCATGTTATTTATTGTTATTGTTTGTTTCATTATTTTGTCACATTATGATACTTCATCTTTCTCATTACCACTCCATATTTTGTGATTCCTTGATGGTTCAACATTGATGCATTGGTAGTCTTTCATTCCAAATTGTTTCTTTTAACACTAAGTTTTATAGTTACACTCATGTTTTTATTTATGCATTGTTCTCTATTTTTAAATTTACCAAGATCTTGCTTTCTTTTGTATAATAACATTATTTGAGATTTTTGTTTAGAATTATCATTTGCTTCCAATGTGTCTCATCAACTTGCATCGTGCACAATTTTAACTAGATTCCTTAAAATTTATGTTTTATTGCTAAGTTTTGCAAATATACCTCTCCAAATTTCTTTTCCCATACAAGGTTATGTCACATTCATGCTATTTCCTCTTTACTATCTTATGCTTTCTTTCTTACTTGACTTCACTTCACTTCACCTTACACATGATTTCAATGTTATACATAGAATTTTGATGCTTCTATGACAAATAGGTGCATGAGAGAGTATTGTATCTTTATTGTATGTATTTGCTAAAATATTTTTAAGTATTATGCCTCTGATACATCAACTTGTTGAATTATCTCTTCTACAATGAATTTTTTTTTTTTTAAATATTCCTAAAAAAATTTATCATATTTTTAAAATATAATATATACTCAAAACTCAAAAAAAATTATACCAGATAATAACTTTTGAATAATTTTAATTTTAAATTAAATTAAAATAACAATAAACTTAAACTTAAACTTAAAAATAATTTTAATTTTAAATTAAATTAAAATAACAATAAACTTAAACTTAAGAAAACATATATTTACCAGAAATAAATTATTATGATTATTAGTTTACCCTAAAAATCAAGTTCCATCCCATAAAAGTATTACCTAATTAACCATATATTTTTATTCATGAAATTCCTTTCAGAAAGGCACTATTACTGACCAAATGTACATTGGTTTTATTCGAATGATTTAATGGTTTTGGTATATAATATTTTTTAATTATATAAATGTGATTGAGATTTATTTGATTAGCTATAAGAAATTAGGCTAATTGGAACCTTCTCCCATAACATGTTATATCTAGAATGGATGTTTGTTAAAGTTGGCTCATCCTTTCTCATCACATGTTAAATTTAGAATGGATATTTATTAAAGTTTTTTTAGATAGAAAGGGTGGAGATGTAAGGTATTATTTATATAGATTTATGTTAAGTATGGATTTAACATGAGTTGAACGATCAATTTTTTTTCAAGTGTAATTTTTTCTTAAAATGTAAAATTTTCAAAAAATAATGTATCTATCTTATCTCATCCCATTACAGATCCCAATGAATCTATAGTGATTGTCTCATCCCATCATAGATCCCAATGAATCTGTAGTGATTCTCTCTTTGTCTCTGTATATATGGATTCCATATAGATACTATAGAGAATACATAACTTAAACTTGTATGTTCAAAAAAAACTTTTTTGGAGTTAGAGAAAAAAACATATATCTAAAAAAAGACCAAATTGTAAATTATTGTGCATGTTTCAAATATTTTAACTATAAAAACATTTTTTTCAATTGCATTTAATGATATCTACATAACATATTTAAAACAAAACAATATATAATCTATACTTACTTGACACTAAAATATTTTAAAGAACATGTGCATCAAAGATTTTATCTACCCACATTAAAATGGTTCTTTTATTATTAATATATTTTTAAGTATACATTAATATTAATATTATTAAATATCACATAAATTTTATATTAAGAATTGAATAAACACACATTCCACTTATTATTCTTATTAGTAAGTATTTGATATTTTTTATTTTATTTTTAATTTTTAATTATTTTTTTTGAATATTGAATATTTTTATTATATAGAACATTAAAATGTTTATTTTAATATTTTTTTTCATATGTACATATATGTGAAGTTGATATACACATAAATTAGTTGACATAGATTTTCAAATAATTTATTCAAATCTCATGTAATTTATATATGTGAAGTTGATATACACATAAATTAGTTGACATAGATTTTCAAATAATTTATTCAAATCCCATGTAATTTATTTTTTGAAAAATATAAGGTTTAAACATCTTAATCACATTTTTTTTTTTACTTCTAATTACTTACACATTGTATTAAGTCTTATATTTTTGAAAAATATAAAATTTATATATATATATATATATATATATATATATATATATATTATAATAAAAAATAAAGAAAGACATCAAAACCTTCATATAAAAGCAAAGACAATCCATTTCATTCGTTCACCCAGCGAAGCGCCCAACCAACCAAATAAAGCGTTTCATCCTTTCATGAATGCAGATACGAGCATGGTCCATATAGTCACTAGAGAGAGCTCTACTCTCTGTTCGTGCTTAACAGCTCCCGCCGCTTCACCTTGTAATTGGTTGGTAAGTCCCGTTCATAGGTATAGCCTACCAAGTGGTCAGGGTCTGTTTCGGATTCAGATTTGCTATCCGTGATAAAAGAAAACGATATTTGGATATGTCCTCTTCATTACGCTTATGAGGTTACACTACCAATAGGAGCAGCTACTATGGAACCATCATGAGGTTCCAAGAGAGGCAGGATCCGTGTCAATTCTTTTAGATCATGTTAGCTAGGTCTTCTGGGATATGGGAAAAACCATGGGGCAAAGTGTGAGCTAAAGCCATAAAGTACATGTAGCCATAATGTGTAGCATAAAAATAATAGATATAATATAACGAGGGTTGGGATAAGATATAAAAAAGTGACCAGTAATGTAATTTAAATCATATTCATTAAGTATAAAAGGATTTAAAATAACATGGTAATAAGTTTTTTTAATTAAATTTTAATATTTTTTTTTTTGCTATAAAAAATTTAATAGAAAATGATTAACTTTTTGAAGATTAACGAAATATTTATATTACATAGTATGGAACGAACTTGTTCAACTTATTTTTCTTTAGGTTTATCAAAATAATAAGAATTAATCTATTGGTCCATGTCTTTGAGCTTTTATTCGTTTTGGTTCATCTAGGTATTAATGTATTAGTGCATGTTTTTGAGTTTTTCTTTATTTTGGTTCATCTGGGTGTTAATGTCTTCATTTAACAAAATTTAGAACATGTTTATCCTAATCACTGCCAATCCAATTTTCTACATAACTAAGCATAATAATATTAATATTTCTCACCAGATTCTAACCAGGGATGATACGGGCTAAGATCGTGCAGATGGCATTTAAAGCTTTTGCTACTCCTCGTTGCGTTCGTAATGATAAAACCAGTGGAGTGCCACCGCTGGAACGGGAACACCGCCTTGGGAGTTACAGCATAATTATCGCTCTTCTTTTTCTAGTTGAATCTGGTGTTGCAGACGGGGTAATCTCAAGCATTTCGATGCTTTTCTGTACGGTGGGTGTCTTGTTTGAACGAGTCCCGACTGAAAGTGGTAGGATCGGACACTCCTCTTAAAATCGTTGGAGCCCAGCGGTTTAAAAAATTTCAAAATTGATAATGATATCACAAAATTGAATTCATCATTCAATACTAATTTTTATATTTCTTACGAATAATAATATTTAGATAAATAATTTTGATTTCGCTCGGTATGAGAACCGCGGTAGCATACACGAATACAGAGCTTAACATCGCGCATTGAAATTCTAATTGCCGTACTAGTAGTTGAAGGCGAAGTGCGCACGGGCTCTGTGGCGAGAGTTTTGAACTGGATATTTGAAGTTCGCGAGTTCGATCTAAGGTTGCCATAGCATTAAAAGTCATTTCCAAATAATTGTATCAGTTGTAACATCCTTGGCTCCACTCTGCGCTAACATTCATTATATCTGACCCTGACATATATCTGGGCTCGGTAGTAACTTCGTCTCTGCAGAATTAGGGTTTTCCGTAGAGATTGTGACCTACCCGAAGGTTCTTAACTTGCGTACGTTCTGGATCTCGGAGGTTTGGTGAATTGATTGTGTTGTGCTGGTAAACTCCAAGATTGTGAGGATCTGATTAATTTCTACAGCAGAGTTAAAGTTCAACGCTGAATATTTATGCGTAGGGATCGGCCCTAGGGTTTGTTCCACGGCCATATAACTATTATATGTGGTCAATTTTAAGCTGCCGTGGAGTTCAAGTCGTTGATACTTTTAAGTTAAAAGCAGTGGGGTTCAAGTATGTGGTGGTTTATATATATATATATATGCATGGCAATACTATGTATTTATTTAATATTAAAAAAAACTTACATATTAATTATTTGAAGATTATTCTAACAATACAAAAGAAAATAAAAACCTTAAACAAATTAACAAAAGATGCTTCCCAATTCAACAGATGTCAATATTATAAACCATATATAAGTTGTTTACATGCTAGCTTCATCAATCAATACATTAAATATAATAAACCATGGTACCACGATAACTGCAACCACAAAGGAGAAACAAGAAACAATGACCCTGAAAGGAGAACCACCCAACATGAAATATGACTTGCTTGCACCTCACCTGACTTGATTCATCACAATAGCTTCCTCCGAAGAAAACCAACAATACCTCTACTCCAAACACCAACAAGAATTATCCTTTAGACCCCTAGAGCCATAAGCAAACACAACATGCCTTAGTGAACCATTGTAGGGCCAAAGCCTCAATACCAAGAGGAGGTGATGCATAGTAATAGTTTCAAAAACACAAGCATTGTGCTATGCCTTCTGTGAAATACAACCAACAATGTTCCTTGTAATTAAGATGCCCATAGCCAAATAAAGGGACACCACACAAGATGTCATAGCACAAGAGTGCCAAGATGAACTATTTTGCAAAGTGCTTGTGAGCCATCAACAACCTAGAAAAAAATAATATGCATAAAAACACAAAGTTGTCCACAAAAGCAAGATCAAGATAACACCCCGCCAAAAAGCACTGCAAAAATGCCACTAGCATAACAATGAGCTCCATAACCACCCATCTTGAAACGACAAACACAGTGACCATATTAAAAGTCCATCCAGAGTACACAAACCACAAAATTCCAATCGCACCACTAAAATATCCATCAGAAGAGTAGCAAGGGACTAGACAATTTTCTATACTACACCAAATTATCAACAAGCAAAATATTCCACAACATTGTTCTTCAAAGCCAAAACCTAATGATGACTATCATAGGAACTCTATACCTGATGGATGCATGCCAAAATTTAGAGAAAAACTTCATGAAACCTGTCATCTTTAATCTTGATCAGAAGAAAATTGGTGAGGTCACCAAAGGTAGAATCGCTCACAAAGAAGACTTCTACATGAGCCAAGCGAGAGTCCACATTATCCAAACATAACCTCTCATTATGAAGCATACATTTGATATCCTCCAATGAGGAGAATATATTATAGGTCTCCACTTGTTTGTCTTTGAAAATCAGACGCAATAGGGTAGCCATTTGTTGGTGTAAAGCCAACGAATTCATAAAATGGAGCTTTCTCTTATAGAATATTCCAGAATTAGGAACCCGTTTCATATCCTCCCCCATCAACCTATAATCATAGTGATAAGGTGAGTCCCCAGCCTCTTTACTATCCATTTTCCCTTTAAAGCGATAAGGTGTTATTCCCCCTTTTTAAAAAATATTATATATATGTGTCTGTGTGGAGGGAGGGGGGCCAACACTTTGTATTCATTCAATATAAAAAAAAGGATGACATATTCATTTTGACACAAGTAAAATAGATCTCTTCTTAAAGGATTTAATGAGGGATTAATTAGATTTCTTAACGTATAATGATAACGTTGATCACATCTACCACAATTTTACTACAACCCTTTCCATTACCATTAACAAGTTCTCCATTATGGTGTCTTATAAGAAGAATAGTAGAACTTTCAACCCTTGGTATGGTAATAATTGTAAAATTGTCAAGGAAGTGATTAAAGATGCTCCTAACAAAATTGTAAAGTTTGAAAAAAAAAATATGTACAAAGTTCTCATTAAAAGGAAGAAAAGATCATATATAAATAGGAGGAAAGAGCATTTCCTTCATCTTTCTAAAGTTGAGCCCATAAAGTTTTGGAGGAAAATTCTTGTTCGCAAAATGAAAGATAATAATTTGATCCCTTTAAAGCATTGGCATATCTATCTTAGGAATATTTATGATTCCCTTAACTCCATGGGCACTAGCTCGAAAACCTCTTATAGAGGAGGATATATTTTGTTTGGAAGATGTTGAGTTTGGGATTGAGCAACTCACTAATGGGAAAGCGAGGGATACTAAAGGCTACCAAGCTGAAATTATCAAAATTAGAACGTATATCCTCATCCCTCATATACACATACTCTTCAATCTAGTAGTGAGACAAGGCTTCCCTAAGCCTTGGATGCAAAACCTTATTGTGTCTATCTTTAAAAGTGGGGATAAAAATATTCCCTCTAACTACAGGACCATATGGTCATCCACATTTTTTCAGAGTTGTATGGAATCATTTTTTAAAACAAGATTATCCTTTGGCTTGAAAGCCATGGTAAAATAGCTAAAGGGAAAGTTGGATTTAGATACATCACTCAACTATATACCATCATGTCATTCCTATGATAATTACAGAGGAATGACATAATAATAAGACTAATCTCTTCTATTGTTTTGTCGACTTAAAAAAATCCTACAACACCATTCCTATGGATAAAGCTATGGAATATGCTTGAAGAGATAATGGTACCTCATGAGTTGAGGGATATTGTGACTAAGATATATGAGAATGTTATTTCCAAGCTCAGGACCACTGAGGGTTGATCAAAAGAAATTAGATGCAATATCGGTTTTAAGCAAGGATGTCCCTTATCCACTACCCTTTTTGGCATTTACATTGATAAAGTAGAAGAGTGTTTGGAAGCTATAAGATGTGATGGCACTAGGCTCATTGGTATGGTCATTACTCTTCTCCTCTATGCTGACGATATCATTCTTTATCTAGGAGAAAATGATGACGTCAACAAGAAGCCTACAATCCTCCAAGATTACTGCTCCAAGATGGGTATGACTGTTAATACCGACAAGATTGAAGCCATGATAATTAAATCCAAAAACATCATCTATGATAATAACTAATTGAAGAAAGTTTCTTCAGACAAATATTTGGGAATCGAAATTCATCATCTACTCAATTGAAATTATAACATTGAGAAAATGATAATTGGAGACTAGAAAGATTTTTATGGCCTTGAAAAAAATTGTAAATCGATAGATATTTAGGCATGGAGTAAAAAAACCATTCCTCTTTGAGACTGTCATCACCCTTGTTATTTTATATGGATGTAAGGTTTGGGGTTGCAATATATCTATACCATTGCCTCATTCTCCTTCTCTTTGATCATCATCCTGTGAGGTCAAGATATAATACATGCAATTGAAGAAAACTCATGACAAGACAACATCAATAGAGAAATTTCCTAGTCTAGCTTGCTTCGTGAAAATCACTAATTGAGCTAGAACTGGGTATTGGGTACTGGGTAGGGAAGAAGGCTCAAGGATTTCATAGCGTACAACTCTAGAGGCTATGAGTGAGGTACTAAATCTTGTGACGATGCAATACAAGAGGCCCTAAGAGACAAGAAAATGCAATTAAGGGTTACAGTGAGGCATGCTTTCCCACTATAACTGCATAATGCGCAGTTTAGGAGAGAGAAGGGGTGAGTGAATTCTGAAGTTGCACATTTCATGAAGTCATGGAGATAGAATACTTCTTGCAACTCCACAATACACAAAAGGAGACTAGCTTGGAGGTAGGATTGCATAGTTCTAGGGGAAGGAGGCAGTTCTTGAGCACTGTGATTGCGCAATGCATAGTCCTTGGAGGTAGAGACTAAACATTTCATAGTTCCAAGAGCAAAGGGTGCATGCTTGAGGCTTGCAACTACACAATGTGTAGTTCAATAGGGCAGAGTGAGCTCAAGTTGGTCGGACATAAGATCTTCTGAAATTTGACTAAGTTTGGGATCAATGAGGTAGAAATGAAACCATGGATGGACTTGAACATGATCACACACTTAGAATCAAGAATACAACATTGAACACTCAACACTTAAATTCAACATGATTCCCTTGATACGATAACAAAACAATACTCTCCTCTAAGTGCGACACTCGAGATATTCTTTGCAATGACGACGAAGACACTATTATGACAGTGCATAAAACTTTGGGAATGAGTTTAAGACATGTCTATATGTTAAATAAGACCCATTGGTGCCAAATTTTCCCCTTCAAATGAACTCAAAACCCCTCTTTCACAACATGCGACACTTCCCATGTCAAAAGACAACATTTTGATTTTCTTCACAAAGGGACTAGAAAAATTAGGGAATAACATGAAGTGACTCTTATTACAAGGAATGACAACTTGCAAGGTCAAAGTTGGCTCTGAAATTTTGATGTGGGCCAAAATTTTGGAGGGTGTTGTAGCAATGACAATAGTGACCAAAACCAAGGTTCTTTGATTCCTTATGAATGTCAAGTGAAAATAAATGATCAATCACCAAGAACAAAAAGATGTAAATATATGGAAAATAATAAAAGCCCCATAATACAACTCATCATAAAAAAAATTAAAACAAACTATCCATTATGTAGTCAAACCAAATCAAATAAAAAAAACAAAAAAGTAAAAATCAAAAGGGCCCATATCATTTGGTAACAAATGAAAGGGCAGGTGGTTGTTATGCTAATAGTAGGTCATAGAGTATAAAAATGTTGATGTCTAAGAGTACATTCACTAGCATTTTCCTAAATGTCTACTTATTACTAATGTATATTTTTTGAAAACAATATAATCATAAGGCGGTTGTTATGCTAATAGTAGGTCATAGAGTATAAAAATGTTGATGTCTAAGAGTACATTCACTAGCATTTTCCTAAATGTCTACTTATTACTGATGTATATTTTTTGAAAACAATATAATCATAAGGCTAATTAGAAGAGCCTAATTTTATACATAGCCTTTTTTGGACATATATTAAATGCACAATGTTACATCTACACTATGTAACTTTTTTATTGTAATATAAAAATTAAGATTTTTTCTATTATAATATAAAAATTAAGATTTAATAAATAAATAAATATATATATATATATATATAAATATATAAATTTAAAATATTATATAATTCAAACTTGCCATCTTAACAAATCGGGACTAGATTTAAAATAAAATTGATCCCAAAAATATGCTCAGAACTTTCTTTACCATTACTATAATATGTTTAATTATTTATAATTTTAACTACTAAGTATAAAATAGTGTAATTAATTTTGGAAAAGAAAATTATTATAAATTAAATAATAAATTAAAAGAGTGTTTTAAATATTTTTATTCATTATAAGTTAACTAACTTTTAATTATCTTTAATTTTTTTTTATAGATAATTTTAAATTTTTAAATTTTTAAATTTTAAATCGATTATATATAATTAATTAATTAATGTAAATTATAATAAATTAAATAATAAATAAAATAATTTTTTTTATATTAATTTAATTAAATTTAGTTATTGTTATCTTTTTGTTTATTAGGCTAGGTGAGTCTTTAGATTATTGACATGTTTATCTTATGGTTTGAGTAGCTATGACCCACAATCATCTAAGCCATCAAAATCACCTGGGGTATTCAACTTGGGCCACACAAGCACCTAGCATGGCATGATTTTTTCTTACAAAGTTTTGAACGAATGACCTTTTCATCACATAGTGCCTTAACAAAACGCCATGTCATCGTTTACTCTATGTCGTTGTGGATAATTAAATTTGATCATCATTAATTTAATGATACAAATTATTTAACTAAAACATTTTTTATGAGACCCTAACATGTATAAATAGGACATTTCCTAGACTTTAGTATCCCTAGCTTGATAAAATCCCATGGACAATGAATTATAAACTAGTGACACACATCAAGGGTGATTATTAATAATAATGGCTCTTAAGCATACATAATTATCACCGATTACAAGTTATCAGTGAAAAGTTTTGATAGTTAAAGCTAAACCATTTGTGGGAAACCTTAGGAACTGATTAAATGCAATTTAGCAATTGATTTTAATGATGGGTAGTTAAAATTATGAATGATGTGATGAGTGGTCTATAAAAATCTTGGCTAAATTTTGTTAATAGGCATAGTCCTAAATATAGCGAGAGTTATTAAGGTTTCCCAACTTCAATTGGCTTCCCACTTTATTTTTATGTTTACAATTATCAATCCTAATAGAGTCTAGAGCCATTGAAGAGCTCCATACCATTATTCATAATTTCTAGCATGTACAACATCTAGTTCTATTTTTGTATATATGATCATTTATTATAATGAGACAAGTTCCACTTCTATCGTAGTGGCTATGAATTCAAAGGAAGTCATTTATATCACATTTCATGAGCAGCTATGGAAAATTAGTGGTATATATGAATGAAAATGTAGAGAGGATTGGATTGGTAGGCAATGATTACATAGGATACATCTTTCTTTATATGAATCCATAAATATACATAGATCACATTATGTTGGAGATTGAGGAAATTGTAATGGTTTGAAAGCTTCTTATCAAGCTACTGCAAGTGTCCACTGTGACAAAGCTATCGAACCTTCCAATGTTTGGCACTTTTTAAGAAGTGTTGCAATGTACAAAGTTTTTGATTAGTTAGATATGAAAGCAATTCTATCTACTTGACAAAGAATCCCATCCATGTACAACACATCCATGCACTAGCTGACCTTTCCATGGAGGGTTATGATATAACCAATACATTTTAGATTGTTGGAAAGCATACTTGGTTGAAACCAAGTCCTAACTTGTATTAAGATGATGGCATGAAAATAGGGGGTCATGGAGCCATAATTAGTTTGATTAATTATGACTAGATTCACTTTACATGCTAGTTAATCAATTGTCACATTCTATCAAGATATTTGGGGACCCAAAAAAATTCCTTAAGAAATCAATATCTTAAATAACCAATGCATCTTAAGATGAATAAGTAGAGCTTGGCATGATAATAAAGTGGTTCATGCATGAAAAATACACTATATATATCACAAACATCAATATCTATTGAAATACACATATAGTTTCTACATACATAAATTGTACACTAACATATTACTAAAGATCAATATAATTAAATTTACAATTTTTAAAAATAAATACTCTCTATTAGATAAATTCATATAAAAAAATTAATAAATCATAAAATATATTCCAAAACCATTAATAAAAAATGTGAATTCTAACTTTAAAAAAAAAAAACTATATACTTAAAAATTATTTTCAAAACTATCATTGTCAAATTACATTACTTATTTCAAAAATATTAAATAATATATTTTAGTATATATAAGGATAGAGTTAATAGTATTTAATTATTTTATTTAATAATTCTTAATTATATTTATTTATTAAAAATGTGAATTCTGACTTAAAAAAACTATATAATTAAACATTATTTTCAAAACTATCAATGTCAAATTACATTACTCATTTTAAAAATATTAAATAATATATTTTAATATATATTGTGATAGAGTAAATAGTATTAATTATTTTATTTTATCATTATTACTTATATTTATTAAATAACTACCCATAGAAACTTCATCATGGTCAATTAATAACTTTAATGAGCGGATTCGATGTTTTTTTGGCATAAATATCAGATCAGAATGGGACGTTTCAATGTATTCATTATAAAAATCGGATCAGATAACTTTCTAACAAGGTATAAGAAGCTGACAGAATATTGTTTAATTTCACATATAGATTTTATTTTGATTAGCTACAATAAAGTATGCTTAGTGGAAGACACTCGCACGATATGATATGTTAATTCATGGTATGATTGCTTTGTTAAAAAGTCATGGGGCTTAAACTAATAAGCGTGGTAATGGGATATAACAAAGTGACAAATAATGTAAACAATGGCAATTTTTAAATATAAAATATTATAATTAGGCTTGGAAAGTAAATTATAAAAATTTAAGTGATAAATTGAGTTAAATAGAAATTTATGTTTTGGAGCTTAGCAGTTGCAAGAAGATTGATTATCTTAGTAATTTATTTGTTTGGATAGTCTAAATAAAAATATGGTTGATTATAGTGTATTGTTAAGATTTCAGTTAATAATGTCTATTTAATTAAATTAGTAAAAAATTCAAAAAGTTTATAAACATTAAATGGTATATTGATTGTATATCACGAGAATAAGCTAAAATATTTTAGGGAGATCTCATGCTTATATCCATCATTGGTTCATTCAAATTCAAATTTGGTATGACTTGTTGAGGAGAAATTTTTGAAGTGCTTGTTGAAGAGGTTTTTGGATGTTGTTTGGCAATAGTCACTTGAATATCTTCTATTTTTTCTTGAATAACAATGATTTTGTGCTTTGGCCTCTAAATCCAAGTACAATGTTCAATGAAAAATTCCATGGAGGTTGTCATGATGGATACCATTTGATTAGAGTTGATATGAAGTACAAGAATTACTTCTTTCATATTTTACGACCAATGTTATTAATGATTATCCACTGCTCAAGAAACAATAGCTCCATGAGGGATGAACACAACCCCTTGATCTATTGTATCACGAGCCAAACCCTCCCCAGTCATATGGAATTCTAAAATAGAAACCCAAACGCCTATCCCAATAAAAAAAATTCACTAAATAAACTAAGAACATAATGACATGGTTTCTCCTCCAATTCTAGAATAGTTCTAAAAGGACGTGGACACACCATGCTTGAGGCTAATATGAAATTGACATACCGGACTTTCCTAGAAGGTCAGAGTATGAAAATATAAAAGGCATCAACAATGAGAAATAAACATAGAATATCACCATGAAAAGATAATACATGCTATGAGAATTGTTGTTTCAAGAAATGAAGAGATAAAAACCGCCAATGGTTTGCTTTGATGAAAATAGAAGTGTTTCCTTACAATGGTTGAGTTGCCAATTATGACTAGTCTCAGATCGAGTTTTTCGTAAAGATGTTTCCTAGGGACATAACTCAAGGAAGAAGAAATAGGATAAAAGATAACAACCACCCCTACTTATCTGGGAAGGAGACCAATACCACCTACATAGGCCTATAGCATTATTAGATTTTACATGCTTCTATTTTGCATTGAAGTATGAGCTTAATACCATACAAAATAGGTGAGAGACTATCTATTCTAGGAATGAATTCATATTCATTTTCCATATTTGTTGCTACATCATTGAGACCTCAGGAGAAGCCTTTAGACATTACCTTTCTTGTAACTCCAAGGTTTTACCCTCCGATTCCCATGATGTAGGGCATCCGAAGTCACATCCTAATACCCTTCCACATCATTGCAATACATGGTTGGTAAAATTCATCCTAAAATTGTTGAAAAAAACAAGAGAGGGAGATAATGGTAACTCCCCCCCTACACATCACAAATCAGATTCCTCAATATCCATAAAAAATTTGATATCCGTCTTATCTTTGAATAGTAATTGGTAGGATAGAAGGTTAAATTCAACACTCAGCTTCATGATGGGAAGCTTACAATTGGGCACTATACTAGAGGTTTATAAAAACAAGGACAATGATGATAATATCCCCAAAAAAAATCATATAAGGGGTGCACATGGATAGTGTAAGATTCCACCACCACACAATAACCCTTTTGCAACCCTTTTATTGCCTTGATATGTTCTCGATTCACCACATTTGTCTCTTCAAACCATAAGTCTAAGCATGGAATAGGTTGGTATGATAAGTTATTGTTCATTAATAATGACCCCCCTGCTATAATAATTTCCATGTTTTCCATTACATGTGTCATGAAATTATTATGCTTAAAAAAAAAAAAACATTGGAATTTTAAAAATTGATCAAGGAGAATTATGATACATGACAATATTGAGTCAAAAAGCAGATACTTAGGATAACTAGCTTTTTGAATATGACTTACAATCATTTTTGAGTCCCCAAAATAAAGATATAATCAGTAATGTTTTTAGTCCAAATTAAAAAAAAAAACCTTGCAAAAACCCATATGCTTATTCTTGATTATTAGAGACCTACCCAAAAAAAATAATTTCCATTTGTTATTTGAGTGAAAAGTAAGAAACCCTAACACACGAGGCCCATCGTAGACTCCTAAACTAAAAACTATTTTTATATGTTAAAGAATTAATTATAATTTTATTAATTTTATATTTTATATTGTTTTGATTTTTAAAAATTAATAAACTTTAACATAAAATATATGTTTTTTTTTTCTCGGTAAAAAAATAAATTATTATATTATGTACAGGGGTCAAAAAATACACCATGGTAAATCAAGACAGAATCAGGCTTTGGGTATGTCACCCGAGAGCAGTTGAGGCAACCAGGAAACTAGCCCACGCACGGGCGCCAGACACATGAGCGAGACTGTCCACAAGAGCAAGCCCACGCAGGGGAACCAACCATTTCATCCCACGCAGGGGAGACTGACCTTACCCATTCCATTAACAAAATTTCAGAAACACAGACAACAAAACAGAAAACGAAATAGACCAGAAGCATTGATGCTATAACTGAGCCAAAACAAATAGCAAAAGAGACCAGAAGACCAGACAAAAAAGCCATAGGAACCTTGTGCTCGGGCGTCATCAATCGTCCATTTGCACTTCCTCTACCCGGCACCAACCATAGGCTTCTCTTTGAGCAGCAGTGGGAAAAGTATCTTCCTCCTTGCCGGTCCCCGTCCTCTGATTGTGCTTGTTTTTCTTTGCGTTTTCCGGGTCTGAGGCCGGACCTTTAACCTTCTGCTACGTATCAGCTTCAGGAACCTAACATAAAATATATGTTAAAGAATTAATTATAATTTTATTAATTTTTAATTTTATATTGTTTTGATTTTTAAAAATTAATAAACTTTAACCTAAAATAAAAAGGAAAGAATTAATTATGGTATAATAATTAAGGGATTTAATATATCAATTTGAATGTAATTTAAAAATTACGTTATTATTTTTATAATGATATTAATTAAATTTACTTATTTAATATTAATTTTTAATTTTATATTGTTTTGAATTTTAAAAATTAAAAAAACTTTAATATAAAATTAAAAAAGAAAGAATTAATTATTTTATAATAATTAAGGGATTTAATATATCAATTTGAAGGTGATTTAAAAATTACGTTATTATTTTTATAATGATATTAATTAAATTTATTTATTATTAAATTTATAAATAGATAATTGAAAATATCTTTTAGAAAGGCTTTCGATACAGTTCCTAGAAACAACTTTTGGAATAGATTAGAAAAGTTAAAGGTTCTTGTCGAGTTGAGAGTTGCCTCTATAAGATTATATGAGATTGTAATTGCCAAGCTAAAAAGCAATGACGGGTGGTTATAAGATATTAAATGTAATATTGGAGTTAAACAAGGTTGCCCCCTCTCCCCTACCTTATTTGGCATTTAGATCGACAAGCTTGAAGGTTATTTAGAGGAAGCAGGTTGTGCTAGCACGATCTTAGCTGGGATAGTCATCATCCTTCTCCTCTATGCTGACGATATTGTTCTTCTCGCAAGGTGCCCATCTGATCTTGATAAGCAACTTAGGCTTCTTAAGGATTTCTGCTCTACTATGGGTATGATAGTTAACACTGACAAAATAAAATTTATGATTATCAAATCCAAGAAGGACACTTACGCTAATTTTATGTATGACAATAATAACTTGGAGGAGGTGTATTCTTACAAGTACCTAGGAATTGATATTCATCAAAAGCTCAACTGGAACTATAGCATTGAGAAAAGGATTAATGGGGGGTGGAAAGCTTATTTTGGTCTTGAAAATCATTGTAAAACAACAAACCTCATAATGTGGGATACAAAGAAGTTCCACTTTGAAACTTTAGTCACTCCTGCTATCTTATATGATTGTGAGGTCTGGGGTTGCAGCATCTCTATAGAATCCTGGAGAAAGATTGTGCAAATCCAGAAGCATTTCATAACGTATAACCTGAAAATTAAAAGCAATACACCCTATCCTATTCTCCTTATAGAAGTAGGTCTTTCCCATATCGAGAGCCTATCTATGACTAGGCTTCTGTTGTACAAGGACAAACTCAATAACATAGGAGATCATAGACTTCCTAAGCTAGCTTTAAATTCCAGCCAAAACCACCTAAGGCTCAAGCGGGGGTGGTATAAAGACATGAGGGCCTGGTTAAACCTTTGGGAGATCAACGAGAATGATGCATTGCAAAACATTAATAACATTAAAAATATTATTACTTCTAAGTTCAAAGAAAAAATGTGGTGTGAGAAAGATTTAGCAGGTAAAAGAAAATTAAGTTATTATAAGAACGTCATCAACCCCACCCTAGAAGATCAAAAGTATCTCTCTGTTTTAACTAGCTCAAAGAAGAAAATTAATATAGCGAAGATTAGAATGAACTCTCATGAGCTCCATAATGAAACAGGTCGTTGGGCAGTTCCTAAAACACCATGGATGGAAAGAATCTGCCATCTCTGTGAGAATAGGAACATCGAGAATGAAAACCACTTCCTCTTAGAGTGCCCCGGGTACAACCACATTAGATCTTAGTTTCATAATCTTTGTTGCAATACTGGCCTTCCTAGCCTTTTACAATATCAAAATTATAATGAGCTCGGGAGGCTTCTCTCCAAGATTTTTGAGCATAGGAATAAAATTCTTAAATCAAACTAAATAATTTGTTTCTTTATGTCTGATAGACCAAAGTTTGGTCTCAGTGAACATTAACCACCACCACCATCATCATCATCATATTATTATAAATAAATATATTTAATTTATTTATAAAAAAGTTAATAATTATAATATAAAAATACAAAATTATAATTATAAATTATATATAAATATTTGTAAAATATTAAGGAAGTGCATTTTGATTTTCCATACTTACAAAATCATCATGGAATTGGTTTATAGGATCATAAAAAAATAATACAATCTTAAAACAATGTATCTTCTCTTTAATATCAACCATATAAAATCTATAATTATAAAGTTCAATATAATTATAAAGTTCAATACTTAGATGTTAGCTATTTTGCTTTACTATATTTAGTTCATTTACTTTGTTAATTATTAATTTAGGTCTCATATTATTTAATGTAATTGTTTGTTTTATTATTTAGTCACATTATGATACTTCATTTTTCTCACTACCATTCCATATTTTGTGCTTCATTGATGGTTGAACATTAATATATAAATAGTTTTTCATTCTATATTGTTTCTTTTAATACTAATTTTTATAATTACATTTGTGTTTTTATTTATACATTATTCTCTATTTTAAAATTTACAAAAAAAAATTGTAAAAAATTGTTGTTGTTTTTTTTAGTATAATAACACTATTTGAGATTTTAACTAGAATTCTCATTTAATTCCAACGTGCCATCAATTTTCAACCTACACAATTATAATAAAATTCCTTGAAAATTATATTTCATTGCTAAATTTTGCAAATTTCTTTGTCGAGACAAGGTATGTCACACTCATGCTATTTTTTCTTTTTTATGATCTTACGTTTTGTTTCTTACTTGATTTCACTTCACGTTACATATGATTTCAATGCCTACACATAGAACTTTGATGTTTCTATGCCAAATAGGTGAATGGGTGACTATTGTGTCTTTAGTGTATGTATTCGCTGGAATATCTCTAAGTATTATGCCTGTGATACATTTGTTTGTTGAATCATTTCTCCTTAAAAATATTATTAAGATATTTTTTCATATTTTTGAAATATAGTATATATTAAAACTCAAGAAATTTATACCAAAATTAAGCCAATAATTTTTTAATTATTTTATTTTAAAATTAATTAATTTTAAATTAAAACGAAATAATAGTAAATTTTAAAAAACATATATTTCTCAAATATAAATGATAATGATGATTATTATTAATGTTCATTAAGTGTCATCCAATAAAAATATTATCTAATTTATCACGCATTTTTACTCATGAAGTTATTTTGAAAATCATACGATGACTGACAAAATGTGCACTGGTTTTGTTCAAATGATTTGATGGTTTTGCAGATAAGAAAAAACGTTGATTTTATTATATAGATAGTAAAATCAGTACATTGAGTTCCAATTGATGCATCATATGAAACTTTATAGTATCTCCCAATATATCATTAGCCCAAGTGTAGTGCCCAAATATTTGTTGTCTAGGGCCAAAATATACCATGTTTCCATTAAAAACCATAGCCAAAACAGAAAAAAAGGAGTACATATGTCAAAATTTTCCAAGATATAGTCCAACGTTATGATGAAAATATGTGCCTAATGTGCAACCTGTAGTGGGCATAGCGCAAGAAACAAAAACAATGGAGAAAACAATTTTGACCAAAAGTCAGGGAAATGGCGCAATACCTGCATTAATCAAACATCCCTCCACCTCCAGAGTGATATGAAACCCCTCCAGTGAGTCGAGGAGACCTTGCTTAGATAAAGAATCTGCAACAATGTTGTGTTCTCTATGTAAGTGTTGAATAGAGATGCCGAGTAGTGTGTCCTGTAGGTTCTTGATGTGCCTCAACCAGCCTTGAAGATGTGGATGTGAAATGTGTGAGGATCCCAAGATATGATTGATGATGGCTTGGAAGTCTCTGTATATGTTGATGTTGTAAATTTCTATGAACTCTGCAAATCAGAGCACCTCCCAAAGCGCCATAGCCTCTGCCTTCATGTTAGTCCCCCCTCCACCCCTAGTGGATTCTATATTGTGTGTTGTTGTCCATGCAGATCCAAATCCCACAACCCCATATGCCTTCTTGTTTTGCACCGTCAATGAAACGAGTAGGGTATGTAATAAATGGACCATCTGTCCCGTGAGCCCCCATTGATCGATGAGGCAGTAATCATTGTAGTGGATCCATCACAGTGTGTATGTTATCTATGATCCTGTCAACACTGAGATATTTGTGATCAAATATAATGTTGTTTCTAGCTCTCCAGATCTCCCAGAAAGTGAGCATTAGGATGGCACATCGATGCCTATTCTGGGTACTCCACCAATGTAAGCATGTATCAATGGAACAATGGTCAATGTATGCAAAGGAGAGAATGACAGACAAACCGTGCCAAATCTGAACTGCAATAGGACATCTTAAGAGAATGTGGACATTGTCCTCCTCCTCCTGCGAGAAAAAAACACAAATACTAGGTCCCAGTAGGCCCCTCTTCTTCAAGTTCTCCCAAGTGAGTGTCTTATTCTGCCAAACTAGCTAGGTGTACAAAATAATCTTGTATGGGATTTGTACATTCCAGAACTTAGTGAACCAACAATGGTCATGGTAGTCATGTGTGCTGCAACAGATGTAATTGTAAGTATCTACAAAGAGATGGAACCCTTTTTAATGATACCATCCCACCCAATCTAGTCTCCCAGATTAGATTTGTATATTCCAACATTCTGTATCTCAGCAAAAATGTGCATCCATGAGTCAACCATATCCCCTCGCAGACCCAGTTCTTCCGCCGCTCTTCAAATCGGCATGTTGCCTGTCCAAGTCCGTATGGCCTGATCAAAATATATAATACCCCTTGTGCATAGACAATGGGTGAGTTCCACTGTGAATAGATTATGTAGTTCAACCCCAAGGATCTTGTCCCTCCCAATGATGATGTCCTTCCCAGATCCCATGTTCCAGCAGATCCTTTCTATGAGCCAGTGTCGAACTCTGTTGAGGCTATTCCATATAGAAGATCCGTATGCCTTGTCAACTAGTCCCTCTCTCAACCAGTGACAAATCTTAATCTCCTTAAGATATTTTGTCTTGATGATCTCGCTCCAAATACCTGTGCCAAGTAGTCCCCGCCATAGAGATTTTGTGAGGAGTGCCCACCCAAAAATCTTTATGTTCAGTATGCCCTAGCCCTCCATAGCCTTGTGTCTAGTGATCTTGTCTAATTTAACCAGATGGTATTTATGCTTTGTTTCAGATCTAACCCAAATGTATCTAGCAATAGCACAATTAATCTGTTTAATGATGGATGCAGGTATGCAATATAGGTGTGCCCAATATACTGCCAGTTGTTGTAGTACCGATTGTACAAGTATGACTCTGCCTCCAAGTGTAAGACACCTGTGTGCCCATCCTGATATTTTCTTGTGGAATCTATCCATGATCCATAGCTAGTCTTGGTTACGATAATTATTGGGCTTGATTTTGTATCCCAGATACTTCAAACCATCACCAATCGGAATAACTCTCACCCCAAATGGGTTTGAAATATATGCAATATCCTCTTGCTTACCTTCCCCATATAATATTTCTGACTTGTCCTTATTCATGTACAACCCAGATGCGCTGCCAAACCTGTGAAAAATGTTATGAAGAGAAGTCCACATATATCTGGATATGATCCCAAATGTAAGTATATCGTCAACAAAAAAATTGTGTGAAACCCTTATATTCCGCCCCATAGGAAAAGGCAGATATACACCCCTATGGAAAGCATGTTTAATTTTGTGGCTGAGTCTGTCCATGATCAATATAAACAACAGAGGGGAGAGCGAGCACCCCTGTCTCAGCCCACGTCCAGCCCCAAAGAAGCTAGTCGGGTATCCATTTATGAGGACAACAAATCAAACTGTTGTGACACAGGCCATAATCCATTCAATGGATGTTGTGTGTAGTCCAATTTTGTGCAGCACAATGCGTAATAAGCTCCAATCAATGTTGTCATATGCCCGTTGCAAATCCACCTTCATGATTGCAGCTTCCAATTTCTTAGAATGTATGGTGTGCATGCATTCCTGTGTCGTTGCAACCGCATCGTGTATCAGTCTATCTTGTAGAAAGTCATATTGTTCCAAAGTGATGAATTTAGAGAGAGTTTTTAATACAGAGAGCAATGATTTTGGAGATCAATTTATATATCAGATTACAAAGTGAGATGGGCCTATAGTCCTGGAAATGCCACAATTCATTCTTCTTAGGGATAAGAGCAATATATGTGGAGTTGATCTCGTTTGTGATGTACCCTTCCAATCTAGACTGTTCCACCATTTGAACCAGGTCCTGTCCCATAAGATCAAAGAAGTGTAAAAAAAGTTCTACAATCCATCCGTCTGGTCGAGGGCACTTGTCTTTGGAGAAAGATTTCAATACAGAGTGGACCTCCTGCAATTCGACCGCCTTGTACACTTCTTTGTTCCTATCTTCATCAAACATGTTGGGGTAACATTCGGATGCCCAAAGTTGGTCCTCAATATTCACATTGCCTCTACTTCGATATGCCTGCTCAAAGTATGCAACCATTGCATGTTGAATCTCCAGAAGGGTGTGAACCTCACAGTCATTGGAATCCTTAATTTTCCAAATGGAATTTATCTGCCTTCTATAGTTTGCATACCTGTGGAAAAACTTCGTATTTCTATCCCCCTCCTTTAGCCATATAGCCCTGCTCTTCAATCTCCAAGTCACTTCTTGTATGTGGAGGATATGTTGTTTATTCTACTCCAACTCCTTGATATTCTTTATAAGTGTGATGGGTGGATTTCCCAAGTCCACCTTCCAACCCAGTACGTCCAGCTCATTATGTATCACATCCAACTCCATGCACAGCTTCTGTTTTTTACATCTTTCCCAAATAATGACATGCCTTTTGAGCTCATGTAATTTCTGAACCATATCCCGCATAATTGATGATGCTGTATTCCCAAATTGTGACCATGTATCGCATACCATCTTGTCAAATTCAGGATCCTCAAGCCATATATGGTTAAATTTAAATGGAATGTTCATCCGAGATTGGACCTTCCTCCAAGTAAGTGTAATGGGCACATGGTCCGAGATGTAAGACTTGAAGAAAAATGTCTGTACAATACCTATCCTCTCCATTAGTTAATCTCGAATAAGAAATCAGTCCAGTTTCTTAGCAATATGTTGTGAATTGGATCTTCCATTATGCCAGGTTGGTACCATCCTTTGTGGCTAGATATATATCAAATTACATTCCCATAAGATAGTTTTTCGTTTATCCGCCGGTGTGTCCATTTTAGTGTTCTTCCCCCAACATTCCTTCAGTGTAGTGGTGGCATTTAAATCCCCTGCCACAATAAGTGAGTCCAATTTCAAAATCTTAGTTTCCATCAGTCTGTCCCAAAATCCACAATGATCCTTGTAAGGATCATATATGTTAAGGATCCTGAAATGTCTCGCCAGTCCTCTCAGGTGTCCACATAACAAAATTCATGCAAAAAATCTGTATGCCTTGAAGCAGACCCACCTTGGATCCCACAAAGCAACCAGTCCCCCAGAGTGGCCTATAGAATCCATAGCCACCATGTGCCAAGTAGGAAACATCTTCCTGAAGTATTCAAGAGCATTCTGGGAAAGAGTCATGGTTTCGTGTAAGAGAATGATGGAAGGGTGCATAGAAAAGAAAAGTTCTTCGAGGGAAAGAAATTTGTGCAAGTTCCCCAGACCTTGCAAATTAAGTTATATGAATGTTTTTTTTTAAAGAGGTGTCAGGCATCAGTGCTTTAAGGGCCCATGGATTGGAGGTGGAGTTGATAGCAATGTCTATGAGAGTATCAATAGTAAAAAATGGGAGTTTTTTGGGTCTTCCTCGAAAATGTATGCTTCCCCTATTATTTCTTCTTCGGACATTGATATTGAGTGAAAATTTAGGGCTAATATTTGGGGATCTCTAGGTCAGAGGACACTGTATAGTGAGGGTACGAAGGTCTAGCATAGGTTTGGAAAGAAGATATTCGATGTCATTGTCAATGGAATTTCTAGGAGACAGAATGGGTGATCTTAGAGTAATAGGGGTTTCGCTAGATGGAATGTCCACAGGTAGCATAGAATGGGTAGGGGATATCTCGGGTGTGCACCGTCTAGGTGAGGAACAAGGGGAGTATCTAATGCATGTACCAGCCTCTTTGGAGGGGGAGAGAAAATTGGCCCAGATGGGGGATCACCATGTAGTATGAGGAGATTTCGGACAATGGGTGACGAGTTCACAATAATCAATAGATCCATGGGGGTGGAGTAAGGCCCTGAATGATCATTATATTTCCTAAATTAGAATCAGTGGAAATAATGTTGGTAGTATGGGCCGAGGATGGTCGCTTGATATGTGAGGAGGTCGAAGTGTAAACCAGAGTATGCCACACAAAGGGAATAGGGTAAGTGGAGTTGTTTGTACATGTGTATAGTCGTTGCCTCACCTTTGCGTACTTATGTAGAGTTTTTGCCTCTAATGTCTCAGCATTCATAGCCTGGTCTGTTGTATCCTATTGCATATTGTGTGTATATTTGTGCACACATTGTGCCCACAAATGTCCTATATGATGACAGATTGAGCAACAAAATGGGATGCTCCAATAGTCCAAGCGCTGATGAATCTGTATCTGGTCCCAGTCTAGGTCAATATGTGCAGGTAATCCACTAGAAAGCCCCTTTTCTATCAAAAATAAAGCAATCCTGTTGTCCTTGGCTATGATACATTTAGGATACACATAAATGTATCTTCCAATTGTGTTCTCGATGTCCATGAAAAGTTGTTTAGAGCAGAGTTCGATAGGCAATCCAAGAAGCTTAAGCCAGATATATCTATGCTGGGGGGTATCGCGGAGAGAGTTGAATCCAACATACCATGGATGTAATGACTAGAAACCTCGTCCCAAAAGCCACGACATTCCAAGTATTTTCTCTAGGTCCCCATTGTGAAGGAAGTGAAAACTGTACCATGAGTTCATAAGCCGATACATAGTGGGAACATAACCTAATAATATCTTCCATTTATCTTCCACCTAGTTCTGCATCTCCTATTCTGGTAGTTTTTCAAAATACCAATGTTTGGCTAAGGACCACTTCTGCAAGATGAGAGCTCTATCCAAAAGTACATCATAACCAAAACTAAGTAGCTATGTCTTTGTGGTGGTTTGAACCACCCTACTCCTATGCTTGTTTTTGTGGGATGTAGCATGTGCACCATCTGTCATTGAATAGTAGTAAGTGTCACCTGTAGCATTTTCCATCGAACGTGTTATCACCAGAATGCTAGTCAACCCTAGTGTACAAAGTAGCGGCTGAGTCAGACCACCCATCCCGCGATCAATGCAAGTGGCCTTCGTAGCCAAGGTGGCATTAATAAATGTCTCATATGCCGAGGTATCAGACAAAAAGGGGTCAGGTATATCCATGGGCCTAATAGAGAAAGTGGTAGCTAATCATGGTAGTGGTGGGTGATGAAACCATACTAGGTGGTATCGTTAGGGAGAGTGGAGAGAGTTGTATGGAAAAACAATGGGGGGAGGAATGTTACGACTGACAGGGTGCAAGAAATCTAATTTAGGAAGGAAAGTGATATATGAAGTAAAGACACATTAATTGTCCTACCCCCAATCCCGATGGGTGATGGTCTAGAGATCTTGAGAGGCTAGATATAGTCCCGGGAATAAACAAATGTATGGGCCCAAAATCAATATATGTACCTTGAAAGTAAACCTCACGGATCTAAATGCAACCAACCACCCCCCCTGTCATCGCAAATACCTATTCGACGATAAATGTGGTAGTCAGTGGCCACCCAAGTGAACACCCCATAATATAAGTAATATATTATTTCTTGGGTACCAGGCCACCCTGACATGGAAAAAATAAAACTTCACCAAGTTCCCATTGAGCATAATACTGCACCAACACCGTCGTAGTTCCACATCCCAGTTAGGAAATAAATGTATGTGCCCAGTACCATAAACTCCACCAACGCTCCCACCCCCTGACAGATCAGTACAGGTGTAATAGATCACCCCAGCCGATATTGACAGTCAGGGTGAAAGATTTTAATTTCATTGGAAAACGAATTCAAGTGTAAGAAGGATCGTCGGAATATAAATAATCCAGTGAAAGAAGGATAGCCGAAAAAACCAGAGTCGATGTAGCCCAAGAAGCCCAGTGTGTGCGCCTCCAGAAAATGGGAATCAAGCACAACAACAACAACATGCACAACCCATGCAGGTCCACCAATGATTACAACATCGGATGCCACAACCCTAACATGGTCTAGATATAATGAATGAATCAACCCATTTGTGCCAGAGGATGGAGAAGTCAGTGGTATCAAAGCAGGAATCATGTTCTCGAATTGTTATGGGACAAATAAGTTGTAGAATATCAGTCCACCAAGGCATGTGGTCTGTGTCTACAGAAAGCCAGCTGAACACAAATGATGTAATACAGAATGTATATGGCAATGACAAAAAGAACCAAAATGTGGAAGATCTCTGATGTGATGAGCATAAGCATACTTAAATGGACTGTTATAGAATAGGGACGCAGAAGTAGCAGGTACAGTCACCCCGGAATAAAACCAAAAAAAATGAATACCAATATCAGATACTCCAAAACCTGTCACCATGGTGCGATGTCAACCATAGGCCAAACATGGTAAAAATGAAGTGCAACAAATGTAACATCACCATCATGACTGCACAATAACGCTCGCTCCCACTCCTGCTTCCTCTCCGACTCCCACTCTTTTATCAGTGAAGAAGCTGAATTGGTCTAGTTCTGACAATCCACCTATCCATTTAAATGATTTGATGGTTTTGGTATATACTATTCTTTAATTATATAAATGAGGTTGAGTTTTATTTGATTAGCTATGAGAAAGTAGGCTAACTGGAACCCCCTCCCATAACATGTTATATCTAGAATGTATATTTGTTAAAGTTGGCTTGACCTTTCCCATGACATGTTAAATTTAGAATGGACATTCCTTAAAGTTTGTTCAGTAGAAAGATTGGAGATGTAAAATATTATCTATATATATTTATTTTAAGTATGGATCTAACATGAGTTAAGAGGGATCACATTCTTTTTGGTGTAAATTTCTCTTAGAGCGTAAAATTTGAAAAAAATAATGTATGTGTCTCATCCCATCTCATCCTATCAGAGATCCCAATGATTTTGCAGTGATTCTCTCTCTCTCTCTCTCTCTCTCTCTCTCTCGCTATATATATATATATATATATGGATGCAATATTGATGCTATATAGAGTACATAACCTGAACTTGTATGTTCAAAAAAGTTTTTGTTTGACTTAGACAAAAAAACATATATCTAAAAAAAGACCAAATTGTTGTACCCACTTCAATTATTGTACCATCACGAGTGCACAACAACGCCCACTCCCACACTCGCTCCCTCTCCAACTCCCACTCTTTTATCAGTGAAGAAGTTGAATTGGTCTAGTTCTGATGGTCCACCTATCCAACTGAATGATTTTATGGTTTTGGTATATACTATTCTTTAATTATATAAATGAGGTTGAGTTTTATTTGATTAGCTACGAGAAAGTAGGCTAACTGGAACCCTCTCCCATAACATGTTATATCTAGAATGGATCTTTTTTAAAGTTGGCTTGACCTTTCCCATGACATGTTAAATTTAGAATGGACATTCCTTAAAGTTTGTTCGGGCAGAAAGATTGGAGATGTAAAATATTATCCATATATATTTATCTTAAGTATGGATCTAACATGAGTTGAGAGGGATCACATTTTTTTAGGTGTAAATTTCTCTTAGAGTGTAAAATTTGAAAAAAATAATGTATCTGTCTCATCCCATCTCATCCTATCAGAGATCTCAATGAATTTGCAGTGACTCTCTCTCTCTCTCTCTCAGTCTCGCTATATATATATATATATATATATATATATATATATATATATATATATATGGATGCAATATTTATGCTATATAGAGTACATAACCTAAACTTGTATGTTCAAAAAAATCTTTGTTTGACTTAGACAAAAAAACACATATCTAAAAAAAGACCAAATTGTTGTACCTACTTCAATTATTTTAACTATAATTTTTATTTTTTTTAAATTTCTTTTAATGATATCTATGTTGGAATTCAGAGGCACAGCAAATCAATTAAACACACAGCAAAATATCAAGCACATAAACACAGTTTTTAACGTGGTTCACCCAACCAATCTGGGCTACGTCCACCAAACATAGGCATCAGGAATTTATTAATAAAATCAAGAGATTACATCATGAAAGCCTCACAAAACTCTCACACTCTTAGCAAACCATCCGAATGATTGCCTGTTATATAGCATAGAGAATCTAACAGCCTCATAACTCCCTCACATCAAATATAGTAGGCATTAACTCCCTCCCAACAACCTGGAGTTAATCTAGGACCTGAATTCTATTGTTGTCATCAGCTGAGATTTTTCCTATTTTGCTACAAACAGAAAATCTCAACAATCTCCACCTTGACAACAATTCACCTGATGCCCTGTTATTATTATTTTATCTTTTCTGCAAGCCAAGAGAAGCCAAACACCAGCGTAGCTTCTCTAATAAAACTGGTTTCGTGAACATGTCTGCACAGTTCTCCTTTGTATGCACCTTTTCAAGAGAAACTCCCCTTTCAGTGATAAATTGTCTTACAAAATGATATTTGATTGGAATATGTTTTGATTTACTATGATAGGCCGGATTCTTAGCCAAATGTATTGCACTTTGACTGTCACAAAGTAACCTGATGTTGTCTTGTAACCTACCAAACTCACCAAGCAAACCTTTCAACCAAACCGCCTCTTTGCAAGCATGCGAAGCAGCAATGTATTCTGCTTCAGTAGTGGATAAAGCAACAATGTTCTGTAGCTTTGACATCCAGCTTATAGCTCCACCTGCAAGAGTAAAGACGTACCCTGAAGTTGATCTTCTCTTATCCAAATCACCTGCAAAATCGGAATCAACATATCCGCAAACAAATTCACTACTCTTATTGTAAGAAATACAATAACTACTTGTGCCTCTCAAGTACCGAAGCACCCATTTCACTGCTGACCAGTGTTCTTTACCCGGATTTGCCATGTACCTGCTGACAACCCCAACTGCATGAGAAATATCTGGTCGAGTACAAACCATCGCATACATTAAACATCCTACTACATTGGCATATGGAATTCGAGACATATAATCCTTTTCTTCATCTGTATTAGGACATAAACTCGAAGAAAGCTTAAAATGGGAAGCTAAAGGGATCGACACAGGCTTCACATTGTTCATACCAAACCTCAAAAGTATTTTCTCAACATACTTCTGTTGTGATAGCCACAGCTTACCATTGCCCCTGTCTCTGAAAATCTCCATGCCCAAAATCTGTCTTGCCGCTCCTAGATCTTTCATATCAAACGTCCTTGCCATCTGAGTCTTCAACCTGTTGATTTCTTCAATGCTTTTGCTTGCTAAAAGAATATCATCAACATACAACACTAAGATAATGAACATGCCATTATTTAACTGCTTAAAGTAAACACAATGATCATATTCACTTCTTACATATTTCTGACTCAACATGAAAGAATCAAACTTCTTATACCACTGCCGAGGCGACTGCTTCAGGCCATATAATGAATTCTTGAGCCTGCAGACAAATTTCTCATTGCGACGGTGAACAAACCCTTCCGGTTGTTCCATATATATTTCCTCATCTAAATCACCATGTAGAAATGCAGTCTTAACATCTAACTGCTGCAACTCTAAATCAAACAAAGCCACTAATGCTAACACAACTCTAATTGAAACAATTTTAACCACTGGTGAAAAAATCTCATGAAAGTCAATACCAGCTTTCTGAGAAAACCCTTTTGCAACCAGCCGAGCTTTGTACCTGTCTTCCGTATCATTCACACCCCGTTTCAGCTTGAACACCCACTTGCATCCCACAGTTTTCCTGCCTTTGGGAAGTTCAACCAGATCCCACATGCCATTCTTACCTAAGGCCATCATTTCTTCCTTCATGGCTGCTTTCCATTTGTCACTATTTGAACCTTCTACAACTTCCTGATAACACAAAGGTTCATCATCATTAGCGATCAAAGCAACTGAAGTAACATGATCATCATACCTTCTCGGAGGGCGTTTGATCCTTGTAGACCTCCTTAAGAATGTTTCTGGTGCTTCCACAATTGGCTGTCTATCAACTGTAGGAATTTCTTCATGATCGCCATCTGAGACCTGTTCATGTCCTCCATCTAAACCCTGTTCATAATCTGATTTTGAAACCTGTTCATGACTAGAATCTGAACTATGGTCGTTATGACTATCATTAGAAATGCTGTCAAATTGAATATGCTGGAAATCAGATACATCATCCTGTTTCAATCTACTATCTACATCTAACTGTACAAGAGAGGATTCATCAAACTTTACATCTCTGTTGATGATGATTTTGCGGGTAGTAGGATCCCACAATCTAAATCCCTTTGTTCCATCACCATAGCCAACAAAGACATACCTTTTCGACTTTGGATCTAATTTAGTTCGTTGATGTTTAGGCACTAGAGCATATGCATCACAACCAAACACTCTGAGTTTAGAATAGTCACAAGGGTGTCCTTTCCATACCTCTTGCGGAACCTTGCAGCCTATCGCCGTTGATGGAGATCGGTTTATCACATAACAAGCTGTTGCCACCACTTCCGTCCACAACTCCTTTGGCAACCCGGCGTTACTCAGCATACACCTTGCTCTCTCTAGAAGAGTCCTGTTCATGCGTTCAGCAACTCCATTTTACTGAGGAGTATAAACCGTGGTCTTATGCCTCTCGATCCCTGCATCCTTGCAATAGCTATCAAACTCCTTGGAGGAAAACTCACCACCATTGTCAGTTCTTAAACATTTTATAGTTCTACCAGTGCTGTTTTCTACCAATGCTCTAAACTGCTTGAAAACTGTAAAAACATCAGACTTCTTTTTCAACATGTAGACCCATACCTTCCTAGAAAAGTATCAATGAATGATACAAAATATGATGAGCCACCATATGACGCTGTAGGGGTTGGACCCCAAACATCTGAATGGATATAATCAAGTATGCCTTTACTAGTATGTTTGCCTGTTTTAAACTTTTGTTTACTTTGTTTACCAAACAGACAATGTTTACAGAAATCCAATTTTCCAGATCTTAGATTAGGAAGTAACTTTCGGTCAACCAAAATTTTCAATCCTCTTTCACTCATATGCCCCAATCTTTGATGCCATAAGTGAATAGAACTACTGTCATGTTCAGACACAGACACATGATCTGACCTAGTTCTAGCTTCTAATTGAAAAAGATTTCCTACTTTCTTAGCCTTCATCACTAGTAAGATACCTTTATAAATTTTCATAACTCCACCTTGAATTACAGTTTTATATCCATTTGAATCAAGTGCTCCTAATGAAATCAAATTTTTCCTTAAATCTGATACATGCCTCACATCTGTTAATATTTTTGTTGTCCCATCAAACATTTGCAGTTGTATGCTCCCAATTCCCACAATATTACATGTTACATCATTACCCATGTACACAACACCATCATCAATTGATTTATATGTTTTAAACCAATCTCTATGTATACACATGTGGTTAGATGCCCCGGAATCTAACAACCAATGTTGATCATGCTTTGAAACATTAACAGACAATACCTCATCACTCATACCTGAACCTGATACTGAACCTGTATCTGTGGCATTGGCTTCCTTCTTTTCTGTCGAAGAGCCTTCTTTAGCAGCCTGCTTTCGCTTCCAGCAATCCTTTTTCAGATGTCCAGCCTTGCCACAATGCGAGCACTTCACCTTTGGCTTCTTTCCTTTGGACTTTGAGCGAGAGTCGCTATGCTTTCCCCCGGAGTGTCTCTCTTGTGAGCGACCTCTGGCCATCATTACCTCTGATGTAGAGGTGTTTGCATTCGACCTCTTCCTCATCTCCTCAGCCAACAAGGCTCCAACAACATCGTCAAACTCAAGGATATCTGATGTACTAAAGCTTATGGAAGTAACAAAGTGATCCCAGGATTCAGGCAATGAACACAATAGAGTTATTGCCTTATCCTCTGAATCAAATTTCACATCTAGACTGTCTAATTGCACCAGTAAGGTATTAAAAATATTCAGGTGATCAGCAATTGAGGTACCTTCTTTCATTCGCAAACCATAAAGCTGTCGTTTCAGGAGAATCTGATTTGTCAAAGATTTCGTCATATAGAGCTTCTCAAGCTTCGACCACAAGCCTGCGGCGGTTTTCTCTGACACAATGTTGAACAGAACATCGTCCGCCAGACATAACCGAATTACGCTCAGAGCTCTATCGTCCATCTCATCCCATTCATCCTCCGTCATGGAAGGAGGTCTTTTGTTTTTCCCCAACAGTGCTTTCGCCACACCTTGTTGAACCAGCAGATCGTGCATCTTCACCTTCCAGATCTCAAAATTATTCTTGCCATTAAATTTCTCAATTTCAAACCGGGCACTTTGAGTTTTCGCCATTTGTATCAACAAAAACACAATAATCTCCAATATCCAACCAGCAATTAAAAAAAAAATTGCCTATGCCTTTTTGCCTTTTCCTTTAAAACAAAAAACTGCCCTTTTGCATTTCACACAACAAAAAAAAAAAACTGCCTATGCTTCGCTGTCTTCGCTTTACAAAAAAAAACAATTCCTGTCGTTGAGTATCACACTCGAAAGCATTACATCCCTTTCATGCAAATCACGCAATCAAACCATGCACCGACAATCAAACCACGCACCAATGTAAGTGCTTCCTTAATGGTCCACATGCGTAATGGTCAAAGCCATATTTTCCTCACTAAGAGAAAAAACAAATTCTTTTATGTGAAAGACCATGGTATACTTTCCAACATGCGTTCTGCTGTTTTTTGTTTTAACAAATATATGTTATATAACTTTAAAAAATCTGCCCTTTAAAACTATATAACCTTTTAAAAAAACCGGCCCTTTAAAAAACTGCCACAAACTCCACGCAGCAATGGTTTATAACATATAACGCCACGCAGCATCGGTTTTCTGTCATTTACATTACAGAACTGAACTGGTATACGCAAATCGGTTTTTAAAACAAAACTTTACAGTATACATCCAGCAACTCACAGCGATTTCAGCACAGCGATTTCAGTATACACAACAGTATACGTCCAGCAACTCACAGCACAGTGATTTTAAAAAAAATAACCCTCACATAACCAGATTACGTTTTGGTTTTGAATAGTTTTTAAAAAAAAACGCAAAACAGTCATACCTCCATGCGCACAGGTATTATTGCTCTACGCATCAGCTGTTATAGAATACGCAGAAAGAGCATCAGCTGTGTGAATACGCATCAGCTGTTATAGAATACGCATCAGCTCCACGGCTCAGCGCGCACACGCAGCAACAAAACAAATCAGCACCTCCAGCACCACGCGCCCTCAGCGCTCCAGCTCTTCACGCAGAAAAACTGCCAGCAATCCACTCACGCAGAGAATCCTCTCAGCACCAGCACCTCCAACATGCTCTGATACCAATTGTTGGAATTCAGAGGCACAACAAATCAATTAAACACACAGCAAAATATCAAGCACATAAACACAGTTTTTAACGTGGTTCACCCAACCAATCTGGGCTACGTCCACCAAACATAGGCATCAGGAATTTATTAATAAAATCAGGAGATTACATCATGAAAGCCTCACAAAACTCTCACACTCTTAGCAAACCATCCGAATGATTGCCTGTTATATAGCATAGAGAATCTAACAGCCTCATAACTCCCTCACATCAAATATAGGAGGCATTAACTCCCTCCCAACAACCTGGAGTTAATCTAGGACCTGAATTCTATTGTTGTCATCAGCTGAGATTTTTCCTATTTTGCTACAAACAGAAAATCTCAACAATCTACATAAAATATTTACAATAATGCATAAACTATACATAGTTGACAATAAAATATTTTACATTACATGTGCATCAAGAGATTTTATCTACCCACATTAAAATGGTTCTTTAATCATTAGTATATTTTTAAGTATACATTAATATTAATATTATTTCAAATTAAAATGTTTTATTAATAACCGACATTGAATTTTTTAGTTAATATGAATATTTTAAATGTCACATAACTTAAATTTTGATAGTGAAAATTATATTATCTATTCACATCAAATAATATTACATATATAAATACATTCGGCGTTGTCTCAAGATAGATAAATTAACTTGGACTCAAAATCACTTGGTTGAGAGAATATCTCAACCACGCACCAATTTAAGAATCTACTAGCTATAACAACCCTAAGGAATAGGAATAGAGTCCTCTAGATAGAAATAATCACAACTGAGACAAGTAGGAATTACAATTTCCAAGTCACCCCTTTAATGACTACTTGTCTCGATCTCAATATGCAAAGTCTAATTGTGGTCAAACATAACAAAAGAATATGTTGATGTTCATATAAATGAACAACCATCCACCGGAATGCATGGGTGCCAACTGCTACAACCACTAGTCTACTAGGATGTCCTTCATATACATCGTTTTATCAACCATTATTTGCATACATGTACCTGTACCTACAAATCCCCCTCCATCATCATCATGGGTTTTATTGGATTACCCATAACCATGCTCTGTGTTTTATTGGATTACACTCAACCATGCCAACAAGAGCTCTCAGCCACCAAGGCTCAACGCAACCACCAAGACTCAACACAACCACCAAGGCTCAACTCTGCCACCAAGGCAAGCAATTCAGTGACGAAGGCTGACACAACCACCAAGGCTCGACAAAACCACCAAGGCTCAACTCTACCACCAAAGCACTCAATTCAGCCACAAAGGCTCAAATCTGCCACCAAGGCACTCAATTCAGCGACGAAGGCTCAAACCTGCCACCAAGGCACTCAATTCAGTGACGAAGGCTCAACACAGCCACAAAGGCTCAACTTTTCCTCCAAGGCACTCAATTCAGCCATCAAGGCTCACCATATACCCAACTTAACCAGGCCCAGGGTTTTCTCAGCTCACCCTTAACCATGCAAAGGGTCTTGTCGGCTAACCCTAAACCATACCTGGAGGAATCGTTGTCCACTTCACTCTCACATGTGGTTTCTGGCTTACCAAAAACTAACACTGCAAAGTGGTTTCCAACTTACCATAAACTTGCAATTAGAAAGTGGTTTTAAGATTACCAGAAACTTTATGGAGCACACATGCTTCATTCGGCTTACATTAACACTCCAAATCTGGAGTTACCAAGTTCATACTTTACAAATACCACTACAAAACATCCTAGAATTGCTTACTAATAAATGTATGTGACACATAATACATCATGTTCATAAGTCTATTCCACGCACTCACACAAACTTTCAACTCTTTTTCCATCATCATTTAATTTCCTATGTCGTTGTTGCTCAAAATCAATATTTATTGCACTTAAACCTTATTATCCACCACAAAGTGTCTTTGCATCCTCTTTTTGGTTTAGTGATTGTCTTGGATTCACGTGTGCGATTTGTTAGAGTAGCTAATTCTAACAAAACCACTCCATTGAGTTAACTAAGCTCAATGTAAATACTTCTAATTCCAAAACATTTATAAACACCACTATTTGTTCTCTTTGGAATTTCTAAATATGCAATCATAACCATTTTAATAAATTTAATTTCTACATTGAGTTAAACTCAATGTATTTATTTTACCAAACTCCATATATATTCAGAAAAATTACTTTTCATTCTACCGAAAATTACTTTTCATTTTACCGTGGCAAAAGATCCCTGAAATGTAATCATCGTTGATGGAGTAAGCATTGTGAAGCACTTCAGCACTGTTCATGATATCGAATTTAATTCACCCGAAGTTTCTTTCATTTCACTTTGACTTGAACAAACATCTTGTGGCATTGCAACAATTTAGGGAACACATAAAAAAAGAACGGTAAACTGCATTCTATCTGCCAGCTTACAGAGAAGCACAATTAGTGTGGGGAAAATGGAGTTGGTTCTATCCTAGATCGTATGCTATATGGAAATTATGTTGCTGAACGTTTTAGAAAACCGACAAAGAACCTACGGGTCCTCCAAAAGCGAAGGCAAGGAAAACCAAAACATCTCTACCGCTTTCCACCGACATGAAGCTATTCTGGTCCAGAAGAACATGTGTAACCTCCTCCAAAGTGAAAAGTAATTCTGGGCAGTCAGGGAGTAGCAAGCTTAGCTTTGTAACACATATCAAGCCCCACACTAGAGGAATTCACTACGCGAGACCGAATGTTGGCCCAAACAACCTGTTCATAGTAAGATCAACAAATCCTTGCTTCTTTTTGCGTTCGACAACTTCATGAGAAGAATTCATTAATGCATGACCATTTCCAGAGTAAATACGAACCTCATAGGGCACTCCCGATACCTACAACTTCTCCTCCAAAGATTTCGCTGCAGTCACATTTGCAAACCCAACAAACTTAACAAGTTCTCCAAAATGAGCATGCACAGGTGCTTTTACTGATGAAGAATCTGTAAGTTGTGTAGAAGGAACACTGTAAGTTTCCAACAACGCGGGCGGCGAACAAATTTTCAAGTTTCTAGGACGGCTCTGCTCCACAGGGACATTAATGAGGTGTTCCACATGTTTGAGGCGTTGCGTGAGAGAAATACTCTCCTGACTATAAGCCTATTTTCATTTCGACTCCAACTCACCAACCTTAGTGTGATGAATGTGTAATTTCAAACTGCGCAGCCGTACCATCGCCAAAAACCGTTTACGAAACCCGCCTGAAATATTTCGCACCAGCTTTCCGGCGAAGGAATAATCCGGCAATCGACTCCGATACGATGTGGTGGCGGCACGTGTCTCTCGCCTGACATCAGCCAACGTAATATTTCAGGAGGTAAAGTTCAACCCAAAATTGGCTTCCGAAATTGATCTCCTCCGTTCGATCTGCTCCACCATTTTCGTCCGTTGGTTGATTAAACCTGCATACGGCCAACATTAAAAGCTTGGCGTGGAGTAAAATTTAAGTTTCATTGACCATACTTTTTATTTATGAATTGTCATATGCGTAGGTAGATTTTTTATGTTTTTTTTACGGCACGTAAAACTTAATGTATTTGCTATGAGAGTGCGTTGACCATTGTAATGAACCACGCAGCTAAAAAAAACCGAGTGTGTATTTTTACATAGCAGTGCTCATGTGGTAATTTTTGCACACGGGATGAAAATAGAAGCCAACAGCAACAAAAGAAAATGGGAGAGCACATGTATATTTTGAGTTGACTGGTGGTGAAGCTTGTAGCAGCGAAAAACCAAGAAGTTTGCACAGCAGTGCAATGTGTAAAATGAGCTCGCAGCAGCAGGAAAGAACAGGGGAAGCAACATTGAATTATTATTATGTATTGATCATTTGAAGAAGGAGGAGCAGTGAAGAACTATGTATTTTTGCACACCTGTGCATAAATGAAAAACGAAGTGGAGCGCATGTGTTTTAAGTAAGTTTATTTTTATGTATTGGATTTGCATTGAAATGCAAAAGAAAAGAGCGCTCAGGTATTTTTGAAATTGTGAATGTAATGTAAAGTTTACTGCATGTGTAAAAGTTTGTTTTACAGCAGTATGTGTAAAATATTTTTAGAGCAGTATGTGTAAAAATAGTTTTACACCAGTAAAGAAAAAAAAGGGGTTTTACAGCAGTAAACCCAGCACAGTGAATTCTCAGGTGGAGACATAGTTTTGTTTTTGATGGGTGAAAGTAATTTTGGTGAATCCCTCTCAGCAAAGAGGATGAATATGTATCAAAGTTGGATGAATGTAATTTTTTTTGGTAAATCCCTCTGAGTGAAAGAGGATGAATGTTGTTTCAGACATTTTGTTTTAATGAATAGAAATGTTTTTATGGCTGTGTAATACTCTGTTCTGAGACATTTTATTTTAAAGCTTCCCTGTGCACAAAAGATCCTGGAAAGGTAGAAACAGAGCATTGTCTCTGTGTGTGGAGTTTCAGTTTTATTTGTGGGTTTTTGGTATTTTCCCATGAAAAATACCCAACAGAGTGCAGAGACACTTCTCCACTTCTCCAACAGTTAGAACCTCTAGCACTTTATTGCATCGCACCATTACAAGATCTAAACTGAGAACATGCACACACAGCTACAAATGTCTCTGTTGATGGACAAACAAAACAATATATATATTCTCTTATTTCTCTCGGCCCATGAGGTGCCAAGGCCTAGGGCCATAAGGGCTTTGATAGCGACTTAAATTTTGATAGTCCAAATTATATTATCTATTCATATCATATAGTATTACATATATAAATATATGTAGTGTTGTTTCAAGATAGATAAATTCATTTGGACACACAATCTCTAGGTTAAGAGAATATGTCAACCACATAACAATTTAGGAATTTATTAGATATAACAACCCTAAAGCATAGGAGCATTATCCTCTATATAGAAAAGATTACAACTGAAACAAGTAGGAATTACAATTTTCAAATACATATAAATTTTATATTAAGAATTGAATAAATATATATCACACATATTATTCTTATTATTAACTCTGTGATATTTTTTTTATTTTATCTTTTAACTTTCAATTACTCTTTTTTTCTTTGGATATTGAATATTTTTATTATATAGAACATTAAAATGGTTTTTTTTTTTTCCTTTTTTTTCCTCTTTGTATATAAAATAATTTATTTAAATTCTATGTAGAAATATTTTTGAAAAGTATAAGGTTTAAACATCTTACTCATTTGTTTCTACTTCTAATTACTTACACATTATATTAAGTTACATAGAAAACTAACTAAACATGCATACCATATTTATTTTTATTTTTTTTATTATAGGAGATGTTGCTTTTCTAATAGAGAATATTTTATTTTTATTTAAGAATAACAGGTGTGAGCTTTCATACTCGGCTATAGAATGAACCTCTTGGCTCAACTATTACACAATATTCATTTAAGTAAAAAATACATAAGGCTAGAATAAGATATAAAAAAGTGACAAAAATGTAATTTAAATCATATTCACTAAATATAAAATAATTTAAAATGACAACTTATTAATTTTTTTAATTAAATTATATTTTTTTATTATTATAAAAAAATTAATAGAAAATGATTAACTTTTTGTAATCTTTGTGTTTTCTCATATAATTGAAAATTAACAAAATAATTATCCAACCTAATATTGTAAGAACGTGTTCAATTTATTTTTCTTTAAGCTTATCAAAATAGTAGGAATTAATCTATTAGTCCACGTTATTGAGCTTTTTATTGGTTTTGGTTCATCTAGGTGTTAATCTCTTCCTTTAACAAAATTTAGAACATGTTTATCCCAGTCATTGCCAATCCAATTTTCTACATAACTATGCATAATTATATTAATATTTCTCACCAGATTCGAACCAGCGATGATACGGACCAAGAGCGTGCCGATGGCATTTAAAGCTTTTGCTACTCCTGGTCGCGTTCTTAATGATAAAACCAATTGGGTGCCACCGCTGGAACGGGAACTTCGACTTGGGAGTTACAGTAGAGGATGGAAGTGTCAGAGTAATTATAGTTCTTTTTCTGGTTGAATCTGGCGTTGCAGAGGGGTCAATCTCAAGCATTTGCTCGGTTTTCGATGCTTTTCTGTACGTTGGGCGGGTTGTTTGAACGAGTCCCCACTGAAAGTGCTCGGATGCGACATTCCTAGTACAATTGTGGGAACCTAGTGGTTTTAAAAAGGCTTAGTCTAACACTCCAGAGAAATTGCCGTGAAGGTTAAAAGTAGTTGGAATCTAGACAAAAAAAATTCAAAAAATCTGGTAAAGGCTGTGTTTGAATGGTGTAAATAGATTCAGCACCATCAAAAAAGTATAGGACACCCAAGATTTTGAAGTTTAACAACTATAACTTGGATTTACAAAAGTCCTTGCAGGATTTTCTCTAGAATTTCCATAACTTTCCCCCAACTCCTCCACCCTCTTTTAAAAAGAGTAATTTAAGGACCTAGAGGAATTGGCAGGATTGTTAAAAGTGGTTGGAATTTGGTTAAAATAATTTCAGAAAATTTTGTACAGATAGTGTTTAAATCATGTTTTTGATAATGAAAATATATTCAACACCATCAAAAAATTTCTAGACACTTAAAATCTTGAAATTTAACAGTTATAATTTATATCTATAAAAAATTGTACAGAAATTTCCATATCTTTAAAGTCAAAAAAACAGTGAACAGTGTGGTGAGACTATAGCTTTTAAAAATCACAAAATTGATAATAATATTACAAAATTAAATTAATCATTCAATCTGGAAATGTATTAATTTTTATATTTCTTTAAGACTTACCATTTTAGATAAATAATTTTGATTTCTCTCGGTTTTAGAACCGCAGAAGCATACATGAATTATCGCGCAGTGAAATTCTAATTGCCGTACTAGTAGACGGAGGCTAAGTGCGCATGGGCTGGCGAGAGTTTTGAACTGAATATTTGAAGTTCGCGAGTTCGATCTAATCTCGCCATAGCATTAAAATTCATTTCCAAATAATTGTATCATTTGTAACATTCTTGGCTCCACTGTCCGCTAGCATTCATTATATCTGACTTGGCTCCACTGTCCGCTAGCATTCATTATATCTAACCATAAGATATATATCTGGGCTTGGTAGTAACTTCGACTCTGCAGAATTAGGGTTTTCGGTAGAGATTGTGGCATACCCGAAGGTTCTTAACCTGCGGACGTTCTGGATCTGGGAGGTTTGGTGAATTGATTGTGTTGAGCTGGCAAACTCGAAGAGTGTGAGGATCTGATTAATTTCTACAGCAGAGTCAACTCTGAATATTTATCGTAGAGTTCGGCCCTAGGGTTTATTCCACGGCCATATAACTATTATACGTGGTCCGGGCAAAAAAACTATTATATGTGGTCAATTTTAAGCTGAGGTGGAGTTCAACTCGACGAGACTGTTAAGTTAAAGCAATGGGGTTGTGGTTTATATATATATATATATTTATTTATTGTTTTTTAATGGTAACATTTTCTGTTTACTATTTATTTGCTATAAAAAAAATCACATATTGATTATTTTATAAGTTAAAAACTCTAATTACCCACATTACATTTAAGGTAAAAGATGCTTATCAATTCAACAAGTGCCAATATTATAAATCATACATAGATTGTTTACATGTCATTTTCATCCATTAATACATTAAATGTAATAAATTATAGTATGAGAATAACTTTGACATGAAACAAGAAACAATAAACTTGAAAAGAGAACTAGCGAACATGAAATATGATTCGCACCCTAGACCTAGCTTCAATCCTTCATAATATCTTCCTCCAAAGAAAACCATTATTACCTCTACTCCAAACACCAACAAGAAGGATGCTTTAGACGTCGAGAGCCATAAGCAAACACAACATGCCTTAGTGAACCCATGTAGGGCCAAAGCTTCAATACCAAGAGGAGGTGATACATAGTAATAGTTTCGAAAAAAAACATTGTGCTATGCCTTCAATGAAATATAACCAATAGTGTTCCTTGTAATTAATATGCCCATAAACAAATAGAGAGACATTAGACCAGAAGTCATAGCACAAGAGCGCCAAGATGAACTGTTTTGTAAAGTGCATTTGAGCCATCAACAACCCAGAAAAGAACAATATGCATCAAAACAAGAAGTTGCCCACAAAAGAAAGATCAAGATAACACCCCGCCGAAAAGCACTCAAACAATGCCACTAACATAACAATGAGTTCCATAACCACCCATCTCGAAATGAGAAATATAGTGACCGTAATAAAAGTCCCTCCAAAGTACACAGAAACCACAAAATGCCAATTGCACCACTAAAATATCCATAAGAAGAGTGACTACACAATTTTCTATATTGCATCAAATTATCAACAAGAAAAATATTCGAGAGCATTGTGCTTCAAAGCCAAAGCCTAATTAGTACCATCATAGTTAATATGCACCTCATGGATGCATACCAAAATTAAAAAAAAAACTTCATGAAAACCATCATCTCTAATCTTGATCAAAATAGAATATGTGAGGTCACCAAAGGTAGAATCACTCACAAAGAAGAATTCTACATGAGCCAAGTGAGAGTCCAGATTATCCAAACAAAACCTTTGATTATGAAGCATACATTTGATACCCTCCAATGAGGAGAATATATTATAGGTCTCCACTTGTTTGTCTTTGAAAATCAGGCACAACACGGTAGACATTTGTCGGTGTAAAGCCAACGAACTCATAAAATTGAGCATTCTCTTTGTGAATCTTCCAGAATCAGGAACCCATTTCATATCCTCCCCCACCAACTTAGAATCAGAGTGATAAGGTTAGTCTCGTGCCTCTTTACTATGCATTTTCGCTTCAAAGTGATAAGTGATAATGTGTGTGTGCGTGTGTGTAGCAATGAATTCATCCAATATCAATAAAAGGGATTACATATTCATTTTGAAAGAAGTAAAATAGATCTCTTCTTCAAGAATCTAAATAAGGATTTAGATTTCCTAATGTGTAATGATAACATTGATCACATCTGCCACAATTTTACTACAAACCTTTCCACTACCATTAACAAGTTCTCTATTATGGTGTCTTATAAAAAGAATAGTAGAACTTCCAACCCTTTGTATAATAATGATTGTAAAATTGTCCAAGCAAGTGATTAGAGATGCTCCTAACAAAATTGTAAAGCTTGAAAAAAAAAGTATGTACAAAGTTATCATTAAAAGGAAGAAAATATCATATAGAAATAGGAGGCAATGACATCTTCTTCATCTTTTTAAAGTTGAGCCCAAAAAGTTTGGAGGAAAATTCTTGTTCATAAAATGAAAGATAATAATTCAATCCCCTTAAAGAACTGGGATATCTATCCTAAGAATCTTTATGATTCCGCTAACTCCATGGACACCATCTTGAACACTCCTATACACGAGGATATCTTCTCTTTGGAAGATGTTGAGTTTGGGATTGAGCAACTCGCTAATGGGAAAGTTAGGGATATTGAAGGCTACCAAGCTTAAATTCTCAAAATCGAAAGATCTATCATCATCCCTCATATACAAAAACTCATCAATCTGGTAGTGAGACAAGGCTTCCCTAAGCCTTGGATGCAAAGCCTTATTGTGTCTATAAAGTGGGGATAAAAATGTTCCCTCTAACTACAGGACCATACAGTGAGCCACATTCTTTCCAAGTTGTATGGGCTCATTTTAGAAAACAAGATTATCCTTTGGCTTGAAATCCATGGTAAAATAACTAAAGGGAAATTTAGATCTAGATACATCACTCAACTATATACCATCGTGTCATTCTTATGATAATTATAGAGGAATGATGCAATATTAAGACTAATCTCTTTTATTATTTTGTTTAATTTAAAAAGTCTTATGAAACCATTCATATGGATAAGCTATGGAATAGGCTTGAAGAGATAATGGTACCTCTTGAGTTGAGGGCTACTATGACTAGGCTATATGAGAATGTTATTGTCAAGCTCAAGACCACCTAGGGTTGGTCAAAAATAATTAGATGCAATATCAGTGTTAAGCAAGGATGTCCCTTATCCACTACCCTTTTTGGCATTTACATTGATAAGATAGAAGAGTGTTTGGAAGCTATAGGATGTTGTGGCCCTAGGCTCACCAGTATGGTCATTACTCTTCTCCTCTATGCTGTCGATATTGTTCTTTATATAGGAGAAATAATGATGTAAACAAGAAACCTAGAATCCTCCAAGATTACTGCTCCATGATGGGTATTGTTATCACTCCTCCAGATATCCAAGGCTAAGGAAGAGTCCAGCTGAGGTAACCACAAACCAATCTTTTGACTTGGTAGCTAGCCCTACCAAGCCGGAGAGGGCTCTCTCCAAAGGATCACAACCAAGAGGGCTGGATGGATTAGGGTTTTAGGCTAGATATAGTCACTGAGGGTTTTGATTTGGCTTGATTGGGGTAGTCATTGGATGAGTGAATTAGGTCAGAGAGTGAACTAGGTCAAGGCATGAGAGAATCATAATTGAAGACATTTGATGGGGCAAGGTAGACAAGTTACTTTAACACTTTGTAGTATATTAATGGAATGGTTTAGACTGGTGAGGTGCTAAAAAGAGCATGAAAATCATGAATTCTTTTTAAGCTGAAGAAATGAAACAATTTATGATGATTTTCCCAAAACAAAGCATAGAAGATGAATTCTGCTTATCACACCTTGAAAATCAAACATGTTTAGAAGTGAAATGGATCATGGAAGATACAAAACATTCACACACATGTAACTACAGAAGAAACAATATCAAAATACCATGCCACAAGAATCCCACCAAAAGAGTTGTAACTCATCCAATATATTCCAGGCCAAAGTTTGAAACACTAATACAATATCCAATGGAGTCCAACCTGTAGAGTGACTGAAAAAGTACATGATATCGGCCTCAAAGAAACTCCTCCCAACCATCGGGGGTTGAATCCATGAGAGGAGGAGTAGTTCCACCAAAATCTGAACTGATAGCTAGAGTGTAGGGTGGCCAAAGTGGCTCATGCCTTATTACAATGAACTGATTCATTACACCTCATAGAGTCTATTTACCTAATGTATTTACCCTACATAATAGTAAAAAAACCATAATTACATTTACATGATCAATTACATCAGTAAAAATTTGATTTACCAAGACGAAAATCAACTCTGGAGAAGAATAGTGAAAAATTAGGAAACTGGTCAAATGCGCAGCGTCAGTGTCAAATGCGTAGTGTCATCTTCAGACCCACTTTTGCGTGCCTTCGCGGTGTCCAAATTGAGCCCATAATATCTCGTTGGAAACCTTATCCTATCTAGTTTCCATATAGGCCTTTAGTTTCCAAAATGGGCTTTATTTGACCCTCCAAAAATGTATTCTCCCAAGACTTGTCAAACGCATAGCGTGAAGGTGAAAAAGGACGCAGAACATTGATTTTTTAGGTGTTTTTTCACCTTTTTACCTACTAGTTGTGGGAAACAAGGCTTTTAAATTTGTTTTCTTGAAAGTCTTCCCTACTCGGAATCCAATTGTGGTCTCATTTTGTCCAAAAAGTGACCCAAACAAAAGCACAACGCCCTTGTTCTAGTTGTCAAAAACTATGTATAATTACTTGAAAAGCACAAAAAACTTCAAAATTACCCCATAACTTCTCAAAATTGGTGAAATGATTGTTGATCATGTGTTTTGTGCATGGAGTGAGGCTTCATCAAGGATGTCTAGCTTCTCTTTCTCTTTTTGGTGAGTTAGGGCTTCAATTTTTGCCTTTGCAGCCTTGAGTTTTTCCCTTATATTCCTTTCCCTGTTGGCATAATGTTTTGCCATCTTACTCTGAATTTCATTTTGCTGATTGGATTTGTCTAGGAGATTCTTTAAATGTTGATTGTCCTTATCAATTCAATGCTCCCGGTTCTCATCAATAATACAGAAAATTGCTCATACCATGTGAGCTTATTAGCAAGCTCAACCTCCTTTTGTTTCTCTAGTTCTAGAGCTCTCTTCAGCCCTCTAGTTCTAGGTCTTCTTCTAGTTTCTTGCTCTTGTTCAAGTTCACCATACCTATCATAGGCCTCATCAAGCAGTTCCTTAGCTTTGATTGCTTCCCTCTTTGCCTTGATGAGCTGAATCTCGATGACCTCATTTTTGGCCTCAAGTTCCTTGCTTTCTTGCTCATAATATGAGATAATGTATTTTTCCCTCTGTAGGTTGATCTGGAACCTCTTGATGAGTGCATCCTTTTCTTTGATGAAAATGATTTTTCTCTCACTGTCATCATGCTCACTTAGGTCAACCAAGTCAAAATCCTACTCTGTCTCATGGAGGTCCTCCTCCTCATGTTTGATCTCTGCCTCTGTCATCTTTTCCTTGCCCTTCTATACCTTCTTTTCCAATGAAGAAGGCAAGGCCCCTCCAAAAATTTGTGGGGCAAACACCTGCCTATGGCCTCTCTGATAAGTGTGTGTCAAATTTCCCAAATTAGCCCCTTTAGGCTTGATAACTGTAACCTGTTCAATCTACTCCTACTCTTTGATTTCATCTATTTTAGGTGAATGAAAATGCTCCTAAAATGGTGATGATGGAGGTGATGGTGGGGGTGACTAATCAGATGAGGATGAATGATTTATGGGATGATATGGAGGAATGGAGGTGGAAGGATGAGATAAGGAAGGCACCTATTGAACATGTTGAATGGATGGATAGGTAAATATGTCATTGGAAATGAAGGTACTCCATGCAATGTTGAGCTCTTTGAGATGATGAAGGACTATGATTTTATTGAGGGAATGATGAAAGAGACTATTCATTTGATCTTTATACTCTCTTTTCTGGGAAATTTAGGCCATCTTTTTAATGCTATGGAGGAGATAATAAGGTATGTTGAGCACCTTAACCCTTGTGAAATGAATGAGTAGCTAAATATGATAGGTATACAGTCTCGAAAACCTTCCTTCACAAGTAAAGTATTTCATGATGATTTTCATCATGGGAACAAATCTATCCAGGAGGTAAGAGAAAGGAAACAACCTCTTTTTATCATTTCTGTATCTAGGTTTAATATAGGGATCATTGTAATGCTCCTCCAAATCACCTTGTTTAAACCATTTCTCCCAAACTTTTGGGATTCCAGTGGTCACTGATATGATAGTAGTGGATACAGTGAAAGTGACACCAGCAAGGGTTACCTAGTTGTCATGGAGATTGGTGATGAACAGTCTACTCAACATAGGATGATATTGGACCTTTTGTACTTTCTCACAGAATTCAAAACATCCTAGATGTTTGAAAGATGTCACTGTCATGGAAGATGTCATGAGCTCATTAGTATTTCTTGGCTCAAATCTAAGGATTTTACCTCCTTTGTTTGACTTCCTCCCTTTTCTTTCCTCTTCACTAGAACTCCTGTTTTCTTTTTCTCACATGGTGTCTTGATTTTAAAACCCTAGGGAAATGGAATGATAGTAGAAAGTAGGTTTAGGGAATTAGGAATGGTGTAAGGAAATTTAGGGAGATGAGGGAAGGGGTTTCTGGTTTAAGGGAAGTAATAGGGAGTGGGAATGTAAAGGGATTTAAGATAGGGAATATTATTAGAGGTTAGGGGCTTTGGGAGCCTAGGAAAATATAACACCTAGGTCTTAGGGTTTTGGGAATAGAAGGCTTTGGGAGATAATGAAATGATACATGGGTTGGGAAAGGTTTTAATAGGGGTATGGGAAAGGGATAGAAGTATTAGGGTGTGAAATTAGAGGTGTGGGAATGAAACTAGGGTTTGCAAGTTTGAAGACTCAAAGTTTCATTCAAGAGACTTAACCATGAAGTTGTGAAATGTGAAATGAAACAAGGGTATACTTTCAGGGCTACTTACTTGCTGGAGGAAGAGAACCACCAACCTAAAGCTTGAGAGGCAATAGCACTTGGTTTTAGAGGCTAGAGAGCAACCCTAGTCAAATGCGCAGTGCTCAACTGAAACACGCCCTTTCACTGGTCAAATGCGCAACGTATAATATAAATGCACAATGTATAATAGAAACGCATAGTGTATAAAAGAAACATGCAGCATAACACTGGAACACACAACATAATGCATAAACACACAACGAAAACTCTGTTTTGCTGGTTTCACTTGTCCAACTCAAAAATTTCTCCTTTGTTGAGGTTGTTCGACCAAGACAAGAGCAAATGAGGGGCAAATGGATGTCTTGAAGGCTTTAAATACTTGATAGCATTTGACTTTATTGATTTATAACCCATTTGCTAATGTTTTGAAAGTGCTTTTGAAACATTGCACTAATACCCTTTTCCTTGTGCTTTTGCTTTACAGATTGATCAAGTGATATACATTGGGAATACTTTGACCTTTGAATTTTGGTCTTTTGGCATTATGTAACTGATTTAATATCTTGAGAAAAGTCACTTATTACATATAATAGCATAAAATTACATAAAATATAAAAAATAGAAATACATCTCTGTTTTTTGGAATGAAATTCATACTTGAAATCAAAATTAGAACCTTTGGCAACCATGGTTACATGCTTGCAAATCCTCTTTAACTCAAAAAGGGATATTATTTAATTCACTCTTATACTTTGCTGGCCTTATGCAGTGAAATGGTGTTTTATTGGAAATTGAAAAAATGAAACCTAGAGACCTAATGAAAACCTTGAGTGAGCAGACTTCAGGTGGACTTGACTGACACAAAGCATGATGAAATGTGCCTTGATGGTCAATGTATGCTCAGTAAGACACATGAAGGTGGGCCAACAAATATTGATTTTTTGAGAGAGAGAAGGGATTTTGACATAAGGCTACCATTAGTGAGTAAATTTTTTAAATGAGGACCTAGGTGGAATGACAAAAATTTCAGAATGGGACCCTAATATGATATGAAAAGAGGAGTTTTGATCACTAATGGAAGTATGCAAATACTGACTCTAACAGGTATGATTGTTAATACTGTCAAGACTAAAGCAATGAAAATTAAATCCAAAAAGATCAACTATGATAATAACTACTTGGACAAAATTTCTTCATAAAAATATTTTGAAATCGAAATTCATCATCTACTCAATTGAAATTATAGAATTGAGAAAAGGATAGTTGGAGTCTCGAAAGATTTTTATGGCCTTGAAAACAATTGTAAATATTCAAATATTTAGGCATGGAGTAAAAAAAATGTTTCTCTTTGAAACTCTCATCACCCCTATTATTTTATATGGGAATGAGGTTTGGGGTTCTTGTATATCTATAGAATCGTCCAAGAAGATTGAGTTGATCCAAAAGTAATTTATAACCTATAACCTCAAGATTAAAGGAAATACTCCATACCCTATACTCTACATTGAATATGGCCTTTCCTCTATAGAAGGCATGACTATGGTTATGCATCTCATGTATGACAAGAAGTTTTACAACATGGAAACCAATAAGTATCCTAAAATTACTTCTAAGTTAAGTCAAAACCCCCACCTCCTGCTTAAGTGAGGTTGGCATAAGGATGCCTAGTCTTGGCCAAACCAATGGGGAGTAAAGGAGATCATCTTGAATAATAAGAGTAGTATTAAAAATATTATTACTTCCTTGAATAATAAGAATAATATTAGGGATAAGTTGTGGGACGATATGGATTTCAAGGTAAAAACGAAGCTAATTACAAGGAGATGTTAGCCCTAATCTCAAAGACCATACTTATCTTTCAATCTTAACCAACACTAAGAAGAAAACGAACATTGCCAAGATAAGAATTAATTGTCATGAACTTCATAGTGAAACCAGGCATTGGTTTATTCCAAAAACACCTTGCGACAAAATAGTTTGTTAGCTTTGCGACACTAAGAGCCTTGAATATGAAAATAATTTTCTCTTGGATTGCCCAAATCTTATTCACATTCATTCTAATTTTCAAACTACCAACCTTACTGACTTGCTAAATCAACAAAACTATCATGATCTAAACACGCTCCTCTCCATTCTTTTTTATCACATAAATAAAACATTAAAAAATCTCAATTAATCTCTTATTTTTTAAAAATATAATAAACCATATTATTCATAATAGATATAATAGATGTAAATAATAATGATCATCAATTACGCAACAAATCTTTTTTTATATTCCATTCCCGCTTGTATTATGTTATGCCACCAATCTTCTTAACAAAGCAATCATTCAACGAATTAACCTGATATTGAGTCTCTTCGCTAAGCATACTTTCTTAGAGCAAATCAAATAAAACTTAATTGCATTAAATATATATATATATATTTTAGGTGAATTTACAAAGAGTAAAGATAGATAATCTACTTTTTATATAAAAAAATATCAAGTCATCTTATTAAGTCATCGATAATCTTTAATTAACCCTAATGAACCTTTTTTGCTAATTTTTTAAATAAATATAATTAAATAAATATTAATTACAAATTATTTAATTTTTATGTTTTTATTAAACCAATAAATATAATTAAAATATATCATTAAATTTTTTAAAGCAATTATAATAAAACTTAGAACTTTATAAATTTGGAAAAAACATTATAAATTTTGTTTTTATTAAACCAATAAATATAATTAAAATATATCATTAAATTTTTTAAAGCAATTATAATAAAACTTAGAACTTTATAAATTTGGAAAAAACTTTATAAATTTGGAAATAATGTTTAAATAGGTATATTTTTTTTATTGATTAAAAATATTTATGTTATTAGATATTTATCAAAATTTGTTTACGATGTTTAAATTTGGAAAAGTAATATGTTAAATGTGTAGTTATATATAGATAATTATTTATTTTATGAGTATAATTTTTTGCTAATTGTATTAGAACATGTTCCATAGTATGTTATGTCTTCTTTCCTAAGAATTTATTCACTAAAGAGCATCTTTGTAACACATTAGTTTTTTCTATTATATTTCTCTTAAACAACATGTTAGTGCAGTGTATTATTTTTGCATGTATGAACTATATAGATAAGCGATATTGATGTGTGATATTCATAGTGTATTGATCATAGATGAATCAATATAATGATTCCAAGTTTCTCTTATCCATCTTAGGCCACATGCACTATTCAAGGTTTAAGTTAGTAAAAGCATCTCTTTAGGTCACAAAATAATGTCTGTCAATTGATTAACAATCATGCTAAGCGGATCTAATCATTATTAGGCAAACTAATTATGGATCCATGATCCCATTTTTTCATGCCATAGTGCTAATATAAGATAGGATCCTCTTTTGATCAATCATGCTTTCCCACACCCTAGAAATTTTTTTTTCACATATTACTCAACCCCTCGTGCCCCCATGAAAAGGTTGTTTATTTCTTTTATGTTGCATACATGGATGGGATAAGATTTGTCCAACCAAGGAGCATTCCTTTGTATCTATTTCATTTAGAAATTCGTATTCTTCAAAACTTCCCAAATAGAGTGAAACACTTGAATGTCATTGAAAGTTCAAGTAGGTTAGCAAGGGCAGAGATTCATAATAACTTGAGAGAAATATTCCAACCATTGTGATTTCCTCAAACTTCATCAAAATGTGATCCATTCACATTGATTTCCTCATAAAGGAAGAGATCCCCATTCTTGAAATCATATGCTAGCAACCTAGTGTTCTCCACCTTTATATTCATGTCTCTTATGATTTACACTAGAGGGTCATAAAACTCACTTGAAAAGACTTGTGATGATCTCATGGCCACTACTTTAGTGGTATATACCTTTCTCATTATTGTAAATTATTGCTGGTACAAAAATAGAACTGGATGTCTAACATGGAAGAAATTGAAAACAATAATATAAAACTCTACATTTACTCTCAACTGTAGCATATAACATGCTTAATAGTTATGCACATGAAAACAAAGTGAGAAATTGATTGAAGGTTGGTAGAGTTAACGACTCTTGTTAAATTTGGGTATAAGACTTATGAAAAAAATTTGTCGGCATTTGATAAATGACTTGCCACACTATTTAATAACTTTGACATCCCAATAGTAAATTAAACTCAATTGATAAATGGTTACACTTTTATCAACTGATAAGATTTATTACTAAATTTTAAGCTTAACCATTGAAAATTTTGACTAAAAGCAATACAAAGTAATTTCTAGACCCTCATAGTGTATGTCTCCTCAAGAGTGATAGTTAGTACTTAGGTCCATTTATGTGGTTACTAATTTATAGGTCATTGTGCATTAGAATTGGTGAAGTTAGGAATATAAGGTCCTATACATATGAGGACCTCATTGATTTGTTTTTAATAAGGTGCCATATCAATTTTTTATGGTCTCTCTACCGAATCCATGGTGATTTTACAATTGTGGATAATGGAACTGAAATCACCTTGTTGTTTAACTCTATGTAACATCATAAGATAAATAGAAAGAATAGCGAATGCAATCCATGATTTGTATAGCAACACGAAAAACCATAAATCAATAAACTGAATTGAAATGTACACTACCTAATCACTGAATCAATTGGAAAGTAATAGCATCATTGTGCCAATTGATATTGAATAAGTTCAGGATTACAGAAACAGAGTAACGGTACTCTTATATATGCCATCTGCTAATACATAAAAAGTCGAGTCCTTTATAATTATTACAACCCAAAAATTAGAAATCAGATCAGTCATCATCAAAAATAAAGAAGTTACAACTTATTAATAAATAAATATACATCAGCTACAACTGCCTGAGTCTTGTTGCTTAAAAAATAAACAATCTTATTGTCAGTCGTTGTTATGTGGGATAGTAGCCACATTTCTAGCTTCGATGCAACAACATTGAGCTAATGGTGGTTTGGGATGATGCGGCATAACTAACGACAACACTATTGATGTGACGGCGGATCCACGTGAGGTGTAACAACATCCGATGTGTAACAACAATCTGTAACGGCAACAACCTGTAACAGTAGCAACCTATAACAACACCTAGTATATAGCAGTGGTCTCTAACAACACTTAGGGTGTAACAACAAACTGTTCTACCCTTTCCTGCAATTAATCCTTGCTCCCTATCTGCTTCATAGCTTCATTCGCACGAGCCAGCACCTGAAAAATATGAACTTCCCAAAATACTTCTTCAATTCTCTCCCAGTTAGCCACAAAAAGGAATAAAGCCTCGTATTATTCGGTCAAATACAGCAAAGTAACATGACAGTAAAATGGATTAAAAAGGTAATAAAATAGAGAGTTTTGTCATATAAGGGCACATGCTTGGAGGATAGAAAGGTCAAAACAGGGTAAATAATGTGCAGAAAATTGATTAAAAACCACACCCAACACTCATCATTACAAATCATGAATATATAGTTTACACACATATAGGGAAGTTAGAACAACTACCTAAGAAGTAGGAACTAAATCCTAATATGAGGTATACACGTAACCAATGAACCGACTCTCTTCTAAAATACATTTATCCATTATCTTCAAGAGTGAGCCACTTATACCTTTGTTGTATGTGGTAGTGATATCAATGAGAAGAGTGTTGGGAGAGGAAATGCCCAATAAAATGTATCATTAGCTTTGAAGTTGAATATATTTTGGTTTTTTCACTAAGATTGCAGCTACAATGGCAAATTTGTGTATTTCATCTGTAAATTGTATCCCTAATTTGGCAACACCACCGTTGACAAAAATAAATGGGAATGTTGAAGGTGTTGTGAAACATGTGATAGACATAATAGGAAGGAATTATAACCCTCTTGAGCTAATCCTTTCAACAAGAGAACAACCACCTTTATGATAGGCACTAAAAATCCTTGTCATTTATAATTATTTATAGCAAGGAGAGTGTGTACCATTTTAGTGTTTCATTAATAAATACATGAATAATCCTATTTCTATTTTAATTGTAGCTACTATAAAGAGGTTATGCGAGTTGGAGTTTGGACCCAGTGTTGCTCAACAAACCATGTCAAAAAAATGCAGTTCTAATTACATTGCTAATCTCATAATGAAAACAAATCCAAACATATGGATTATATTTGACGATAACCAACTTTGTATATCAAGTACCTTTCTTGTTTTCATCCTTGATTATTCCATCATTTGGCTTTTGAATAACTTGGTGGTCAAAACTCATTATTGGTTGCTGAGAAAAAGAAGCAACTTCCTCTTATATTAGGCATACCTTCTTGATATTTCACATTCAAAGAGTTGGAGATGATGGTCCATCAATATGTGTTGTAAGTTTGTGCCCTTCTTTACCTATTTAACATATGTGATAGTGAAGAATGTTCTAATCGAGTTTTTCCTTGGTTTAATTGTGCCAAAGTTTGTTGCAAGTATGGACTCACCATTCTTCTCTAAGTATGAAGGAACAATTCACACCCAAAAGCGAGCTTCAGAGATTTTTGATGATCTGTATTAGGAAAAACATAGTGAACAGGTCTGCAAACAAATGAGAGGTGTTTCCAAGTATGTTATCCAATGTTTAATAATGCCTTAAAAACAGGTTATTCAACCTTACATTAAATTTTTATTTTAATAAAAAATAAAATTCCTATGGTAGTAAAACATTTCAAATTTAATGTTTTAGGGTATTAAAATCTTATCATTTCAAAGGAAGTACATTTTTTTTTTTAAGTTTTCTGCTATGAATTAGCTCTTGGATTTTATTTATTAATGTTATGATCAATAATTAGTAATACCACATCTTTTACAGAAATACCATTAAGCACAAGTGATTAGAAGGAAAAAGTGACCTTTCAATGAAATTTTGTTATTTCAAATAATTTCATCTTCACAAATATCATTTAAACCAAATAAATTAGAAACTATATACACATAGTTCATGTAAATAGGATTCTGTTCCTATTTTGTTTCCTAGATTTGTGTGTGGTTGGGATATTCTTTCAACCAACAGATTGTGTGCCCAAGATATTTTTCCTATCTTGAGACAATACTTCATGTATATATGTAATATCATATTTGATTAATGAATATAGATATCCCTTATGGAAATTTAACATGGTGTCAGAGCTCCTTTAGGGCCTGGCCCCTCTTGGGCTTGTTCCGTCCTCGACTGAGGGAAATAAAAAAAAATGTTTGTTGAGAGTAGAGTGAAGGGGTGTTAATGTTTGTCCATTATTCGATTGTTTGGCTGATCTCTTGGTGGTGCAGTTGTGGATCCGTGCTGTGGAGGTTGCTAGGAGGCGAAGAGGTGGAGCAACGAAGGTGGAAAGTGAAGGAGTAGCGGAGGTGGAGACCATGAGGTTGTAGCGAATCAATCACATGCCAACCCGTCAGTGGATCTGTGGAGGCCGTTTGTTGGCATATAGTGTTGATGATATGCATTCGTTTTTGAATCGAGCAGCAGCTGACCTGTGCAATGTGCTGGTGAGGTGCGAAGTTCGTTCGACATGTTGGAGCTGTGTGTGGTGAACCTGTGCATACGGAGTCAAGGAATGTGGTGCTCAATTTTTCAAATTGGTATTGGTGCAAATCGCTACAGGATCGGAGGAGGTTGAGCTGGCAGTGTGTGTCGAGCAGGCGACCATTTTCAGATCGATACATTCTGGTGGCAGCGTTGAGCATGGTGTTGCAAATCAGTACGTTCTGAGATGGTGGTGCTCTGGTTTGGTAGACCTACGTCTACATGCAACAAAAGAGAGTGTGATTAGCGGTGAGCATTTTTAGTGGCATATATATGAGTCTACGGATCAAGGTCAAGGATCTGGTGTGGTTGCTGGTTGCGCCCATCGTTGCTTTGTGGAGACCTTTGCCGAGGTTGAAAAAGTTGCAATGCACTTCTATTCGATTTTGAATAGTCGAGTTCTACACAGGCGTGGTTCCTTCGCATGGGAGATCAAGGTCAAGTTGTCGTCTTTGGGGAGACAGTGTTTCGTGGCTGCAGGTCTGAACTGTGTGGTTTTTGTTGGCGTGGAGTGTATTGTATTATCGAGGTATCCCCCATCATTGATTCAAGGTGGTGTCGTTTGGAATTGACTACCCCGTGGCTGTAGTAGCAGTGTTGATCTGATTAGCGTGGAGTAGCGGGAGTTTTTTTGCACATTTCATGGTTGTATCTACTCCATCAGTTGTGGTTTTTCGTGCCTCTGTATGAACTGGTTTTGGAAAATTCGTGGTTGTTTGTGCCTCTGTATCGTGTTGGTGATTCTTGTGTGGAATTCTTGTTCACTCCCCCTAGAGAATTCATGACCCCTCCATATGCTTGATTGCTGAGCATAAATGACATGGAACAATAAGGAGCAGAACTGGGATGACGACGGTATTGCCAAGCACAAGGTTGAAGCTATCAGGTATTGCAACAAGTTCCTCTGAGCCAGTCGTTCACTTGATTCGATTCAACAACACTGGTCAAACCACAGTACTAGAAGCAGAAGCAGAGCGAAGATGTTAGAGTTTGGGACCCCTTCCGGTCGTAGTGGAGTGCTTTTCTTTGCTACTCCATTACCACCTGAGGACGGTGAAGCAATTTCCTGTAGATTTCATGCTTTGACTGAAGAACTAGATCATATTCTAGATGGCATACCATATGATTTAATAGAGATTTAAGATGAATTCAGAGAGAAACTACATGGTGCCTTGATTCCAACCTTGATTTTGTCAAGATGCATGTATTTCAGGTAAAAATGGCATTCATGTACATTTGGTTAAAATAATTGGATGTTGTATTGTTGTGACATTTAGTTTGGCCAACTATTATCATGAGTTTGTGTCTTTGTTGGAATTGGCCATTCCAACAATAGAAAAATTTAACTGCAGGAATGATTAACCATGAGATATAATGAAGACATGACAGTGAAGATGGCATTAGAGGAGCTGCATCAGAGATTGGAGGATGATGGACAATCGAGTTTGTGTGAATTAGTGTGAGTTTGTGGAACAGACTCATGGTGTAGTATGAGTCACATATTGTAATTAGAACAAATCTACATGTCATATACTCTTTTGTAATGGTTAGTTGTGGTCTTGAAATGTTTTATGTACCTGCTGAGGCATGCATACCCTTTGTTATGTGTTCCCTTTGTAAGAGAGTTTTAACACCCTGGAAGAGTGTGTCGTGCAAGATGGATACAGTTGGGTGGGCCATATTGGTTTTAGACTTCATGAGGTGAAATTTTATATTTAGGGGGAGTTGATCAAGAGGTTGGATGAAGCATGTATGTGAAGGACTTCCTAGTAGACTAGCAATTGCAGCGATTGGGAACCCATGCATTCTGGTAGATGGTTGTTCCTTTATATGGACATCGACAATTGCATGAACAAGGTACAAGGTGTAATTACAAGACTGGACCAGATGTAGATTTTGCAGATTGATATCAAGACAAGTACTCATTAAGGGGGTGTGTTGGAATATGTAATTTCTACTTGTATCAGTTGTGATTCTTTCTATCTAGAGGAGTCTATTCCTATTTTGTTTCCTAGATTTGTGTGTGGTTGAGATATTCTCTCAACCAACAGATTATGTGTCCAAGATAGTTTTCCTATCTTGAGACAACACTTCATGTATATATGTAATATCATATTTTATTAATGAATATAGATTTACCTTATGGAAATTTAACATGGTGTCAGAGCCCCTTTAGGGCCTGGCCCCTCCTGGTCTTGGCCCATCCTCGGTTGAGGGAAATAAAAAAATGTGTGCTGAGAGTAGAGTGAAGGGGTATTAATGTTTGTCCATTATTTGATTGTTTGGCTAATCTCTCGGTCGCGCAGCAGTGGGGTGGTGGATCCATCATGTGGAGGTTGTTGGGAGGTGGAAAGCGGTGGAGCAGCAAAGGTGGAGAGTGGTGGAGCAGCGGAGGTAGATACCGTGAGGCTGTAGCGAATCAAATGCATGCCAACCTGTCGACAGATCTGTGGAGGCAGTTTGTTGGCATATAGTGCTGATGATCTACATTTGTTTTTGAATTGAGAAGCAGCTGGCCTGTGCAATGTGATGGTGAGGTGCGAATTTCGTTCGATGTGTTGGAGCTACGTGTTGGAGCTGCATGTGGTGAACTTGTGCATATGGAGTTGAGGAATGTGGTGCTCAATTTTTCAAACTTGTATTGGTGCAAATCACTGCAGATCGGAGGAGGTCGAGCTGGTAGTGTGTGCCAAGCAAGTGACTGATTGCAGATCGGTACATTCTGGTGGCAACATTGAGTGTGGTGTCGCAAATCGGTACATTATGAGATGGTGGCGTTCTATATCGATAGACCTACATCTGCATGCAACTAAAGAGAGTGTGATCAGCGGTAAGCGTTGTCAGTCGCAGATCTGTGAGTCTATGGATCAAGGTCAAGGATCTGGTGTGGTTGCTGGTTGCACCCATCGTGGGTTTGTGGCGACCTTTGCTGAGGTTGAAAAAGTTGCAATGCACTTCTATTTGATTTTCAATTGTCAAGTTCTACACAGGCGTGGTGCCTTCGCGTGGGAGGTCGAGATCGAGTTGCCGTCTTTGGAGAGGCATCGTTTCGTGGCTGCAGGTCTGAACTGTGTGGCTATTGTTGGCATGGAGTGTATTGTATTACTGACCCCGTTGTTGATTCAAGGTGGTGTTATTTTGGATTGACTACCCCGTGGCTACAGTAGCAGCATTGATCTGATTAGTGTGGAGCAGCGAGAGTTTTTTTGCACAATTCGTGGTTGTATCTGCTCCATCGGTCGTGGTTGTTCGTGCCTCTGTATGAACTAGTGTTGGACAATTTGTGGTTATCCGTGCCTCTGTATCGTGTTGGTGATTCTTGTGTGGAATTCTTGTTCGCTCCCCCTAGAGAATTCATGACCCCTCCATATGCTTGATTGTTGAGCAGAAATGACATGGAGCAATAAGGAGCAAAACTGTGATGACGATAGTATTGCCAAGCACAAGGTTGAAGCTATCAGCTATTGCAACAAGTTCCTTTGAGCTGGTCATTGACTTGATTCAATTCAGCAACGCTAGTCGAACCACAGTGGTAGAAGCAGAAGTAGCGCGAAGATGTTAGAGTGTGGGACCCCTTCCTTGGGTGGCAGTGGAATGCTTTTCTTTGCTGCGAAAAACATTCCATTCTGCGAGAAGACTTCTTCAACTATGCCATGATGGCAGCAAACTATACATGGTTTTGGACAGTGAAGCAATTTCCTGTAGATTCCATGCTTTGACCGAAGAACTAGATCATATTCTAGATGGCATACCATATGATTTATTAGAGATTTAAGATGAAGTCAGAGAGAAATCACATGGTGCCTTGACTCCGACCTTGATTTTGTCAAGATGCATGTATTTCAGGTAAAAATGTCATTCATGTAAATTTGGTTAAAAGAATTGGATGTTGTATTGTTGTGACATTTAGTTTGGCCAACTATTGTCACGAGTTTGTGTCTTTGTTGGAATTGGCCATTCCAACAATAGAAAAATTTAACTGCATGAATGATCAACCATCAGATATAATGAAGACATGACAGTGAAGATGGAATTAGAGGAGCTACATCAGAGATTGGAGGATGATGAACAATCGAATTTCTGTGAATTAGTGTGAGTTTGTGGAACAAACTCATGGTGTAGTATGAGTCACATATTTTAATTAGAAAAAATCTACATGTCATATACTCTTTTGTAATGGTTAGTTGTGGTCTTGAAATGTTTTATGTTCCTGCTGAGGCATGCATACCCTTTGTTATGTGTTCGCTTTGTAAGAGAGTTTTAACACCGTGGAAGAGTGTGTCATGCGGGATGGATACTGTCACGCCCCTACACCTGCGGTGATCTTCCAACCGCTTGTAGCGAGGTGCGGCACCACCGAACGCTTTCTTTTTTAACAATACTAACGTTTATGGGCTACGCCTATTCCAACATAAACTTGCTTAACTTGTGTTCTTATAACCGAATATAATGTTATCCTTTATACTTCAACAAAGAACATTCTCATTCATTAACCATCAACAATAAACCGAGAACAATACAAGTATAAAGGGAGGGGCAACTCCCCGAACAGTCTGCCCAACAATAATATTATGTCAAGAATATCAGATTTTACAACAAGTGTGTCTTGGCTGAACCAAGTGTCACACTTAACCAATTTTTACAAAAGACAGGCCACCTGCCTTTTACAACATTTCATGCACCCTTGCATAAGAGGGAGTGCTCACCCGAGTGTTGTGGGGAAAAATGCCTATTTAGGACGATCCTATCGACCTAAGGTGTGACAGCGCCTTAGCAACAAACGAATACAGCTATTATGATTTCTTCCTTTATGAAATGTGAAAGAGGGGAGATCGGAAGACTTACCGTTGTCTTCCGGTTGTCCCTCGAACTAGATCCTCTTCTCTTCGTGTGTCCACAGCTACTTGCCTCCTCGCTTGATCAAGAGAACAGCTACTTGAATCCCACGAGATCACAAGAGAACAACTACCTGTGACAAGAGAACAGCTACTTGCAACAAGAGAAGGACACAATACAAAGGAAAATATACATATTCATAAATGATTCAGGATTAGAAGTAAATCAAATATACTAATGCAATCATACAAAATACACCAGCATATAGGAAAGAATCAAGATAGCTTTATTGAAAGTAACAGGGTTCAGGAAGAGATACAACCCATAGGGCTCCAACCCAGCATCTCCTTCCCAACAGAATGGAATTCCCTCTTCAGCTCCCTTCAAAGCATAACACACCCAATGTTTCTAACCACAAACCAACAACAATTCTTTGCAAATACCAAATTCCAGCCTCCTTTGACCTCATGGAGAGAGATCTATATATAGGAGTTTTGGAGAGAGGATGAGTCAGCTTTAGGCTGGTATAAAACTGACTAGTGTCCTCTCCCACTTCAGTTCTTGAGTCCACTTGGAGGTTCTTGCTTCCACTTGGAGATTTGGAACCTCTTACTCATCACCAGTCGAATTCCCTGATCCAAGTGTCATTTTGGAAGCTTCCTGGGCATTGACACCTTGAGAAATGAGCCTGTCACTTGTCCAGTTACGCTCAGCGCAGGTAGCCTTCTTTGCAGTTGACATTCAACGCAGGTAGACAGTGGAGCAGTTGACATTCAGCACAGATGCTCAGTGGAGTAGTTGACATGATCCATAATTGCCTTGTTTTGAGTGTTTTCAGGTGGAGAACTTTTGTGAATTGCTGTGGTTACTTGGCCTTGTTCCTCTAGGGGTAGGAACAACATGTTTAGGGACTTTGGATCCCTTGATTATTGACATTTCATGCTCAGTGATGCAAGGCACAAAAATGTCTATAACAGTTGCCCCCTAAAGTATGAGGCCGTTTATCGGGTGAAATGCTTTATCCAGGAGGGTCCGAAGTTCATCCATCTGCTGGGAGGAGACCTGTAATAAAATACAATACAATACATTATGATTCATACTGCTTTCATGATCTAGCTGAGGCGGGCATTCCCATGCTCAACTTTATAAATTCATTTTTGTACATAGAACAGACGATCGTCTGATGGTAGACTGATAATTTTGGTGAAAATTATCATCCTTTGAGTAGGATGATCATCTGCTGCAATGATGTACATGTCAAATGTCTTTATTTTTCCTGAATATATATCGCAGCCCGGATGGATGAAACTAGATCCGGGGTCTTCAAACTCGTTCGATCTTCACTCTAAGTACAAGTCGATCCATGTGAGAATTGCGCTGAAGTCGAACATGGAAAGACATCGCTTGATTACTGGTCAATGATGTAAATCGTTAACAAGCGCGAGAGGAATCACCGATAATGATAATGACCCTCAAGGTACTGCAGTACAATTCACGTGGTGTGAATAAAGGACTTGGCGTCGAACACCACGCAAAATCTTCTGGTCGAAGGTCATTGATGTATACCTGTCGCCGGAAGTGAGAAACTTGCCATTGAGGCATGCAAGCTTCAAAGTACTGAAGGGGTTGTTCCTAGATCAACTCCTTGGATAATGAGCTGATGTCGACAAGGAGCGATCCGTCAAAGGAGGGCCTTAATGAATCCCACATCAGTGACACGGAACAGAGCTAATGATTTTAATGGAGGTGAAAACAATCTGTGACATGTGATTCAGGGTGGCGGTCATGAATGGATGAAGGATAATGTATGGCAGTGGATGGGACCCGGTTGACTCTTTCTGAATGACTTCTCTTGAACATATGGTGACACTGATGCGATGGATTGGTAGCATTACCCCAAATATGGATGGTATGGCAAGACCATGGTGATGTGACCGGTGAATGAAACAACCCAACCCGATTGTGGTACGGAGGAAAAGTGTCATGTTCAAGAGCGACCTGCTACCATCAAAGTTTTCTTGATTTTTCCCAATTTTTCCCCAGTCATTGCTGACCAGTACCTCTTTATTTTTGTCAAGCTTGAGGAGGATAACATATGCTTGTTCTATAACCTGCCCTTCGGGCAAGCCCATCGCTATGTTTTAATGAGCCTAGCGATAGGGAAACTCGTTCTCGTCTAAAGACAAGTTTGTCGCTATTTAATAATTTTAACGAGTCTAACGACAAGGATAACTCGGTCCTTTTCATTTTTAGAGAGTCTGAAAAGGTACATAAAGTTAACTCCAAAATTCATTTTTCGTCATCTAATCCCTTAAGTCCGAAAAAGTATAAAACAATACAGAAGGGATGAGTTTTCGATAACTTTAACGAGCCGAATAAAACAAGCGCTCGACCTTTTTGTGCTATAATCCCTCAGGTCCAAAAAGATTAAAATCTAGAGGAGGGATAGCTCTTCCTGTCCTTTTAATGAGCTGGAAGGCCAAAAGTCAGCAATCTTTTCATATTTTACGAGTCAGAAAAGAGCTTAAAGAAGACTCGTCTTTTGAGGAACGAGTGATAAACAGGGATAGCAACTGATTCCAGGTACAAGTTGGAATTTTCCAATCATGGCAGTGTCACAAGGATGGCTAGGTGAAATCACTCTTCGCAGCTGTTCCTCAAAATGGGTAAACAATCATATGGGGGTGAACAATCGGCCAAATGAAAGATGGAGGTGGCAGGTGCAAACACGACCAAGGTTTTTATGGCTGATAAATTTACGATCACAGTGGTTATTTACCGGGATAGGTTCATTTTTTAGATAAAAATGAGCTTAAACTCTGGAGGAAACATTGCTCACTGCTTATATTTATTTTTTAACGAGCATGAAGACCGCGTTAAAACTGCTCGGATCTTGCGTTTATTTTTTAACGAGCATGAACTTTATGCTAAAACTGCTCGATTTACCCAATCTTTTGATAAGAGTGTCTCATCAAGATTCTATTTTTTATGGAGCTTCATCTCACTAAGCTTTGCTCCCCATCCTTTCTTTATACAAGTTAGGAAACGGCTAACCCAAAAAACAGATAAATAACCGCTCTTTGCTTGCACTCCAAAAGGTTTGCATGCCCACAGGTATAAAACAGATTTTCAAGGTTACCTCTACTTACCCTCCGCCAAAACATTTGTTTTAAATCGAGAGAGGCTTACCTCTTTCAGGTTACCCAAAGATTGTCTCGTTAATCTTTCAAACAAAACACTTCCTCGGCAATGTCTACCGAAGCAGAAAAGGGTGAATGACTGGTGCCAAACACGTAACTTTGACAAAAGAATCCTATTCTAGAACAACCCCTCTTCCATCCACGGACGGGGTACGGACTAGTCATATTCTCCCGCGGAAACCTATTCTATACCCAAAGTTCCCCTGCCGAAGTAGGCCAGGATGCATGCCCCCTGGGTTCCAGTCATATCCTCCCGGATTACTCGTGCTCATCAGGAGGACGGACCATGGGTTGAGACACTTCTTGCATGAATAGACCATTTAGGGATGGCACATGACTATTTGCGATGTGTGATCCGGGGAACGAAAGTTGGTCCACGAGCTTGACCATTCTTCCTTCATGCGGAAAACACATTACTCTAAAGAGTGAGGAGACTACAACTCCCATGCAATATATATAGTCTCGTCCAAGGAGTAGGTTATAATCCAAGGGTCCTTGAACGACCATCACGTTCATTTGAATGGTCTTCCCTTTCAATGTTATAGGCACATTGGGGAGGATCCCTAAACGTCAACTGGTTCCTTTATCAAAACCTGATAGATTTCTCATCTCAGGTAAAAGCGCCGGTGAACCAAGCGCTTTCCAAGCAATAGAGGAAATGATACTCACAGATGCCCCCTCATCAATGATAGTGCCAGCCATTACCATTCTGTATATTTGACAAATAATTCTGAATGGCACACTGGCTGGCAACCGGGGTCTGCCTAGTTGATTCCAATCAAAGGACACAACCAGGTTGCTTGGTGGTGGGACCGAATATACGGCCGAATAGCGCTCTGATGAACTTCATTCCTATGACAAAGGAATGGTGGCATTGCCCCCTTGATCATCAGAGTCAGTGCTGATGAAGAGAACCTGGACGGTGTCGTCTGTATTCTCCTCTGTGATGGTGTCATTCGAAGATGGAGCCTCTGAAGGCAAAACTGGGTCAACTGCCGTATCAACCTTTTGACTTTCATCAGGCATGGATCCAGACGGTTCTTCTTCAATGACAGGTGCTTCGGCTGACCATCTAAGTGGCTCAGCCGGATTCTCAACTAGTGAGGGACTTGGCAGGAGTCTTTGATATCCAGGAGGAAGATTCGCTCGTAAAATTGGGCGATCTTCTAGAACTCTTTTTGCCTCGTCTAAGAAGGGACAACGGTGGATGGCGTGATCGCCTTCACACAGTCTGCAGGGAAATTTAACTCTCCCATTCTGTCCTGGAGCTTCACTCCCACTAGTTGACGGTGAGCAGTCGACATGACTATCAGAGGTCGATGCTCTCGAATTGTGCAAACGGGGGGACCAGTCTCTTAGTATCCGTGGGATACAGGGACAATCTCTATGGAAATGGTCTCCCCTGCATATGACGCATGGCGATTTAGGCCTTACGAGTGCGGTGTGTGGATTTTTGTTAGATGACACTTGTTTGCCCCCAGTCGCCTTAGGCTCCTTCTTCTTCTTTTCTTTCTTCTTCTTCTCCTTCTTCTCCTTAGGAACCCGATTTTTTGATCGACCAGTTCCGTCAAGCGAAGAGGAAGGAGGGGAGGAAGATGAAGTGGAAGGCTGAGAGGCAACTCTTGTCTGATCTAACTGTTGACTCGACTGTTCAGGAGTGGTGGTATTCTGAACGACATTGGTCGAAAAGAGCAAAACTGGTAGGCCAATTGTCAGTCCTGGAAGTGACAATGTGGCCATGTGGGGCGCACCAACATCTCCCCAAGAGGAGAAGGGACTAGGATTTCCACCCAAGGGAGCTCCTTGGTTGGTGTGCTCCATCTCTTCAACCTAAAGATCAACGTAGGATTAAAGGGTGATTTTTCCGTTTAAAATAAATTGTTAACGATGCTTTTTAGACACAACTTGCTTTTTCAGTTTTAAAGAGTCGAGAAAAAGCTAAAGATGACTCTAGTCTCCTTCGATGTTTTAACGAGCCCGAAGTGACAAATGCTCGGATGGACTTTTTCTGTTATAGAGTCTGAAAAAGGCCAAAAGAAACTGCTCTGGAGATCTAGGCAGAGGGTGTGCCAAACTTTTCGCAAAACCACATAATACGTTTTACGGTACGGGTGGTCGATCTTCGTGAATGCTGTGTTCACTGCATTGCGATCAGTAGGGCGGCCGACACGGTTTCCTAAGGATAAAAGATATATGCCTATAGGGGTCTCCCAATATATACGCGACGGTACGTGGGAGCACAAATCCGTACTAGCGCTACCGTCTCTCAGGAGGAATCACCCACCTTCGTAGAGATCGACAGTCACTAGGCTTAACGACGCCGGAACACGTCTCTAGCCTAGACCTCTATGTTGTGCGTTATGTTACAAAGCGTTGTTAGGTTCATTCAGTTTATTTTAGGTTGATCTTTTTAAAGTTTGCCTTTCAAGGTTCACCACGAGATGTAAGATACAAATTCCTAAATGCAGTCTAAGATGATAAGCAAGCTTTACAATCTTTCAACTTTGAAAATCCTAGCTACTAAGGGAAAAGAGAGCGACTATCTTTTCTCAAAGAGCAATCAGCACACTCTAATGCACTTTCCCTAAATCCAACATGCAAACTATCAAATGCAAAATGCACAATGCAGGTGTTTGTTTTCACTTTCTTAGTATAAATGCCTACAAAGAAAGCTTTTTGCACAACTTTGAATTTGCTTTTACAATGATCAAAATAAACAAGTTCACTTTCTTCGAAATCAACAAGGGTAGAAGAGATTACAATCACTTTGCGATTTTTGAAATAAAGACTTGTTTTGATACTTTGAAAGAGACAAATTCAAACCAATAAGCAAAAGTAAAACTATAATCAATCTGAACAAACAGCCAATGAACTCTCTTCTAAGATCACTCTCAATCAGATCTGAATCAAAGGCTACAGAAAGACTACTTTACTCATGCAAAGGAAGACTGTAAATGACGCCACAAACACATAAAAACATTCACAATCTTTTTGTACAAAAATGGGGCGGAATTCAGGCAAAGAAAAGGGTTATCAGGCTAGTACCTATGCTGGTTAAAGGCTGCAAAAAACAGAGATCAAAACAGGGCAACAAAGGACAAAGAACCCCAGCTGCTCAAGGCCACACTGGTTCAGCGCAGGTCCAACACTGTCAGTTTGACATTCAGCGCAGGTAGCCCCTTCGGGACCTGCGTTGAAATGCAGGCTGCCTTCACAGTGTCTGCGCTGAAAGGAGAAACTCTCGTTTCCCTTGGTTTCTGGGTCACAAAATGCTCAAAAATCAACTGTTTCAGGCCAAATCAGAAACACAAGCAAGGTATAAACAGAGGGATGCTTTGATAGGGTACTAAATACTATCACAAGGATCAATCAAATCATTTGTGGATCTAGTTTAGATCATAGACAAGTCCAACATACTGGATCAAAGCAGCAACTTTTACTTTGCATCCGGGAAAGATGCAGTTCAAGAATTGCTGTCAAGTCTATGAAGTAAACAAATGACGGAAACACAAATGAAATGAATAAACAAGTTCTTCCCCAGCGGAGTCGCCAATTTGTTGTGGGGAAAAATGTCTATTTAAGACGATCCTATCCACCTAAGGTGTGACAGCGCCTTAGCAGCAAACGAATACAGCTATTATGATTTCTTCCTTTATGAAATGTGAAAGAGGGGAGATCGGCAGACTTACCGTTGTCTTCCGGTTGTCCCTCGAACTAGATCCTCTTCTCTTCGTGTGTCCACAGCTACTTGCCTCCTCGCTTGATCAAGAGAACAGCTACTTGAATCCCACGAGATCACAAGAGAACAACTACCTATGACAAGAGAACAACTACTTGCAACAAGAGAAGGACACAATACAAAGGCAAATATACATATTCATAAATGATTCAGGATTAGAAGTAAATCAAATATACTAATGCAATCATACAAAATACACCAGCATATAGGAAAGAATCAAGATAGCTTTATTGAAAGTAACAGGGTTCAGGAAGAGATACAACCCATAGGGCTCCAACCCAGCATCTCCTTCCCAGCAGAATGGAATTCCCTCTTTAGCTCCCTTCAAAGCATAACACACCCAATGTTTCTAACCACAAACCAACAACAATTCTTTGCAAATACCAAATTCCAGCCTCCTTTGACCTCATGGAGAGAGATCTATATATAGGAGTTTTGGAGAGAGGATGAGTCAGCTTTAGGCTGGTATAAAACTGACTAGTGTCCTCTCCCACTTCAGTTCTTGAGTCCACTTGGAGGTTCTTGCTTCCACTTGGAGATTTGGAACCTCTTACTCATCACCAGTCGAATTCCCTGATCCAAGTGTCATTTTGGAAGCTTCCTGGGCATTGACACCTTGAGAAATGAGCCTGCCACTTGTCCATTTACGCTCAGTGCAGGTAGCCTTCTTTGTAGTTGACATTCAACGCAGGTAGACAGTGGAGCAGTTGACATTCAGCGCAGATGCTCAGTGGAGCAGTTGACATGATCCAGAATTGCCTTGTTTTGAGTGTTTTCAGGTGGAGAACTTTTGTGAATTGCTGTGGTTACTTGGCCTTGTTCCTCTAGGGGTAGGAACAACATGTTTAGGGACTTTGGATCCCTTGATTATTGACATTTCATGCTCAGTGATGCAAGGCACAAAAATTTCTATAACACCGAGCCACTCAACCTCCCTACCAAATCCTGCATAAAACCGTGTACAAGAAATCCACTCTCAATGGCACTCTTTGCCAACCTTCAACCAAGATAATCTGCGCACTTCTTCCAAGTCCAATGCGCATGAGTTATGCGCATTTTCTTTACCCCTATGCGCACTTTCCTTTCTTATGCGAAGGATTTTAGAGCGAATGTCCTTGTCTTAATGAGCTCTCATGCTCATATATATATATACGCTCTACTTTAGGATATAAATCAAAGCCAACATGTTAAATGGTGAAGCCCTTCACATAATATAATATATTATATTCCATCGTATGTCCTCATATACGCATACATGTGATGTTCCATGGCCGACCACCCATAACCTTTTGTCGTATGCTCCATTATATTTAATTATCATAAACCTTCGTATACTTCTTTTACATGGTTATATTATATTTTATTATTCCATATATATGAACTCCATATTACATAGTTTTACTTGTCGCATATGTGCTCCACACTTAATCGTATTATGTGTTCACATTATCGTCACATTTTATGTCACATGTGTCGTCGCAAACTGTCGTTCAGCGCGCCTGTGCGCCCGCCCGCGTGCCCGCCCGTGCCCGTGCATGATCGCCCGCCCGACGCCCGTCGCACCCGCAACCGGAGGTCCTTACATTCTCCTCCACCTGAAATCGTTGTCGTCCTCGACAGCATACCATCTTGGTAGCTCTCCACCAAGATCATCATCATTCAGGATGTCGACCTTTCTACACAAGGCAAACATCCTTGCAACATATGTAGAGACTCTTTCTCCACTATGTCTCGGCCTAGTGACCACTGCCACCAAGCTCAACATCCATAATCCATGCTCAGGTCCATGGAAACTCCATCCATCTCATCTGCAACATGTTGTCCATATCGAACCAACTCTTGATGTGTCCCATTCAGGTTCATGAAGCCTCTTCATCATCTGCAATGTTCCATCCCTCAAGTCTCCATAGAAACAAGTATGCACTTGTCTCACCAAAGCATCATCATCATCATTGTTGTAAATCCATCACCCCAAAGTGCCTCATACCGATCTTCTACATCAATTCACTCTTCCAAGCCATGCCCATACATGTACCTTGAAAGTATGCATCCCATACTGCATCAAAGTCTCCTGACCTCAGCTCCTCAATGCATTAGATCCTCCAAGTCCACCATATGAAGTCCCTAAAAGTCACAACAATCTCGTGTCATCATGAGCTCCATAAACCATCCCCAACCAACACCTCAATAAGCATACAAAATGCCTCAGCTCCCCATGTAGTAGGAATACTTCATAGCTGCTCACAAGGCCATCCAAGTCTTTCAATCTTCGGTTTAGTGAACTCGGTCACCCAACCATCTCATCATCATCATGTCATGAGTCCCTTCACCATAGCTCCTCCACCAAAGTGTCCACTGATGAGCCCCAAATTTTGGTAACATTTTGGGCTCATTTGGCCTACTTACCTTGCTCAACCCTTCATTTTTCATCACTTATGCATCATTTCTTAGTATATTCATGTTATTTGTAGGAAGGAGGGCAGTCACTATGCCTAGGTGGCTAATACATGTTTATTTCAGGTTTTTTTGACATTAAATGGAGCAGAACCACGCAGATGGAGGCAAGGAGACAGCCAAGGTGGCATTGCGTTTTTGTAGGAAGGTTGTCCACAGCCTTGAATGATCTTCCTCGTGATCTCCACCCCAACTCCGAGCTCCAACAGCTATCACCACCGAGCTAGAAGGTAGCCAACAGATTCTAAAGGAACAACAATTTACTTTTAGTTGGTCAGCCAAGCCCCACTAATTTAGGAGGCCAGCTTGGCCCTCATAATGTATAAATATTGAGGCTGTAGCCTTCGATGGGGACTTTTGAACCTTTGTTGCAAATTCTGAAGTACGAGCTACAACTCTGTTTTGCTCTTTGTAAGCCATTTTTGGCATGTTGTTAGACTTATGATTATGATCTTTTAATAAAAGGCAGGCAGATTTGAGTTCAATTCTGAGTTCTTAGAGGAGCTATAGCTCTCAGGTTTGGGCCCAACCTGAGAGCAATAGGCCTCCTTTCTTTGTATTGTTACTTGTCTTTCTTTCAGCATTATATTTCTTGTCCTTTACATGCACTTGGAAACACAGTTTGCTGATTCGGATTTCTTGGTGTGGTTACATAGGTTAGTGTTATGAACAAAGTTGCTTTCAGTATTTTAGATTAGAGTAAGGAGATTAGGGTGATCAGAGCTCCAAAAAAGGGTTGATTTCACACTCACTTCCACCTCTGTTTAGAGATTGGGATTGCAGCCCGTGCCACCCACCAAAAACACAGTTTTACATGTTCATGCAAGCTTTAACGTAATATTTTCAGTTGTAGAAGTGTCCATGCATTTAGATCTTGTGGAATAACTCTTTGTTTCAGCACCATGCACGATTTCCCTTTAACTTACATTGCTGTTCTTTGGTTTCTAATAAAACAGTTAGAGTAGGTTGATGACATTTCGGTTATACGCAAGACAGAGGTGTTTTGTTTCATTTACACTGCGCAACACCACTCTATCATTTCCTTATCCTTCTCAGCCATGCCTAAGCCATCTACTTACCTCCCAGCTAGATCATTTGCCCACCAACTCTTCCATTATCCCCGTTGTTTTATCTTTTCGGCCTTCCATTGCCTCTACCCTCCTATCGACCAACCAGCTCTACACACACCCTCTCCATCTCATCTCTCTGTCCATAAGCCATCATAAGCTCCCCTCTCATCCTACCTATCCACCCATACAGCTCATTCACTCATCCATCACCCAAAACTCCGATTGCAGAACATCCTGTAGAAGTTAGTAGACTTCCTGTAGAAATCCCGCGCTTCCTGTAGTATCCCCTGCAGACATCCTGTAGAAGCTTGCAAACACGGTTGCCAGGCATCTGAACGTTGTGAACTTCTGTGGAATGATGTTAGGGATCCCCTGGAACCTCTCAGAGTCCTCCTGACCTTTTCCAAGCCTTCCTCCCCTTGATCTACCCCTGCACAGTCAAGACCCAGTGAGAAGCACAAGCATAATAATTCCAACCACTTGAGCAAAAATACAAAAACATGTAATGAAAGTAGTTTAGACCCATGCATCTCATCTCACTAGAAGTAATGGCATCATTTTTAGAAGTTGCATTCCCACCATTGCATCGTAAGGATTAAGCTGGTCAAATTAGGGTTTACTAGGGTTTCCATGTTTTGTTGGCTTTCAGTTCATTCTTGCAAAATAGGTTAATTTCCTTTGAGATAGCTTTCGTTCATCACTTAAAAAGCTTCTTCTGAGAACATATAGAAGTTGGCTTGAGCCCTAGCGGACTTGTGCCAGCTGACCAAGTGACAGCTGCGACAAGAGCTAGTACTTGTGCATACAGCACCGTCGCTTCCAAGTTTGTTACGAACTACCGGGTTGATAAAATTAGAGAAGGAAGCTCCAGGAGTTGTAGCATTATTGCTACAATACTGGAGCCCACCATTCTTTTTTGGCGTCATTGCCGGGGAAGCATCAGAGTATTAGTAATTGTTTCTTTTCTTCTATTTTCCTACTCTCGCCTTCTGCCAAGTAATTTATTTCATTTCCATTCTGCAAAAGTAGCATAGACATTTCCTGCTTTCATAGATTAACATTTCAATTCCGCAATTTCAATTTTGCAAGCATAGATTAGCATTTCAATTCTGCAAGCGTAGACTAGCATTTCCATTCCTGCAATTCCATTTGAGCAAAGTAGATTAGTTCTTTCCTCCTTTCATTTCAATTCTGCATTTTCATTTCAGCAAGATAGTTAGTTGTAGATCAATCTGTTTCCGTTTTTGCAGGTACCAGAAAAAAAACAAAAGCAATAAAAAAAAAGTCTTTCCATTTCATGCCTCGTAGGAATCGAGATAAAACAGGCAAATTCTTACCCAACACCCCCACCACATCACTGAGTCACCCTTCTCTCTTCTTCGGTGACAGTGATCCAAAAGAACCTATAGGTGAACCTCCTGAGATATACGAAGATCCTATAGCAGAAGAAGAATTAGAGACCATCCCATCTGAAGCTATGGCTGACAATAGAGGAGAAGATGAGAGAATAGAAGGTGCCTTCCCCATTCGAGAAACCAATGGAGACATGAAAATGAAGAACATTAGCCCTTCCGCTTTACCTCACTTCCATGGACTGACTACTGAAGATCCTGATACCTTCCTGTTTGAGTTTGTTGTCCTTTGTCGAACCTATGACTATACTGAAGATGAGCAGAAGCTGAAACTCTTCCCTTCAACTCTTAAGGATGCAGCATTACGCTGGTTCATGGGCTTACCTGGGAATAGTATCACCACTTGGGCTCAGATGCAGTAAGCTTTCAATACCAAGTACTGGGACTACTGTAGGTCCAAGGAAACCAAGGGAGAAATCTTTCGGATGACCATGGGAAATGATGAGTCCTTAGAGGATTATGAGGAAAGGTTCCAACTTAGCTATAAACGGGCTAGGTGCACACTTGACCCTGAATCCCTCAAGTTGGTCCTGCTCCGAGGAGTCCCTGAAGACCTCTTAGATACCCTTCACATGTTAGCTGGATGAGATATTTACCAACTGCCTTATGAGGACATAAAGACTGTGTTTAGAAACCACTCTAGGGCAGCCCAGAAACGAGGTAGAGGAAACCTCCTCTCAGCTGGTATTCCTTTCTCCAAACATGAGTTTGCAAATCAATTAGAGGATCTCAAAAGTGAGGTGAGACAGACCATTGCCATGCAACTTGATACATTCAGGATCCAGCAGAAGAAGGAAGAAGCTGAGAGGGCTTTGGCTATCTTCTGCCCTAGATGTACAAGGAGACACCCTAAGAACGAATGCCCATTGCATTCGGTTGAAGTATGTTTCGTTTGTGAGGAGGACCATCCCACAAATCAATGTCCAACCTTACCTGGGCTTAAAGCCATGTACCAAGGGACAGAAGCCCCCACTGAACCTCTCTATTTCGTCAACCAAAGGAGGCCACAAGGACCTAGACCTTACCAACAGGGGATGCAAGGGGTACCCCAAGCTTATTACAACCCCAACCAATCTACTCCTATGCCTTCCTGGGGTCCCCCTGCTCATCCTTCCTGGTCTGTGCCTCCTCCATGGTCTTATCCACCTCAGTACCACACTCAACTCACTACTCATTCATATCACTCACATACTCAGCCACAGCCTCAGTGGAATGCACCTCAGTCAGGGTGGAGGCCCCAGTACAACACTCCTCCCGCCATTTTGCCTCCACCACCAGTTCAACCTCAACCATTACCTCCTGCTCCACCAAGGCAACCTCAAATGCCTGCTCAACCGAACCCGAACCTAAACAACAGACAGGCCTAACAGGTATACACTGGGGAAACATCATGCCCTACCTATGCTGTGGAGATCCAAGAGATCAATCTTCGATCTGGAAAGACACTTCCAGATCGCCAACCTCCTCCCCCAGAGGACGAGGAAGACAAACAGGAAAGTGAACCAAAGGCTATTCCACCCTTTCCTGAGAGACTAACAGCCACCACACAACCCAACCCAGAGGAGGATGAGCTTCTGGGAGAGCTCAAGCAGTTGTGTGTGAAAATACCACTTCTCCAAGCCATCAAAGATGTACCGATATACAACAAACTGGTTAAGGAAAAGTGTTTCAAACACCCAGGCAGGAGAAAGAGGGATTCTACAACCATCAATGTCTTAGGACAACTGTCTGACCTTATGTTAGGACAAGTCATCTGCCCAAAGTATCTAGATCCTGGGAGTCCTGTAGTAGATGTCCACATCAATGGCACCATCATACCTCACACCTTGATTGATCTGGGGGCTGCTATTAATGTGATGACCAGGGATACCATGCTCAAACTCAATCTTCAGGGTTCCCTGAGGAAGACATCGACAGTCCTGCAACTAGCAGATCGCTCCACTGTGACTCCCAAAGGGATTGTGGAGGATGTCTTGGTCTCTGTTGACTCTTGGGAATACCCTGCAGATTTCTTGGTTCTGCAACCAAAGGCAAAGCTTACTGGATATCCTCTTATTTTGGGAAGGCCTTGGTTAGCCACTGCAGATGCTTACATAAGTTGCCATGCAGGAAACATGACCATCAAAAATGGTCCTATGTCCAAGCAGCTAGTCCTATACCCTCCTGCCCAACCCTCATTAGGGCATGACTTACCACTTTGGTTGGAGGAAGGAGAAGAAGATGAGGTGTACTCAGCACCTTTGTGCACCTTGGACACCACTAGAAGAGACCCCCCAACCGAGGATGACTTGATTGAGACCTTGATCCAGAATCCACCTCCCAGTGCACTATCCTTAGAGAAATTGGTGGAGGATGCCCAAGCCAGCACCTTAGTGGACCTTTGTGCAACTAACCCTGTCACTCCCAGAGTCAAGAATGTGGAGTTCGGCCCTGAGAGGACGTTAAAGATCAGCTCCTCCCTATCTCCTTCTCAGGAAAAGGAGCTGTGTAGCCTGTTGGCCAGTCATCTAGATGCTTTTGCTTGGAGCTATAAGGAGATGAAAGGAGTCCATCCTTCGGTCTGTACCCATCACATCTACATCAAAGAGGATTGTAAACCGGTTAGGCAACCCCAGAGGAGAATGAATCCAGTCCTTAAGGACATTGTCAAGGAAGAATTGCAAAAACTGTTGGATGCCAGATTCATTTACCCCATCTCAGATAGTGAATGGGTGTCCCCTCTGGTGTTGGTTCCCAAGAAAAATGGGAAGTGGAGAATCTGTGTGGACTACCGAGAACTGAACAAAGCTACCAAGAAAGACCATTTCCCTCTACCTTTCATAGATCAAGTGTTGGATGGATTGGCAGGAAAGAAGTTCTTCTCTTTCCTAGATGGGTTTAGCGGGTACAACCAAATCCAAATCAGCCCGGAAGACCAAGATAAGACCACCTTCACTTGTCCTTGGGGTACCTTTGCCTACCGAGTTCTTCCCTTTGGGCTATGCAATGCTCCTGCTACCTTCTAGAGAGCTGTCTTGAGCATCTTCTCGGAGCTGGTCCATGATGCAGTGGAAATCTATATGGATGACTTCACTCCTTATGGGTCCAACTTCCAGGAAGCATTGTCCAATCTGGGAAAAGTCCTAACCAAATGAATTGAGATGAACCTGTCCCTTAGTCCTGACAAATGTGAATTCTTGATGACTGAAGGGACCGTGCTAGGCCATACCATTTCTTGCCAAGGGTTACAAGTGGATCCTAACAAAATTGCTCTCATCAAGAAGGTTCCACCTCCCCAAAAGGTGAGGGATGTTCGGAGTTTCTTAGGATTAGCAGGGTATTACAGGAGATTCATTAAAGACTTTAGCAAGCTAGCCTCGCCATTGCTTGGCGTGTTGGCAAAAGATGTGGAGTTTAAATGGACTGACGATTGTCAGAGGGCTCTGAATGAATTAAAGGAAAAGTCGGTGTCTGCCCCAATCTTGAGAGGTCCAAACTGGGCCCTACCTTTCCACATCCACACTGATGCCTCAAACAAAGCCATAGGGGCAGCCTTGGGACAAGTTGAACAAAAACTTCCATATGCCATTTACTTTGTTAGCAAAAACTTATCCAAAGCTGAACTGAATTACACTGTAACCGAGAAAGAATTCTTGGTTGTGGTCCATGCACTGAACAAGTTCCGACATTATATCACTGGCTATCAAACCTTTATACATACGGATCATGCTGCAATTAGATATTTAATGAATAAACCAGATGTGAATGCTCGTATTATTAGATGGTTACTTTTGTTGCAGCAGTTTGATTTGAACATTGTTGACAAACCAGGTAAAGAAAATGTTGTTGCTGACTTTTTATCTAGATTGGATTTATCTGCAGATGAGGATGGAACAGTGGATGACCAGATTCCCGATGAACATCTGTTTGCTATTTCAGTACTCTCTCCATGGTTTGCTGATATAGCAAACTACCCTGTTTCAGCACAATTCCCTCCGCACCTATCTTCAAGAGAGAAGAGCAGAATCATCAGAAAAAGTGCCTCATTTACTTGGATCGGGGGCAACCTGTTCAAGCTTGGCCCTGATCAGATCTTAAGGCGTTGTGTAAGGGAGGAGGAAGTCTTTGATATCCTCCTCACCTGTCATGATGGGCCTTGTGGAGGACATTTTGCAGCAAAGAGGACTGCCTTCAAAATCCTGCAGGCAGGCTACTATTGGCCCACACTTCATCAAGATGTCAGAAGGTATATCAGCCAATGTGACCGATGCCAAAGAATGGGGAAACCGACTCAAAGGGATGAGATGCCTCTCCAACCTCAAGTGACTTTTGAGCCATTTGAGAAGTGGGGTATGGACCTTGTGGGTCCAATCAACCCTCCTTCGAGGCAAAGGTCTTACATCATTGTGTGCACTGACTACCTGACAAATTGGGCAGAAACTAAGGCAATCAAAGCAGGAACAGAAGAAAAGGTGGTTGAGTTCTTAAGAGAGAACATCTTCTACAAATTTGGCTACCCAAGAGAGCTAGTCACCGATCAAGGGAGCCAATTCACATCCAACCTAATTGAAGACCTACTAGCTCATCACAAAATCAAGCATAGGACTTCCACCCCCTATCATCCTCAGGCAAATGGGCAAGTGGAAGTCACCAACAGAGCATTGGAAGGGATTTTGACTAAGGTGGTGAGCAGCAGTAGGAAAGATTGGGCAGATCGCCTGGTTGAGGCCACATCGGCTTACAACACCACCTGGAAGACCACAACCGGCTTCACACCTTATGAGTTGGTCTATGGGAAGAAAGCTTTGCTGTCCATTGAATTTGAATACAACACTTTGAGGATGGCAGCTCAGCTGGACCTAGATCTCAGCCATGCACAACAAGAAAGGTTATTGCAGCTGAATGGACTGGACGAGCACCGAATGCAGGCCCTCCTTCACTCAGAAGTGGTTCAACTTCAGAGAAAGGTGTGGCATGACCAACACCTCAATGACAAGCAATTCCAGCCAGGAGATTGGGCGCTGTTGTATGACTCCAGGCACAAAGATTTCAAGGGGAAGCTGAGAACCAGATGGCTGGGACCATATGCAGTGGAAAAATGTCATGACAATGGATCTGTTCTTATTCGGACCATTGATGAGGAGGCCATCCACATGCTTGTCAATGGGCATCAACTGAAGATCTCTAGGAAACCTCTCTCAAAACAAGAATTCATCAAAACTGTGGAGAAGTCAGTGCTGGTCATAGAGAAGGGTTCTGCCTCTGCTTTGGGCATACCCTGAAAGATCTAAAAAAAAAAAAAAAAAAAAAAGTAATAAAGATCCTTGGGTGAAAACCTTTCTGAGTCTCCCAAGGCAGGTGGTAGGGGTGAAAACCTCATTGAGGCGCCCCTATTGTCTTTCAAAAAAAAAAAAGGAGATTTGTAAAAGATCCTTGAGTGAAAACTTCTCTGAGGCGCTTAAGGAAAATGGCAAGGGTGAAAACCTCATTGAGGCACCCCTGTTATCTTTCAAAGAAAAAAAAAAAAAAAAAGAAAGAAAAGAGAAAAAAGAGAAAAAACAATAAGCAAAAAAGACAGGGACAGCAAGTTATGATGTGGAAATGCATGCAGGTTGCAGGTGTTCTATGAAGGAGAGGAGGTCTCTCAACTCAAGGTCAAGGATCCTTATCATGCTGCCAGGAGACCTCACCAGCACCTCCTCCAAGAATACTAATCTTCTCCAAGGTATGGGCACGATTTCATCACAGCTTAGTCTTCTACAGGAAGTTACAGACTTTCTACAGGAAGTACAGACTTTCTACAGGAAGTACAGACTTTCTACAGGAAGTTCTGTATTTCTACAGGAAACTTCCTGTAGAAGTTTTGGACGGCCCAGAACTGATTGTATGAGGAGATCTAATGACCAAGGTCAGGTATGGATGCATGCAAGCTACCAGTTTCTCCTTCACACACTGTTGTCACCTCTTTCTACCACCCCTGTCGACATGCAATGAAGATACCTGCACCATCAAAGCAGATCATTGAGTTATCAAGAGAAAGCAATTTTTTTTAATGAAAAAACGCTGAGATGCCATACCACATCCATCCCAGCTATCCATGAGCTCTGTGAGCGTGATCGGGAGACCACTGTCTTCATCGTGCAGCATGCACCCGAGGAGGAAGAACTGCTACAGGACATCCTGCAGGAGTCCCGTAGCAGTTAAGCCAGCTAGAGTGCACACCATTCAAGCGCCTGCAACATGCAATGAAAACGCAGGCACATGCAGCCGAATCATAAGATTCATCGTCAGCGGCCTGTGAACCTCCGGGCCTGTGCAATCAAGCAGCAGTAAAAAAAACGAGTCATCGTCATCCAAAGAGCCTGAGAAATCGTGTCGCGGCCACACAGGTAAGTGCCTCGACCCTTTCTTCCGTCGAATCGCATGAATTTTACTTTGAAAATGTTTGCAAGTGTGAAGTGAATGGGTTGAGCGGTTGTATGGCCAACCGACTGGCCACGTCGACCAGTTAGATGGTCTAGTCGGATGGTAAACGGTGGTCGTGGCAAAAGGAACGGGCAGTGCACACGTGAGAGCCATCCAGTCGGGGAGAAATGAGTTGTAACAGAAATGACGGCGGCGGATCTGCGGGGAATGATGCGGCAGTAAGGGAACTTGCAGAAGAATGATGGTGTGACGTCGTCCAACGGTCCGGCAGGGACAGCTCACCCCCGCGCCACGGATTCCGCCGGATTCAAATCTAATCGGCTAGATTGCCACCTCATGCATTTATCATTCACCATTTGAAAGTCGAGTGAGCATCCGGATTCCTCTGAAACTCGACACTCCAAGTCTTCGGCCGTTCGGACGCCTGTTAAGCAGCACCAAGAGCGCAGACCCACTGCAGTATCCTCCAGAATTCGTGCGCTGATTCTACAGGAAAGCTATTTCTACAGGAAATTGGGTTCCTCACGTCAAAAGGTGGCGGATTAAAAAGGTAAGCCTGAAACCTTCCATGCAATTGGTTTTGAGGGTGGCAGAATCGACGTCTACAGTCTGGTCGTAAAAAAGTTTTGCAAAGTATTGTCTGTCGTTGCATGAATTGTCGTTCTACAGGATGTCAGTATAATTAAGCTGTGTTAAGGTCCTCGGGAGATAAGTTTCGTGAATTGTATGCATGACAGAGGCGTAATTCTACGCTCTGTCCCAGTAGGCCAATTTTCTTCCGCATTCGCCACCTCCAGCGAACACAGCAGTTTTTCACCATGCCGGGTGGGTTCATCAGAAGGGAACCAACCGATTCAACAAAGTTAAGAGAGAATCCTGAGGTGGTGGAGCTATTCACGCAAGCGCAATGGATGTCGTTCTGCGACAAGTTGTAGGGCTATGACGATGAGGTGGCAGAGGAGTTTTTGCAAGCTCTGAAGCCGAAATCCAAAACATTGGCCACCGTTAACTTCAGGGGTTTGAGTCTCAGACTCACCCCACAATTCATCAGCCAAGTTACTGAGCTCCCAATGGGATTACCATGGGATAAAGAAGAAAGGAAATTGGGCCAATAGGCTAAGAAAGAATTCTTTCCACCAGAGGAGGAATTCTCAGAAGATAAAAATGGGGTTCGTAGAACCAGTTTGCTGCCATTGTGGAGTGAAGTTAGCCTCCAGATTATGAAATACATCACCTGCGAAGGTCGTTTTAGTATTGTATACGGGTACCATTTTCGGTTACTCACGGAATTAAGGCACCAGATGGACCTACCTGTAGAAAACAAACTGAGTATCCCCTACTTTCTACTACAGTCTATGATTGAATGTGCCACCAAGCTGAAAGAAGGCACACCAGACTAGGTAGCCCACCATGGACTCATTAAACTCCTCGTGGAGGATGCACTCCACACATACAAGGTTCCTCTCTCATGGGAAGCCTTCAGAAATTTGACCAAGGATGGTGACATAAAGATGTTGACCGAGGAGCTCGGTTCATCTAGCAGTGAGGAGAAAGAGTCAGTGCCCGCAGGGAAGAAAGAAAAAGGCTAGAAGACCACGACCACGGAGCAGAAGAAAAAGCAAGAGAAGAAACAAGAGAAAAAGGGTGCCAAAGAGAAGGATGACACACCCATTTTGACGGCCAGAGAGAAAAGATTACAAAGCAGAGTGGACAAGGCTGAGCAGGTCCACATCAGCAAAGGCACCTCGTCAGCACCCGCAACCAAGTGAAAAAGTAAAACACCCTCAGCAAAGCAATCTAAAGTGGTGCCACCTGTCTCTACAGGAAAACCGAAACCGACTTCTACAGGAAGCCCAAAATCAGCTGAAAAAGGGCCTTCTACAGGAAGCCCGAAATTAACTAAAACAGGGTCTTCTACAGGAAGCCCTGAAAAAGCGAAACCCAAGGAGAAGAAAGCTGACATTCTTGCAAGGGAGGCAGCAGCTGTGCTGGCCGCCCTCAGCACACCTCCTAAGCCCAAGGAGAAGAGAAAGAGGGAGACCCATCTATATTTTAAAGCTAGGAGAAGTGTGAAAATAAAGACGGGCAAGCCACAGCCTCCGTCCAGCAGCCCAATCACTATAGATGATGCCCCTACTTCGCCCAAGGAGAGGTCCCCCTCACGGATATTAGTCACCTATGAGAGGGGAAGCCTGAAGAAAACTACTTGGAAAGAAAGGTTAGACCAATTGACTACAAAAGCTCGGCTACAGTATGCTGAGGATGCTCTACAGGAAACCTTAGCCAGGCTTAAAGAAACAGAGAGGATGGAAGGAGAAGCACCCTCATCACCACCGAGGGAGGGCGAAGTAGAGCCACCAAGAGAAGTAGAAAAAGAGCATATTCCAGAGCCTAGCCCTCAGCCAAGTCTGAGTTCATATTACAACTTCTTAGAGGCTGGCAAAATTATACCTCAGAAATTCATTGTGCCACTATTCTTTGCATTGGAGGAAGAGAGAGTACGTACGCACATGTGGATGAAAATAGCCAAGTCAAAGGGTGTGGCGGACATAGGCCCCTTGCAAGAGCAACTTAAGGAGGCCAGAAGTGAATTATCCATGGCTAAACACGTGGCAAATTGCCAAAGAGTGTTCCTACAGGAAGAAAACGACAAGCTTAGATTGCAGCTACAGGAGCTGAGGACAGGAACAGGTACACCCTCCAATGACACCACAGCAGAACAGCAAGGCAAAAAGGAACTACAAACCGGTCTTGGAGAGCCAACCTTGCATCTACAGGAAGCAGAACAGCAAGCACAAATTGAGGTGCAAGCTCTCAGACAACAGCTGCAGCAGAAAGAGGCACAATTGGCCTGCATGGCCAGTTGGGCCATGGATGCTATAGAATGCAGACAACCGACCAAATCCTATGGCCTGTACCTGAAAGACCAATGGCTGCAATTTCAAATCAATACCTTGGCGCAAAGAGGTATCTCTCAGCTCTAAGACCCGCAGCAATTCACTGAAGTATGCAGTACTAGTTCATCAGAGGATAAGGCCGAATTAGCGGAGTTCTACCTCCATAATTTGGCCCTGCCTAATGTAATTTCATGGGATCCCAATACGGCCTTAGGAGATATGCAATTAATGGCATTTGCCTCATGGTTGAACCATGAGGACAAAAGAGCAGCAGAAGCCAAAGCGGTCATGAACCGGGAGCTGAATGAGCCATTGCTAATTCGAGCAGAACCAGGGGATCCAGTTGCACTAATCTCAGCACACCAGCATTTTTCCACTGACCCTCAAGCTTCATTGAGATATATGGATTAGCAGGCCCAAGCCATAGCGCATTTTGAGGACATGGAGAGACTGTTAGGAGACAACGCTGTCCAAGCTTGCACCCGCCGATGGAATACATTGGCCCACAGTCTGAAAATCAGAGAGTATCATACCCCAACTCGGATGAGGGAAGCTCTAGTATGGGTGGCCCTCTATAAGAAATCCATGCAAAACCTCCAGGCCAGCTGGATTGGCCTCAAACTAAGCCCACCACTGCTGCTAGGATTAATGGAGGGCAGCACAGAGAAGGATGATAATGAACAGTGGGAAGAGGTGAACAGAAAGGCTGGGTTTCATATCAGCAAGGAGGACACTACTACAGAGGCTTGGGATGTAAGGGTGGCAGTAAAGGCAATGAAGGATGAGGAGTTGGACTAGTTGCTCAAGGATGAGCAAATATTTTAGCTGGGGGGTGATGATGAGCCCCAAATTTTGGTAACATTTTGGGCTCATTTGGCCTACTTACCTTGCTCAACCCTTCAATTTTCATCACTTATGCATCATTTCTTAGTATATTCATGTTATTTGTAGGAAGGAGGGTAGTCACTATGCCTAGGTGGCTAATACATGTTTATTTCAGGTTTTTTTGACATTAAATGGAGCAGAACCACGCAGATGGAGGCAAGGAGACAGCCAAGGTGGCATTGCGGTTTTATAGGAAGGTTGTCCACAGCCTTGAATGATCTTCCTCGTGATCTCCACCCCAACTCCGAGCTCCAACAACTATCACCACCGAGCTAGAAGGCAGCCAGCGGATTCTAAAGGAACAACAATTTACTTTTAGTTGGTCAGCCAAGCCCCACTAATTTAGGAGGCCAGCTTGGCCCTCATAATGTATAAATATTGAGGCTGTAGCCTTCGATGGGGACTTTTGAACCTTTGTTGCAAATTCTGAAGTACGAGCTACAGCTCTGTTTTGCTCTTTGTAAGCCATTTTTGGCATGTTGTTAGACTTATGATTATGATCTTTTAATAAAAGGCAGGCAGATTTGAGTTCAATTCTGAGTTCTTAGAGGAGCTATAGCTCTCAGGTTTGGGCCCAACCTGAGAGCAATAGGCCTCCTTTTTTTGTATTGTTACTTGTCTTTCTTTCAGCATTATATTTCTTGTCCTTTACATGCACTTGGAAACACAGTTTGCTGATTCAGATTTCTTGGTGTGGTTACATAGGTTAGTGTTATGAACAAAGTTGCTTTCAGTAGTTTAGATTAGAGTAAGGAGATTAGAGTGATCAGAGCTCCAAAAAAGGGTTGATTGCACACTCACTTCCACCTCTGTTTAGAGATTGGGATTGCAGCCCGTGCCACCCACCAAAAACACAGTTTTACATGTTCATGCAAGCTTTAACGTAATATTTTCAGTTGTAGAAGTGTCCATGCATTTAGATCTTGTGGAATAACTCTTTGTTTCAGCACCATGCACGATTTCCCTTTAACTTACATTGCTGTTCTTTGGTTTCTAATAAAACAGTTAGAGTAGGTTGATGACATTTCGGTTATACGCAAGACAGAGGTGATTTGTTTCATTTACACTGCGCAGCACCACTCTATCATTTCCTTATCCTTCTCAGCCATGCCTAAGCCATCTACTTACCTCCCAGCTAGATCATTTGCCCACCAACTCTTCCATTATCCCCGTTGTTTTATCTTTTCGGCCTTCCATTGCCTCTACCCTCCTATCGACCAACCAGCTTTACACACACCCTCTCCATCTCATCTCTCTGTCCATAAGCCATCACAAGCTCCCCTCTCATCCTACCTATCCACCCATACAGCTCATTCACTCCTCCATCACCCAAAACTCCGATTGCAGAACATCCTGTAGAAGTTAGCAGACTTCCTGTAGAAATCCCGAGCTTCCTGTAGGATCCCCTGCAGACATCCTGTAGAAGCTTGCAAACACGGTTGCCAGGCATCTGAACGTTGTGAACTTCTGTGGAATGATGTTAGGGATCCCCTGGAACCTCTCAGAGTCCTCCTGACCTTTTCCAAGCCTTCCTCCCCTTGATCTACCCCTGCACAGTCAAGACCCAGTGAGAAGCACAGGCATAATAATTCCAACCACTTGAGCAAAAATACAAAAACATGTTCTCTTCAGATGAAAGTAGTTTAGACCCATGCATCTCATCTCACTAGAAGTAATGGCATCATTTTTAGAAGTTGCATTCCCACCATTGCATCGTAAGGATTAAGTTGGTCAAATTAGGGTTTACTAGGGTTTCCATGTTTTGTTGGCTTTCAATTCATTCTTGCAAAATAGGTTAATTTCCTTTGAGATAGCTTTCGTTTATCACTTAAAAAGCTTCTTCTGAGAACATATAGAAGTTGGCTTGAGCCCTAGCGGACTTGTGCCAGCTGACCAAGTGCCAGCTGCGACAAGAGCTAGTACTTGTGCATACAGCACCATCGCTTCCAAGTTTGTTACGAACTACCGGGTTGATAAAATTAGAGAAGGAAGCTCCAGGAGTTGTAGCATTATTGCTACAATACTGGAGCCCACCATCCACCAAGACTACCTCTTTGGTCTCGGCCATGAGAAGTCCACCCAAAACATCACAAGTGTGTGCCCTCCTCAATTTGTCCATGAGTCAGGCCGGGCACTTAGCCAATTCATGTGGCTAAAACATGACTCATTCTTTCACAACGATCATCAAGTTCCTCCCTTGTCAAGGGCCTTTTCACCTTCAACCATAAGGTCACAAGTAGCCCCAACAAGTCCTGCAATAGTTTCCAATCCTTGCTTCTCCATACAAGGTTCCATCATAGTCATCCATGGTAAGATGTCCTCTTGCCTTGGCAAACTGACTTTGCCCTTCGCTGCACACGGTCCATCTACCAAATGTCCCAATGAAACACAAGTGCCACTACTTACTTCATCATCATGAGGCTCCTCCATGTGAGTGACCTCATCCACACATGTTGACAAACTGCATGATCCTGGTTCAACTTGATCAGCCTCAAGTTCATCCTCCATCATGTCTTCATCATCATGAAGTCCCATGTGAGTGTCCTCATCACTCCATGCTGACAAACTGCATGATCCTGGTTCAACTTGATCATCTTCAAGTTCATCCTCTATCGTAGTCATGTCTGCAACATCTTCCTCTATCACGGCTTCCTCTTCCTTGTTGGCACAATCTGCAACTTCACCTTGCTCCATTGTCCAACCGGGTTGAAGAAGTTCATTTTCAACACCTTCTTCCAAGGCTTCAAGCTCTTCATGGATTCGGGGCCTCTCTTCCTTTAGCTTCTTTTCCTTGCCCAAGAAAAGAAAGAGTCTCCTTTCACGTTCATCCAAACTTGCCATGCCTTGTTGTCAACTGTCACGAGCAACCTTTGCTCACCAGCTCCAACCGAGCTCTGATACCAACTGTCACGCCCCTACACCTGCGGTGATCTTCCAACCGCTTGTAGCGAGGTGCGGCACCACCGAACGCTTTCTTTTTAACAATACTAACGTTTATGGGCTACGCCTATTCCAACATAAACTTGCTTAACTTGTGTTCTTATAACCGAATATAATGTTATCCTTTATACTTCAACAAAGAACATTCTCATTCATTAACCATCAACAATAAACCGAGAACAATACAAGTATAAAGGGAGGGGAAACTCCCCGAACAGTCTGCCCAACAATAATATTATGTCAAGAATATCCGATTTTACAACAAGTGTGTCTTGGCTGAACCAAGTGTCACACTTAACCAATTTTTACAAAGGACAGGCCACCTGGCTTTTACAACATTTCATGCACCCTTGCATAAGAGGGAGTGCTCACCCGAGCCACTCAACCTCCCTACCAAATCCTGCATAAAACCGTGTACAAGAAATCCACTCTCAATGGCACTCTTTGCCAACCTTCAATCAAGATAATCTGCGCACTTCTTCCAAGTCCAATGCGCATGAGTTATGCGCATTTTCTTTACCCCTATGCGCACTTTCCTTTCTTATGCGAAGGATTTTAGAGCGAATGTCCTTGTCTTAATGAGCTCTCATGCTCATATATATATATACGCTCTACTTTAGGATATAAATCAAAGCCGACATGTTAAATGTTGAAGCCCTTCACATAATATAATATATTATATTCCATCGTATGTCCTCATATACGCATACATGTGATGTTCCATGGCCGACCACCCATAACCTTTTGTCGTATGCTCCATTATATTTAATTATCATAAACCTTCGTATACTTCTTTTACATGGTTATATTATATTTTATTATTCCATATATATGAACTCCATATTACATAGTTTTACTTGTCGCATATGTGCTCCACACTTAGTCGTATTATGTGTTCACATTATCGTCACATTTTATGTCACATGTGTCGTCGCAAACTGTCGTTCAGTGCGCCCGTGCGCCCGCCCGTGCCCGTGCACGATCGCCCGCCCGGCGCCCGTCGCACCCGCAACCGGAGGTCCTTACAGATACAATTGGGTGGAGCATATTGGTTTTAGACTCCATGAGGTGAAATTTTATATTTAGGGGGAGTTGATCGAAAGGTTGGATGAATCATGTATGTGAAAGACTTCCTAGTAGACTAGCGGTTGCAGCGGTTGGGAACCCATGCATTCTAGTAGATGGTTGTTCCTTTATATGGATATCGACAATTACACGAACAAAGTATAAGGTGTAACCAGATGTAAATTTTGCAAATTGATATCAAGACAAGTACTCATTAAGGGGGTGTGTTGGAATATGTAATTCCTACTTGTCTTAGTTGTGATTCTTCTATCTAGAGGAGTCTGTTCCTATTTTGTTTCCTAGATTTGTGTGTGGTTGAGATATTCTCTCAACCAACAAATTGTGTGGCCAAGATAGTTTTCCTATCTTGAAACAACACTTCATATATATATGTAATATCATATTTGATTATGAATATAAATTTCCCTAGAAATTTAACATTAAATAGCAACATGTTTTTATTATTCCATATTATTTCAATAAATATTTAAAATTTTATGTTATTTTTATTTTACCATATTTTTTACATAAATATTTAAAATTTTATATTATTTTTATTTCACCATATTTTAATAAATAAATAAAAATTAAACTAATATCTTAGTTAAAATATATCACTTTAAATTAAATTGTAAATATTTAAAGGTTTATCGATTTAATAAACTAGTTTTAGCGTTAGCTAGACCGTTACCGCATAATCTTTTAATAATAATTAATAATTAATAATTTTCTGCCGCACAGATTAGGGCATACGCAGAGATTCTTATATGGCGAGGGATAAAATTGTATAAGGGATAACATTATCGGCTCGGCTCGGCTCTGCGCCAATAGTCCTAACAAATAAGAAAATAGAAACAAAGAAATTAAATTATAAGAAATAAGAAAATAGGAAAATAGAAACAATTAACTATTATTAAAACCCAGATTCATGGAGATGTATCAAATTTTTTGTGATTTGTGATACAAATGTAAAATATGCTTTTGATTTTTTCAATCAATATAAATTATTGTTTAATATATATAATATTTGTAATTTTTCATTGTTTAAATTCGGTTTTTGGATAAATAGATGTATTCAATGTTTGAAAAAAAAATTTGGTACTTTCATTGTGTAAATTATACAGCTTAGATTTGCAATTCCAAAAAATCTTTACTATATTTATAACAAAAACAAATCCTTAAAAAAGGTCCAAATATAAAATTTTAAGATTAGTTAAAATATTTTAACCATAAAAAAATTGTTTTTAAGACATATAATATATGTATAAATATTTATTTTTCAGCCACATATATATATATATATACTCTAAGTTTAATAAATCAATAGTTTATTTAAGTTTTATATTAAAAACAAATAAACATATAAGAATATAAGAATTATACATCTTGTGTAAATTCTAAATGAAAATATCGTTTTTTATTTATTTATTTATTTTATTTCTCTTTAAAGCTTATTATATACTTTTTCCCTCACTACTAAATCCATAGTTTATTTAAGTTTTATATAAAAACAAATATATATATATATATATATATACACACACTCTAAGTTTAATAAATCAATAGTTTATTTAAGTTTTATATTAGAAACAAATAAACATATAAGAATATAAGAATTATACATCTGGTGTAAATTCCAAATAAAAATATCATTTTTTTTTATATTTATTTATTTTATTTCTCTTTAAAGCTTATTATAAACTTTTTAGCTCACGGCTAAATCAATAGTTTATTTAAGTTTTATATAAAAACAAATAAACATATAATAATATAAGAATTATACATGTGTAAATTCCAAATGAAAATATCATTTTTTATGTTTATTTATGTTTATTTCTCTTTTAAGCTTATTATATACGTTTTCCCAGTGTACTTAATCAATAGCTTATTCAAGTTTTATATTAAAAAAAATAAACATATAAGAATTATACATCTTACATTCTAAATGAAAATATCATCTTTTTTTTTTTTTTCTTTTTTTCTCTTTAAAGCTTACATTAAATTATATTATACATTTTTTTACACTAGAAAGTGAAAATTCAATTTTTTTTACTTTCAATTACTTCATTTTTTTTTTAAATTTATATAAAATTATGATGTTAATACAAACATCAAATTATCTTATTTATGGCTGAAAGTGAGGCAAATATTGTTAGCACATCTAATAACATCAATTTTTTCTTATAGTCTATATTATTCTTTTATTTAGTGAATATTTTATTTTATTCTTAAGTAAACCCATGTCAACTTGACCTTGAGCATAGACAAAATCACACATCCCGATCATATTGAGTTGTAGAATGAGCCTTAAGAGATTAAATAACTTTAAAACAAAATTAAATAACAATTTGAATCTTAGTATGAAAAGTAAATTACATATCCAAATGAGAAATAATTAAGTCAATTGAATTGGATCATGAGAATAATAAAAGAACATTTGATCATATAATTGGACATAACAATAATAGAGAATGATCTTAAGTAGTACCAATAATAAATTATATATTAAATCTATCAAAAAGGAAATGAATAAGCCAATTAATTAGGATCACGAATATAATAAAAGAGCATTGAATCTTATAATCACATGTGTAAAGGAACAAAAAAATGAGACACACAATCAATAGTAAAAGGACTAATAAAATAAGCCACAAATTGAAAGCGCATATAATACCATGATATAGTATTTTAAAAAAAAATCTCAAGGTTAGCTTTAGCCGAAAAACTAAATATTTTTCTCAATGTTTCTGATTTTCCGAGATCACACTAAGGTGCAGGGAAAAGAGCATACGCATGAGAAAAATCCTTCCTTTCTGTTTCTGATTTGCCCAGATCGCACAGAGTCGCAGGGCAAAGAGCATACGCAGAAATGAAAGGTTTAGATCCGGTTTAAAAAAAAGGCTAAATAAACTGAGACCGAAATAAGCAGAGAGAAAATAACAGTAAACTGCAAAAAAAACACTGTATACCTCCCGATCTGAAAAATGACGCAGCTAGGGCTACCGGAAACCTTTTCGCGTGAAACGAAAGGGGTTCCTCACTGGAACAGATGCTCCGAACGCAACACAGCAGTCCTCTCGGCCCGAAACCAGTCAGAAACAGCAGATCTAGGAAACGACAACCGCATGCAGTTCTACCGGCTTCAGATTTGGATCACCAACGGACGCGGCCCTCAAATAGCTCTGATACCATGTAGGAATTTACAGGGTAAGTTCCTCAGAAAGAATACCAAAAGGACACCGCTCACAACCAGATCTCAAATCAATACACCAGTATTTTTGACGTGGTTAAAACCCTCAAAGTGCAAGGAGGGAAACAGTCCACGGCCTATCCTAACGTGGGTACTACAGGCAATTTATTAATCAAAGAATGAAAATTTACATAAGCTTCTCTCATGCACGGATTACCCGAACAATGACCCTCCATGCGCTTTAAATATAACTCATGGACCAATCGGGTGTCAAGCCACGGATCAAGTGTCGGTAATACCGAGGTGAGAGTGAACCGTCGGATCACTACATATCGTGACCGTCGGATTGTAAGTTACAAAATGTACAACGGTAAAGAAACACACTTTACCTAACTCTAACCTAACTCTATACTAGACCAAGTTGAACTTAACTATATCCTATGTGTCAGAATATCCTAACACATATCTCATAGATGCAAAAAAGTTGGCAAAGATAATCTAACATGAAGATAGATTCATCTTTCTCACGGTAAATTGGGTTGACTATAAATTTGGTATAGCCACTAATTCTTTGAGATTTAAAGGAACATGAATATTCAGATATGAGGACATTATTCCAATAGACCAAGTTGAGTTAACAATGAAGGTCTATGTTGGAAAGGAAGGTAAAGGGGCAACCATTAGAAATAGTAAAGTTATTATTAGGGTTAGAGACTAGGATGATAAAAAGGAATTTGGAATACTTCACATCCTTTTTTGGAATTATTGTGGCTTTCCATGTCATAAAGGTCCTATGTTGAGTTGGATCTTGAATAAAATTGGTATTATTTTCTTGGTTGAAACATGGTAGCATAATGATTTTAAGGCCCGTCACATAGATGGATTCATCTTGTTGTCTACATGGAACAAGAGGGACTGAAGGAATGGTTTGTTATATAAATATGAATTCTTCTCTTAATATTTGGCTTCATTAGATTGACCAACTCAATTAGTACATTTCAGTAGAAATTTCTAACAATAATGCTAGTAGGATTTATCTTGCAATTTCTTATTTTGTGCCTATCAATTCTACCTTTTATAAAAAAAAAAAAATGTAGATAAAAATTTCCCTTATAATACCCTAGAACAAGATGTTCACAATCCAAGGAATGAAAGATATATCCTCTTAGTCGGAGACTTCAAGGCTATAACTGCTACTGATGAAGCTATTCTTCTAATAAATTATTCCAACACTAATCCCCTTTGGCTTGATGGGGACCTTAGTTTAGTTATCAGGTACAACATAGAATTTGAATACCTAACTGAGAATTTATTTGGTACCAAGTTTCTCAGTATTCGAAGTTATTTTCAATGGTGTAAGTGGCCTAAGTCCAACCAAATGACATGTATGCATGGTTTTCACAGTACTGTTGTGGATTATATCATATTAGATATCCTATTTTCGAACCAAACGATAAATTTTGACCTCTTAAATTACCATAAGCAAGATAATTATGAAAAATAGAGATATATTCTTTTTGAAAAAAGTAAAGTTCATATTTTCTTAAAGGATATAAATAGGGCTCTATGCCTATTAACTTATAAGGGAAACATCGATAACCTCTATCATAATTTCACTACTATCCTCTCCACTTTTGTTAACAAGTCTTATATTTTGAGAAATCATTTCGGTAAAATCAAGTTTTTATTGTTGGTTTTTATCAAGGGAATGATAGAAAAACCAACCCTTGGTATCATAATCATTATAAAATTTCTACAAAAGAAATTAGGAAGATGCTCCTAAGAAATACTTAAATTTGGTTGATTTAAACACATATAAAGATCTTCTTAAAAGGAAGAAAATGTGTTATAGACAGTAACATGGTACGAGATCAAGGGACATGGAGATGTCCTTGTCACTCTGCCTGATGGAAACATCAGGAATATATCTGATGTATGGTATGTACTTGGTATTAAGAAGAACCTGATTTCTGTATCAAAAATTATAGATTAGGATCTCAAGGTATAATTCTTTAAAGCTTATTGTATTATTAAAGACTTGCTGGACCAGATGAAGCCTATTGCTATAGGTTTTCATATAGGAGGACTCTACAAACTAGATGTGAAGAGTACACCACAACAAGCATTGATGTCATCGGATAAGTCTGCTGAAAATTTGTGGCATTAGTGACTTGGGCACATCAATTTCAATGACCTTCTTTTGCTGCAGAACAAAGGTATGGTAGATGGTCTTCCTATTCTGAAAAAGTTGCATATTGATTGTGAAGCATGTACATCCGGTAAACATCATAGAGATTAATTTCCTACTGTTAAAGAGAGGAAACAAAAGGATACACTCAAACTTGTACACACTGATCTATGTGGGCCTATGCAAACAAGATCGTTAGGTGGGGCCTACTATTTTCTAATCTTTGTTGATGATTGTACAAGATTCAAATGGGTGTATTTTCTTAGACAAAAGAGTCATGCCTTTGAGTATTTCAAGTAGTTCAGGAACATGATTGAAAAGCAAACAGGAAAGTTCATCAGGTTTCTTTGATCAGATCAAGGCGAAGAATTCAAGAAAGGGGATTTCATCAAATGCTGCAAAGAGCATGGGATACAGCAGTAGTTTGCAACACCTTACACTCCTTAGCAGAATGGTGTTGCTGAGAGGAAAAATAGAACATTGGTGGAGTGTGCTCGTAGTATGTCGAAAGGTAAGAATCTAACTAATGGTTTTTTGGGCAGAAGCTGTCAATACTACAATGTATTTGAAGAATAGGAGTCCCACTAAAAGTCTTGGTTATAAAACTCCTTTTGAAGTGTTGTTTGGCTTCAAGCCTGCAGTAAGTCACCCTAGAATATTTGGTTGTAAAGCTTTTGCACATATTCCCAAAGACAACAGGAAGAAGTTAGATTCAAAGACCATTAAATGCACTTTCATTGGATACTGCAGTGAGTATAAGGCTTATAAGTTGTTTGATCCTTCTACTCACAAGGTGTTTGTTAGTAGAGACGTAGTATTCCATGAACAGGTTGATGATGGAAACCCTATTCAAGATAATGAAGAATGGCATGTACCCTTACTTTCATATGAGTATGTTGAAACATGGATCAGTTAGCAACAACAATAACAACAACAACAACAACAAGATAAAGAGGATAAAATTGATTTTAGTCCACAAAGAGAATAACAGAGAAGAATAGTTGACACCCCACCACTTAGGAGATCTAGCAGGCCGAAACAATTACCATCTTAGTATAGGGATTGTGCGCTCATGACTGGTATGTTAAACATTGTAGAACCTTCTAATTTTCATGAAGCTAGTAAGAGTTTTGAATGGAAGGAAGAAATGAAAGAGGAATATGAATCTATTATTAAGAATAATACTTGGGATCTAGTAAATCTTCCTCATGATAAACAACCCATAGGTTGCAGATGGTTATTTAAGTTGAAATTTAAAGAAGATGGGTCTATTTATAAGTATAAAGCAAGGTTGGTTGCAAAGGGGTATTCCCAGAAATAAGGTATTGACTTTAAATAACATTAGATTGATTATTGCTTTAGCCACTAAGCATAATTGGAAAATACATCAATTAGATGTTAAATCTGCTTTCTTAAATGGTGATTTAAAAGAAGAAGTATACTTAATGTAGCCTGAGGGGTTTATTAAGAAGGGAGAATAGAAGTTAGTCTATAGACTAAAGAAAGCATTATATGGTTTAAAACAAGCTCCTAGATCCTCGTATGACAAAATTGATTCATTTTTCCTCATGCATGGTTATAAACAGAGCAAAAATGATCCTAATTTGTATATTGTGTTTAATGATGAGGGGTAGATAGTGTTGATTTCTTTATATGTAGATGATTTGATCATGAAAGGGAGCGCAGACAATCTCATTGAAGAAATCAAGCAGCAGTTATCACATAAATTTGAGATGAAGGACCTTGGAGAAATGCATTACTATTTGGGTCTAGAAGTTTGGAGAGATTCAAGCCAAACTTTCTTGTGCTAGGGTAAGTATGCTAAGATTTTGTTGACTAAATTTAAAACGATGAGTGCAAGGCTGCATTTGTGCCTTTATAGCAAAACAACAAGCTTCAGGTGAATGATGGTTCGAAATATGTAGATGCAACATTGTACAGATAGTTTGTTGGTAGTCTTATCTATTTGACTACAACGAGACCAGATCTAGCTTATGTAGTGAGTGTTTTGAGTCAGCTCATGACTTAACCTCATGAGAACCATTGGCTTGCAGCGAAAGGAGTACTAAGGTATCTGCAAGGAACCTCAGACTTTGGTATTTTGTATTCTAACTCATTTGATGTTAGCTTGACAAGTTATACAGACTTTGATTGGGCGAGAAATTTAGATGATAGAAGATCAATCACAGTATACGCCTTTAGCATAGGGTCCGGGGTCATCTCTTGGTGCAGCAAGAAGGAGCATATTGTAGCCTTATATTCAGCAAAAGCAGAATATAAGGCTATGTGTGCAGTAGCATGTGAGGCAGTTTGGTTGCACAAACTTCTCCAAGATGCAAGGGAAGAACAGACAAAAGCTACGGTTATCAATTGCGATAATCAAAATTCCATCAAACTGGCTTACAATCTTGTGTTTCATAAAAGCACTAAGCACATAGACACTCAATTTCCTTTTGTTAGGGAAAAGGTGCAATCCAAAGAGATTTGTGTTGAATATTGTAATTATTGTGATAATATGGCTGATATATTTATTAAGCCTCTGGGAAGACTGAAATTTGAATTGTTTAGGGACATATTAGGTGTGTTTAAGAATCCTTTCTCCATTAAGGGGGAGCGTTAGAATTAATGGAGAATAGGCTATTATAGTTACGTAATTGTGATTTTCCTTTCTATAGTCATTTAGTTCCTATTCTCCTAGGATATGATTTAGCTTGTAGATAGTAACATGGTATGATATCAAGGACATGGAGATGTCCTTGTCACTCTGCCTGATGGAAACATCAGGAATATATCTAATGTATGGTATGTACCTGGTATTAAGAAGAACCTGATTTCTGTATCAAAAATTACAGATCAGGATCTCAAGGTAGAATTCTTTAAATCTTATTGTGTTATTAAAGACTTGTTGGAGCAGATGAATCCTATTGCTAGAAGTGTTGGCATAGGAGGACTCTACAAATTGGATGCGAAGAGTAGACCACAGTAAGCATTGATGTCATCGGATAAGTCTGCTGAAAATTTGTGGCATCAGCGACTTGGGCACATCAATTTCAATGACCTTCTTCTATTGCATAACAAAGGTATGGTAGATGGTCTTCCTGTTCTGAAAAAGTTGCATATTGATTGTGAAGAATGTGCACATGTTCCCAAAGAAAACAAGAAGAAGTTAGATTGAAAGGCCATTAAATGCACTTTCATTGGATACTGCAGTGAGTATAAGGCTTATAAGTTGTTTGATCCTTCTACTCACAAGGTGTTTGTTAGTAGAGACGCAGTATTCCATGGACAGGTTGATGATGGAAATCATGTTCAAGATAATGAAGAATGGCATGTGCCCTTACTTTCAGATGAGTATGTTGAAACAAGGATTAGTCATCAACAACAAGAGCAACAACAACAACAACAACAACAGTAGCAAGATAAAGAGGAGGAAATTGAGTTGAGTCCACAAAGAGAAGAATAGAGTAGAGTAGTTGACACCCCACCACTCAGGAGATCTAGCAGGCCAAAACAGTTACCAACTCGGTATAGGGATTATGCGTTGATAACTGGTATGTTAAACATTGCAGAACCTTCTAATTTTCATGAGGCTAGTAAGGTTTCCGAATGGAAGGAAGTAGTGAAAGAGGAATATGAATCTGTTATTAAGAATAATACTTGGGATCTAGTAAAGCTTCCTCATGATAAACAACCCATAGGTTGCAGATGGTTATTTAAGTTGAAATTTAAAGAAGATGGGTCTACTGATAAGTATAAAGTAAGGTTGGTTGCAAAGGGGTATTCCCAGAAAGAAGGTATTGACTTTGAGGAAACATTTGCCCCTGTTGAAAAATTAAATACTATTAGATTGATTATTGCTTTAGCCACTAAGCATCGTTGGAAAATACATCAATTAGACGTTAAATCTACTTTCTTAAATGGTGATTTAAAAGAAGAAGTATACTTAATGCAGCCTGAGGGGTTTGTTAAGAAGGGAGAAGAGCAGTTAGTCTGTAGTCTAAAGAAATCTTTATATGGTTTAAAACAGGCTCCTAGATCCTGGTATGACAAAATTGATTCATTTTTCCTCATGCATGGTTATAAACGAAGCAAAAATGATCCTAATTTGTATACTGTGTTTAATGATGAGGGGCAGAGAATGTTGATTTCTTTGTATGTAGATTATCTCATCATGACAAGGAGTGAACACAATCTCATTGAAGAAATCAAGTAGAAGTTATCACAAAAATTTGAGAAGAAGGACCTTGGAGAAATGCATTACTGTTTGGGTCTAGAAGTTTGGAGAGATTCAAGCCAAACTTTCTTGTCCCTAGGTAAGTATGCTAAGAGTTTGTTGACTAAATTTAAAAGGGATGAATGCAAGGCTGCATTTGTGCCTTTACAACAAAACAAACTTTAGGTGAATGATGGTTAGAAATATGCAGATGCAACATTGTACCGATAGTTGGTTGGCAGTCTTATCTATTTGACTACAACAAGACCAGATCTAGCTTATGCAGTGGGTGTTTTGAGTCAGTTCATGACTCAACCTCATGAGAACCATTGGCTTGCAGTGAAAGGAGTAATGAGGTATCTGCAAGGAACTTCAGACTTTGGTATTTTGTATTTTGACTCATTTGATTTTAGCTTGATAGGTTATACAGACTCTGATTAGGCAGGAAATTTAGATGATAGAAGATCAATTACTGGTTACACCTTTAGCATTGGGTCTGGGGTCATCTCTTGGTGCAGCAAGAAGCAGCATACTGTAGCCTTATCCTTAGCAGAAGCAGAATATCAAGCTATGTGTGCAAAAGCATATGAGGTAGTTTGGTTGCGCAGACTTCTCCAAGATGCAGGGGAAGAACAGACAAAAGCTACGGTTATCAATTACGATAATCAAAGTTCCATCAAACTAGCTTACAATCCTGTGTTTCATAAAAACACTAAGCACATAGGCACTCAATTTCATTTTGTTAGGGAAAAGGTGCAGTCCAAAGAGTTTTGTGTTGAATATTGTAATTCTTGTGATAATATGGCTGATATATTTACCAAGCCTCTGGGAAGAATGGAGTTTGAATTGTTTAGGGACATATTAGGTGTGTTTAAGGACCCTTTCTCCATTAAGGGGGAGTGTTAGAATTAATGGAGAATAGGCTATTATAGTTACGTAGTTGTGATTTTCCTTTCTATAGTCATTTAGTTCCTATTCTCCAGGGATATGATTTGTCGTCCCTAACAAATTGTATCTATTTAATATTGGATATTAATGTGAAGCTTGTGTGGAATTTTGCTTGAGGTAGCCCCTGGTGATCTACACCTGTGAGCTCCTCTTGTTAGGTTTCTCATTTCATGTCTTCCCTGCGCTACTCTTGACAATCTCCTTATAATCCCACAACTTGTCCTTAAAATTGGGGGTAATAACATCATTGACACGATCCTTGCTTCTCATGATGATCTCCTCCTTAATCCCCATATATATATAGAGAGAGAGATATTTATTTATTTAATTAAATTTTATTATTGATATTATTTGTTTGTTAGGATATATGAGTCTTAAGATGAATGACATGCCTAATTTGTGGCCTGAGTAGTTGAAACTTAAGGGATTTTAAACGTCGAAATTCCCTAGGGATCACACTCGGCCTAGGCCACGCTAACCCTTAGCATGACATGTTTTTTCCCATGAAGATTTTAATCGGTGACCTTTTCACCATGGAGTGTGATAATAAAATACCATGTTACTGTCTACTCCATGCCCCCGTGAGAAATTATATTTTATTATTATTAATTTAATGATAAAAATTATTTAACGAAAGCATTGATATCAAATTATAGAGTATAAAATTATTTAACTTTTATTATTTACAATTGTAAAACCACCATGGATTTGGTAGAGAAGACTCTAAAACAAATTGATATTTCTTTTGTTCCATAATTTTTCATGAGGCCCTAGCATGTAATAATGGGACATTGTTTAGACTTTATAATCCCTAACTTCTTGAACTACCATGGAAAATGAATTATAAATTAGTGATACACAAAAATGGTGTTTAGTACTAATAATCACTTTTGAGCATACAAAGTTATCACCAATTACAATTTAATATGTCTTGTTTTTAGTGAAATCTTTCAATAGTTAAAGGTAAACTATTTGTGGGAAAGTCTATGAACTGATTAAATGCAACTATTTTTCCATTAATTTTAATTTAATGTTTGGTAGTTAAAATTATGAATGATGTGATGAGTGGTCTATCGAACTCTTGGCTAAATCTTGTCATTAGACCCAGTCTTAAATATAACCAGAGTTATTATGTTTGGTCACCTTGAATTGAAAAGTTACATACTATTATTTATAATTTCTTACATGAACAATATCTAGTTCTATTTCTATATAGATGATAATTTTATGATAATGAGACAATCTCGACTACTACATTAGTGGCTATGGATTCAAATAAAGTCATTTCAATCAAGTTTCGTGACCATGTGTGGAAGAATAGTATATATGAATGGAAAGAGAGAACACTATGTCGATAGAAAATGATTATATAGGAGAAATATTCCTTCATATGAAACCATAATGATATAAAGATGACATTATGTTGGATATCAAGGAAATCACAATGATTTGAAGGCTTGTTATCAAGCTATTCCAAACGTACACCCTCACAAACCTACCCCACCTTCTAATGTTTGGCACTATTGGAGAGGTGTTCAAATGTACAAAGCTCTTGATTAGTTGGATATGAAAGCAAGTCTCTCTACTTGGACAAAGCATCCCATCCATGTACAACACATCCATACAAAATTTGGCCTTTCCATGGAGGGGTAAGATGTGATGAACACATTTTAGGTTGTGGGAAAGCATACTTGTCTCAAAATAGAACCTAGCTTGTATTAACACCATGTCATGAAAAGAGGAGGCCACAGAGCTATAACTAGTTTGATTAATCATGACTAGATTCACTTTACATGCCAATCAATCAAGTGTCACATCATATCAAGATATTTGAGAAACCAAAGAGATTTCTTAACAAATAAATACCTTGAATAATTGATGCAACTTAAGATGGATAAGTGGAATTTGTCATCATCATAAAGTGATTCATGTATGAAAAATACACTATAAATATCCCACACATTGATATCTATTAAAATATACACATATTCACACATACATAAATGATACACTAACATGTTATTAAATATCAATATAATTAAATTGATATTTTCAAATCTTTAAAATAAATACTCTACTTATTAAAAAAAAATTAATAAATCATAGAGTGTAACGCTTAATAGAAAAATACTTAGTTCAGAAAAATAGATTCTAACTTTTATAAATACTATATAATTGAACCTTATTTTCAAAATTTTGAAAGTGAAATTATATTAAACTTATTTCAAAAAATTAAATAATATATTTTAATATATATAATGATAAAATAATTAATATTTAATTATTTTGGTTAGTCATTACTAATTATATTTATTAAAAAACTACCCATGGAAACTTCATCATGGTTAATTAGTAATTTTTATTAGATTTATTCTATGTTTTTGCATAAAAAACAGATCAGAATGGGATGTTTCAATTTATTCATTATAAAAAACCGGAAAATATATCTCTTTTATTTTTAAATGTAAGGATGTATAAGAAGCTGACACAATACAAAATTGTTTAATTGTACACACGGATTTTATTTGATTAGCTACAAGAAAGTATGCTTAGTGGAAGACACTCACACGATATGATATGTTGATTCATGGTAGGATTTCTTTGTTAAAAAGTCCCGGGGTGTAAAATAATAAGCATGGGAATGGAATACTACAAAGTGATAAATAAGGTAAACAATTGTTATTGTTAAATATAAAATATTATAATTATTATAATTAAGGGAAATTGAAATGAAAATTTATATAAAGGGAATTTAGGTTGAGAGCCCAAGAGTTGCATCAAGGTTCATTATTTTAATAGTTTATTTTTTTAGATTAAATAAAAAGATGGTTGATTATAATGTATTATTGAAATGTTAGTTGATAATGATCAATATATGGGAAAGTTTAAGTTTTATAAAATATATTTAAAATTTTATAAATTTTAAATGGTATATTGATTGTATATCATGAGAATGGCCTATTGATTGTATATCATGAGAATAGACAAAAATATTTTTGGTAGAGTTCATGTTTAATTTCCCAAAATACACTCAAAATTTTACAAATTTTAAATGGCATATTGATTGTATATCATTAGAATAGACAAAAACATTTTGGGCAAAGTCCATGCATTTTTCCATCATTGGTTTGTTCAAATTTCGTATGAGATGTTGAGGAGAGCTCGTTGAAGTGCCTACCAAAGAGTGCTTTGAATGTTGTTTGACGATAGCCAGATCTCTAAACCAATGTACGATGTTCAGTGAAAGTTTCCATGGAGGTTGTCAAGATGGATTCCATTTTATTATGGTTGATCTGAAGTGTATGAATTTATTCTTATATATTTTATAACCAATATTATTGACGAGCATCCATTGCTCAAGAACTAATAGCTTCATGAGGGATGCCCACAACCCCCTGCTATATTGTATCATGAACCAAACTCTCCCAAATCACGTGGAACTCTAAAATAGAAACTGAACACCCAATGAAAAACATGTCATCAAAGAAAATATGAAAAAAATGACATGGTTCCTCCAATGTCGAAATAGTTTTAAAAGGTCATGGGTAGGCCATTCTTCAAGCTAAAATGAAATTGGCATATTGAAGTTTTCTAGAAGGCTTGAGAATGAAAATATAAAAGGCTTAAACAATGAGAAATAACCATAGCATATCACCATGAAAAGAGATTACATGGTATGAAAATTGGTGTTATAAGAAAATAAGAGACAAAACAACTTCAATGGTGTACTACAATGAAGATAGAAGTGTTTCCTTACAATGGTTAAGTTTCCAATTCTGACTAGTGCCAGATTGAGATTTTCCTAAAGATGCTTCTCAAGGACACAACTCACAAAAGAAGAAACAGAAAAAAAACTTAACAACCACACCTATTTATCTTAGAAGAAGAGAAATACCATCTACATAGGCTCGTAGCGTTTTATATTTACATGCCTCCATTTTACAGGGAAGTATGAGCCTAATACCAAACAAAAATATGAGAGATTATCTCTTCTAGGGTTGAATTTATATTTCCTTCCAATATTTGTTGCTACATGCTTACATGACCCTTCATATAACTCCAAGGATTCAACATCTAATTCTCATGATGTAGGGTATCTCAACTCACGTCTCGATGCCCTTACATATTAATGCAATACATGGTTAGTGCAATTCATCTCAGAGCTATTGAAAAGAAAAAGGGAGGGAGATAATGGTAATTTTCCCTCCACACATCATGAACCAGCTTCCTCATTAACCATAATTGTTTTTAGATCCATCCCAACTTTGGATAGGGTTTGGTATGACTTAAGGTTCAATTCCTCACTCAACTTCATGATGGGAATCTTACTATTGAGAACTATACGAGAGGTTTAGAAAACCAAGTACAAGGTTGATAACATACCCAGGACAATCATGTAGGGGTGCACATGGATAGTGGAGGCTTCCACCACCCCAAAACACCCTTTTACAAACCTTTTCTTACCTTAATATGTTCTTCATTCACCAAATTTTCCGCTTCCAACAATTGGTCTAATCATGGAATAGATTAGTATGATAATTGGTTTTTGATTAACAATGATCCCCCTACAACAATAATTGCCGATTTTCCATTCCATCTCATACCTAATAAATCAACCTTGAGCATGGATATGTTGATTAAAAATAGTACACAACATTTGGAACAATGTATCTTTTCATTAATATTGGATAACAAAGTCCATAATTATAAAGTACAATGCTTAGATGTAATATATCTTGCTTGAGTATATTCACTTTGTTTACATTTCTATTATTAGCTTAGGTCTCTTGTTATTTATTCTAATTGTTTATTTCATTATCTAATCACATTATGATAATTCAATTAACTAATTACATCTTCATCTTCCTCGTTGTCACTCCATATTTTGTGATTCCTAAATTGCTTAACATTTATGCATTGATACTCTTACATTCCATAATATTTCTTTTAACACTAATTTTTATAATTACATTCATGTTTTTAATTAAACATGATTCTTTATTTTAAAGTTTAATTTTTTTTTTTTTTATAATAACTCTATTTAATTTAACTTTATTTAACTTGTTCTCATGTAATATCATTGAGTTCCAATGTATCTCATCAACTTGCATTATGCACAATTATAACAAGAAAATTTTTAAAAAATTATATTTGATCTCTATACGTCACAAAATGTATGTCTCCAATTTTCTTTGCACATACACGTTATGTCACATTCGTGCTATTTATTCTTAACTTTCTTTTATGCTTACTTGATTTCACTTCACCTTAGAGATGATTTCAATGTTTATACATAAATGTTTGATGTTTATATGTCAAATAGGTGGATTGGCAAGTGGTGTGCATTTAATATATGTATTTGCTAAAATATATCTTAGTATACCTTTGCTACATGTGTTGGTTGAGCATTTAATATATGTATTTGCTAAAATATATCTTAGTATACCTTTGCTACATGTGTTTGGTTGAACTATTTCTAGTACAATAAAAAAATTATTTTAAAGATATTTTTTAGAAATTTTTTCATATTTATAAATAAAATATAATATATGTTCAAAATTCAAAAAACTTTTACCAAAATTAAACCAATAATTTTTTAATAATTTTTATTTTTAAATTGATTTATTTTTTATTTTAAAAGGGATTAATTTAAATTAAATGAAAAAATCATTAACCTTTAGAAAAAAAACATATAATATATATTTCCAAAAAAATATATTTGTGAATAAAGTGCCATTAAATGAAAATATTACCTGATATTAGATATTCTTACTCATCACACGATGAATGACCATATTTTTACTTAGGACATCCATTTGAGAATCACACGATGAACAACCAAATGTGCATTAGTGTTATTCAAATGATTTGATGGTTTTGGTATATAATATTCTTTGATTATATAAATGGGGTTTAGGTTTATCGAATTTAAACAGAGGCAAAAGATCTCAGGATATTTCTGGAAAATCCAAGCAAGTGAAACAAGAAAGAAGAGAACCAATGCTTTGCATGAAATGTGGTTCTCAGGCACACCGCACAGAGCAGTGTCAAAATCTTGTTATCAGGGAATGTGCCCAACAACACCAAATAGAAGAATCTTCATATGATTCTTTCAGTACTTCTTCAGCAGAAGAATTACATGCTCACATAGAGCAATGTTCAGATTCCAGTTCTTCTAATTGCTTATGTTCTGACCCAGAAGAATGTGCTTGTCATGTTCAATATGAATTTGATTCTGCATATTTCAGTGATTCCAGCGAAGAAGAACCAGAGAGGCCCAAGCCGCAGAAAGAAAAAGTCTTCATGGCTGCTACAGAGGAAGACAAATTGAAATTCCTATCACACATCAGAACCATGGAGGAAGGAGACATGAAGAATCGCCTGATTGAAGCATTTACAGATCAATTCAAATCTAAAGCTTCAAAAGAATCAGGTAAGAAACCCCTATTCATTGATGCATCTTATGAAAGGAATACAAAATCATTTCAGAGGCATCATCAAAAGCCTGGACAAGTGAGATCAATCACTTTGGGGGAGGTAAATAGAGAAATTCATTATCTCAAGACAGAAATTTCTCAGATAAAAACTCAAATTGAAGAACTCCAAAAAGGCAAAAAGGTGGCAGGAGATGAAAGCCAGCCATGGGATACTGCTCAATATAGCATTAATCAATAAATACAAATTGCTGAAGGGGTGAAGGATCCAAGTTTTGGATTCAAAGACATGAGATTATTTACAATCTCCTATCAACAACACCATGTCAAGGTGAATATCTGCATCAAAGGGAAAATATTCAAGATGACTGCACTTCGTGACTCAGGAGCAGATATTAATATCCTCAATATGAAAAATATTCCAACCAAATACTGGACTACTGCAGGAAGGACAGTTGTTGGTTTAGGCAATAAAAGGTTGCAATATGAAGTACTAGAAGCTTCAGTATGTTTTGACACTCACTGTGTCTATCTAAAATTTGCAGTAGCTAATATACCAGTAGATTGCATACTGGCAAATGTTTTCCTAGCAGCAGTAGAACCACATGGGTCCCTCAGGCTCAAAGGTGGGAAGGCCGGGTATTTTATCTCTGTCCCCACATCAAAGGGTCCTAGAAAGAAAATTGAGCTTCCTTATATTTCACATCCCAGAATTTCTACAATGGTCCAGACAGTACAAAATCTGGATAAAGCTGAAGCTCGGTTGTCAGATCTAAAAGATCTAAAATCTACTCTGCGAGTAGAAGAACAACTCAAAATGCCACAGGTCAGAAGAAAGATTGAAGATCTGAAGAAAGAAATTGAAGATGATTGCTGCTTAGAGGAGCCAAATGCTTTTTGGCATCGAAAGCAACACACTGTTGAGCTCCCTTACAAGGAAGGATACACAGGTAAACCTTGTAAGAGTCGAGCCATCCCTATGAGAAAAGAATACAGAGATCTTTGCCAAAATGAAATTCAATAGCTCCTGAACAGAAGATTGATTAGAGAATCCAACAGTCCCTAGAACTGCTATGGGTTCTATGTAAATAAGAGAGCTGAACAAATCAGAGGTATCCCCAGATTGGTCATAAATTACAAACCTCTGAACACAGTCCTAGCTGATGATACCTATCCAATCCCTCATAAAGGTGATCTAATCAGGAGGATAGCAGGAGCTAAAGTCTTCTCAAAATTTGACCTAAAAGCAGGATTTTGGCAAGTGGCCATCTCTGAAGAAGACAAGTTCAAGACTGCCTTCAGTATACCAGTTGGACATTATGAATGGAATGTCATGCCTTTTGGGTTGAATAATGCTCCATCAAAGTTTCAGAAGGTAATGGACAATATTTTCAGACCATATTTTGATTGGTTGATAGTATACATTGATGATGTATTAATATTTTCAAGAACCATTCAAGACCATTTTAAGCATGTCCGTATATTCAAAAATTTGGTTAAACATAATGGTCTTGTGCTTAGCAAGAAGAAGATAGAGGTTTTCCAAACCACTATCAAATTTCTAGGCCATACAATCTGCAATGGCCAGATTTCTCTGCAACAACATGCATTAGAATTTGCGGATAAATTCCTGGATGTAATCACAGAAAAGAACCAACTTCAGAGGTTTTTGGGCTGCTTAAACTATGTCAGCAACTTCTATCAAGACTGTGCCAGTGACAGAAAGATACTAAATCAGAGGCTAAAGAAGAATCCTCCTGAATGGAGTCCAGTGCATACGGCAGCAAGAACATCAAGGCCAAGGTAAAATCTTTACCTATTTTATATGTTGTTGATGATCTTGCACCCAAAATTGTTGAATCTGATGCAAGCAACATAGGATGGGGTGGAATTCTTAAGCAAAAGGTTGGAAAGAAAGAACAAGTAGTACAATTTGCTTCAGGTGTGTGGAATCTAGCCGAGCTGAACTACTCCACTATTGAAAAAGAAGTAAAAGCAGCATGGAACTGCATCAGCAAGTTCAAGGTTTATCTTATCAATAAACCTTTCCTTCTGAGAACTGATGCATCTGCCCTGCAGAAAGTCCTGACAAAGGACATCAAGAAAGCCGGAGAAGCTAAGTTTGCCAGATGGCAAGCTTTATTTGCAAATTTTGATTTTCAAGTAGAACACATTAGAGGTAAAGATAATAATTTTCCTGATTTCTTGAGCAGAGAATACATAGAAGAAAAAGATCATGTCATGATGATCATTACTGAGTGGGACCAGCAGCAGAAACAAGAAGTCTTAAGGACTATCCCAGATGACCAAGACTGGGAAACGTACAAAAACAATTGGAGACCCACATGGCAGCTGCAAAATACAAAAGTCCTAGATGCTAATTTACAACCCCACACTGACATCCAGCACTTTGTACCTGAGAGAAAAGTGTACCCTAAGGGTCGTAAGTGGATCCATGACATGATATATGACAAAGCCAAAAGAGATGCTGGAATTGCCCATCAAGTCCTAGAACAGAACTTTCATGATATTGCTGGCATCTGGTGCCATGGAGGTTGTAGTACGGGTATTTATGAAAAATACTTTTGTATTTATCGGACCAGGGATCTTTGGAATGAGCAAGGGCATTGGCCTGTCCAGCCATGTGCCAGGTGGCCCAGAAATGATCCCAAGATTATTTTTCCTGATACTATTTATGATTTTGCAGGTTATAAAAAATTATGGTGGGATTTCCTAAATGTTGACGATAAAGAAGAAACCCACTATACAAAGCTGAAGTTTAGTACGCTAGCAGCCTCACAGAGAAATCAACAGTGCCAGTGGTTTCGGGAATGGTGGAGTGATTACGGGGTAAGCAGAACTGCTATGGACCCAGTATACCATGAAGAATATGAAAGAAAATACTGTGAATGGTGCCCTGAACATGGAATTGGAGAATGTTTTCACACCATATATAAAACTGTCAAAGAAATGACAGTTAAGGAGTGGGATCCATTTCATAGACTAAATTATTCACTCCAAGAATACATGAGGCAACATCTAGAATGGTTAGTCTTAACCAAAGTACAACATCAAATTATCTTGGGGAAGCCAATGATAGTCCGCAGGATTTATACTAAAGCCTGTGATGACTTACTATATAGAAGAGATAGATTCCCTGATTTAACCGTATTTTGATCACTGTAATAAGTACCAGTCACAAGGGCTTAATTGTGGCCAGTTTCTCGTGAGCTTTGCTGTTCCAAAGCATTCACTGTGTAAATATTCTTTTCTCGTGGACTTTCATGAAAAAGTATCCACTTTGTTTAGTCGGCCCAATGCTTGATGGGGCCTAGTCTTTCCCGTGGGCTTTTACGGAAAAAGCATCCACTTTGTTTTGGTCGGCCTGCATGGGGCCTAGAAATAATGTTGATTTTGGATAGAAATCTATGAGTACGATTTACTTTGACGTTACCCGAAAGCAACTATTCCATCCATTGGACTGGAATCTTTGTGCGGACGTCGTCTCAGTCTTATCCGAAAGTAATGATTCCTTCCACTTTTAGGACAAGTCACGGATGTCCTACAGTGATGTTTGTCCCCCCTCCTTTCCTATATAACGAGGGTAAGGCTCATTACCAAGGCATTCACATTTAGAGTTTCATAGAGAGTCAGTCTGAGTTTTGTGTCTGAGTCGAGTATCTCTCCTGCTCTGCATCTGCGGACATCACATCTGATCTGCTTGCACCACGAGAAGAACTCAAGTCCTTAGGTGATTTGGAAGCCTGCGCATCAGTGTGCTCGGCACTGGTGAGAACCTAAAGTGGCTGAATCATTTAGAGAGTCTATCAGTCTATAAATGTGTGTGGTCTGAATCTGAGGCAGAGTCTATCTATCGCCAGGAAGCCTTCGGTATTGCTTGTTCCTTGAGAACAGCATAAGTTCGATAAATGCAAAGATAGTCTATCTCTGTAAAGATCTATTCTCTCTGTAATCTTTGCTCATAGGGATGGCTTGACTCTTACAAGGTTTACCTGTGTATCCTTCCTTGTAAGGGAGCTCAACAGTGTGCTGCTTTCGATGCCAAAAAGCATTTGGCTCCTCTGAGGAGCAATCATCTTCAATTTATTTCTTCAGATCTTCAATCTTTCTTCTGACCTGTGGCATTTTGAGTTGTTCTTCTACTCACAGGGTAGATTTTAGATCTTTTAGATCTGACAACCGAGCTTCAGCTCTATCGATATTTTGTACTATCTGGACCATTGTAGAAATTATGGGATTTGAAATATAAGGAAGCTCAATTTTCTTTCTAGGACCCTTTGATGTGGGGACATGGATAAAATACACGGCCTTCCCACCTTTGAGCCTGGGGGACCCATGTGGTTCTACTGCTGCTAGGAAAACATTTCCCAGTATGCAATCTACTGGTATATCAGCTATCACAAATTTTAGATAGACACAGTGAGTGTCAAAACATACTGAAGCTTCTGGTATTTCATATTGCAACCTTTTATTGCCTAAACCAACAACTGTCCTTTCTGCAGTAGTCCAGTATTTGGCTGGAATATTTTTCATATTGAGGATATTAATATCTGCTCCTGAGTCAAGAAGTGCAGTCATCTTGAATATTTGCCCTTTGATGCAGATATTCACTTTGACATGGTGTTGCTGATAGGAGATTGTAAATAATCTCATGTCTTTGAATCCAAAACTTGGATCCTTCACCCGCGAACTGGAAGCCTCTCCAATAAATGTTAAATGTAGAATGGGCATTCGTTAAAGTTTGCTATGGTAAAAAGGGTGGAGAAGTAATGTATCACGAGTGGACAATATTCGCTTTAGTAAAACAGACGAAGATGTAATATAACAAGGTGTTGGGATGGGATATAATGAAGTGACAAGTAATGTAATTTAAGTTATAATCACATAGTATAAAAGGATTTAAAATGATATTATACTAATTTTTTAATTAAATTATTATTTTTTGTATATAAAATAATTAACACATATATGAGTTATTATTTATATAAATATAGTTGACTTCTTATGTTTGTGTTTTTAAGATTAAAAAAAAAATTGTGTTGATAGGCGTATTTTCTAATTTAGTATGAGCAAGATGTGTAAGTATGTCAGGTATGTCAGGTCTCCAATAAATTAATAATATAAATAAAAAAATTAATGTCTACCTAAAATAAAAATGAAAATAACCATATAAATAAAAAAACTACAATACAAATCTTTTAATATTTCTTTTAATTAAATATTTGTAAAATGAATCTTTAAAAAGAAAAACCATATCCTATGGATATATTAAAATCTTTAAAAACATAAATATTTCCATATCAAAGTTGTAATATTTAAAAATATTAATTTGATATAGTTTTATTATAAATTTAATTATCATAATAATAATAATAATAATAATAATATTAAATCTAATATTAATATTTATATATTAATATTATTAGATTTAATAACTTTATATTAATAATTTGACGAAGGGTTTGCATCTCGAGGTATTTGATCCGTCTCGGCGCATGATAGATCCGAAGTTAGATGGATCTAGGCTAGTTATATAACATAGTATTGAACGACTTTCTTAAAACTATTTTTCTTTGGGGTTATAAAAATAGCAAAGAATTGACTTATTAGTCCACCTGTTTGAGGTTTTTTTGGTTTTGGTCTATCTAGGCGTTAATGACTTCATTCAACAAAATGAAATTTGATCGTATACCCTCAAAATTTAGAGCATGCGTATCTTCTTTCTCATTTCCATTCAAATTTTCTACCTAGCTATGTATAGAAAAATTTATATTTGAAATTTCTCTATAGAGAGCATTGATTTTTTTCCCACTACCTATAACTCACATGGTGTCCTTGTATTGACCCACTATCTCTATTTTGCAAATAATAAAGGATTTTTTAATCTATTATAACTTAATTAGCTTCAATATTTTAGTATTTTGAATTTGAGAGTACATAGCATCAAAAATCTTGATTTGAAAATTGATCGTCACAAACACTTTTCAAGATTTAAAAATTTGTGTCTTTAGAAATGTCTTAGTTCTTACGGGTCAGGTATGAATAGTTAAATTAAATGAACCAATATAAAACAAGCATGCTACTTAACATAAAAATATGGAGAAATATGAGAAAGGAAAAGAAACATCACAACAACAAAGTAATAAGGGAGTTCGCCCAACTTGGACTACATCTCTCAACCCTGCTTTAGTAGCGGGGTGGCCACTTTATTGATCTCAACAAATAGATAATGAGTACATGCAAATCTTTGTCAATACAAGAAATGGCATCTCTCCTTGAGTGGCATTGTCTCTCCTACAAAGAGACATTCTCCTACAAAGAAATCTCACTCACAAAGTCATTGACTTTCAACAATTAAATAAAGCATAACAAAAGGAAACTCTCACATAAAGTGGCAATAGGTCCTCATAAATCCACTGCTTAGAATCAACTCATACTCATAACCTTCACAATTGTCATGCAATTTGGAGACCAATGATTATAAACATGACTACTTCCTCATGAATTTTCAAAATTGCCTTATCTCAAAACCCCAATCTGAAGATCATCTAAAAATCGATCTCTCAAATGAGAAAATAGACATCCACGGATGAATTCCTTGCAAAATTTTGAGTCATTTGAGTATAAACTTGACTATATTTTTCTCAGGCCCTCCAGATCTCCCTCTCAAAACTGCCTTGGAAAATGAGGAGGAATTAGCACTAAGCCACCCAAACTAATGACGACACATTAGTTGGCTCCAATGTCAATTATGATGTTTCCATGCTACTTAGAAGGGTCAAAAACCCTTATCTCAACTCTTATGGTGCTAAGAAAGGCCTCCAAATGGCCAAAATACACCTCCATTTCCAATATCCTCTATTAACCATTGAACAAAACTCCTTCCCTTCCCAAAATAATACAAAAGCTAGGCTTATAGCCCAATGGTTTCTTCAGTAGTTTGGTTTCCCGCAAGTCATGGGTTCGATCCGATGAGGTCGACATTTATAACGTTTTATGGTTTTAAATTTAAATATGGTTGTTGGTCCGCCCTTTTCCTCTGTCGTTGTTTATGTAGTATCCCATGGAACCATGTGTCATTGGCGCCTGCACCCTAAGCTCCCATCGTGGTTTTATGCCTTTAACTCCCACCACCTCATCCCATTACATAACATAATCATGGGCGAGGCCGATCAGGCATGCCTTCTAGCAAGCCCATTACCCCCAATCACTGGGCGTTGAAAATTTAAATATGACCAATGCCCTTTGATTACTAATCGACACCCATGGCGGGCTTGTAGGACGTTAGTTTGGTAATTGAGAGATCAATGGTTTGAATCATGCAAAGGTCGCTTAAGCTAATTAAAATTTTAACGTGAATCCTGAGACCACATGGTGACCTTTAGGTGGCCTGGGTGCAGGCGATATGGACAAGCAGATGAGACCTGATACAATTTCTTCAATTTTTGGCTGAATTCCTCTTTCTACTTCAACAGGTGTATCAGTCGTCTATTGACAGCTTCATGAGTTTTCCTCTAATACACTCCAACCTTCGTTATTGGCATAAAACATATCACAGGCCTGTTTTTCCTCTATCGGAATTGTAATCCCATAGGAATTATAGTGATAGACTATTGTTGCTTTAAAACAAAGGAAATGCATTAAAAATGCTATACACACAAGCGGAGGGCTTTTGTTTCCAAAGGAACGGAAATACACTATCGGTGCCTTATTATCACTATATTGTTAATTCTAAAGAATTAACTATCGGCGCTTTAAATTTCAAACTATGCGTTTGAACACAATTAACACTATCGGTGATCTATAATCAACCCTTCCCTCCTCTGGCGCAATAACACGTAGTGTTATCAAAGGTCGCAATCGGTGACTCCAGTGCTCCCAAGGCAAGGCTCCTTCCGCTCCGATCTAGCGATGCGATAACAATCGTAGACCCGATATCCTTTTAACTCTTCTCTATAGTGTTTTGGGTCTGAGCTATCGGAGTTTCGGACTTCGGCAACTCCAAAGGCCCTTTCTAGTCCACTTGTGATTATGCAATGCAATTTTGGTTCGGACCCGATACGGGAATGAACCAGAGCTTATAAAATTTTAAGTCCAAACTATGCTGCGGCTAAGTAATTTCACGAATTCTCTGTGTAAAACAAAGTTTCCGCTTGGAAGCTTAACAATGCATGTAAGAGGAAATAGATGTGCCAATGTAAGGGAAAACACGTTAACAAGCTTAAAACCAATGTTAAGAGGAAAAACTGATCCGAATCACCATTAGCAACGTTCAGAAGGCAAGAATCACAACCAGATACAAATACAAATTACAGTTAACAGAGAACCATAACATCAGATGCACAAAAAGGGTCTTTTTTTTTTTTTTTTTTTTTTTTTTCAGATGATAATGCTTCCGGGCTCTCCCTATTTTAGAGAATCTCGTTATTTCATTTTATAATTAATAGATAAGCCCTCTCGGTCCTTATCCATACAAAAGCATGCCTTTTACCTAGAGCGATTTAAATCAGTCATGCAAAAAAACTTATTATCTCTTATCCATAAGAGATTATTACATAATGCTTTTATTCTTAATTCTATCCCTATCTTAAACTAGAAAAGTATGGAAACTGTTGGCTAAAGGAGTCAACTCCTTTGCCTATAGATTTTTTTGGATTTTTGGAATAAGTTTGAAGATTTTCCCTCCAAGTCTCATGCTCCTGCATCAGACTCCTGAGGACAAAATTCTTCATGGGCTCCTGTCCATGAGTTCATCCACAGAACTGCCCAGTTTCTATAGCATGTCTTCTGTAACTCAAGTAGCTTCAATGATTGGTTGATCCTTCCACTTCACCAAATACTGAAAGTATTCTTGTCCCCTTGTTTTCTTAAACACCTTCTTGTCCAGAATTCTTTATGGCTGTAAATTCTTTGTTGTGGGTAACTGTTTTATCCAGTCAATCTGTTGTGTCTCTTGATCTTGTGCTGTATCATCTGTAGTTTCACCTTCATACTTGTACAGGTATCAAATATTAAAAATTGGTGATATTCCAACATCAGGGGGTAATTCAATCTCATAGGCATTTGCAGAAAATTTCCTCAACACTCTGTGTGGTCCAATTTTTTTGAACTTCAACTTGTTATACTCCCTCTTTGGAAACCTCTCCTTTCTGAGATGTGCTAAAACCAGATCTCCAACTTCAAATTTCACCTCTCTTCTTCTGATGTCTACTATGGTCTTGTACTTGATGTTGCTATCTTGTAGCTGCTGTTTCACTTGTTCATGTATTTCTTGCATTTCTGAAGCAAAATCTTCACCCTCTGCACTTCTCATCTCATCTTTTCCCAAGTTTCTTAACTCAGATACTCGTCTTGGATGAATTCCATAAACAATATGGAATGGACTCTATCCTGTACTCCTGTTAGTTGAGTCATTATATGCATATTCAGCTTGTGCCAACACTTGATACCATTGCTTTGGATGTTCTGCAGTAAGAGTCCTTAAAAGATTGCCCAAACTCTTGTTCACAACTTCAGTCTGTCCATTAGTTTTTGGATGATAGGCAGAACTGAAACTTAATTTAGTTCCCAATTTCTTCTATAGTGTCCTCCAGAAATGTCCAACAAATTTGGAATCCCTGTCTGAGACAATACTCTTAGGAAACCCATGCAATCTTACAACCTCCTTAAAAAACAAATTAACAATGTGAGAAGCATCACTAGTCTTATAACATGGAATAAAGTGTGCCATTTTTTAAAATCTGTCCATTACAACAAAAATTGAATCACTACCTCTTTGAGTCTTTGGTAAGCCCAAAACAAAATCCATACTTACCATATCCCAAGGCATATCTGGAATTGGTAATGGGATATAAAAACATGTGTTTTGGCTCCTTCCCTTTGCATATTGACAGACTTTGCAAGTTTTCATATACTTCTCCACTTCAGATTTCATTTTCGGCCAGAAATAAAATCTGTTTAACTGCTCATAAGTCTTCTCTATGCCAAAATGTCCTCCACTATGTTTTTCTTTGATTAAATTCTCCCTCATTAAACAGTTTGGTATGCACAACTGATTTTTCTTAAACAACATTTCATCTTGTAAGAAGGAATCCAACCATTTACTCCTATCCATCAAAATCGGATTTTTACAAGCTTCAAATGGCTCTTTAAAATCTGGATCTATTTCATATAATTCTTTAAGAAAATCAAAACCCAACACTTGGATTTGAATCTCTTGAAATAATACATTCCTCCTACTTAAGGCATCTGCAACTTTGTTTGATTGGCCATTTATATGCTTAAAAACAAAATGGAAACCTTAAATATACTCTACCCATTTGCATGTTTCTGGCTATTGCATAATATACTGTAGTGCATGGTTATCTTAATAAAGTATAAATTCTTTTGACATTAGATAATGCCTCCATTTCTTTAATGACTGTACAACTGCATAGAACTCCTAATCATAAGAAGAATACTTATTTTTGGAATCATTTACCTTCTCACTAAAGTAGGCTATAGGTCTATCTTCCTGGCTTAAAACACCTCCAATATCTTCTCCGTTGGCATCACACTTCACTTGGAAAGGCTTACTAAAATCAGGTAAAACCAAAATAGGCTTTTCAGTGATTTTCTTCTTTAACAGCTGAAAATTCTTTTCTGCTTCAGCAGTCCATCTAAATGGTTGTTTGTCCTTCTTTATGGTCTCAATAATAGGTGCATTAATCTTACTAAAATTCTTGATGAATTTTCTATAAAAGCTAGCAAGACCATGAAAACTTCTTACCTCAAAAACACTCTTGGGTGAAGGCCACTCCATGATTGCCTTGATCTTCTCCGGATCCATCTTCAGCCCTTCAACAGAAATAACAAAACCCAAGTACACTAGCTCTTCTTTCATGAATGAACACTTCTTCAAATTCAGCAATAATTTCTCCTGTTGTAACCTTTGTAAGACATAATTCGGATGTCTCACGTGATCCTCCTTAGACCTGTTGTACACTAATATATCGTCCAGATATACTATTACAAATTTACCAATGAAATCTTTAAAAACTTCATTCATGAGTCTCATAAACGTACTTGGTGCATTTGACAACCCAAAAGGCATTACTCTCCACTCATACAATCCCTCATTTGTCTTAAAAGTGGTTTTCCACTCATTCCCTTCTCTTATACTTATCTTAAGATACCCACTTTTAAGATCTAGTTTTGAAAAATACTTTGCTCCACTGAAGCAATCCATTAAATCTTCAATTCTAGGCAAAGGAAATTTGTACCTAATTGTAATTTTATTGATGGCTCTTGAATCTGTACACATTCTCCAGCCTCCATCTTTCTTTGGACTCAACACCGTTGGTACTGCACAAGGACTCAAGCTTTCTCTAATCAGCCCTTTGTCAAGCAATTCTTGCACCTGCTTCCTAACCTCTTCATTTTCTGTAGGAGTCATTCTGTAAGCTACTTTGTTAGGTAGACTTGCTCCAGGAATAAAATCTATATGATGGCTAATTCTTCTAATGGGTGGCAACTCATTTGGAAAATCATCAACAATAATATCACAATATTTCTCCAACATTTATTGAATTTCAATGAGTAAATCAGAAATTTTAGTAGAAGTCATTATTACCTTGGGCTTGCAAATTACAACAAAAGTTACCTCATTCTCTTCAATCTGCTTCAAGTATTCCTTTCCTCCTAGTAACAAACTTTTTGGATCAGTCTTCTTTCTTGGTAAATCTTCTTCTTGCAGAGGCAACAATGTATGATTGACACCACCCTTTCCAAACTTGTAGGTGTTTCTTTTTCCATCATGCATGGCTCCTCTGTCATATTGCCAAGGTCTTCCAAGCAATATGTGACACACATCCATCGGCATCACATCACATACAATTTTATCTTTATACTTGCCCACTTGAAATTCGACTTCATACTGTTCATTCACTAACAGTTGATGTGCCTTTTGTAACCATGACACCTTGTAAGGTGTTGGATGTTTCATTATCTTCAACTTCAATTTCTCCACTACTTCTGTAGAGACCAAATTATCAGTGCTGCCACTATCAATGATCACCTGACAACATTTCCCTTGAACTTTACACACTGTTCTGAATAAAGTCTTTCTTTGTGATGGTTCAACTATCTCCTTGCTGGCTCGGGCAAAACTTTATTAACTATCAAATATTCTCCCCTCTCTGGTATGTTTTCTTCTTCTGCCACTGCTGCTTCTCTCTTAACTGGAGCAACAATTGCATTCCTCTGGCTTGTTCCTGCATTCTCTAGGCACTCAAAGGCTCTATGTCCTAGTTTGTTACATCTATAACATCTTATTTCTCTTCCTCTTCCTCTGCCTCCTCTGCCTCCTCTACCTCTAGAAAAACTCCCTCTGCCTCTTGCATCACCTCCTGTGGGTGCATGTTGGGTTGAGTTGCTGCTAGCTCCATCTTTAGGTGTTGTAGATCTTCCTCTACCACCTTGACTTCCCCTTCCTCGGAAAGTACCTCTCCCTCTGGCAGACTGCTTCTTGATGAGTTTTTCTTCAGCTTTCAGTGCTATCTGATAAGCTTCCTCTATTGTTTTAGGAGACGTATACTTATCTCATCTTGAATATCCATCCTAAGACCATTCATATATCTAGCCACCTTCTCATCTGTATCCTAGGCTTCTCCAGTGCTTATGGTTACCTTGTATAATTCCTCTGTGTATTCTTTCGTTGTCAAAGACCTTTGTCTAAGATTCTGCATCTATCTGAACAAGGTTTCCTAATAATTACTTGGTAGAAACTTATCTCTTATCTTTGCTACCTGTTAGTTTCCTGTTGCAACAGGTGTTCATCTTTCATGATTGACAGTTTTACATGCCAAATATGTCATACTTTGCATACTGCAATGCTCCATATTTCTTAAAGAGGCTAAAGAAGAGGCCATGAAAATGTGCCAGTCTAAATGCCAGTGCTGTATTCCAATTTTGATGACTTAACCATTTTTGAAGAATGTTCTGTAAAAGGGAAGTCCAAACAGCTTAATCTTGGCTTCCTTAGGTTTCAATTTCTTGTTTTAGAATGTAGAGAATTGATATCTGTCCAAACAGTTTAATCTTGGCAGATTTGTAGATAGGTAGAGAATCAAAGGAGCCCAACTGCTTAATCTGGGCCCTTGGCAGAAATAAGTGTAGATTTAGATAGGAGGGCAGTCAAAAGAAAAATTGTAAAGCAGGGTCTGCAAGTCTAAGTGCACCCAAACCAAAAAGAAGAAAAAATGCTAGGTAAGTAGGCTGGGTAGGTAGTTTTTGAGGTTGCAGAATGTTGATATGTGATCAGTTTTGTGTTTTAAAGTGATATTGTACTTCAGATCACAGGTACAAGGCAGTTTTCATTTGGAGGAGCTCAAACTGGACATCTCTAACCTCCCCTTCTTCCTCTTCCCCCAAATCACTCACTAGTTTCCCTGAAGAGGTCAAGATCTGCTTCATTCCTCTTAGTTTCATCATTTTCCATACCATTTGCCTGATGAAGATCTGCTTCACTCAAAGATTTCCATTCTTCCTCTATGAGTCACTTTTCCCCCTTTGATAGCCTAAGATCCACATACTTAGTGCTTTCTTGTAATTTCCATATCAACTACTGACTCTATTATGTAAATCCCTATCTGTGTTCCCCTTCCCCTACTAAAATTATGTTAATAGCTCCCCTATATACTTATCCCCTCCCCCTGGTTGAAACATAACCATAAGTTCATTGGGAATTGCTAAGTTTATCTGAAACTCAGCAAGAACCCTCATCTCCACCCTCAAACTATCTCTTCATGCATATTACTCCAACACACAGCATAAAATTCCTTTCATGTGTATAAAAAACCATCTTATTTGACTTATTTTCACCCTCCCAAGGCATAAACCCCTCGTTTTGCCTTAAAACCCTTCTCAAACTGCATAAATCCATCTTTCCAGGCTTTCGAACCCCTCCCGATGCCTTTAAAAATCTGTTATAACCCATAAACCCACATTTCTAATGTTTAAAAGCCCCCTCCGTTTAAAAAATCATTCAAAAGGCGCCGCGGGCCCCATCCCTTATCCTTCCGCCGCCTTGTCCGCCCCGCTAGCCGTCAGATCTGGCGCGCCCAAGATCTACGGTGGGCAGGTGTTTTCACGCCCGGACATGTCGAGGGTTAATGCCCGAGAGATCGGCGGTTTTGCCGTCGTACTCCCGCCACGCATCACCCTGCCGGTTGTGGCGGAGCCCCCTCTACCGAAACTACCTACGCAGATAGGCGGTGCACCCGAAACCGGATACCGCTCTCTCCCCCCTCCTGCATCAGCATCACGTCACCCTGCCACATCACCATCCCGCGTCGGCCTCATGCCGTCGTGTCCTTGCCACGTAGCTGCCATCGTACCACCACGTCACCCGGCCGTACTGCTGACGTCATCCTGTCACGTCACCGCCGTACTGGGACTCACTGCTGACGTCATGCTTACGTCATCGTCAAAAAGTGCGAAAAGCGCAAATCGCAGCCTAGGAAGCCCGGAATCAGAATCTGAGCCAGTTTTTCATGCGTGATTAGCACCTAGCACTAATCGCGCATGGCTACGGGAAATAGGCCAAAATGGAAAGCCCCTCACCGCGCGGCCCCCAGCAAGCCCGAAAGGCACAGAATGACCCAATTTTCTTCGCGAAGCATTCAGAAAGGGGCAAACACAGTTTTTAAAGCAACAGAGCGCCGAACAACTGCCATGAAAGATTGATGGGACAGTCTAAACCACTCAGAAGATATTAAAGACTCCAGGATCAGTGCCAAAGAGTATCAGAGGGAAGATGAAGCAGCAAAGAGTATCAGTTCAGCAACATCAAAGTAGGTGAAAATTAAAAACCTTCATCAAAGTCAGCAAAGCAGTTAAGGCCATTTAAAAGCCTATCTGGTCGGGATTAGTGCACATTAATGCCAGCAAACAGCAGCAAAACCAAGTTAGAGGTGGAGATAAAGGACAAATCACAGTTATTACAGGAGGACTGCACCGAGCCACCCAGGACAGACATTAACTCAATTTTGATACAGCTGCCCTCAGTGCAGCTCAAAGATATTTTCATGCATTTATTTCTGGATAAGATTAGGTTAAAGTAATCATTTTCTTTCAGACCTGTTTAGGTCGGCTGTAATAGATTAATTTTTGGATAATTTTCCCTATTTATACTGACCCTCTGTATTGTTTAAAGGGTTGGTTGGTTGATAATCCTCATTAGAGACTCGCACTGGATATATGAGATGTTTTACTTAATCAAAGATTACTGAAATGCTTTGGAGGACTGACTGTCTGCTCTGTGTCTAATGGTTTGAAGAATTGAATGCGGAATTCTTGTGCTGCTATATGAATCAATAAGTTTTCCTTACCTCTGATATTTTGATTTCACATATGCTCAAGTCACAGAACAAAGGATTGGTTTAGAATTTTCTTGGTTGCACTCTATGCTCAGTTTCTTTGGCTTCTTAATGTTTTCCTCTTGAATTAGGCATAAATATGAATTCTATTATGGCTCATGTTTGACCTATTTTCACATATGAATGACTGTTATCTAGGAATTCTTAACTGCTCCTAGATAGGGCTCATTTGTCTTCTCTCTGCTAACGTAAATGAGAGATTCTTAATTGCCCCTCATTCCTTAGCCTTTAATCCATCTCTTTTACCTTGAATGATTGTTTCATATGCAACTAGCTTGCTCCATATTCCTTCTTGTGACCAAGAAAACGCACCGGCAGTCCTACTCCTTGACTCCACGCCCAATGGTTCTAAAACTTTCATGTTATCCCTACCTCTTTACTTGAAAGCCTCATCCTTCCCACCAAAAATCAAAACAAAACCCCTTGAACTCAATAACTAGCCTAAAAAACCTTATCAACAAAGCTAAATCAGAAAGAGAGAGCCCTCTCTAATTGCAGGTGGGCTAGAACCTACAGTCCAAAGATTGGTCTATGGTTATCTCGGTCGTATCCTTTTGAGCCGACCAGAAGGACAACCTGAGTGATAACATAATGGCGACTCCACTGGGGACATCCTCAGATATTTTCACAAATCAAGTTGGAAAACTCCATAGGAACAAAAATCAGTGCTGTCTATTCCTTAAAACTATAGATGAAGTCTGAATGTCGGCCAGGAAGCCTTTGAAACTGTTCTTGCTTTGCAGTTACAGGAGTAAATAAATGCTGCTTCAGTCAATCTTCATGCTAGTTTTAAACTACACATAGCTGTCCCAGAAATCTAATCAGTTCCTTGCTAATTCTAAAAACATTCGCAGAAAATACCAAAACAAATTCATAATCTGGCTCCCAAAAATAATTCTCGTTATACTAGGTCAAATCCAGACCCAAATCCACCAGCTGCTTTTGAAAATCCGAACTTAATCCCAAAAATCTTTAGGAAGCAAGAACAAAGAGAAGATTTTGCTGATAACAGTCCTGAAGCAGTTCACCCAAGCAGTGTTCCAACCCCTGTCAAAGTTTTATTTCGTTCAACCCCTGCTTCCCCTTGTTCATCATCTACTTCCCAAAGCACTCCTTCCACACCTCCATTCACTACACATACTCCCATTACCACTACTATTGTTCCAGTTGTCCCAGTTGTTCCACTTATCCCTGTTGTTCCGGTCGTCCCTGTAAACATGGCCAATAGATATGCACCCCTGCAATTACCTGCAAACCCTGGGGCTATGCCTCAGGATTATCAAACTAAAATCACATATTTTGATGGAACTGGCACTTGCATAGCCCTTCAGCATACAAAGAAGATGCAAGACTACTTTGAGAACTACGAAATAGATGATGATAGTGTGAGAATGAAAATTTTTGTTCAAAGTTTAACAGGTGATGTAAGAACTTGGTTCAGATCACTTGCTGCAAATTCCATAACCACTCCAGATGAGCTTTACCAATCCTTTACCAACAGATGGGAGAAAAAGAAAGACCCCTTGCACATACTTGCTGAATATGATACAATAAAAAGAGGCCCTCAAGAGTCTGTCCTAGATTACTGTGCAAGATTCAATAATGTCTATAATGCAATACCACAAAACCTAAGACCTCCACCTGACCTTGCCTTGTATAAATTCCCTGATGGATTCGACCCAGATATGGCCTACCAGTTAAAAGAAAGAGCCCCTTAAACCCTTGCAAACATGCAAAATGTTGTTGTTAGTGTAGAGGCCAACCTAATTGCCAAAAGAAATAGAGCTAGAATGGAGAGAAGAACCACTTTCAAAGAAGAACCCTCAGCCTTAGATCAGAAACTTGATGCTATTATCAATGGCATGCAAAGGCTGGGAGATAGAGTAGAAAGTGTCGAGAGGAAATCATCATGGGAAGGAGAACAATCCAATACCATAAAGAACCCAAATTTCAGGAAAACGCAGAACATAAATGCTGGTAGGTCTAGTCCAAACCATGATATAAGACCACCTTTTCATGAAAATTATGCGGAAGCATCTACATCTAGTGAACCCCCAGAGGACACTCACATGACCCTGGTGGATTCGAGGGCTGAGCAACAAATTTTCCTAACTCAACAAGACCAAGATGAGCATGACTTTAATCAATTTTAGACAAAGTCTGGTGAGTCTTTTGATTTTAAACAAGGCTATGATACTGCTGTGTATGAGGTCCACAAAAAATATAAGTTGAGAACTAGGACCATTGACATTTCTGAACCTAACAAACCAAAGGATGGCAAACAGGCCAACAAGATTAAAGGCAAGGCTGTCATAACAGAACCAGCTGATATACCTGTCCCAAACCCACATCAAGTGACTGTAGAGGACATAACACAAATGCAGCCTTCTATTGACCAGCCTCTGCCACCTTCTTCCTCGAAAGAAAATTTGAACAGCATTCCAAAAAGCCCTCCTAAAACAGAAAAATTGCAATCAAACACTTCCCATAACACTGATAAACAAGACCAAGTTGTTGATACTCCAATGGAAAAAGGGAAACCTGCCTCTCACATTACTAAAACCCAATCTGAAAAATCATTTGACTTAGAGGCAGAAATAGGTAAATTGAAGATATCCATCCCCTTATCCGAACTGGCCAAACATGATGTGTATAGGAAACAAATTCAAAGGTCACTTCAAATTCCCGAGGTAAAGGATGATGTGAATGTTCTTGATGATCAGCCTGAGCTACTGTTTGGTCCAGAAGTTAATGGAAAATCAACATATGGATCTGTCTTGCCCTTTTATGTCAGTTTACATATACATGACAAAGTCCTGCACAATGCCATGTTTGACTCAGGTGTCTCACACAACCTTATGCCCAAAGCTGTAATGGAAAAGCTGAACCTTGTTGTTACAAGACCCTACAAAGATCTATTCTCCTTTGACTCAAGTCAAGTCAAGTGTTTAGGCCTCATCAAAGACCTGTGTGTCTCCTTAGTACAATTTCCTAACAAGACAATCCTCATGGATGTGGTGGTTGCTGACATTCCACCAAAGTATGGCATGTTATTGTCAATATCTTGGGGAGCAAAACTCCAAGGATCCCTCCAATTAGACCTCTCTTATGCCACTATATCTGTCTTTGGGCAACCAAAGAGACTGTATAGAGAAACACTGATGAAATATGTGGTAACTAGTGAGAGCAAGCCTAAAAATTTTCCGATTTACTCAATCCATTCTGATATGGATTCTTTTATTTTATTTAATGATGAAATAAGTCCTCCCATTGATAACAAGTCGTTGGCTTTAGAACTGAACACACACATCAATGAAGAATCGGTTGCCCATACTGATAAAACTGTCAAAACAATCAAGGCAACTAGCTTACAAGAAGAACCTCCTCAAACAGAAAATTCAAATCTGTCCGCTGCAAGAATGACTGAAACTCTTGACACTAACCACAAGCAAGAAATCACATGGTATTTAGAGTTTGATGGCTCTGTCAACAAGTTAGGAGCAGGGGCAGGTGTCTGGATTCACAATACACATAACAATCATGCAGAAGGCCATGCCTACAGACTAAATTTCAAATGCACTAATAACATGGCAGAGTATGAGGCTCTCCTCTTAGGCCTTAAACTGCTCAAAGCTCTAGGAGCTGCAAAAGTATCCATTTTAGGTGACTCTGATTTAATCATACAACAGATGAAAGGTAATTTTGTTACCAATGACAATAGAATGAGGGCCTATAGGACTGCTGCCACTACTATACTCAATACATTCACTGAATCCAAGCTTGCCAAAATTTCAAGAGAGCATAACATTCATGCACACAGCCTAGCCACTTTTGCTAGTACATGCAAGCTTCCCTTTGAGCCAAATCATCATTTTACTGCTGAGATAAAACACAGGCCCGCTGTCCCAAATAATGTTAAAGATTGGCAAGTGTTCGCGAATGATGCCCAGATTAACAATTTCCTCACTCTTGAGCATGAGTTTTCAAATATTAACATTGACATGGATGCTATGATGGATGAACAACAGCAAACGAATGAAAATCAGCAGGCTGTAACACTTATAACAGCCAAATGAATGTTGAACACAACTGTTTTTGATAATACAAATATAGAAGAGCTGAAACTGATGCATTTGAAGGAAATAGCCGAAACAGAGGCCGAGATCGTTGATCTGAAAGATAACTTACTCCCTGCTGGCCTCACTCCGTTGGAAGACATGTTTGATGCTAATGATGTTCCCAAGAAACCAAAAATGCAACCCCCAAACGCTGCTATAGAAGAACATAACATCAAGACAGCAGAGAAGCCCAAAATGATCAAATTATCCAAAAATTTGTCACCTGATCAGAAGCCCAAATATGTTGATTTGTTCAAAGAATTCCAAGATGTATTTGCTTGGAGTTATGAGGACTTAAAGTCCTATGACACCTCAGTAATCCAACACACCATTCCCTTAAAACCAAACCAAAAGCCCTTCAAATAGAGATTGAGGAGGATCAATCCTATGCTTCTCCCTTTGATTGAAAAGGAAGTGAAAAGAATGTTTGAAGCAAGTATCATAGCACCCATCAGATTTTCTGAATGGGTATCCAATCTTGTTCCTACAAGAAAAAAGATAGGTGAGATTAGACTATGCGTAGACCTAAGAAATTTAAACCAAGTCTCCCTAAAAGACCACTACCCATTGCCCAAAATGGATCATATTCTGCAGAGAGTAGTGGGATCATCTAGAATTTCTTTGCTAGATGGCTTTTCAGGTTTCAATCAAATACTGGTTCACCCAGATGACCAAGACAAGACAGCCTTTACCACACCATGGGGAACATTTAAGTATGTGAAGATGCCATTCGGACTTAAAAACGTTGGTGCTACCTTTCAAAGGGCAATGGATATTTCATTTGCCAAAGAAATACATGATTTCCTAGTTGTATATCTTGATGATCTAACCCCTTTCTCTAAATCTGATCAAGAGCACCTGAAACATTTGAGGCAAATATTCATGACATGTAGGAAATATGGCATTTCCTTGAACCCCAAGAAATCCATCTTTGGCCTTGAAGAAGGCAAACTCCTTGCCCATATCATATCAAAGGACGGGATTAGAATTGATCCTGAAAGAATCCAAGCCATCCTCCAAATCCCATATCCAAGAAACATAAAAGAGTTGCAAGCATTCCTGGGAAAGATCAACTTCCTAAGGAGATTTATTCCAAATCTAGCTGAGCTGATAAGACTGTTAAGCAACATGTTAAAAAGGGATGCCAAGGTAAGATGGTCTCTTGAAACCAAACAAGCCTTTGAGGGCATAAAATTTGCCTTAACCCAAGCCCCTGTCCTCACAAGTCCACAATTTGATAGGGACTTTATCATATTTTCTTTTGCATCTAATCACACCATAGCTGCTATTCTTTTGCAAAAGGATGATCAGGGAGCTGAAAAGCCAATTGCATTTTTCAGCCGAGCCTTAAGAGATGCCCCTTTGAAGTACCCAATCATGGAGAAGCAGGCCTATGCCCTGGTCAAAGCAATCAAAGATTTCCGAGTGTACATTTTATATTCACATGTGATTGCCTATGTCCCAAATGCTGTTGTAAAAGACATATTAACCCAAGAGGGATTAGAGGGAAAAAGAGGCAAATGGATTGCAAATATCCTTGAGTATGACATAGAAATAAAACCAACCAAGCTCATAAAGGGACAAGGTTTAGCCAAACTGATGTCCGAAACAAACTTTCAAGCCTTAGACATTAACCAATTGGACAATGAACAGGAGCTGGCGACTCCACAGATCAGTGAAACCTTTTTGCAATCCCCATGGTATGCTGATATATGATTTGTATTGTTAAACCTGTTCGCTTCCCTAGGATTGTCCAGAACTAAGAAAAGATTTTTAAGAATGAAGGCTTCAAAGTTTTGTGTCATAGATGGTGCTTTATTTTGGAAAAATCATGAAGGTATATTGCTTAATTGTTTAATCATGAATGAAACTAACAATGTCATGAAAGAATTCCATGCAGGTGACTGTGGAGGGCATCTCTATTGGAAGTCCACTGCTAATAAAATTCTAAGGGCTGGTTTCTATTGGCCCTCTCTTTTTGCAGATGTAAAGAAGTTTGCCATTTCATGTCACAAATGCCAAATATTTGAGGGCAAAAGAAAGCTGTTTCCCCTGCCCCTTAAACCCATCTCAACTGAAAAGCCGTTTCAACAATGGGGTCTTGACTTCATTGGAGAAATCCATCCCTCTTCCTCAGGCCAGCAGAAATGGATTTTAACAGCCACCGACTATTTCACCAAGTGGGTTGAGGCCATCCCATGCAGACAAGCCAATGACACCATCATTATCCAATTCCTTGAGTGCAACATTCTTTCTAGATTTGGCTACCCTGAGAAGATCATTACTGATAACGCCACTGCTTTTAAATACAAAAAAATGATCAATTTTTGCCACAAATTTCACATCACCTTGGGGCATTCCAAAACCTATTACCCCCAAGGTAATGGCTTGGCTGAGTCATCTAATAAGAGCCTGATTAATATCATAAAGAAAGTGCTAGTAGAAAACAAGAAGAACTGGCATAGAAAGCTCACAAATGCCCTATGGGCAAACAGACTTTCAACAAAGAAATCCATTGGGATGAGCCCTTATGAGCTAGTATATGGCATGGAAGCCAGGTTTCCTTCATCTTTGGGCATCCCTACTATCAGACTGTTACAAGAGATTCAGGCTGAACCAAACGACATTCAATGAAGAATCAACCAAACCATTCATCTTCAGCAAACCAGAGAGCAAGTTTATGATAGAGCTCAGATTTTGCAAGAAAAGCTCAAAAAGATGTTTGATAAGAGAGCTAAGGGTGAGGATTTCTATATTGGTGACAAAGTTCTAAGGTGGGATTCACGAAGAGAAGACAAGGGAAAACATGCAAAATTTGATTTTTTATGGAAAGGGCCATTCGTTATTTCTGTTGTTCAGGGAAATAACACATATTTTCTCAAATCTGTAGAGGGCAGCACGACTGAAGAAGGCCCTGTAAATGGCCGAATGTTGAAACATTACCATGATCCCTTTTAAAGGGATATAATCCAGCTCTGTACATATCTCTTTGTACATTGATATTTGTATATATCAGCGCTTTGTTTTTAGTTTTTGTATAAGCAGTCTGAGTGTTAGAGGAGCATCAACAATGTTTGTGAAGACACAGCCAATTGCCAGTATTCCATTTTTTAAGTTCTGTCTCTGCATTACTCTCGGTAAAATAGAAATAGTAGCAATGTTATATCACATAAATTCATGGTAAAAGCAAACAGTGGGCAGCTTGCAGTCTTCAGTCAAACAGTATCAATAAGAGCGGAGCATTTTTTAATTTCACATCAGCAACTGTTTCTAGACCAGAGCTAAAGGAAACACATTAGTTTTGATCTATGTTTTTCAAAGGCACAATGCTCAAGCAATACTGTACATAACATCAAGCACGTAGAAGAAAGCAGGCGATGCTATACAGTTCACAGTAATTTAGTTGAGGAGGGAGCTGTTCATATTTCAAAGTTTCACACTTTAACAACCAGCATAAAGAAGTTTTTCAATCTACAGCAACAATAGAAGATCAAGGCAGTCTGACCTGCTGTTCTTGGCTTTTCACAAGGAAAAGCCATCCCCAAGTGGAGCCACTATTAGCCTCCTGTTGCAACAGGTGTTCATCTTTCATGATTGACAGTTTTACATGCCAAATATGTCATACTTTGCATACTGCAATGCTCCATATTTCTTAAAGAGGCCAAAGAAGAGGCCATGAAAATGTGCCAGTCTAAATGCCATTGTTGTATTCCAATTTTGATGACTTAACCATTTTTGAAGAATGTTCTGTAAAAGGGAAGTCCAAACAGCTTAATCTTGGCTTCCTTAGGTTTCAATTTCTTGTTTTAGAATGTAGAGAATTGATATCTGTCCAAACAGTTTAATCTTGGCAGATTTGTAGATAGGTAGAGAATCAAAGGAGCCCAACTGCTTAATCTGGGCCCTTGGCAGAAATAAGTGTAGATTTAGATAGGAGGGCAGTCAAAAGAAAAATTGTAAAGCAGGGTCTGCAAGTCTAAGTGCACCCAAACCAAAAAGAAGAAAAAATTCTAGGTAAGTAGGCTGGGTAGGTAGTTTTTGAGGTTGCAAAATGTTGATATGTGATCAGTTTTGTGTTTTAAAGTGATATTGTACTTCAGATCACAGGTACAAGGAAGTTTTCATTTGGAGGAGCTCAAACTGGACATCTCTAACCTCCCCTTCTTCCTCTTCCCCCAAATCACTCACTAATTTCCCTGAAGAGGTCAAGATCTGCTTCATTCCTCTTAGTTTCATCATTTTCCATATCATTTGCCTGGTGAAGATCTGCTTCACTCAAAGATTTCCATTCTTCCTCTATGAGTCACTTTTCCCCCTTTGATAGCCTAAGATCCACATACTTAGCGCTTTCTTGTCATTTCCATATTAACTACTGACTCTATTATGTAAATCCCTATCTGTGTTCCCCTTCCCCTACTAAAATTATGTTAATAGCTCCCCTATATACTTATCCCCTCCCCCTGGTTGAAACATAACCATAAGTTCATTGGGAATTGCTAAGTTTATCTGAAACTCAGCAAGAACCCTCATCTCCACCCTCAAACTATCTCTTCATGCATATTACTCCAACACATAGCATAAAATTCCTTTCATGTGTATAAAAAAACCATCTTATTTGACTTATTTTCACCCTCCCAAGGCATAAACCCCTCGTTTTTCCTTAAAACCCTTCTCAAACTGCATAAATCCATCTTTCCAGGCTTTCGGACCCCTCCCGATGCCTTTAAAAATCTGTTATAACCCATAAACCCACATTTCTAATGTTTAAAAACCCCCTCCGTTTAAAAAATCATTCAAAAGGCGTCGCGTGCCTCGTCCCTTATCCTTCCGCCGCCTTGTCCGCCCCGCCAGCCGTCAGATCTGGCACACCCAAGATCTACAATGGGTGGGTGTTTTCACGCTCGGACATGCCGAGGGTTAACGCCCGGGAGATCGGCGGTTTTGCCGTCATACTCCCGCCACGCGTCACCCTCCCGGCTGTGGTGGAGCCCCCTCTGCCGAAACCGCCTACGCGGATAGGCGGTGCGCCCGAAACCGGATACCGCTCTCTCCCCCCTCCTGCGTCAGCATCACGTCACCCTGCCACATCACCATCCCGCGTCGGCCTCCTGCCGCCGTGTCCTTGCCACGTAGCTGCCACCATACCTCCATGTCACCTCCTCCGCCGTACCGCCACGTCACCCGGCCGTACTGCTGATGTCATCCTGCCACGTCACCGCCGTACTGGGACCCACTGCTGACGTCATCGTCAAAAAGTGCGAAAGGCACAAATCGCAGCCTAGGAAGCCCAGAATCATAATCTGATGCAGTTGTTCATGCGCAATTAGCACATGGCTACGGGAAATAGGCCAAAATGGAAAGCCCCTCACCGCGCGGCGCCCAGCAAGCCCGAAAGGCGCAGAATGACCCGATTTTCTTCGCGAAGCATTCAGAAAGGGGCAAACACAGTTTTTAAAGCAACAGAGGGTCGAACAACTGCCATGAAAGATCGATGGGACAGTCTAAACCACTCAGAAGATATTAAAGACTCCAGGATCAACGCCAAAGAGTATCAGAGGGAAGATGAAGCGGCAAAGAGTATCATTTTAGCAACATCAAAGTAGGTGAAAATTAAAAGCCTTCATCAAAGTCAGCAAAGCAGTTAAGGCCATTTAAAAGCCTATCTCGTCGGGATTAGTGCACATTTATGCCAGCAAACAACAGCAAAACCAAGTTAGAGGTGGAGATAAAGGACAAATCACAGTTATTACAGGAGGACTGCACCGAGCCACCCAGGACAGACATTAACTCAGTTTTGATACAGCTGCCCTCAGCGCAGCTCAAAGATATTTTCATGCATTTATTTCTGGATAAAATTAGGTTAAAGTAATCATTTTCTTTCAAACTTGTTTAGGTCGGCTGTAATAGATTAATTTTTGGATAATTTTCCCTATTTATACCCACCCTCTGTATTGTTTAAAGGGTTGGTTGGTTGATAATCCTCATTGGAGACTCGCACTGGATATCTGAGATGTTTTAATTAATCAAAGATTGCTGAAAAGCTTTGGAGGAATGACTATTTGCTCTATGTCTAATGGTTTGAAGAATTGAATGCGGAATTCTTGTGCTGCTATATGAATCAATAAGTTTTCCTTACCTTTGATATTTCGATTTCACATATGCTCAAGTCACAGAACAAAGGATTGGTTTAGAATTTTCTTGGTTGCACTCTATGCTCAGTTTCTATGGCTTCTTAATGTTTTCCTCTTGAATTAGGCATAAATATGAATTCTGTTATGGCTCATGTTTGACCTATTTTCACATATGAATGACTGTTATCTAGGAATTCTTAACTGCTCCTAGATAGGGCTCATTTGTCTTCTCTCCGCTAACCTAAATGAGAGATTCTTAATTGCCCCTCATTCCTTAGCCTTTAATCCATCTCTTTTACCTTGAATAATTGTTTCATATGCAGCTAGCTTGCTCCATATTCCTTCTTGTGACCAAGAAAACGCACCAGCAGTCCTACTCCTTGACTCCATGCCCAATGGTTCTAAAACTTTCATGCTATCTCTGCCTCTTTACTTGAAAGCATCATCCTTCCCACCAAAAATCAAAACAAAACCCCTTGAACTCAATAACTAGCCTAAAAAACCTTATCAACAAAGCTAAATCAGAAAGAGAGAGCCCTCTCTGATTGCAGGTGGGCTAGAACCTGCAGTCCAAAGATTGGTTTGTGGTTACTGTTGTGGCCAGCAACACCCCCCCTTACTCAATTAAGTATCAACCATGATACTGAATGAATGGGGACCCTTAGTTAATTTTTAGGAAAAGCAAGAGTTTCTTTTTGAAGTCACAATCATACGCTTGGAAAAAGCCTCTTAGATATTTCAAAGCCTAAGTCTATGATAAAAGAGAAAACCTTAAGGTCGCATTGCAAAAGATAGGAAAAACCTTCATTCCCCTTTTTATGTGCATCATCCTCGTGTTAATAATGACATCGCATCGCAAATTAGTAACGCTCATAAAGAAAACTTAAAGATCCGCCGATCTGCGATAACGCCGATCGCTAGATCGCATATCGCAGAAATGAGTCAGGCAAGATTTTGTGAATATCAAATTCCTGCGATCTGCGATATTGCGATCGCTGCGATGCCACATCCATGCGATTTGTGATGATGCGATTAGCGATCGCGCGACATGCGAGGTTACGTCAGCAAATCAAAAATCACTTCGGTACGAATCCTTCGGGCGCGCCATTCAAAGAAAAAGCCACTTACTATAATCTGACCCGAAATCATGCGCTTTTAATGATAGTAAATGAATTAGTTGTCAGTTATTAAATGGATTAAAGATGCGTGCCTTGGTAGAGATTTGCTTCACGTAAGGTGGCATATTTGATTTATCTCTTGCATTTAAAACTCTCCCATCACCTTTCTGGATCAGTCATTTCCATTTCACTCGTAATCTGCAGGAACAAAACGCGAAGACGACTCAGACAGAAACGCAAAGCGAAATGGGAAAGAAGAACAAAGCTCAAAACTCCGAAGCAAGAGAGAAGACCAAGGAGATGGCACCCCTGTACACAGACACAGCCTGCAATAAAGACGCAGGGATATCAACATGAGACGGTATGTACAGGCTGCTAGAGGAAGAAAAGCCTAGAATAATGAAGGTGACTGCTGTCGCGGACGCACCACGCTCTTCTGAGGTGACCTTGGAGGACCTAGCATGTTCATTCCTCCACAAAATAGTGGCAAGACCCAAAATTCCACCATACACAGATATGATCAAATGGATATTGGATGATGTAGAATTGAAGGGCAGACAATTCAAAGTTCATGGACATGGGCTTGTAGGATCGTTTGCTGCGCAAGATTTGAAGCTTATGTATCATCTTCCTGAACCGCAAGCGACGTATAATGCACAATTCGTTAGGAAGTTCGTGGCGGAGAATCCAGATCTATCAGACACCACTAAAGAATGGTCTAGAAGAGACGAGCCGCTAAAAAAGGATAAAAACGGTATGTACAGCACTGGTTCCCTCAGCTCTCCATATTGTTTTGCTGCGGCTATGCTCTGTAGGTTATTTGAGATGCCCGATATCAACAAGTTTTCATCTGAATGGCTGCCCTTAATTGATGCTGCCACTAACGCCGAAATCCTAGATTGGGCCAAAATCCTTTCTGATACTCTATACACGGCTGTTGTCAATTACCGGTCTAAGAGATCCTTTTCTCAAAGGGTCTATCCTCCTTTTTATCTGTCTGCCTATATTATGGATTTTGTTTGTCTTGTATCTAATTTTCCTAATATGGGTTGGAAATGGACTACCCAAGACCCATTGCCCATCCATGTTTATCACAAGATCTTATGGGATTCCCAGTTTGCCCCTCATTTTTACCAGATTTGCCATGGGGTTATTTTGCCCCTATATAGAATGATATACGATAAGGACCCCCCAAGGTGCTCCCCCGAGGCCCAAATTGACATCCTCCCCGTCGCAAGATGGTTTGGGGAAGAATGGTTTACTTACATTAGAGTTTTTGGAAGCACTGTACCTCCACATGTCCTACCCCTATATATCCCTGATAAACTTTTGGCCTGGGAAATTGCTTATCAAACCTGTTCTGAAGGCAGCTTAACCAAGGACCTAAAGGACAAGAACAAGGCCATTTGGCCTCAATTTCCCATCACTTGTGGGGCCTTCTCTTTGTTCGATGTAGGACACGCTTTTGGCGAGGTGGAGAATGTGACGTGTCTTCAATTATTTAAGTTACCAGCAAGGCCATTCGACCCAAATAATGTGGCCCAAGAATTCACAACGAACATCAAGATAAGAGTGTTCTCTGGAAAGAAACATCTGTTTGATGATCTCTTTCAGAGTAAGAGCTCACTCAAAGAAATTTTGCAGGAAGCTCAGTCGAGGTTGTCTTCAGGTGACCTCCAGAAATTCACGTTATACAGAGAAAGAAGGCTGGCTAGTATTCCACTAGAGAAGCTGCGAATACCTACTAGAGAACCGACTCCGAGCATCAACCTCAGTGAAAACTCCAGCACTTCCAGGTCTAAGTCCAACGCCGCACAAGAAGTATCTGAGCATCCTAAAGAGTCTGGTCACGAGCAAGGAAAAAACGAAGAAACGACCAAAGACACAGCTCAGTCGAGTGCAATGTCTCAGCAGCAAGTTATTGCCTCACCACCAAGAGATGTCCCCCCTCCTGTCATCGAAGCACCACTTGTCACGACAGAGCTAGATAAAGAGTGGGAAACCTTCAATGAATTGATCAATCTTGAAGGGCAAGTCTCGAAAACACCTGTGAATAATACACAGGTGGTGCAAGAAGTCGTTTCGACCATGGTCAGTAGCGCCACAGAAGCTGAACACCTTCCTATTGCTCCAGCCTCAGAACTTCTACTTAACGTAGAAGAAATTCCCCCACTGGATGTATTCTATAGTCCCCAACACAAAGCAGTTGTAAGGAGACAGAGAAAGAAGAGAAAGCTTGAAGATACACTGTCTCAAAATGCTGAACATTTGGACGTCTTGTGGAAAGACCCAAATAATAATCCGACCGAAAATCTCACGAAGCTGTCTCAGATTGTAGGAGCATATGCCTCTACAACTATTGACAAGGCCTCTGAAGTTCAGCAACTTTCAAAGGAATAAGAAAATCATATACAACTGCTACAACAACAGTTGCAACAAGCCAACGCGAACACTGAAGCTTCCAGACAGCTAGAAAAGCTACAGGAAGACTTTCAACAGATGCAGATAGGCTATCAGAAAAGTCTTGAAGAAAAAGAAACACAACTGCACACGGTGCAAGAAATGCATAAAGATGAGCCTAAACTGGCAGAGTTTATTTCAGAGTCCATCAGCTTGAACGAGCAACTACTGCAGCAACAGGAAGAGTTGGGACGTAAAATATCACAGTGGAGGCACTTTTGTGAGCTGAGCGACAAAATCACCAGTCAGGTGGTGGAATTGCGGAGCGACTATGATCAGAATGACAAGAGGGTGACAAAATATCTGACTTGGCAAGATGACGAGGAAGGGAAAAGAGCAGGGGCACCCAAGATTAATGAAAATCATAAGGAGCTGCTCTTTAATAAATAGGACGAACAAATCACGCAGGCGGAGCAAGCAGCAGAGACAGCGGCGACACAGGAAAGCATTCTTATCGACTATGTAAATGAGAATTTACACAGGGCCAATTTAATTACAGAAACCACCCCGGGGTACCTACCAAGAAAGTTGCAACTGGAGACAGAATGGGGGCAGAAAGCGCAGGCAAAAGGGAAAGCAATCCAAGCATTGGCTAGGCTGAATTGGGAAGGTTACTGGACGTACTTGGTTAAACCACACAGCCAATGGATGACGGTGAAGTGCATTACGACCGCAGCCGAGAAGGTAGCGCCAGCTCTCATAGATGCCGTTTTTGCAGCCCAGCTCAGCACGAAAATCAGCCAGCCGACTCTTCTCAAGCCTATGCTGGACACTTGCAACTTCAAAGACCAAGTTCACAAATGATTTCATTTAGAATGTTGTTTTTTCCTTTTAACTAGATTAGAAAAAGGACGGTCATTTGAAAACCGTGTCCTGAAATTTTGTAATGATACTATTATTAGAATTAGGAAGTAGTATTTTAACCCTTCTCATTGCATTGGAGAAGGGTCCAGAAATTTGTCAAAAACTTGTCCTCGGCACATGCACTTCTGCACCCTCAGAGGAGGTTTTGATGAATGGAAGGATCGAGATTTATTTATGTTTACATTTTAATGTCTGCTACTGATGTTGCACTTCTATACTCTTAGTAGATGTTAGAAATAAGTAGAGATAAATCGTTATTGCTTGAAGTTTGTGAGTGAAAATCAGTCATAAATGGTACTTTTATCTCTTGACGAATTTCTGCTTATATTCTTAAAGTGATATGCAGTTTTAGTTGTTTATATGTTAATGTATGGATGTTTGGGTTACCATTTGGGACTTCTGTACGGTGGGATCATTTGTTTGTGCTTGACATATGAATGACTTATTATGCGATATGCTGTTCACAACTGTGTTGTCTAACTTCTTATGCAGAATGGTTTATCTTAAATGGTTCATATTCTTATGATAGCTGAATGATCTTTATTACCAGTTATTGTTCGAAATCTTTTTAGATCGCATAATATAAGAGACATATCCCGGGTTAGCGTAGATTAGATGTGTTGTTTTCATTAGATTATAATAAGATAGAATTTGTTTACTAGTTAGATTTGAAGTTAGCTCTAAAATACTTTCGGAATCAGCATAATCAAAATCTACACACACACACATAACCTTTAGATTGGGAAGCTGGTCCCATTACCCCCAGTCGGACCCGCTACACCAAACAGGCAAGGAGCCGCCAACTAGGTTCCGGACCGGGTGGGTATCCCCCTTGTTGTTGACCCGATTTCGGGGCCCTCAACATCTTTGGCGCTAGAAGGAGGGCCTGAGCATAGTGTCTGTTGGAATGTTTTCCAAATTATAAATCTTGAGACAAGATGGCTGCTCATAGAATTCCTATTTGGGGTTGCATCCATGTTCCTACCTCTTCCAACACTCCACCAGATGTGGTAAGGCTCTTGTCTCAATTCAACGGTAAGAATAATTCTTCTGCATTTAATCATGCCCTTCAGTTCATTCAAAAAGTTTCGAGTTCTGATATTCAGAGAATTGATGAAGGCGTTTTGTGCAGGATTTTTACTCTTACATTCACAGCGGAAGCTAGAAAATGGTGCAGAACCCTCCCAGTTGCATCAATCCACAGCTGGGACCAATTCATTAGGACTTTCATCTTGGAATTTGATTGTTACGACTACGACCAGGTATATGATGAAATTGATTATCTACGGAAACAAGATGAACCCGTAAGGGATTTCAATATGTGATTTCATCTTAAATGTCTACAGTATGATCTCGAGGATGAGCTCACAGATGAAGAATCTTCAGATTATGATGAGTATTCCCTACCTCCTTTATCTGACCAAGCAGAAATTAGATCGACCGTTGTTTCATTTTCTTCTAATATAGATGAGCATTTCAAGTCAAATACACAGATCATCCATAACGAAGAAAAACTGCAAAGCCTAGGAGTCATGCATGCTCTAATACCAGAAAATAAAGACGAAAATGCTGAAAGGGAAACTACTTTGGAACCAGAAGATGACTCTGACATAAAGTCAGACAATACCATTTCAAATCAACGAATGCCTATGCCAAGGTTAGATCAACCAACTGTTTCTCTTTCAGAAAGTATCAGCGCACAAAGGTATGATCTAAAGCCCGATGTTTATGATGAATTTGATGAACAAAATTTTCTTCATGATGTTTTTAAATGCATTATTCCAGATTCACATTTTTCTCTTTATCCCGATGTTTTTAGTGATGACAATGTTTCCCCTCTCAATATCAAGCATATCTCAAAAAACACAGAGGGTTATTCAAACGACTCATCATTAGGTTTTCAAGATAAAGAGACCGCTTTAGCACAGCCTTTGATCAATGACGAACGAGAGCTTCCTGACCTCCCTTGTCTGAAAACGTATAATGAAAAAGAGGAACCTAGGGAAATCTGTAGATTCTTTTGCGATAGTTACTTTGACAATGATGATGTTGTTGAGTTATCTCAAGTAACTCAACTAGGGTCAGATAATAAGGAACATCTTAAATCAGAAATCATATCAGCCGATCCTCATCTCAAAGTAAAAGCTCATTTGAATAATTTTACTATCCAAGACAATACCCCGATCTATGATTCATATCACGAGGAAAGCTTCATCCCTGTTCGCAATCATAACTTAGTTCCTGATTCACAAAACCTGGCCAGTTCTTGTGAGCAGCAAGATGTTACAAGTAGATCCCAGTTGTGCTGTAACACTATTTCTGTAAATACCCAATCATTTCTTTCTCACTTGCACTCATTTTGTACAAAATCGGATTTCTTTTTAAATTTTCAAACTTTTGATAGATTATGTTTTAGCGATTTATATATGAGAACTTTCATTTCAAACGATATCGCTAAAAACTGAGCGTTAACAAAAAACAGGTTACAAGTCATTAAAACTAAAAAATCATTTTCGCAATATGACTTGTTATCCTTCCTATTGAGAGATCATCAATTCATAACAGAAATTCATCATAATTTTTATGATCCAATAGGTACCCAGTTGGAAAAGAGTTCTCATGAGAAAGGAAAATCAGACAGAATTTCAATTGGGGTTGTATGTTTTTATTCCACAGCCAATATTTATGATCCAAGGAAAGTTTGGTTCTTTTTACTCATGCTTGGAAGATTCATACGGCTAGGAATAAAAATGAATACATGGTTCCATTGGAAATATCATTTCACATAGTTATTTCCTGTATATAGTTAGAATAGGAGTAGGAGTAATTTAGCTAGGTTATTAGGTTTGCTTTTAATAAATCGATAGGCAAAGTTATTCATATTCTCTACATAACCCTAGGGAATGTTTGCCTCTCATAATAATGTTTGCTTTGGTTAACGGCATTTGGCATTTACTAAAGGCACCTTTTTTCTCTATTGAAAATTTTTGAAACTTCTGCTTCTATGAACAACAAATCTTTTAGGAATTTGATCTTTATTATCAATAGAACTTTAACCCAGATATGATGATAGTTTCAACTGCAAAAACTTTAAAGAAAGCTATCTCAGTGGAAAATTTGTTTTTAGGTCAGCACAATGAAAGGTATCAATATTAAAATAAAAATTCTCTGTGAAAGCAGCCATTTACCAAAAGCAGCCCTATCATTGTCGTCCAGAACTTTCTTAATGAAAGAAAATTTGACTTCCTCCCTGCTAAAGGAAAACGCAACATTCAGAGGAATAATCTAAAAAGACACTATATCTCAAAGAATGAGAGGTCTCATCACAAGCCAGCTTATCATGATCACAGATATTATAACTTGCTGACTTTGCCAAAAACTGTCTACCAAAACAGGGCAATGACTCAAGATTGTTGCAATCAAAAGACAAGGGGTCTCATCACGAGCCAGCTTGTTCAGCAAAAGTATAAATCAAGTGAATGACTGTGTCATAATTTGGCCACCAAACCAAGACATTGTTCTTTAGAGAATAAAAAAGGAAAAAGTGTCGAAAAAGGATTTTCTCTGAAAAAAGTTGTAAATAACCTTAAGCAGGATAAAGGATCATTGCTGGGTAATAGGTAACCCTGTCGAGGCTATGGACGCCTGCTGGCAGCAGAGGCTCTACCTGCGACAAAGGAGCATATTTAAAAAAGGGCTAATACATAGAGAAGACTTTATTTTATGTTTTACAAGACCAAGTAATGACTGATTTAAATACAAAGCACAAGCTGAAGATGCAAGTAATTGAAATATAAAGAGGTTGAAACGAAACATCATTGACAGTTTGAAGTATAATTTGCTTTATCTTTTTATAATAAAGTTCAAGTTTTTCTTTGAGAAAATATTTTAAGGAGTTTCAAAGCGTCAATATAAAAGCAGAGATAACTGGTTCTCCCAAGTGAATCGCCAATTGTTGTGGCCAACAACACCCCCCCTTATTCAATTAAGTATCAACCATGATACTGAATGAATGGGGACCCTTAGTTAATTTTTAGGAAAAGAAAGAGTTTCTTTTTGAAGTCACAATCATACGCTTCGAAAAAGCCTCTTAGATATTTCAAAGCCTAAGTCTATGATAAAAGAGAAAACATTAAGGTCGCATTGCAAAAGATAGGAAAAACCTTCATTCCCCTTTTTATGCGCATCATCCTCGTGTTAATAATGACATCGCATCGCAAATTAGTAACACTCATAAATAAAACTTAAAGATCCGCCGATCTGCGATAACATCGATCGCTAGATCGCATATCGCAGAAATGAGTCAGGCAAGATTTTGTGAATATCAAATTCCTGCGATCTGCGATATTGCGATCGCTGCGATGCCACATCCATGCGATTTGCGATGATGCGATTAGCGATCGCGCGACATGCGAGGTTACGTCAGCAAATCAAAAATCACTTCGGTACGAATCCTTCGGGCGCGCCATTCAAAGAAAAAGCCACTTACTATAATCTGACCCGAAATCATGCGCTTTTAATGATAGTAAATGAATTAGTTGTCAGTTATTAAATGGATTAAAGACGCGTGCCTTGGTAGAGATTTGCTTCACGTAAGGTGGCATATTTGATTTATCTCTTGCATTTAAAACTCTCCCATCACCTTTCTGGATCAGTCATTTCCATTTCACTCGTAATCTGCAGGAACAAAATGCGAAGACGACTCAGACAGAAACGCAAAGCGAAATGGGAAAGAAGAACAAAGCTCAAAGCTCCGAAGCAAGAGAGAAGACCAAGGAGATGGCACCCCTGTACACAGACACAGCCTGCAACAAAGACGCAGGGATATCAACATGGGACGGTATGTACAGGCTGCTAGAGGAAGAAAAGCCTAGAATAATGAAGGTGACTGCTGTCGCGGACGCACCACGCTCTTCTGAGGTGACCTTGGAGGACCTAGCATGTTCATTCCTCCACAGAATAGCGGCAAGACCCAAAATTCTACCATACACAGATATGATCAAATGGATATTGGATGATGCAGAATTGAAGGGCAGACAATTCAAAGTTCATGGACATGGGCTTGTAGGATCGTTTGCTGCGCAAGATTTGAAGCTTATGTATCATCTTCCTAAACTGCAAGTGACCTATAAGGCACAATTCGTTAGGAAGTTCGCGACGGAGAATCCAGATCTATCAGACACCACTAAAGAATGGTCTAGAAGAGACGAGCTGCTAAAAAAGGATAAAAACGGTATTTACAGCACTGGTTCCCTCACCTCTCCATATTGTTTTGCTGTGGCTATGCTCTGTAGGTTATTTGGGATGCCCGATATCAACAAGTTTTCATCTGAATGGTGCCCTTAGTTGATGCTGCCACTAACGCCGAAATCCTAGATTGGGCCAAAATCCTTTCTGATACTCTATACACGGCTGTTGTCAATTACCGGTCTAAGAGATCGTTTTCTCAAAGGGTCTATCCTCCTTTTTATCTGTCTGCCTATATTATGGATTCTGTTTGTCTTGTATCTAATTTTCCTACTATGGGTTGGAAATGGACTACCCAAGACCCATTGCCCATCCATGTTTATCACAAGATCTTATGGGATTCCCAGTTTGCCCCTCATTTTTACCAAATTTGCCATGGGGTTATTTTGCCCCTATATAGAATGATATACGATAAGGACCCCCAAGGTGCTCCCCCGAGGCCCAAATTGACATCCTCCCCGTCGCAAGATGGTTTGGGGAAGAATGGTTTACTTACATTAGAGTTTTTGGAAGCACTGTACCTCCAAATGTCCTACCCCTATATATCCCTGATAAACTTTTGGCCCGGGAAATCGCTTATCAAACCTGTTCTGAAGGCGGCTTAACCAAGGACCTAAAGGACAAGAAGAAGGCCATTTGGCCTCAATTTCCCGTCACTTGTGGGGCCTTCTCTTTGTTCGATGTAGGACACACTTTTGGCGAGGTGGAGAATGTGACGTGTCTTCAATTATTTAAGTTCCCAGCAAGGCCATTCGACCCAAATAATGTGGCCCAAGAATTCACAACGAACGTCAAGATAAGAGTGTTCTCTGGAAAGAAAGATCTGTTTGATGATCTCTTTCAGAGTAAGAGCTCGCTCAAAGAAATTTTGCAGGAAGCTCAGTCGAGGTTGTCTTCAGGTGACCTCCAGAAATTCACGTTATACAGAGAAAGAAGGTTGGCTAGTATTCCACTAGAGAAGCTGCGAATACCTACTAGAGAACCGACTCCGAGCATCAGCCTCAGTGAAAACTCCAGCACTTCCAGGTCTAAGTCCAACGCCGCACAAGAAGTATCTGAGCATCCTAAAGAGTCTGGTCACGAGCAAGGAAAAATCGAAGAAACGACCAAAGACACAGCTCAGTCGAGTGCAATGTCTCAGCAGCAAGTTATTGCCTCACCACCAAGAGATGTCCCCCCTCCTGTCATCGAAGCACCACTTGTCACGACAGAGCTAGATAAAGAGTGGGAAACCTTCAATGAATTGATCAATCTTGAAGGGCAAGTCCCGAAAACACCTGTGAATAATACACAGGTGGTGCAAGAAGTCGTTTCGACCATGGTCAGTAGCGCCACAGAAGCTGAACACCTTCCTATCGCTCCAGCCTCAGAACTTCTACTTAACGTAGAAGAAATTCCCCCACTGGATGTATTCTATAGTCCCCAACACAAAGCAGTTGTAAGGAGACAGAGAAAGAAGAGAAAGCTTGAAGATACACTGTCTCAAAATGCTGAACATTTGGACGTCTTGTGGAAAGACCCAAATAATAATCCGACCGAAAATCTCACGAAGCTGTCTCAGATTGCAGGAGCATATGCCTCTGCAACTATTGACAAGGCCTCTGAAGTTCAGCAACTTTTAAAGGAACAAGAAAATCATATACAACTGCTACAACAACAGTTGCAACAAGCCAACGCGAACACTGAAGCTTCCAGACAGCTAGAAAAGCTACAGGAAGACTTTCAACAGATGCAGATAGGCTATCAGAAAAGTCTTGAAGAAAAAGAAAAACAACTGCAGACGGTGCAAGAAATGCATAAAGATGAGCCTAAACTGGCAGAGTTTATTTCAGAGTCCATCGGCTTGAACGAGCAACTACTGCAGCAACAGGAAGAGTTGGGACGTAAAATATCACAGTGGAGGCACTTTTGTGAGCTGAGCGACAAAATCACCAGTCAGGTGGTGGAATTGCGGAGCGACTATGATCAGAACGACAAGAGGGTGACAGAATATCTGACTTGGCAAGATGATGAGGAAGGGAAAAGAGCAGGGGCACCCAAGATTAATGAAAATCATAAGGAGCTGCTCTTTAATAAATGGGACGAACAAATCACGCAGGCGGAGCAAGCAGCAGAGACAGCGGCGACACAGGCAAGCATTCTTATCGACTGTGTAAATGAGAATTTACACAGGGCCAATTTAATTACAGAAACCACCCCGGGGTACCTACCAAACAAGTTGCAACTGGAGACAGAATGGAGGCAGAAAGCGCAGGCAAAAGGGAAAGCAATCCAAGCATTGGCTAGGCTGAATTGGGAAGGTTACTGGACGTACTTGGTTAAACCACACAGCCAATGGATGACGGTGAAGTGCATTACGAACGCAGCCGAGAAGGTAGCGCCAGCTCTCATAGATGTCGTTTTCGCAGCCCAGCTCAGCGCAGAAATCAGCCAGCCGACTCTTCTCAAGCCTATGCTGGACACTTGCAACTTCAAAGACCAAGTTCACAAATGATTTCATTTAGAATGTTGTTTTTTCCTTTTAACTAGATTAGAAAAAGGACGGTCATTTGAAAACCGTATCCTGAAATTTTGTAATGATACTATTATTAGAATTAGGAAGTAGTATTTTAACCCTTCTCATTGCATTGGAGAAGGGTCCAGAAATTTGTCAAAAACTTGTCCTCGGAACATGCACTTCTGCACCCTCAGAGGAGGTTTTGATGAATGGAAGGATCGAGATTTATTTATGTTTACATTTTAATGTCTGCTACTGATGTTGCACTTCTGTACTCTTAGTAGATGTTAGAAATAAGTAGAGATAAATCGTTATTGCTTGAAGTTTGTGAGTGAAAATCAGTCATAAATGGTACTTTTATCTCTTGACGAATTTCTGCTTATATTCTTAAAGTGATATGCAGTTTTAGTTGTTTATATGTTAATGTATGGATGTTTGGGTTACCATTTGGCACTTCTGTACGGTGGAATCATTTGTTTGTGCTTGACATATGAATGACTTATTATGCGATATGCTGTTCACAACTGTTTTGCCTAACTTCTTATGCAGAATGGTTTATCTTAAATGGTTCATATTCTTATGATAGCTGAATGATCTTTATTACCAGTTATTTTTCGAAATCTTTTTAGATCGCATAATATAAGAGACATATCCCGGGTTAGCGTAGATTAGATGTGTTGTTTTCATTAGATTATAATAAGATAGAATTTGTTTACTAGTTAGATTTGAAGTTAGCTCTAAAATACTTTCAGAATCAGCATAATCAAAATCTACACACACACACATAACCTTTAGATTGGGAAGCTGGTCCCATTATCCCCAGTCGGACCCGCTACACCAAACGGGCAAGGAGCCGCCAACCAGGTTCCGGACCGGGTGGGTATCCCCCTTGTTGTTGACCCGATTTCGGGGCCCTCAACATATTTGGCGCTAGAAGGAGGGCCTGAGCATAGTGTCTGTTGGAATGTTTTCCAAATTATAAATCTTGAAACAGGATGGCTGCTCATAGAATTCCTATTTGGAGTTGCATCCATGTTCCTACCTCTTCCAACACTCCACCAGATGTGGTAAGGCTCTTGTCTCAGGTAAAATTCAACGGTAAGAATAATTCTTCTGCATTTAATCATGCCCTTCAGTTCATTCAAAAAGTTTCGAGTTCTGATATTCAGAGAATTGATGAAGGCGTTTTGTGCAGGATTTTTACTCTTACATTCACAGCGGAAGCTAGAAAATGGTGCAGAACCCTCCCAGTTGCATCAATCCACAGCTGGGACCAATTCATTAGGACTTTCATCTTGGAATTTGATTGTTACGACTACGACCAGGTATATGATGAAATTGATTATCTACGGAAACAAGATGAACCCGTAAGGGATTTCAATATGCGATTTCATCTTAAATGTCTACAGTATGATCTCGAGGATGAGCTCACAGATGAAGAATCTTCAGATTATGATGAGTATTCCCTACCTCCTTTATCTGACCAAGCAGAAATTAGCTCGACCGTTGTTTCATTTTCTTCTAATATAGATGAGCATTTCAAGTCAAATACACAGATCATCCATAATGAAGAAAATCTGCAAAGCCTAGGAGTCATGCATGCTCTAATACCAGAAAATAAAGACGAAAATGCTGAAAGGGAAACTACCTTGGAACCAGAAGATGACTCTGACATAAAGTCAGACAATACCATTTCAAATCAACGAATGCCTATGCCAAGGTTAGATCAACCAACTGTTTCTCTTTCAGAAAGTATCAGCGCACAAAGGTATGATCTAAAGCCCGATGTTTATGATGAATCTGATGAACAAAATTTTCTTCATGATGTTTTTAAATGCATTATTCCAGATTCACATTTTTCTCTTTATCCCGATGTTTTTAGTGATGACAATGTTTCCCCTCTCAATATCAAGCATATCTCAAAAAACACAGAGGGTTATTCAAACGACTCATCATTAGGTTTTCAAGATAAAGAGACCGCTTTAGCACAGCCTTTGATCAATGACGAACGAGAGCTTCCTGACCTCCCTTGTCTGAAAACATATAATGAAAAAGAGGAACCTAGGGAAATCTGTAGATTCTTTTGCGATAGTTACTTTGACAATGATGATGTTGTTGAGTTATCTCAAGTAACTCAACTAGGGTCAAATAATAAGGAACATCTTAAATCAGAAATCATATCAGCCGATCCTCATCTCAAAGTAAAAGCTCATTTGAATAATTTTACTATCCAAGACAATACCCCGATCTATGATTCATATCACGAGGAAAGCTTCATCCCTGTTCGCAATCATAACTTAGTTCCTGATTCACAAAACCTGGCCAGTTCTTGTGAGGAGCAAGATGTTACAAGTAGATCCCAGTTGTGCTGTAACACTATTTCTGTAAATACCCAATCATTTCTTTCTCACTTGCACTCATTTTGTACAAAATCGGATTTCTTTTTAAATTTTCAAACTTTTGATAGATTATGTTTTAGCGATTTATATATGAGAACTTTCATTTCAAACGAAATCGCTAAAAACTCAGCGTTAACAAAAAACAGGTTACAAGTCATTAAAACTAAAAAATCATTTTCGCAATATGACTTGTTATCCTTCCTATTGAGAGATCATCAATTCATAACAAAAATTCATCCTAATTTTTATGATCCAATAGGTACCCAGTTGGAAAAGAGCTCTCATGAGAAAGGAAAATCAGACAGAATTCCAATTGGGGTTGTATGTTTTTATTCCACAGCCAATATTTATGATCCAAGGAAAGTTTGGTTCTTTTTACTCATGCTTGGAAGATTCATACGGCTAGGAATAAAAATGAATACATGGTTCCATTGGAAATATCATTTCACATAGTTATTTCCTGTATATAGTTAGAATAGGAGTAGGAGTAATTTAGCTAGGTTATTAGGTTTGCTTTTAATAAATCGATAGGCAAAGTTATTCATATTCTCTACATAACCCTAGGGAATGTTTGCCTCTCATAATAATGTTTGCTTTGGTTAACGGCATTTGGCATTTACTAAAGGAACCTTTTTTCTCTATTGAAAATTTTTGAAACTTTTGCTTCTATGAACAACAAATCTTTTAGGAATTTGATCTTTATTATCAATAGAAATTTAACCCAGATATGATGATAGTTTCAACTGCAAAAACTTTAAAGAAAGCTATCTCAGTGGAAAATTTGTTTTTAGGTCAGCACAATGAAAGGTATCAATATTAAAATAAAAATTCTCTGTGAAAGCAGCCATTTACCAAAATCAGCCCTATCATTGTCGTCCAGAACTTTCTTAAGGAAAGAAAATTTGACTTCCTCCCTGCTAAAGGAAAACGCAACATTCAGAGGAATAATCTAAAAAGACACTATATCTCAAAGAATGAGAGGTCTCATCACGAGCCAGCTTATCATGATCACAGATATTATAACTTGCTGACTTTGCCAAAAACTATCTACCAAAACACGGCAATGACTCAAGATTGTTGCAATCAAAAGACAAGGGGTCTCATCACGAGCCAGCTTGTTCAGCAAAAGTATAAATCAAGTGAATGACTGTGTCATAATTTGGCCACCAAACCAAGACATTGTTCTTTAGAGAATAAAAAAGGAAAAAGTGTCGAAAAAGGATTTTCTCTGAAAAAAGTTGTAAATAACCTTAAGCAGGATAAAGGATCATTGTTGGGTAATAGGTAACCCTGTCGAGGCTATGGAAGCCTGCTGGCAGCAGAGGCTCTACCTGCGACAAAGTAGCATATTTAAAAAAGGGCTAATACATAGAGAAGACTTTATTTTATGTTTTACAAGACCAAGTAATGACTGATTTAAATACAAAGCACAAGCTGAGGATGCAAGTAATTGAAATATAAAGAGGTTGAAACGAAACATCATTGACAGTTTGAAGTATCATTTGCTTTATCTTTTTATAATAAAGTTCAAGTTTTTCTTTGAGAAAATATTTTCAGGAGTTTCAAAGCGTCAATATAAAAGCAGAGATAAATGGTTCTCCCAAGTGAATCGCCAATTGTTGTGGCCAGCAACACCCCCCCTTATTCAATTAAGTATCAACCATGATACTGAATGAATGGGGACCCTTAGTTAATTTTTAGGAAAAGAAAGAGTTTCTTTTTGAAGTCACAATCATACGCTTGGAAAAAGCCTCTTAGATATTTCAAAGCCTAAGTCTATGATAAAAGAGAAAACATTAAGGTCGCATTGCAAAAGATAGGAAAAACCTTCATTCCCCTTTTTATGCGCATCATCCTCGTGTTAATAATGACATCGCATCACAAATTAGTAACACTCATAAAGAAAACTTAAATATCCGCCGATCTGCGATAACGCCGATCGCTAGATCGCATATCGCAGAAATGAGTCAGGCAAGATTTTGTGAATATCAAATTCCTGCGATCTGCGATATTGCGATCGCTGCGATGCCACATCCATGCGATTTGCGATGATGCGATTAGCGATCGCGTGACATGCGAGGTTACGCCAGCAAATCAAAAATCACTTCGGTACGAATCTTTCGGGCGCGCCATTCAAAGAAAAAGCCACTTACTATAATCTGACCCAAAATCATGCGCTTTTAATGATAGTAAATGAATTAGTTGTCAGTTATTAAATGGATTAAAGACACGTGCCTTGGTAGAGATTTGCTTCACGTAAGGTGGCATATTTGATTTATCTCTTGCATTTAAAACTCTCCCATCACCTTTCTGGATCAGTCATTTCCATTTCACTCGTAATCTGCAGGAACAAAACGCGAAGACGACTCAGACAGAAACGCAAAGCGAAATGGGAAAGAAGAACAAAGCTCAAAGCTCCGAAGCAAGAGAGAAGACCAAGGAGATGGCACCCCTGTACACAGACACAGCCTGCAATAAAGACGCAGGGATATCAACATGGGACGGTATGTACAGGATGCTAGAGGAAGAAAAGCCTAGAATAATGAAGGTGACTGCTGTCGCGGACGCACCACGCTCTTCTGAGGTGACCTTGGAGGACCTAGCATGTTCATTCCTCCACAGAATAGTGGCAAGACCCAAAATTCTACCATACACAGATATGATCAAATGGATATTGGATGATGCAGAATTGAAGGGCAGACAATTCAAAGTTCATGGACATGGGCTTGTAGGATCGTTTGCTGCGCAAGATTTGAAGCTTATGTATCATCTTCCTGAACCGCAAGCGACCTATAATGCACAATTCGTTAGGAAGTTCGCGGCGGAGAATCCAAATCTATCAGACACCACTAAAGAATGGTCTAGAAGAGACGAGCCGCTAAAAAAGGATAAAAACGGTATGTACAGCACTGGTTCCCTCACCTCTCCATATTGTTTTGCTGCGGCTATACTCTGTAGGTTATTTGGGATGCCTGATATCAACAATTTTTCATCTGAATGGCTGCCCTTAATTGATGCTGCCACTAACGCCGAAATCCTAGATTGGGCCAAAATCCTTTCTGATACTCTATACACGGCTGTTGTCAATTACCGGTCTAAGAGATCCTTTTCTCAAAGGGTCTATCCTCCTTTTTATCTGTCTGCCTATATTATGGATTCTGTTTGTCTTGTATCTAATTTTCCTACTATGGGTTGGAAATGGACTACCCAAGACCCATTGCCCATCCATGTTTATCACAAGATCTTATGGGATTCCCAGTTTGCCCCTCATTTTTACCAGATTTTCCATGGGGTTATTTTGCCCCTATATAGAATGATATACGATAAGAACCCCCCAAGGTGCTCCCCCAAGGCCCAAATTGAAATCCTCCCCGTCGCAAGATGGTTTGGGGAAGAATGGTTTACTTACATTAGAGTTTTTGGAAGCACTGTACCTCCACATGTCCTACCCCTATATATCCCTGATAAACTTTTGGCCTGGGAAATCGCTTATCAAACCTATTCTGAAGGCGGCTTAACCAAGGACCTAAAGGACAAGAAGAAGGCCATTTGGCCTCAATTTCCCATCACTTGTGGGGCCTTCTCTTTGTTCGATGTAGGACACGCTTTTGGCGAGGTGGAGAATGTGACGTGTCTTCAATTATTTAAGTTACCAACAAGGCCATTCGACCCAAATAATGTGGCCCAAGAATTCACAACGAACGTCAAGATAAGAGTGTTCTCTGGAAAGAAAGATCTGTTTGATGATCTCTTTCAGAGTAAGAGCTCGCTCAAAGAAATTTTGCAGGAAGCTCAGTCGAGGTTGTCTTCAGGTGACCTCCAGAAATTCACGTTATACAGAGAAAGAAGGCTGGCTAGTATTCCACTAGAGAAGCTGCGAATACCTACTAGAGAACCGACTCCGAGCATCAGCCTCAGTGAAAACTCCAGCACTTCTAGGTCTAAGTCCAACGCCGCACAAGAAGTATCTGAGCATCCTAAAGAGTCTGGTCACGAGCAAGGAAAAAACGAAGAAACGACCAAAGACACAGCTCAGTCGAGTGCAATGTCTCAGCAGCAAGTTATTGCCTCACCACCAAGAGATGTCCCCCCTCCTGTCATCGAAGCACCACTTGTCACGACAGAGCTAGATAAAGAGTGGGAAACCTTCACTGAATTGATCAATCTTGAAGGGCAAGTCCCGAAAACACCTGTGAATAATACACAGGTGGTGCAAGAAGTCGTTTCGACCATGGTCAGTAGCGCCACAGAAGCTGAACACCTTCCTATCGCTCCAGCCTCAGAACTTCTACTTAACGTAGAAGAAATTCCCCCACTGGATGTATTCTATAGTCCCCAACACAAAGCAGTTGTAAGGAGACAGAGAAAGAAGAGAAAGCTTGAAGATACACTGTCTCAAAATGCTGAACATTTGGACGTCTTGTGGAAAGACCCAAATAATAATCTGACCGAAAATCTCACGAAGCTGTCTCAAATTGCAGGAGCATATGCCTCTGCAACTATTGACAAGGCCTCTGAAGTTCAGCAACTTTTAAAGGAACAAGAAAATCATATACAACTGCTACAACAACAGTTGCAACAAGCCAACGTGAACACTGAAGCTTCGAGACAGCTAGAAAAGCTACAGGAAGACTTTCAACAGATGCATATAGGCTATCAGAAAAGTCTTGAAGAAAAAGAAAAACAACTGCAGACGGTGCAAGAAATGCACAAAGATGAGCCTAAACTGGCAGAGTTTATTTCAGAGTCCATCGGCTTGAACGAGCAACTACTGCAGCAACATGAAGAGTTGGGACGTAAAATATCACAGTGGAGGCACTTTTGTGAGCTCAGCGACAAAATCACCAGTCAGGTGGTGGAATTGCGGAGCGACTATGATCGGAACGACAAGAGGGTGACAGAATATCTGACTTGGCAAGATGACGAGGAAGGGAAAAGAGCAGGGGCACCCAAGATTAATGAAAATCATAAGGATCTGCTCTTTAATAAATAGGACGAACAAATCACGCAGGCGGAGCAAGCAGCAGAGACAGCGGCGACACAGGAAAGCATTCTTATCGACTGTGTAAATGAGAATTTACACAGGGCCAATTTAATTACAGAAACCACCCCGGGGTACCTACCAAGCAAGTTGCAACTGGAGACAGAATGGAGGCAGAAAGCGCAGGCAAAAGGGAAAGCAATCCAAGCATTGGCTAGGCTGAATTGGGAAGGTTACTGGACGTACTTGGTTAAACCACACAGCCAATGGATGACGGTGAAGTGCATTACGAACGCAACCGAGAAGGTAGCGCCAGCTCTCATAGATGTCGTTTTCGCAGCCCAGCTCAGCGCGAAAATCAGCCAGCCGACTCTTCTCAAGCCTATGCTGGACACTTGCAACTTCAAAGACCAAGTTCACAAATGATTTCATTTAGAATGTTGTTTTTTCCTTTTCACTAGATTAGAAAAAGGACGGTCATTTGAAAACCGTGTCCTGAAATTTTGTAATGATACTATTATTAGAATTAGGAAGTAATATTTTAACCCTTCTCATTGCATTGGAGAAGGGTCCAGAAATTTGTCAAAAACTTGTCCTCGGCACATGCACTTCTGCACCCTCAGAGGAGGTTTTGATGAATGGAAGGATCGAGATTTATTTATGTTTACATTTTAATGTCTGCTACTGATGTTGCACTTCTGTACTCTTAGTAGATGTTAGAAATAAGTAGAGATAAATCGTTATTGCTTGAAGTTTGTGAGTGAAAATCAATCATAAATGGTACTTTTATCTCTTGATGAATTTCTGCTTATATTCTTAAAGTGATATGCAGTTTTAGTTGTTTATATGTTAATGTATGGATGTTTGGGTTACCATTTGGCACTTCTGTACGGTGGGATCATTTGTTTGTGCTTGACATATGAATGACTTATTATGCGATATGTTGTTCACAACTGTTTTGTCTAACTTCTTATGCAGAATGGTTTATCTTAAATGGTTCATATTCTTATGATAGCTGAATGATCTTTATTACCAGTTATTGTTCGAAATCTTTTTAGATCGCATAATATAAGAGACATATCCCGGGTTAGCGTAGATTAGATGTGTTGTTTTCATTAGATTATAATAAGATAGAATTTGTTTACTAGTTAGATTTGAAGTTAGCTCTAAAATACTTTCAGAATCAGCATAATCAAAATCTACACACACACACACATAACCTTTAGATTGGGAAGCTGGTCCCATTACCCCCAGTCAGACCCACTACACCAAACGGGCAAGGAGCCGCCAACCAGGTTCCGGACCGAGTGGGTATCCCCCTTGTTGTTGACCCGATTTCGGGGCCCTCAACAGTTACCTCGGCCGTATCCTTTTGAGCCGACCAGAAGGACAACCTGAGTGATAACACTACCATCCTGCTCCAATTCTTGATAGGTTGTTTGCCAAGTCTCCTTCTTTCTGCCTGCACATCATCCTACCAAAGCCCTGCATGACCTTTTAACTTGGTGACAACAAACTTGACTTTCTTCTCATCTTCTGTTTCTTCATAGTCAAAGAATTTCTCCTTGCCATTAATCGAGCCTACCAATTCTTCTAGATTCAATCCTCCTTCATATATTGAAACCTTGGTCTTTGGCCTAACTGTGGATCTCAACAATGACTGGAAGAATCTCATCTCAGGAGTAACTACTACAGCTTCCTCCTCTGTAGCTTCAACCTCGGGTTCACTAACCTCGCCATCATCTATGTTTCTGCCTGTTGTCAATGCATCCAATCTAGCTTGCATTTGTTACACAGCTTCCATTACTTCAACATTTGCAACAAGCCGTCCTCTTCCACCACGTCCTTGTCCTCTTCCAAATCTGAAAGCCATAGTAACTTTCCTTCTCCTACTTCTGAGATTCAATTCAGTGTCAACAGGTTCCTTTGATACCACTAATGGTGGCCTGGGTGCAGGCGATATGGACAAGCGGGTGAGACCTGATATAATTTCTTCAATTTCTGGCTGAATTCCTCTACTGTTTCAACAAGTGTATCAGCCATCTATTAACAACTTCATGAGTTTTCCTCTAATACACTCCAACCTTCGTTATCGACGCAAAACATATCACAGGCCTGTTTTTCCTCTATCGGAACTATAATCCCATAGGAATTATAGTGATAGACTGTCGTTGCTTTAAAATAAAGGAAATGTGTTAAAAACGCCATACACACAAGCGGAGGAATTTTGTTCCCAAAGGAATAGAAAAACACTAACGGTGCCTTATTATCACCATATTGTTAATTCTAAAGAATTAACTATCGGTGCTTTAAATTTCAAACTATGTGTTTGAACACAATTAACACTATCGACGATTCATAATCAACCCTTCCAATCTCCCTCCTCCAATGCGATAACACGTAGTGTTATCGGAGGTCACAATCGGCGACTCCAGTGCTCCCAAGGCAAGGTTCCTTCTGCTCTGATCTGGCGATGTGATAACAATCGCGGACCCGATATCCTTTTAACTCTTCTCTATAGTGTTTCGAGTCCAATCTGTCAAAGTTTCGGACTTCAGCAGATCCAAAGGCCCTTTCTAGTCCACTTGTGATTATGCGATGCGATTTTGGTTCAAACCCAATACATGAATGAACCAGAGTTTATAAAAATTTAAGTCCAAACTCTACTACAACTAAGTAAATTCACGAATTCTCTGTGTAAAACAGATTTTCCGCTTGGAAGCTTAATGATGTGTGTAAGAGGAAATAGATGTGTCGATGTAAGGGAAAACACGTTAACAATCTTAAAACCAATGTTGAGAGGAAAAATTGATCCGAATCACCATTAGCAACGTTCAAAAGGCAAGAATCGCAACCAGATACAAATACAAATTACAGTTAACAGAGAACCATAACATCAGATGCGCAGAGAGGGTCTTTTTTCTTTTTTAGATGATAATGCTTCCGGGCTCTCCCTATCTCAGAGTGCCCCGTTATCTCATTTTATAATTAATAAATAAGCCCTCTCGGTCCTTATCCATACAAAAGCATGCCTTTTACATAGAGCGATTTAAAGCAATCATGCATAAAAACTTATTATCGCTTATCCATAAGCAATTATTACAGAATGCTTTTATTCTTAATTCTATCCCTATCTTAAACTAGAAAAGCATGGAAACTGTTGGCTAAAGGACCCCACTCCTTTGCCTGTAGATTTTTTTGGATTTTTGGAAAAAGTTTGAAGATTTTCCCTCCAAGTCTCATGCTCCTGCATCACCTTTCATAGGACCACGTGGTGCCCTTCTATTGGTCCATGTGGCGGCCTGTCATTTTCCCACCTAACCAACCGTATGCCCAACCACCTATTGACATCTGCTTACAACTACCCTGAAAAACTGCAACATATCCTCACATGATTGATCCCTGTCCAGTTTGTACTTCCATCTCCCGGATGCCATGTCATGCATGGTCCATCCATCTATCCGCCACATCACTTCCATACACCGCCACTTGTTTGCTTGCCATAAGGCCACGTGGCAGTCTCTAACCAAGCCACATGGCACCCATCCATTAGGCCTTGCATGCTTATTTTAGCACCACCTATCAGTCATGTCACTACCGTACTCTGCCACTTGTCTGGACCTAACTGTGCCATGTCATTACCATATGCCATGTCCCTTACCACCTGTCCTATCATGTCAGAGTCTGTACACTGCCATGTCATTATCGTACAACCAACTCTCAAATAAAGAGTGAAAATAGTCAAATTCCCCTTGTTTGTACCAATTCTGAGTTGACTGTGCCATGATGTTGTCAAACTCTAGCCTTTGAATTTTTCCTTGTGCCAACCCAAACTTTGACTTGCTATACTTTTGTCATACATAAGGCTTTCTTTCCCATTCAAATTGTGTTAGATTCATGATTTCGAGCTCTACACGATGGAGCTATTTACAAAGAATTTTTAGATAGTCAAATTTTGAGCATTTTAAGATCCACTTGGATCAAATCCAAACTGAAAACTCTACTTTTAATCATACTTACAATAAATTTTGGAATTTTTTATTGAAGTTTGATTCCATTGTTTCCATTGGTACAAGCTAAGAATTAATTATGGAATTCTTCTACTAGATTTGGAACATTGGCATGGGCCTCAGCCATACATTGTTATGTCTAGGTGTTACAAGGATGCTTTCAATGGGTGATATTTCTTCTAACAAGTAATTTTGCTCCTCTAAAGAGTAGGAATTTTATTTCTAAGCTGCATAGTTGGTGGTTTCGTGATGGGTGAGGGTGCCATCAATAATGTTGTAGGACATTCTAAACCAACTCGCTAGTATAACTTCCAAATATATAAGGTGTTTTCGAATAAGACGAAGAGAGATTCAAATAACCTTATAAAATTTATAATTGTAAATGTAGCCCACGGAGAGAGAATCTAGGTGAATAGAGAAAGAAGTTACCACAAATTGAAACAATATTAAACCCTTGAGGCTAGATTTTGGATGAATAAGAATATGATTTTGAGAGGTTGATTTAGGAAGGGTGTATCAATACATTCAAAGTTGTTTACTACCCAATTTAGAATTTATTTTCCTTGATTACGATGATAGAAAAAAATGTCGAACATAGAAAACCAAAGACAATCAAAGATAGTACCAAGAGGAAGAGATTGAGAAAAAAACATGTTTTATATATATTGAGTGTGTTGTACCCTAAATCATAACCACCTACCTCATTTCATTCATGATGTTGGTCCACAACTAGAAAATTTTCAACCCTAGACATGAGCTTGGGTTTATATAAATTTGTACTATACATGATTTTAGGGTTTCTCAATAGAATCCTTCCATTGAGGAGAAAACTATTACATAAATCGATTGTGCTTAAATGAGTACCCATTTTCTATCCATCACGAAGTGATATCCTTAAAAACATCTCCAACAATTTATTTTTGTAGCTCCCAAGCACATGAGAAACATCTGGTAGTCTCCCATGACATTTCCATGTTGAGAGTGTGCATAGTCATCCCATTTAGGTGTGTCCTCCATTTTTAAGAGACAGGAGGCTTCAAAAGTTAGTGTATGCTGCTATAAATGGCCAATGCATTATATTCTTTACTAAAATGTAAAAAATAGTTTTTTTGTGTCTACCATATGAATCCATAAGCATAAATTATAGTAAAATAAACAATGAGGTGAAAAATAAAATTTTAAACCATTAATCATATATTTTTTTTATTAAGTTTAATTATTACTAATTTCGATAAATATATGATCAAAATGGAATTTTTAACTTATATTTAAAATGTTAATAGTTAAAATATAAAAATAATGACAATAAAACACATGACAATAAGTTGTATAGTAAGAGCACTATTATCTAATAGGCTTGTAAATCATAATTTGACTTCACTATCATTATCCCCGACTGTAAAATCACCATAGGCTTGGTAGAGAAGATCATTAAAAATTAATAGAATTTACTATTGCATGACTTTGAATGCGTGCTTAATTTGTTTAGGGGTGATAATGTCTAGAACATGTTGTTCTCGTATTCATTAACTCCCATGAAAAATGACAAAAATTAGTGATCACATGAATGGTACTAACTTGTTGAAGAATATAGGGCATGGAATTAATGAGATTCTTCTTAGATTGATAACTATTTGTGAGGTATTTAACATTTATCTTATTAGCGTTTCTTTAATGTTAGTGCGTCTTCATTAATTCATCAAATAGCTACCATAATCAAGAGACAAGGACACAAAAAGTTGGCTTTCTACCATGACCAAAACCTCTCCCTCTTGGAGAGGAAAAACCGCACAAAAATCTTCTTAAAGAGATTCCAATTGACGAGCACCAAGACCATGACCTTTGACTTCTTGAGCCACTCCAAGACCAAGACACCAATCCTCTTCTTCGTCTGAGATCATCACTGCTACTGCATCTTCACTGGGATATTATAGTTGCCACACCTTTAGTGAGATCTTCATTACTTCTATAAAGGTCATGAGTATGTCGACACAGAGATATCCTCATCACAAGTATACTGAGACTTATGATTGTGATTTTTCTTCTTTCGTTTCATCATTATACATATGCTGCTCTTGAGACAAATTATACACCGAGATACAGTGAGATCATCATGATCCTCTTCATCGAGACTGAGTGTTCCTGTAGGATTATTGAGGTCATCATAATTATATCTAGGCTGGGAGTGTGCTACACTGAGATCACTGAAATTCATTATGATTGTGTTACAATTACAACTGCATTCAGAATGTTGAGAGTATGTCACACAACCACCCTGAGACTATTACTGAGATATTATGTGATGTTAGTTTATTATGCATATCCTAAGATCTTATATCATAGATGTGTTGAAAGTATGTTATTGGGACTTCGATTATGAAGAGAGTGTAGTGTGAGATTACAGTGACTGCGATTTGTGTTGTGTTGAGATTACCGTGATGATAGAAATGTCGAGAAAATGTTTCCTCCTCCACCGAGACAAAGTATCCATCATATTCTGAGATGCTATACTTCGCTGTACTCATCGAGACTTATCGAGGATTTCAATCATCTTGTCTTCCTGTGGTGACCCTTAGTTGTATATATATAGTGATCATGTCTTCCATATCAAGCTGACATTATAGTAGATTGTTGTGACACTTCGTTTGAGTTGACTTGACATTACTTTTATTTTATTTACAAGCCGACATGATAGTGTTTTGCTTTGCTTTTCTTGTTTCCTTCTTCAAGAGGATTGTGCTGGTCTTGGAGGGCTAATCTAGACACTAGGTAGTTTTATATACATTACAAATATGCTCAAGAAGAGCTCTTTAACATTATTTTGACTCTTTGGCTTTCCTAGACCTATGGAATGAGTAAGAAACTCATTCATATAATTTACAAAAATAATATTTATTCTCTTTACAAGTAAAAAGATCAAAATTACATGTATAAATACCGAACCTAGTTACATTTTCTTTAACATAACTATGAGCCATTTGTCTTCAGCATATGTATGTTGATTCAAAATTTATTCAATATGTCAAGGACTATGTATATGTTTTTATCAGGCCCTCCAAACCTCCCTCTCGAAAATGCTTTGGAAAATGTGAAGGAATTAGCACTAAACTACCCAAACTAATGACAATGCATTGGTTGGCTCCAATGACAATTATGATGTTTCCATACTGCTTAGAAGGGTCAAACAACCTTATCTTGGCTCTTATGGTGCTAGAAAAGGCCCCCAAATTACCAAAACACACCTCCTTTTCCAATTTTCTCTATTAATTATTGAACAAAACTCATGCCCTTCCCAAAATAATCAACAAACTAGGGTTATAGCTCAACTATGGTGCGTTATTTTGGTTTCCTGCAAGTGGCAGGTGCGATCTGGCATGGTCAATGGTTATAATGTTCTATGGTTTTAAATTCAAATAGGGTTGTTGGCCTGACTTTTTCCTCTACCATTGGTTATGTGGTATCCCATGGAACCATAGGTCGTTGGCCCCTACACCCTAGGATCCCGCCATGGCTCTACGCCCTTAACTCCCGTCACTTGGTCAAATTACATAACATAATTATCATCAAGGCTGGTCATGCAAGCCCACTAGCCCAACCGTTGGGCATTGAAACTTTAAATACGACCAGCACCTTTTGATTATCAAGCGAAACTCATGTCGCACTGGTAGGACATTAGTTTGGTAACTGAGAGGTCAATGGTTCAAATCATATGGAGGTCAGTCCAACCAATTTAAATTTTAACACGAATCCCGAGGCCACATGGTAGCCTTTTATAGGGCCATGTGGTGCCCTGTGATTGGTCCATGTGGCAGCCTGTCATTGGCCCACCTAACCAATCATATGTCCAGTCACATGTTGACATCAACTAACAACTAGACTTCCATACTGCCATGTGTCCTCACATGATTGGTCCCTTCCCGATCTATATGACCATCTACCAACTGCCATGTCATACACTGATTTGTCCATATGTCTACCACATCACTACTGTAAAATGCCAATTGTTTGCTTACCATAGGTCCATGTGGTGGTCTCTGACCAAGACACGTGGTGCCCATCCATTGGGCCTTGCATGCCTATGTTAGCACCACCTATCAAAGATGTCACTACCATACACTACCACTTTTTCAGGGCCTGACTGTTCCATGTCATTACCATTTGCCACATCATTTGCTGCCTTTCCTACAATTTTAGAGTATGTATGCTGTCATGTCATCATTGTACAGCCAATTGTCAACTGTAGAGTGAAAACAATCAAATTCCCCTTGTCCATACCCATTCTGAGTCGATTGTGCCATGAGGCAGTCAAACTTTGGCTTTTGACTTTTTCTGTGTGCCGACCCAAACTTTGACCTGCAATAACTTTGTCATATTGAGTCCTTTTTTGCCCATTCAAATTGTGTTAGATTCAGAATTTCAAGCTCTACATGAAGGAGCTATTTAGAATGAATTTTTATCCATTCAAATTTTGAGCGTTTTAAGATCCACTTGGATCAAATCCAAACTGCAAACTCTACTTTTACTTATACTTTGGATAATTTTTGGAATTGATTCCATTTTTTCCATTGGTACTAGCTAAGAATTAATTATGGAAGTCTTCTACTACCTTTGCAACAATGGCGTTGACCTAATTCATACATTATTAGGTTGATGTGTTACAAGGATGCTTTCAATGGGTTATACTGCTTCTGACAAGCATACTTTTTCTATTCTGAAGAGTAGGCATTTTATTTCTAGGTCGCATAGTTGGTGGTTGCTTGATGAGTGAGGGAACCATTAATAATGTTATAGGGCATTCCAAACCAATGCACTAGTATAACTTCCAAATATATAAGGTGTTTTCAAATAAGACCAAGAGGGATTCAAATAACCTTATAAAATCTATAATTGTAGATGTAGCCCAAGGAGAGAGCATCTATGGGAATAGAGAAAGAAGTTACCATAAATTGAAACAATGGTAAACCCTTGAGGCTAGATTTTGGATGAATAAGAATATAATTTTGAGAGGTTTATTTAGGAAGGGTGTATCAAGACATTCAAACTTGTTTAATACCTAATTTAGAATTTATTTTTCTTGATTACGATGATAGAAAACAATGTGTAACATAGAAAACCAAAGATAATCAAAGATAGAATACCAAGAGGAAGAGCTTGAGAAAAAAAACATGTTTGATATATATTGAGTGTGTTGTACCCTAAATCAAAACCACCAGCCTCATTCAATTTATGATGTTGGTCCACAACTAGAAACATTTCCAAACCTATACATGATTTTAGGGTTTCTGAATAGCATGATTCCATTGCGGAGAAAACTATTATGTAAATTGATTGTGCTTAAATGAGTACCCATTTTCTATGCATCACTAAGTGATATCCTTAAAAACATATCCCATCCTTTCTTCTTTTAGCTTCCAAGTGTTGAGTGTGGAGCCTGATTATCTTTTTTATTCAGAGGTATCGCCGCATTGGACCCCAGCTTGTAATGGAGTGGCAATGCCACCCATTTTTTCGCCTCCAGGGGGGTCTAGGGGGGGGACAACGACGATTTTTATGAGGCCCCCCTAGTAGGGATTCAGGGGCAGCACCCCTGAAGCTAAAAATAGATGTAAAATTTCCTTGTAAAACATTGTAATTTCATAATACATCTGGACCATTCATTAGGTGAATGATCTGACCATAGAAGTTATGTTTAATTTAGGGTTCTTTTCCCTAGAAGGCAACCCCTCACTATATATGACGGAATTGTATTGCAGCTAAATATATGTGTATTCTGAGCGAGAAAGAGAGAGGCGATGGTGTGGGAGCGAAGAGGAAATTACAAAGGATCTAGTGTAGGTTCTATCTCTTCATTTTGTTGGATAATATAAAAGGATGGACTCATTGTTTCTTCGTGGACATAGCCCAAATTGGGTGGACCACATATATCTATGTCTCTCTTGTTTTATGCATTTGCTAAGTTTGTGTTTTTGCAATATTTTATGTGTTCCACTACTCTGTAATATATAATTTTCTAACACCAAGCACACGAAAAACATCTAGCAATCTCTCCTCACATTGCCATGTTGAGAGCATGCATAGGTATCCCATCTAGGTTTGTCCTCCTTTTTTAAGAGATGGAAGTCTTAAAACATTAGTGGATGCTTCTATGAATGGACAATGCATTACATTCTTTAGTAAAATGTGAAAATATAGTTTTTTTTGTGTCTACCATATGAATCCATAAACATAGATTATAATTAAATAAACAATGAGGTGAAAAATAAAATTTTAAACAGTTAATCTAATATTTTTTTATTAAGTTTAATTATTACTAATTTTGATAAATATATTATCAAAATGGACTTTTTAGCTTATCTTTAAAATGTTAATAGTTAAAATATAAAATCAACAAAAATAAAACACATGATAATCAATTGTATAGTAAGAGTATTATTCTCTAATAGGCTTATAAATAATAAGATGACTTCACTCTGATTATCCACAAATGTAAAACAATTTTAAAATTACGATAGACTTGGTAGAGAATTTCATTAAAAACTAATAGAATTTCCTATTACATGACTTTCGATTCGGGATTAATTTGTTTAGGGATCACAATGTCTAGACCTTGGTGTTCTCATCTTCACTAACTCCCATGAAAAATGACTTGTAAATTAGTGATCACATAAATGGTACTAACTATGAACCATTTCTCTTGAGCATATGCATGTTTTTTTCGAAATTTATACAATATGTCAAGGCTTATTATATAGTTATAAATTACAATATTTAGATAGCTTGGGTCTCTTTCTTCTGTGCATTGACTCCATTTTATTTCATTATTCAATAATTTTTTATTTTTTTTTTGAATTCTAGGTTGGATCTTCTATTTTCATTATTATCACTACATATTTTGTTCTGGATTGTTCAACATTTGTGCATTTTCTTCAATTTCCTTCCATGTAAATTCCTTGTGCATTAATTTTAGTGGTCATGGTCATGTGTTTTTACTTTATTGCTATACGTTTATGAAGTAACTCTATTTGACTTATCCTTGAATGATTTTATTTCATTTTGATGTTTTGTGATCATAGTTGTGTTTTTACTTTATTGCATATGTTTATGTGTTAACTCTATTTGACATATCTTTGAATGATTTTATTTCATTTAATGTGTCTCAATAAATTATGTCATGTACATTTCAAAATTGTGTTATAGCTTTGTCCTCTCCAACTCAAGTATTCTTACATATACATGCTATGTCATACACAGATTATTTCTTTGTAAAATTCTTATTTACTTCCATTTTTAATTGATTTGACTTCACCTTCATACATGATTTCCCTATTTATACATAGGACTTTTAATGATCATGATTTGAATAGATATATTGGTAAGTATGATGCCTTTACTCAATGTATTTGGTGAAATCCCTCCCTTAGTGCTACATGAGGAAAGGATGCTTGGAGAAAATGAAAAAGAGATAGTGTACATTTGTACATTGGAACAAGCATCCATCCTTGGATAGGATGACAATGATGAATACTATGATAATGAGGAGCTCATTGGGGGTCTCACATATTATTTGAAGAATGAGGATCAAAATAAAGAAGTGATGGGTGAGACATCAAATGAGGCTGCAAGGCCTTATGGTTTTGAAACTAACAATTTATATGTATTTACAGGTTACACAGGTCAGAAAGAAAGAAAATATTTTAAGATTGTTACAACTATGAATAAGAATGGAAATAATTTGAATTATGTTATAAATGAAGAAGTTGAAGAAATGTTTGTGCAAAGTAGGAGAGATGAACATGATAAAAAATTGGATATGAGGAAGGACAAGTAGAACCTGATTTTTGTTCCACAGAAAGCCAAAGTGCTTGTAAGGTGTGAAGATGAACTACAGTTGTTGGAGAAGTTGATGGAAGAGGATACAAATGGAGAAGAGAATTTATGAATGTCTAATAACATAGATATGTATACTGCACCCAAAGAAATTGAGGTAGAATGTGATGAACAATTTCCTTGTGTCAATAAAAATTTTGAAATTGATTTTTTATAAAAGTGGCTAGCAGGAAATATAGAAGATGGAAACCATAGAATATTTGCAGATTTGGACAAGATGGAATAGTTAGAGGACAACAACAATATGTTTCAGCAAGGGGGCATCGGTATATTTGCTAAAGGGTAGTAGGTGGAAATACATACAAGTGTCTTAAACAACCACAGAGGAATGAAAGACAAATTTGTTGGAAATAATACTAAGAGGGGGGGGGGGGGGGGTGAATCAGTATTATCAAGTCAAACACTTTTTCATTTTCATACTCAGATTCATATACACAACTTCAGTGAAGGGAACCTGTGTGTACACGCAACTATGTCTAATGCAACTAGCGTATATCCAGTAAACTTATGATTCAGTTAATCCATTAAATGTTGATCTTTAGTTAGTGCATCAGAACTTTTATTAACCATATGAATAGTAAACAGGTGTAGTAAAACAAAATAGATCATCACACACAAGAAGCACACATGAACACCATGATGTAAGGTGGAAACCCAATGTGGGTGAAAACCACCTGCTGCAAGTCGTCTCTATCTTCTTTTAATAAGAAACTTCTTTTTACAATGATTCTATACTGGTGCGGTCTTATACCAGTACACAAGCTTCTACCTGCAAAAGGCTGCAACCTTCTCTCATTCTCCAGCTTCTCCTCTAAGGGAGCTACAACCCCCTTAGCTCTTGTACTAGCTGATCCTTTTACTAGTACGTAGGTGCCGGCCTACTAAATGCTCTAACCTTCACTCGTTTTCCAGCTGCTACTAGAAGGGAGCTAACACCCCCTTAGCTCTTATACTAGCTAATGTACTAGTACATAGGTGCCGACCTACAGAAGGCTACAACCTTCTCTTTCTTCCTCCAGGTACCACGTTTCATAAATTTTCAGACTGGATACTCATGGAACACATCATCATAATCTGAAGGCCATGTTTCATCTAATTTTTCATACTGGACCCATCAATATCATTGAAGCATACAATCAATCAACACTAGCATCATCAATCTCTGAATCACTGAAACCCTGTCAACAAACTGTAATCACCAAAACATAAAGCAGAACATAGAACTCTACAACAATGTTCATATCTAACTATATCATCAAAAATCATGCATCAGAGTGCATACACTACTTGGAAGAGTTGAACCAGTGTGTATACGCAACTTCACCAAAGCGAACCAGCATATATGTCATTAATTACTTACTTATAACTTCGCTGCACTTCCTGACTCCAGAAAAACCCAGATCATTACATATACACGGATAATATGTATGTTAGCAACCAGATCTAGTCAATTAGATCACATAAAGATAAGTAATTATGATCCTGATCCATTATAGATCTCATCCATCAACACTGAAGCTAAACACAGTCAACTAAACTGAATATGCAGAATACTGACACCAGTAAACAGTCATCATAACTCATCAACAACCAGAACCACCTGTAACTCCAAACATCATAGCTCATATGGTATAAGCTACTTAGATGTATCTAACCTGCGTATGTACGTGCTTTTATCATAGTCAACCAGTGTACACATCTATAAATATTCATTCATGATTTGCAGCTATTCCAAACTTGAGTATACCCAGATCACAATATTTACAGAACATTACGTGCATCAGTATACAGATCTAGAATAAGCGTGATCAAACTATATAGAGATGATTCATTCCAAGCCATTAGATCCCAATCTATCCTTAGATCTTGTTCTCCATCAGCCGCTGAGATTCCTCCTTAGCAAAGCATTATGAACCCATAACCTGCATACTAGATCTCATACTTCATCAGATATTCAAGACTTTCTAAAATGCCTTTGCCTAATGATCTTCTTCTCCTTTTATAGTCTTAGGCCTTACTCAATACCATGGTCCAAAACCATTTAGAACCAATACTAGGGACCCAATACCTGGGTTCAATACCTCGGACGCAATACCAAGGTCCAAAACCATAGGTCCAAATACCACGAACACAAAACTTAGTTTTCCGAAATGTACACACCTTTCCTTGCGTGAAAGTGCGTGTGTACGATATACGCGCCTTTGTATATAGTGAACCTACATGTATACATGACTGTACGCGACTTGGTATATAGTGAACCTGCGTATATACTTTTGTTTCTTCATTCTTTGTAGTCTGATCATCAATTCTTTGCTACTGACCTGCTGCACTATGATCTGTCATCTGTGTGAGTTGCCATCAAGGACAACACTTGTATCATAATGCCAACAATCTCCCCCTTTGGACGTGATGGCAAAGCTAACTTGCCATACTGAGAACTGTCATCTTAATGAGTTGTCATTGTTTCATTACATCTGAACTGATTCCTTTGAGTTGTCCTGCATCCCATGTATTCTGCTACATTTGATATCTCTTCTGTAGATTCATCTAGTTATATATAAGTGAGTTGTTCTTCTACAAGTTGGGTTGCCATCAAGTACAACACATGCATCATAATGCCAACAATCTCCCCCTTTGGACTTAATGGCAACAATCATACCAAGTCACTCTCCCCCTTTGACATCAAGGGCAAAGGGTGAACCAAGATATTCTCTTCCTTGATAAACATTCCGCTGTCCATACTCCCCCTGAGTACCTGCTGAAATCTCTGAATGAGCTCCCTCTTTATATATGCCAAGGTGTACCAATCTGTCCATGCTACCTCTGCCTGTAAGCAAAATCTGCAAAAAGATGTTCTGCAAGAAGAACATGACTCTATCACAAATGACCTTCCTATAACCAAAGACTCATACATAAATCCATCTCCCAACCCAGTGGGCATATACCAATATCAAATGTTTGTACATGACTGAAATATTACATCATCCTTCCCATGCATAGTGAGGGTACAAATTACATCATATGACCAAAATGGATTCATCAAATGAATACAATAGATAGAGACAAACTATTACATCATGAGTCTTGATATGACCTTTACATGACATTTATAACAGAGACCAAACATCTAAATAAGATCATGATAGTCATTAGTAACTATCATACAAAATGTATGATCTGCTCCATAAGCATCTATCAACAACATCTAGACCAACAACCTATATATGTTCATTAGTGTATAAGTCATCAACCTATAACAAGGTATGTTTGCATCAACTCATCCTTTTGAACAGAATTCTGCTTATGACATACAGAATCATTCACATTATATCATATGTGAAAGACACCATAGCCATCTCATCAACATCAAGATCTTCATGATCCAAGTATCATCACTTGGGAACATCTGCATCAATCAACATATGTAAGTATCAACCTATCATCATATAGGTAAGAACTCATCATCATCATGTCTCCAACAATGCAACTTTGAGTAATCTTGAGCTCAAGATTACTCAAAGTTGCATACTGTATATAGCACTATGTATCTTGAGCTCAAGATATTTTGTCAATACTTCTTGATATCATCAACAACAACAATCCTCATCCATGTGAATGCCAATAACTATAAGAATCCTGCATCATAAATGTATTATATGTTGACAACAGCATATGAGTGACTCATCATCAAGTAATGAAATTGTGTATTCAAGCTTTGTACTTCTCCTTATCCTTATGAAGATCACGATGTAAGCACCATATATGCATCATCAGAGAATCAACCACAAATCTGATCTGAACACCAACTATGTAACCCCAAGAATCATATGAGATTTTATCATGGAAAACTCATAACCATATCATAACAAGATGTATCATTTAGCCATATAAGCATCATCACCAAGGACTACTAACCATAATGCCAACAATGCATTATTAAAAGTATTCTCCCCCTGAACCTGTGCCATCTTGTTTACTGTCAGATCTGATCATGCATATATCAGCAAGAAGTATCAAGGCATCATCATCAATCCAGTTAGGATTAAAACACTTCTAATCATCTTATAGGTATCAAGACATTTCCACACATCATCAGCAGATTGTAACCATTATCAAAGAGAGCAAGTAATGGATTGAATCATATCAGACACTTTTCCTGAGCCTATCCCATTGCTTTTCTCAAACTAACATATACGCGACTGTGAACTGTCTAATTCGCGTATATACACGACTTCTCTTTATGAAACTTGTGTATGAGATTGAGAACGCTGAAGTTTTACACTTTCAGCTTCCTCTGAGTCTGTTATGTCTGTACATTGTGCTGTACCACATCTTTCTGACAGTACTTCCTTCTTCTTCCATATCTTCAAGTGGTGATGATTTTTTCTCCTTTTGGTATGGTGCCCGTACTTTGTTCCTGCATACCTTTGCTATACGTCCAAGCTTGTTACATGCATAACATCTTACATGTTTCATATTCCTTCTGTAGCAATCAACAGCTTTGTGACCAAACATATTGCAAGAAAAACAATATCCCTCAAAGTACCTGGAACGTGATGATCTTTCTGTGTGATGGTCTTGAACAATTCTACTTCTGCATCTAGCTGCAACATGTCCCAGATTATGACATACATAACATTCAACATTATTCATCGGAGGAGTAAAAGATTTTCTTTGAAGATTTTCTTTCCTTGGTTGTTGATGGGATTGACCTCTCATCTCTTTATTGAGTATTTCAGATTGTGCATTAGAGTTCCTTGTCTTATTTTGTGAACTAGATTCACCTTCAATAGAGTCATGAACACCAAGACCAGTTTTGATAGCAGGAGACCTTTGACTACTAAGAATATCATCCAAGATCTTAGTACTATCTTGAAATCGTAAGAGCTTATCCTTTTCTTCTAAGTAATATTTTAGAATATTTACCTCAACCTGAAGTTGCTCTTCCTTTTCACGATACTGCTTCTTCATGTTTTCTTCAGCTTTTCTTCCTTCTTCCAACTGGTGTCTTAATTCAAGAACTTTGTTTTCTTCTTTTTCAAGATCTTGGAGTAGTTCTTTATTCTGCTTATTTGATTCTTCAAGATCTTCTTTTAGCAAGAGGATCGTAGCTTCAAGACTTTCATAGTAACTAGACCTTTCTCTGAGTTTCTTGATTGTTGTGCTCCTTTCATTTACTTCACTTCTTAATGATGTCACTTAATCCTGCAACTTTTGACATTGATCTTCCTTTTCCTTGAATAGCTTCCTTACCTTGTTTCCTTCCTCTAGTTGAGCTTTTAGTTTGGTAACTTCTTCTTTGGAGATACATTCCCTTTTGTGCAATAGATCTTATTGATCTCTAATTTTGTTTGTAAGCATTTTTAATTTTGCATCTATTTGATATCTTTCTTTCTCACTCATTAGAGAAAATTCAGTTGTTTCACTATCACTTTCATCATCTTCAAATTGATGGAGAAACGTATCACCAGAGGATAATGAATTCATACCTAATAGTTCTTTTGCTTATTCATCTTCATTCTAAAGTGATTCTGAATCTGAAGTGCTTCTTCCACATATTCCCCAATCGATTCTCCCACTGTCATAGTTCTTCTGGGATGTCTTCTTTTTCTTAGGTGCTTTCTTCTTAAGCTTCTTTCCCATTGTTCTATGAATCTCCTTCAAGCGATCAAGCTTCTACCAAAGTACCTGCTCTAATACCAATTGTTGGAAATAATACTAAGAAGGGGGGGGGGGGGTGAATCAGTATTATCAAGTCAAACACTTTTTCATATTCATACTCAGATTCATATACGCAACTTCAGTGAAGGGAACCTGCGTGTACACACAACTGTGTCTAATGCAACTAGCATATATCCAGTAAACTTATGATTCAGTTAATCCATTAAATGTTGATCTTTAGTTAGTGCATCAGAACTTTTATTAACCATATGAACAGTAAACAGGTGTAGTAAAACAGAATAGATCATCACACACAAGAAGCACACATGAACACCATGATGTAAGGTGGAAACCCAATGTGGGTGAAAACCACCTACTGCAAGTCGTCTCTATCTTCTTTTAATAAGAAACTTCTTTTTACAATGACTCTGTACCGGTGCAGTCTTATACCAGTACATAGGCTTCTACCTGCAGAAGGCTACAACCTTCTCTCATTCTCCAGCTTCTCGTGGAAGGGAGTTGCAACCCCCTTAGTTCTTGTACTAGCCGATCCTTTTACTAGTACGTAGGTGCCGACCTACTGAATGCTCCAACCTTCACTCGTTTTCCAGCTGCTACTGGAAGGGAGCTACCACCCCCTTAGCTCTTGTACTAGCTAATGTACTAGTACATAGGTGCTGACCTACAGAAGGCTACAACCTTCTCTTTCTTCCTCCAGGTACCACGTTTCATAAATTTTTAGACTGGATACTCATGGAACACATCATCATAATCTGAAGGCCACGTTTCATCTAATTTTCATACTGGACCCATCAATATAATTGAAGCACACAGTCAATCAACACTAGCATCATCAATCTCTAAATCATTGAATCACTGAAACCCTGTCAACAGACTGCAATCACCAGAACACAGAGCAGAACACAGAACTCTGCAACAATGTTCAGATCTAACTATATCATCAAAAATCATGCATCAGAGTGCATACGCTACTTGGAAGAGCTGAACTAGCGTGTATATGCAACTTCACCAAAGCGAACCAGCGTATATGTCATTAATTACTTACTTATAACTTCACTACACTTCCTGACTCCAGACAAACCCAGATCATTACATATACAAGGATAATACGTATGTTAGCAACCAGATCTAGTCCATTAGATCACATAAAGATAAGTCATTATGATCCTGATCCATTATAGATCTCATCCATCAACACTAAAGCTAAACACAATCAACCAAACTGAATATGCAGAATACTGACACCAGTAAACAGTCATCAAAACTCATCAACAACCAGAACCACCTGTAACTTCAAACATCATAGCTCATATGGTATACGCTACTTAGATGTATCTAACCTGCGTATGTACACGCTTTTATCATAGTCAACCAGCGTATACATCTGTAAATATTCATTCATGATTTGCAGCTATTCCAAACTTGAGTTATACCCAGATCATAATATTTACAGAACATTACATGTGTCAGTATACAGATCTAGAATAAGCGTGATCAAACTGTATAGAGATGATTCATTCCAAGCCATTAGATCCCAATCTATCCTTAGATCTTGTTCTCCATCAGCCGCTGAGATTCCTCCTTACCAAAGTATTATGAACCCATAACCTGCATACTAGATCTCATACTTCATCAGATATTCAAGAATTTCTAAAATGCCTTTGCCTAATGATCTTCTTCTCCTTTTGTAGTCATAGGCCTTACTCAATACCATGGTCCAAAACCATTTAGAACCAATAGTAGGGACCCAATACCTAGGTTCAGTACCTCGGACATAATACCAAGGTCCAAAACCATAGGTCCAAATACCAGGGACCCAAAACTTAGTTTTCCGACATGTATGCTCATTTCCTTGCATGACAGTGCGTGTGTACGATATACGCACCTTTTTATATAGTGAACCTGCGTGTATACATGACTGTACGCGACTTGGTATATAGTGAACCTGCGTATATACTTTTCTTTCTTCATTATTTGTAGTCTGATCATCAATTCTTTGCTACTCACCTGCTGCACTATGATCTATCATCTTTGTGAGTTGCCATCAAGTACAACACTTGTATCATAATGCCAACAAAATTCTCCATGAAGGATACATAACAACTAGTAGAGGGAATTAAATATCAACCCCAACATAGATAAAACTTCTTCAAGGAAGATCAAGGAATGGAGGACTTAGCTTCAACCACTAGGATGTTAGTAAGGGATAGTAGCAATAAAGTTCAGCTAGGAAGAAATGATTTGAACCAACCCAAGGTTAAGCTGGACATTGAGATTGAAGAATCAAGAAGTTGATGTTGAAGATACCTCAACAGAAGAAGTATGCAGGGCAAAGGAAAATAAAGGAAAACATGTTGCAGATGGTAGAGCAAGTTTTCATCAGCAAATAAGGAGGAAGACTATAACAAGAGAAAACAGTAGAGTAGTGACGTGAAAAGGAGAAGGACCAACTACGACATAAAGTTTACGATCAAGGAATATTCACTTCATTAGCACATGATTAGAAGACCATGAGTCTTTTCACCTTCAGAATCTAATGCAAATGCATACACTGAGAACAGGATGTGAGAGTTTGGACAAGAGCTTACGAATGTGATTGGATGGTCACATGACAATGTTGGGAGGATATTTTAAATGTTTTGTAAGAACTTGTAAATATTTACATTAGGAAGTGAGTTTTATTTTATTTAAATATGATGGAGAATTTGTTTTCTAATGTAAATATAGATTTTAGTTTCCCTTGTTTTGTCGAGAAGGGGAAATGATTCACCCTCTATACCTCTCGGTTGTCATGATCTGTTTCTTTTGGGAAACAATAAGAAAAGGTGTTTGTAAAGGAGAAGAATGGAAGACAAGAAGCTATGGATGAGAAGAGAGGAGAGAGGGAGAGTACAGAGGAAATTTTTGTTCCTTTTTGTAACTACAGTTCTGAGGTTTTGTAGGTGCCTATACCTTCAATATGTGTGAATGGAGGTATTTCTATGTGAATGACGTAAATGAGAAAAATTTTGGGGTTGTAAGTTGTGTGACTTGTAAATGAACCAATGTTCTGTAGTTACCTTGAATGATTTCCTATTGAGAATTGTTAGTCATTCATAATTTTTATCGTAGTGCATTGATATTGCTCATTTTATGAGAATCTGTGACTTGTTGAGTCCATTTATATTAAGAATTTGAATCTTGTAGATCAATCGTTGTCATTTTCATGTATCCTATGTGTTCTTGTTTTAATGGTTTTGAAACCTCATCGAGGAATGTTCATTGTGCTTTGGAGCAATGAATCTGTGAAAGTTGTTATAGTGAAACATAACATTTTGTTTTGGCATACATTAAAAAAAATGCATCTTTGACTCATTTTCGATTGGAAAATTTGTACAGTATGATTTTCCATTTGTTCTTTGGCATTCCTATTGTAAATTATGCAGAAGTAATGTGTGATTGCACCTTGGAATAGTGGCTTCATGGTTTTTTCTTAGTGATTGGAGTGTTGTTACAACAATAAGATAGTGTACCCTATTTTGGAATGCTACGAAAACTATTTAGATTAGTTTTATATGGTCAAAATGGACTTTTTAGCTTATCTTTAAAATGTTAATAGTTAAAATAGAAGATCAATGACAATAAAACACATGATAATCAATTGTATAGTAAGACTATTGTTCTGTAATAGGCTTATAAAGAATAAGTTGACTTCACTTTGATTATCCACAAATGTAAAACAATTGTAAAATTACCATAGACTTGGTAGAGAATTTCATTAAAAAGTAATAGAATTTCCTATTACATGACTTTCAATCCGGGATTAATTTGTTTAGGGGTCACAATGTCTAGACCTTGGTGTTCTCATCTTCACTAACTCCATGAAAAATGACTTGTAAATTAGTGATCACATGAATGGTACTAACTATGAACCATTTCCCTTGAGAATATGTATGTTTTGTCGAAATTTTACAATATGTGAAGTATTATATATATCAAATAATCAATTAATAGTTATAAATTACAATATTTAGATAGCTTGGGTCTCTTGCTTCTCTGAATTGACTCCATTTTATTTCATTATTCAATAATATTTTTTACTTTAATTCTTAGTTGGATCTTCTATTTTCATTATTATCACTGAATATATTTTGTTCTCGATTGTTCAACATTTGTGCATTTTCTTCATTTTCCTTCCATGTAAATTCCTTCCACAATAATTTTAATGGTCATAGTCATGTGTTTTTACTTTATTGTATACTTCTATGCATTAACTCTATTTGACTTATCCTTGAACAATTTTATTTCAGTTTGATGTTTTGTGATCATAGTTGTGTTTTTACTTTATTGTATATGTTTATGCAGTAAAGCTATTTGACTTATCTTTGAATGATTTTATTTCATTTTAATGTGTCTCAATAAATTATGTCATGTACATTTTAAAATTGTGTTATACTTTGTCCTCTCCAACTAAAGTATTCTTACATATACATGATATGTCATACAAGATCATTTCTTTGTAACATTCTTATTTATTTCCATTTTTAATTGATTTGACTTCACCTTCATACATCATTTTCCTATTTATACATAGGATTTTTAATCCTCATGATTTGAATAGATAGATTAGTAAGTATGATGCATTTACTCAATGTATTTGGTGAACTCCCTCCCTTATTGTTCATAACCAAATCCTTGTTGGAAAGTACATTGTCTTTTATAATGCCAAAATTTAGTACATCATAACAAAAGACAATCGTTCATTTAATTTTGTAGTAACATCTAAGTAAATTTAATAATAGGGAAAAGTATCAAGGTAAATTGAAGAATGTCCCATTTAAAAAGACTTTTAGTAAGTGAGATGTAGCAAGATGGGGTATTAAAAGATACATAGATTTTCTTTTTTTCTTTTTTTTTCTTTTTTTCTTTTTTCAGATTGATACTATATTACATATAACTACATTTTTCACCCATTAAATACTTGAACTTAAAACCTAGTTCACACTAATATTATCTCATTCTAACTAGAATACATAAAATATTACCTCACTCTAACTATCACACTATATTTTTGATAAATATGTCATGCATATCTCATCTTAACCACTACCTCACTCAATCACACTATATTTTTGGTAAATATACCATGCACATCCCATCTTGAGAACAAAAAGCAACTACAAAAACCAAGGTGAAGCGAGAAGGCCGGAAAGATGTACGATTTTAAATTGATTATGGAATTAATCGTATGCACTCTCCCATTCTAACAACACTATATTTTTGGTAAATATATCATGCACATCCCATCTTGAGAACAAAAAGCAACTAGAAAAACCAAGGTGAAGCGAGAAGGCCGGAAAGATGTACGATTTTAAATTGATTATGGAATTAATCGTATGCACTCTCCCATTCTAACAACCTATCATACCATGGAACATTACCTCAGAAATATCTTGTATAATCAAACCAAGATGCTGAGAACATAACCTATAAGGTAAAATCTGGGAAAGTTAACTCATTATTACTGTCTATGGAGATTTCATCCAGGTGGTAACAAAAACGGATAAGAATTTTGCCAGAGGTCATATGTGTAACTCTTAAAATTTCTTAACGACTTTGTGGTCGAAATCCCTTGGAGTATCTCAAGCTTCCTGGTGAAACTATCGAATTAAGCTCGGCATCCAATATACAGTTCCAATTATTTTGATCAGCGGTGGGCAGTTCATTGTGAATGAACTTAGAAAGAAATTTTCTATAAACTATAAATATTTTACATAACTAGATAAAATTTCAAATTTTCGGTCCTATATCTTGTTTAACAATCAGACTTGTAAATTTACAAGAAGAGGGCATTTTTCTACAACCTGCTCAAGAATAATGATAAGGGCAGATGACAGAAAGTAGGTTACGAGGGATCTGAAACCGCAAGAGTGTTCAGGTAGTTCCGTGAACTTATAAAACTCGAGCTTCAAAAATTTTAGAGCAATTTTAGGGAATAAATAATTTACCTGTTATCGTTTTCTACACCAATTTATTTCACTCGTTTTTAGGACTAGAACTGAATACAATCCAACAAAGTTAGATGATGGGTGAGAAGAGTTGTGACTGTATTCAACGTCTTAACTCGTGACTGGCAATATTATTTCTCAAATTCCATGCTTGATCTAATGGAGTGAGCTACTGGGAATTTAGTCCCCAGGATTAGACGAGGAAAGTGTCTAAAAGGAGCCAACAGAAAATGGCTAAATTGTTGATCAAAGTGAATTCTCAAGTTATCTTTTTTTCCTAAATTTAATCACCAGAATTAGAGGACGATGTCTAAAAAGAACCAACGGAAAAGGGCCAAATGATTGATCAAAGCGAGATAAGTTTTCTTGTTTTCCCAAATTTTTGGGATTCCGGGAAGAAGATGATGAATAAGATTTTGGAAAATTAGCTTTGAGGGGAATTAAGGAAAATATGAAACTTACAAGGGAAATTTTTTTTTTATTTTTATTTTTTTATTTATTTTTTTTTTTATTAAAAAAAATTTAAGACCAATATAGATTTACCGTACTTAGGTTCTCTCTCTATATATATATTTTATTTTCTTTCTTTTCTAACAGTGTTGTACAAGGAGATGGCTTTGTTACAATACACACATACTTTTATTTAATGTGAATGAGTAATAGTTAAGTTTTACTTATACCTTTAACTCCTTTTTTAAACATATAAAGATCTATTGACCACTCCCTCTATGTGCATATAATTTCCTATGTATTAGTTGGTGCATTGTAAAATGTATAATTAATTCACTTGTGAACAAAATGGTACCCTATGATGCACATAACATAAGGGAACATATAGCATCATCCTACTTCTATCTTGGAAGGTATATAACTTACGGATTCTTGAATTGATATTTTATTTTCTTGGAAATTATTAGCATTAAACCTTTGTTACTATTATGATCATGTGAATTTGTGTATGGTGGAGTCGATGTGGGACTAAGGAACATCTTCAATGGTTTTTAACATGACTACACTTGGTGACATGGGATTGGCCACATGTGAGTATCCCATATGAATGTCGCATGTCCTTCTATCTTGGAATTTGGTCAATAGTGATGATTTGCTTTGTTATATCCTAGGGTTGTGATTCATCAACTCAAACCCTAGCTTTATACCCCTGTATGTTTGGCATTCGACTATTATTTCACCTGGTTATTCTACAAAGAGTGAACCTAAGTATTTAGAGGATTTTTGCACCTGGGTTATATTTGTCATGGCCATTTGGCCTTCTTCACACTTGTACTCTCCTCCTGTAGCGAGTGCCCCATGGAGAAAACAAGCATTCCCTAGTAAGATTTAACCTTGAAGGTTTCTTTCTTTTGCACAGGGTTTGTATCTGATGTGTTCCATTTAACAATACTCAATCAATGTATTACAGGTATTCCACCCAGGTTCGTCATTCGTGAGATCAATAAGGGGAGTTTTCCTTAATGACAGCTGGAGGATTTGCTACACTTGCTCATGTTGATGATTTTCAGAGGTAACCTGACACTGTCATTGTGTTGCTGTCTTTATTTCATCTTATTTACATTTACATATTTCTTGAAATGTAATCTCCAATTTGAAAGCTTCACCCTTATCGTTGGCGTGGACTATTCAAAAAGGGTTTATAGGGTTACAACTTTCTGGAACACAGGTAATTTCAGGGTCTACACACGTTTAAATTCTGTTATCGCCTCCTAGTAAGGTTATTGGATCGTTCCTGTAGGTGCAAGTGCGTTAGCAAGGGTGTTTTTGGTTAATTAAAATTGACTCTTAGGATTTCATTACCAATTTATTTATTTGAAATGGCCCTTTGACATTTTCTTTTCCTTATGTATCTTATTTGAGGACCATGTTAGGCAGGGTTTGCAACTACTAACTTTGTTGTTAGTAATTATTTCCTTTTTAAGTTGATATCATACCTATGTCTATTTTTCTTATTATAGTTTCTGCAAGGTTTATCATGTCTTATTTAATGATGATGTACGTGTTCATGTGTCGAGGAGCCCCCTCCCAAATTAGAACCGACTCTCAAGTAATTATGCATTTCCTCGGTTAACTTGATTTCTTCTGTTGGTTAATTTGTTGCCTTAGTTATTTGGTTCTCTTATGTTGGTTAAATTGTTTCCTGATGCAAGTGCATAGACCGAGCACAAGACTTGAGAGTTTGGACAAGAGATTACTAATGTGATGGGATGGGCACATGGTAACATTGGGAGGAATTTTTAAATGTTTTGTAAGAAATATTAGGAAGTGAGTTTTTATTTTTAGAAATAAGATGGAGAAGTTATATTCTAATGTAAATATAGATATCAGTTTCCCATATTTTATGGAGAAGGGGAAACAATTCACCCTTTGTGACTCTTAGTTGTTATGATGAGTTTGTTTTGGGAAACAATAAGAAAGAGTGTTTGGAAAGGAGAAGAAGGGAACAAGAGAAGCCCCCAAAAGAAGAGAAGAAAGAGGGAGAGTACACAGAAAATTTATGTTTTTCTGTCTAAGTACAATTATGAGGTTTTGCAAACACATGTACCTTCAATCTGTGTGAACAGAAGGTATTTCTTTGTGAATGGCATCAAGGAACAACAATTTGGAGTTGTAAATTGTGTGACTATTAAATGAACCAAAGTTTTGTAGTTAACCTATATCATTTCCTGTTGGGAACTATTAGTAATTCATAATTTTTATCCCTGTGTGTTGATATTGGTGATTTTATGAGAACCTGTGACTTGTTCAGTCAATTTATATTAAGAATTTGAATCATACAGCTTAATTGTTGTGATTTGTTCATGTATCCTGTGTATTCTTGTTGTAATGGTTTTGAAACCCTGTGGAATATTCATTTTTCTATGGAGTAGTGAATGTGTGAATGTTGTTACATTGAAACATAGCACTTTCTTTTGGTATACGGTAACAAAAATGCTTCTTTGACTAATTTTAGATTGGAAAATTTGTATGGTGTGATTGTCCATTTTTCTTTTGGGATTCCTGTTGTAAATTCTATAGAAGGAATGTGTGGCTGCACCCTGGAATAGTGTTGCATGGTTTCCTGTTAGTGATTGGAGTGTTGTTACAACAACAAGACATCATACCCTATTTGGGAATGCTACGAAAACCCTTTAGATTAGTCTTTTTTTCATCCAATGCAAGATATCATGCATACTAAACAGATAAAGGTGAGGAGAAATATTTACTTCCTTAAGGATCCATTCAATATCATGGAGGGTTGATTGGGAATAAGGTTGAGTCATTTTAGCTTCCCCGAAAACCAAAATACGGAGTTTTAATGAGTGCTACGAAATTATTTCATAGCGCCTACAAGATTTTAACGGGTGTTGTGAAATCAGTTTGTAGAGACTGCACAAAACATTTACAAGATTGCATTTCAGGTGAAGTTCCCTTTTAGTCTGAGAGAGCAGAAGAGAAGAAAACCAGGGTTGAGGGTTTCTGCACGGGATTTTCTCCATGGACAGGTGCAGAGGAGGGAGCTCCACTGCCTCCTACAGTGAGGTAGTGGTTAACAAGAGCAAGGCACCTCCAGAATCAAGTAGAGGTAACACGATGGAAGGAGGAAAAAATAGGGAAGAGGAAACAAAAAGTAACAAGGAGAAGGAGAATGATGGCACAAAAGACAAAGAGGAGAATGACAAAAAACAAGGAACAAAAGACAGGAAACAAAAGGGACCGTGCAAGCCCAACACTGAAGTCACTCCCAGAATAATCTTAAATAACCCTAAGCTGCAGGCCCACAAGGAGCACATGCAGACTTATGCAATCATATGCAAATTCATGGGACTATGGCCCACCGAAAAGGCTTTACAAACATGGATCAGATACCACTGGAAGCCTAAAGGAAGCATTGATCTTCATCTAGGATCCAAGGGTTTTTTCACTATGGTGTTTGCAAACATTGAAGACAAAGACAGAGTGTTTGAAGGTGGGTCCTACTTCTATGCAGCAACAGGGCTCTATATGCAGCCGTGGATGATGAACTTCGTGCCGGAGCGGGAAACCTTTACCTCGGTCTCGGTTTAGGTAAGACTCTATTCACTACCTTTGGATTATTGGAAAATAGAATCACTAACAGCCATAGGAAATAAATTAGGGAGGTATGTCAAAAATTTTGAAGCCACAAGAAGAGGGAAATATACCTCCTTTGCTATGATTTGTGTAGAGAATGACCTATCAGGAGCACTTCCGAACGAGGTCATATTGGAGGTTTATGATGAGGAATGGGTGCAGACAATTTACTACGAGCATATTCCATTTAGATGTCGAAAATGTCATGAACATGGGCACCTTCTTAGAGACTGTCCTATCAGTAAGGCAGAGAACAAAAGCAAACCAAACACAATGAAAGAAACAGATGGCTTTCACAAAGTAGCTCACAAAGGTAAAAACGGAAAAAAAGGGCCAAAACATCACCAAAGTGGAGACCAAAAAGTGAGGCTAAATCAATTCCATGTTCTTGAAGAGGAGGAAGACGCGGCAGTTGAAAATCAAGTTTTGAAGGATGGAGATGATAAGCAAGAAAAGGAAGAAGAACAAGATCACGAACAGGTAAAGGAAAAACAGAAAGAGATCATGATGAGTGAATCAGAGATGGATATGGATCAGGAAATTACCCAAAGTGAGATGGAAATGGAAGACAATGAGTTACAAGGGATCCTCGACAGAGAAAACCTAGATCTAGAAGGGTTCTTGAGAAAGGGAACAACAGGTGGAGTAGAATCTCTACCACAAGAAAAATGCAATCTAATAAAGCAATTATTCTTATGGAAAACTCAGTCAAAGGGCTTGGTAGAAGATAACAACATTGTAAGACAGGGCACGCAGGGAATTAAAGTGGTTAAAACAACTCCAGGATTAGCTCCAAGAAACCGGGGGAAAAAAAGGGGCAAAGAAAAGCAAAACGAGCTATTAATGGAATGTGGAAAGCTCATGATAGACTCAGGTAAGATGAAATACCTAACCAGTTACTCCTTTACCAATCTGTAATTATGAAGTTTACAACTTGGAACATCAGAGGTCTAGGAAGCAAAAGAAAACAGAGAATGTTGAATAATAGAATGAAACAGGTAGCTCCAGATATAATTTTTGTCCAAGAAATGAAATGCTCTGTTCAAAAGATAAGACAAATCCATAGTAAGTGGCTCAGCAGATATGAGTTTATAGAAGTCAAAGCAGAAAATATAGCAGGGGGTATCCTCATCCTATGGAATCCCCAAAAAATAGGTATTATTGATGCAGAGGCATCAAGGAATTATTTATCAATTGTTATACAACCTGTAGGAGACAGGGACACTTATCTTGTAATGAATGTGTATGGCCCTCAAAGGTTAGATGACAAAATCAAGTTTATTGAGTCCTTAGTGGACCTTCGAAACAGATTTGTAGGGCTACCATGGGTTATAAGAGGAGATTTCAACATGATTAGATCTCTCTCGGAGAAAAAAGGGGGCACAAGAGCACTAAAAAAAGATTCCTCGGCTTTCCAATGTTTTTCAGAAAACATGAAGCTGGTGGACATTGAGACAAATAATGGTCTTTGCACTTGGAACAATAAAAGAGGAGGGGATTGCCAGGTAGCTTCCAAGCTAGACAGATTCATGAACTCTGAAGAGCTCATGCTTCTAGACAAGGAAATAATAGCAGATATTCTTCCTTTTGGAGGCTCAGATCACTGGCCGATTCAAATGGAGATCAAGGGCATTGGTACCCCAAGAAGCAAACTGTTTAGGTTTGAAAATATTTGGCTTTCACACCTGGATTTCATCAGCAACATTGGAGAATGGTGGGCTGAAGACCTGCAGATTCAGGAATCATCTGTGTTCCTGCTAAATAAGAGATTAAAACACATCAAGTAGAAGATAAAGGAATGGAACCAGAAGGAATTTGGCAATATTTTCAAAAATAAAAAAATTGTGGAAAACAAAATCCTAGAGCTCAACCAAGCCCTGATCAAGAATGGCTTTGATAAAGACAAAAATGATCAAGCAGAGAAATATCACCAAGAATGGGAAATGTTGTGTAAACAAGAAGAAATTTTTTGGAAACAAAAATCTAGGGTTCTATGGCTAAAAGAAGGAGAACGAAATACTAAATTTTTCCATAGATCTACCATTGCGAATAGAACTCACAACAGAATCTCTTCGATCAAGGACAAGAATGGCCAAATTCTTCAATCCCATGAGGAGATAGATGTAGTGTTAGTAAAGCATTTTCGGGACATTGCCAAGGAAAACCTTTCAGGAAGAGAACCTTTCATTAAGAACTTAATTAAACATATACCTAAACTAGTATCCAGAGAGGATAATTGTAATCTCAACAGACCTGTAACTGAAAAGGAGATAAGTGAGGTCCTCAAGGAAATGCAAAATGGAAAGGCACTAGGTCTGGACGGATTTAATGTGGATTTCTTCAAAGCCTACTGGAATATTGTTAAAAGGGATATTGTTGAGATTGTCAAAGACTCTAGGTGGAACAAGACCATTTTGAAAGCTCTCAATACCTCCTTGATTGCCCTTATTCCAAAACAGGACAATTCTTAAACACCAGACAGATACAGGGCCATTGCCTTATGCAATGTTGTCTACAAGATAATTTCCAAGGTTGTGGCTAACAGAATTAAACCCCTGCTACGCACGCTCATCTCCGGGGAACAAACAGGGTATGTAGAAGGAAGACAAATTCTGGACAACATAATTCAAGCTCACGAGGTGGTTCACTCGTTAACTTGTAACAAGAGAGTGGGCATGATCATGCAATTGGACATAGCCAAAGCATATGACAAAGTAAATTGGATTTACATCAAAAAAGTGCTTATAGCGTTTGGTTTTGATCATAATTGGGTCAGATGGGTCATGGCTCTTGTGACTTCTACCAGCTTTTCAATTTTAGTGAATGGCTCTCCTTTTGAACTTTTTCTCCCTTCCAGGCTTCATAGACAGGTAGATCCGCTTTCTCCTTTTCTCTTCCTCCACATGATGGAAGGGTTGGGGCGGTCCATCAAGCATGCAAAAGTAATGGGAAAAATTCAAGGACACCAACTTTTGGAGAATGGGCAAGTTCTTACTCATCAAAAATTTGTAGATGATACCATGTTACAGGGAATTCCCACAGTTAAAGAAGCACTTGCTTACAAACAAATTTTGAATGACTTCGCGAAGGCTACAGGTATGGAAGTAAACCTTTCCAAATCAAAAGTTTTTTCTTTAACACTCATATGGCAATCTAGAGAAATGTCTCCATAATTTTAGGCTTTCAAAGAGAATCCCTTCGTATAAGTATTTTGGAGTTCCTCTTATAGCTAAACCCCGTCACAGATCTTTAAATTTAGCTGGTAGATTGGTTCTTACTAAAGCAGTTCTCCAAGCGATCCCAATCTTTATGCTATCAGCCCTCCTAGCTCCAATTGGAGTCTTACAGCAATTTTGGAATATTCAACGAGATTTTCTTTGGGGCAGAGAGGAAACAAGGAAAAAATGGGCCTTAGTCTCTTCGGAAAAGATCTGCAAACCTAAGAACCAAGGAGGCCTGGGTTTGGACAATCCTGAGATTCTCAACAAGGCACTTGAAGCCAAACTTTTGTGGAGGTGGGTTAAGGATCCTAAAGCTCAATGGGCAAGCATCTGGAAGGAAAAATATGCCAATGCCTGGCTGACTTCTGAAATCATACGTATGACAGGAACAGTGAAAGGCTCCCCCATATGGAACAAGGCCTAGGAGAATAGAGAAGTGGTTCAAAAAACTAGTTTCTGGGAAATCAGAGAGGGAGATCTGGCACTCTTCTGGGAGGAAAAGTGGCAACAAGAACCAAATCTACTGAAGGAAGAATTTCTTGGCCTCAAGCATGAGACTGACAATCAAGGCTTAGTAAAGGTGAAAGACTTTTGGGAGAACCCACATAATGTTGGAAAATGGAGAATTTGGAAAAAAATTGAGGGTAGAGAGAATAGGACTCTCAACAGTAAAGTAGAGTCCCTGAAGAGAATGCTAGATCAGAGAATAATTTTAGTAACGGAAGGGTAGGACCAACTGAGATGGGGTAATAAAAAAGAGGGAAACTTTAATATTAAGGAAGCTAAAAGTTTTCTCCTTGATCAGGAACCCCAAGCTCCAAATAAAACTTGGCAGAAGCTTTGGAGATACAAAGGTTGGATGAAAATCAAACTCTTCATGTGGTTAGTTCACCACAGGAAAATTTTAACCTAGGACAACCTTAAAAAAAGGGGCATGTTGGGACCCTCCAGATGTCATCTCTGTGAGACTCATGAGGAGACTATCGAGCATCTTCTCAACAACTGTATCTTCACCGACAGGATATGGGATTTTTTTACCAACATTTTCAAACAGTCTGATAGAGACAAAGAAAGTATTGCTAACACTCTTAACAATTGGAGGAATAATTTTTCTGATAACGAAGTTCTCAATTCAGCCTGGGATCTCTTGCCGAGTTTCATTATATGGAATGTGTGGAAAGAAAGGAACAAAAGAATATTCAAAGAGGTAAACACTGCCTCTCTTAACCTGGTGAACCTGATCGTAAAACAACTTAAGGAGACAGTTGGCACCACGGTTAGGAATCTCCCCAAAAATCCTCCCTCAGTTGAAGAGTTGAGAATCCTCCAGCTGTTAGACATGTAGGGTCTTATTCCTCAAGATCTAGACAAGAAAGCAAGCATGAGAGCTAAGGTGGAGGAATTCTGGTATCCTCCCCCTGATGGTTTTTTAAAGTACAACATTGATGGAGCTTCCAAAGGCAACCCAGGGGTGGCTGGCTTTGGGGGAGTTCTAAGAGATGATACAGGCAGCATAATCTCCCTCTTCCATGGACACTTAGGAAAATCCACTAAAAACATGGCAGAACTAATGGCCTTGGAACAATGCTTAGAATTTTTTATACAGAACAATTGTCAAAATTTCATAATAGAAGCGGATTTAGAGTTAGTCATAAACACAACCAAGAGAATCAACAATGGAACAAGGCCGGAAAAGGTCACAAAACGTTGGAGGTTAACTCAGGTTCTACATAGGATCCAAGTACATATACAGGAACTTCGTACTCTCAGATTTATTCATGAGAGGAGAAAGGCCAACAAATTGGTGGACATTCTGGCCAATCAAGGTGTCAGCTGCAAGGACAGCGCAATTTTAGGGAGGTGGAGCTCAATGGCACAGAGCAATCTGAAAAAACTTTGTCCTAACCAGGGGGAGGAGGACAAAGAAGAGTATATAGAAGAAAAAAGTTAGAATCCAACTAGTAATGGACGGCGGTCAGAGAGCCTCTCAAGGTTCGACAGAAAGGTACTTGATGGGAGGTATGCCAAGGTTAGCAAAAAAGTTGACCACGACCAGGAATATTCTCCGTGTCTGGCAACAAAGTTTCCCTGATGGAAGAAAGCAGCATCTAAAACTTTCGCATTCCCCAATTTTTTCAATGGTGGAAGTCAATACCGCCTCCAGAGCGGGTTCGAAGCGATCACACCGCTTTTATGTCAAAAGTGGTTTTATTTTTTTTGGCAGCGATGCCATAGAGAGCGTGACATGTGGTGGTGGGCCCATTCCAAAAACCACTCTCCCCGCTCCCTAAAGGTCGACGACTTCGGGCGCGCGATTTTCGGCTCAGCCATCTGATGGAGCGAGGAAAATCAACGCTCGAGATCGAACGAGCAAATTGGTGGGGCCCCCATCGCATGCTTTTTTCTGGCATTCTTGGTGGGTGCGATTTGTCCCTTCACCGTCGGATCCATTTTTGTTAATCAACGGTGGCGATGGGTCAAGCAGGTTGGAGGCGATTTCAGTTAAATGGCGTGCTTCTTTCCTTTGGGATTTTGTTCAGAGCCGTTGGATAGGACCTGATGGTTCTTCACTGTAGATTCTGGTGAGAGATTCGTTTCTCGACGGGTTTGCGTGAGCCGCTCTTTGTTGTTTGGTTTCTTTGGGGCATGGTTCTCTCCATGTCTTGGAGGGCTGGTGGGGCCCTTTTTTCTTTTTCTCTGGTCCGTCCACTACTCAAGTTCAATTTTGGCTTTTCCCTGTTTAGCATTGATGTGTTGAAAGGTAAGCTATTTGTGCCGAGTCTTTTGCCTTGGCCCGTTCTCGGTTCCTTTGGGGGGAAGATCTCTGTTGGAGAGGTAAATCCCCTCTAAGGATAGAGGCGATCCCTACTAGCCCAATAGGGGTCTAGCAACAATCACACAATGCTGCCACGCATGTTCCTAGTTACACTTAAACAAGAAGTAAAGAGCACCTACTTGGATTCCTGCGCTGTCGTTGGACGAAGAGATGTCTCCTTCGCTCCTTCGCTTCGGCTGGTCACAGTCCTCCGCGATCCCCGCGAACGGACACCTGCACACACGAAGAGAAGGCAAACGCAAGCGTGAAATCTAGTAAAAGTAACTATATGCCAGTCAGAAAAGACATAATTCACATTTATCCATTGCATAAACAAACGAGAATGGAACAATAATAGCAGTCATCTATTATTAATCAGAATAGAGAAGAGTACAACCAAATGTTCTGACGTCGATAAACTTCTCAGGAGGGATCAGTCAGCATGTATCTCAAGCATTCACCTTTGAGGATGGTTCTCCCAAGACAAACAACTCTCTCTCTCACACACAAATGTCACAAACAAACTTCCCCAAGCAATCAATCACTTCCACTCCTAACACACCAAACCTATAGCAGCAATCTGAGCACTACAAGCTTTGTACAATCCAAGCTAAGTCTAGCTAGTTCCCACTAGTTTCTAACTAGCTGCTCATGGTAATGGTGGAAGATTATATAGGAGAAGGAGTCTCCTAAAAAGGTGGAAGGATGAGCTTATCTTCAAGGGGAGTTGTTGCAAAGGGTCGAACAGACATGCCATAGAAGGGAGTCGATATTCACAAAGCTAACAACCAAGCCTGGAGAGATCTGGAAGGCTGGTTGTTTGAACAAATTCGCCCAAACTGGATCAGCGCGGATTATATGGAGACTGCCGCGCTGTCAGCACATAACAATAACTGAACAAGTCATGTCAGCGCGGAAGAACACGGGAAAGCCGCGCTGTGCGTCATCGCGGAAAAGTGATGTTCTTCCGCGATGGCAGCGCACGAGATACACTGTGAGGCGTTGGTCATCGCGGTTATTTTAGGAACAGACGCGCTGATGCACAAAACTTTGGAAAAATGGGTTTTAAGCCAGTTCAGGGATCAAACACTTAGTGATTGTGACTTCTGGACACAGCAGGGTGACTGACAGGAAGGCAGTGATAAATTACTGTGTAACAGATGCCCCCTAAAGCATGAAGACCGAGAGAGTGGGAGGGGTGAAATGCTTTACAACACACGCCGAACTGGAACACCACCAGGAAGTACCGAAAAATCTCTGACAATCATATACATGCAGTCTAGGCATGGGCGCAGCCATCCAAAAGACATGCGAGACTGGTCTATGGTATGGATGCAGCCACCCAGCTAAAGAGACCATAATAATGATAAGGTATGGTCGCAGCCATCCATGAAGACTCAGGTATGGGCGCAACCATCCATCAATGAGTCATGTAATGATTATCCACAAAATCGCAACCTGGACCACAGTGAGCAAGGATCCAGGGTCTTGCGCTCCATCTCGACCCGAACAGAGTACAAGTCCACACATGTGAATACAGGGGTTGGAGTCGAACATGCATGAACATCGTCTGATTACCGGCCAATGATGAGAACCATTAACAGACGCGAGAGGTACCACCAATAATGACAATGGCCCTCAAGGTACTATAGGTACAATCCGTGGCGTGTGAATCAATGAGCTGGTGTCGAACACCCACGGAATCATTCGATCGTAGGTCAATGATGTATACCTTGCGTCGAACATGAGGAACCTGCCATTGAGGCAAGCAAGCTCCAAGGCACCTGGAAGGAGTCTCTAAGTCACTTTCTCGGATAATGAGTTGAAGTCGACGAGAAGTGGCCTTGATCGAAGGTGGGTCATGATGATTCCCACATCATCGACACGAGACAGAGATATAATGATTTGCGACGAGATAGCGAACGAGGTTGCATTGGGGCAGAGGACAACTTCTCTTGAACATATAACGGCACTATAACGGATTTGGCAGTACTTGACATCAAATGAGCAGCGGATAAGATGATGACGGCAATGAACAGATGAGAGGTCAAATAGAATATCCCAAACCCATGGAGGCTAGTGAAAACGAGATGAGATGACCCCACCCAGACACGAAACAGCGGAGTGCCATGTTCAAGAGTGACGTACTGCCGAGACGACTGTAATCAAAGTTCCATTTTCCCCACCTTTGAAGGCAGGTACCCCGATTATTTTTGGATGACAAGCTTGACGGGGATAACATATGCTTGATGTGTGTCATGTTGACAATATCCGATGTCATTGAGTGTTTAACGAGCCTGACAAAGGAAAAACTCGGCTTCTTTTCTTGTTTCGAGAGTCTGAAAAGAATGCGGAAAAGGAGACTCCAGGGGGGTCCTTTTTCATACAGTTGTGTCTCTCGAGCCCGAAAAAGTATAAAACTGTGCTCGAAAGAACCGCCCGGTCATTACAACTGAGGAGTACTTTTCATGAATAGTGTCTCCGACCGGAAAAAGTAAAAAAGTGGTCGAAGACACGTCGTTTTAGAGCCAATATCGAGTGCGAAACGACAAACACCCAGCGATCTTTTTGGTTTAACGGTCGGAAAAAGAGCTTAAAAACGACCGCCTTTCGTTCCCTTTAACGAGCTGAAAGGGAGCTCGGCCATCTTCTCTTGTTTAACGTCGGAAAAGAGCTTAGAGATGAAACTTTGGGAATCACATGAATTGTGGACTGTCATGACCAAGCTGCGATACCTGTACCTGCACAAGGGCACTACCCGCATAAATCCATTCGATATACGTAAAAAACATATTGAAACATGCTTGAAAACAGAACCAAGGCTAGTTTTATGGCTAAAAATGGTAAAAACCCAAAAAATATGGTAATTTAGGAGTTTTTACTATAAATAGGGGGGTAATAAGTCATTTTTACCATTTTACTATTTGGAGTGCGAAGAACGTGGAGAAGCCAAAAAGTTGACGGAGCGATTTCCAGCCCATCCGGAGACCATTTTCAGATCTGCTTCTTCCAGGTAGGTTCTCATTCCTTTGCCCTGCATCCTGGTTCATTTTAGGAGTTTTTTAACGGTTGAATGGGCCCAATTGGGCATTTTTTATTTGCATGGGTGCGCCCTCGGTCAGCGCGGAAATTGCCCACGGGGTCGCGCTGACCGAAAAAATAGCCAATGTAACCAACTTCGGCTCAGCGCGGAAAAGGCGTGTTCTTCCGCGCTGACCTCGCATTTTTTACACAGAGCCGCCATTGTCATCGCGGCTGTCCCTAAAACAGCCGCGATGGCGCGGAAAAGTTTTGTTTTTTAATAAATGAACGTAAATTTCTCCATGAAAACAATTCTGATTGTTTTTTATTGTTCATGCAGGACATCATGGCCTTTCAATGGCAAGAGAGAGTTCACGATGTAGAGGATGTGGCTGCTTGGGGAGACGTGAATTGTTGCAACGCCATGCGGGCGTGCCGATTCATGAAATTCTTCCTTACGCCGCGTCTGAGGGCCCAACATGATCTGCTGGAGCTGCTGATCAGGGCATGGAACCCGGTGGACCAAAAATTCACCATCCGTGGTCACGACATTGAGTTTGACCACATGGATATCTTTTTCTTGACTGGGTTGTCGCGCCGAGGTGCGAGGCCCATCTTGGAGGGGCAGCGACCTAGCGGCGGTACTCTGGATGACCTGATGGCTGAGGTTTGCCCGGGGGCGGTGAAAACGCGGAGTGGGAAGTGCTCGATCCCCACAGTGAGAGACATAGTGCTGCGCACCATCCTGTTCATGGTGACCCGGGCGGCAGGTAGCATGGCGAATCACGAGGCGTCCAAGACCCATCTCCTACTAGCTCTCGAGTGCCTCGAGCCTACCGTGTTTGATTGGTGCACGGCAGTGGCCAACAACATGAAGAGGCAATTGAGCAACTGCCGTCGTGGGGAGACGAAGCAGTTCGGCTATGGATCGATCCTGGTCCCGCTCATTCTGGAGCGAGTACCAGCCATGCGACTGCAGTCTATGGCTGTGGATGCCCCCAGAGATCCTCGAGAGACGAGGGCCTCACGATGGGCTTGGATTATGCCACGTGGGGGTGGCGGCCGACCACATAGCTGGGGGGCATTTTTCAGAGACTGGTTGGACCAGCAGGAGATCTTCGTACAGGATTGGCCATATGCGGGGATGGATTTCCGCAATGATCCTGACTTGGTGCTGCCTCCGGGTGAACAGTGGGATGATGCAGGTATGACACTTTTTGTCTTTTGAGTTTTGTATTGTTTTTTAATTTTTTATGTACATGTCCTAATGAATGTCTTGTCATGCAGATGTGGGGCCTACTAGACCAATTGGCCTGGCTGCCACGGCACGGAGAGAGGGCCCGAGAGCCGGAGCTTTGGCCTTAGCCCCTCCAGGGGCCAACACACCAGAGATTGTGGCTCGCAACCTTGAGGGGTTGCTGGAGGGGGTGCCGGACTTCCAGGGGGTCGAGGAGGTTCCTGTGGAGCATCAGATCCACACAGTGGGTGTGGAACCCAGAGTGCACCGCCTTCTGAGGCGGGTGGCACGAGCGGCTGTGTACTACAGAGAGCACCATCCAGCCGATTAGTCACCTAGGTTTTATTTCCACTGTTTATTTTGAGACATTATGACTCAGATGTATTGAGATTTTGGGACATGTACTTCTATTTTTGAGCGCCTCAGTGCGCCACACGATATATATATATATACATACCGATTTTGGATGAGTCGTTGTTACATGTGATGATGTGTTATCTTGTGTTATGCGTTTGTTCAGTACAATTTGTGATCTTATGTATGAATTTGCACGACACTCGACTCATGGATTTTATATGTTTAATGCAAGCTTAAAAACACACACGTGCAAACTATGCTTGAAATGATTTATTTACATATGCTTATGGTCTTACTATGCTGTTCTATCCTTCCTTGTATGATGTTTATCTGTTTCACAAATGTCTATCTAATACACGATTTGCCAATGCATCAGTCAACGTATTTAATCGTCTCGGAATATGCTGATAAGTAATGTAATCGAAATTCCGTTCTAACAATCTTACACGTAGGTACAACCTTAATATGCACTGGTCTCTGACGGAATATCGCCTGTTGAGTTGATGGACAACCAGCTGGGAGTCCAAGTTCACCACTAGCTCTCGGATGCCGAGGTCAACTGCTTCGGCAAGTAATTCTATTACAGCACTGTACTCGGCAACGTTGTTAGTGGTACGACCTAGGCATACACCCTGCAGGTTTATCAACTCCCCGTGAGGATCGTAGATCACCCACGCTGCCGAAGACAAATTACAAGTACTACGGCAGGCACCATCAACGAAACCAACATAAGGAGTACGAGACATCTGCGCAGGAAAGAGAAAGCATAATAAGGGGCAAAAACACGCCTTCACACCAAAGCAAAGGAAACTCATGCAGTAAAAACTCAAAAACACACGTATATACAAAGTGATTGTGAGCAGCTATGCATAGTACTTCTTCAGATACAGCCCATTTCGGGGCTTGTCAAGAGGATTTCCTTCATAATCAATCAACTCATATGCGCCCTTTTGTAAAACACGTTTCACGATGTAGGGACCTAACCACATGGATTCGAGTTTTCCTGCCCCCAGCTTATCCTTAGCTTGATCGTAGAGCAGTACTAAATCTCCCTCAACAAAGGAACGAGGATGAATATTCTGATCGAAGTGAGCTTTGACTCTCTTCTTCTGCGCTTCGATAGCCAGAGAGGCCAAACGACGAGTCTCGTCTAACCGTTCTAGGTAAAGAAGCCGTTCCTCCACCGGAGTGGTGTTGGGAAGCAACTCGACAGCTAATTTTAATGAAGGAATTTCACATTCGACGGGAAGGGTAGCCTCCAGTCCATAGACCAGTTGAAACGGGGTGAAACCGGTGGCATCCTTCACAGAAGTCCGGTAGGCCCACAAGGCTGGGAAAAGCATTATATGCCAGTTTGACTTGTGTGTATTGACGGTGCGTTGAAGCATGGTGATCAAAACTTTGTTCACGGCTTCAACTTGACCGTTAGATTGAGGATAGTACGGTGACGAACTATCTTGACGCAAGCCTAACTGGCTCGTTAACTCTGTCATCATATGATTTCGGAAATGCTTTCCATGATCTGTAACAATAGCCTGAGGGACTCCGAAGCGAGTGATGATATGATTGAATAAAAACTGCGCCGCTGTGTGACCGTCTTCGTTTAATGTAGGCATTGCTTCGGCCCACTTGGTGAAATAATCCACGGCAACGATAATGTACCCATGCCCCCCGGCCGAACGAGGGTTACAGGACGTATAATCGATGCCCCATTTGGCAAATGGACCTACGGTTACGACAGGGTGCAGTGGTGCAACAGGTGCACGCATCTTCCGGTGGTAAACCTGGCATTCATGGCATGCGCGTACAGCAAGGATGCAATCCTTGAATATAGAAGGCCAGAAATAACCAGCGCGGAGGATCTTTTGAGCGGTAGCGTATCCGGACATATGGCCGCCACAAGCGCCGGAGTGGCAGTCATTCATGACTCGCTCAGCTTCCTCGAGAGTTAAGCAACGGCGAAGAATAGAATCGACGCCGAGGCGGTACAGGGTGTCGCCTAAAATGCGATACGGTTGAGCCTGATGACGTATCCGTCGTCGAGCTTCCTTTGATGTATTGGGACGAAACGAAGACGTTTGTAAATATACAATGATGTCCCCGTACCATGGGTCGAGAGTGCTGATGAGAAAGAGCGTTTCATCCGGAATTTGCTCCTCTGAATGAGATGGTGCAGACTGAGATGGTAAGGAACAGAGCAGTTCAGCAAAGACCAGTGATTTCTTAGACTTGGCGGCAGTAAATTCCAAGTCGAACTCTTGGAGGATTACGATCCACTTCGAGTATTTTCCCCCCAGGAACTGACGTGACAAAATATAGGTCATGGGGTTGCAGTCAGAGATCACGGTCGTTGTGCGCAACAGGATGTAATGACGGAAACGTTGGACGGCACAGACAGCGGCCAATGCCAACTTTTCGACATATGCATAGCGAGTCTCCGTATCGAGGAGGTTGTGACTAAGATAGTATACAACGTGCTCCGAGCCATCGTCGTCGTCTTGCACTAAAACCATGCCGATGGTGGTATCGGCAGCGGCCAGATAAAGGGTGTAGTCACGGTGGTAATTTGGAGGTCTTAGGAGCGGAGCTGAGACCAGAAGGTCTTTAAGACGCTCAAAAGATTGCTGAGCGATAGCGTCCCAATGAAAGGGCGTGTCTCGCTTTAGTAATCGCGTGAAACCCTTGGCCACCTCGGCATAATTTGGGATGAATCGTCTGAGAAAATTGGCTTTTCCCTGCAAGCTTTGTAATTGCTGTAGAGTGGCAGGGGGAGGAAGATTCACAATGGCCTCGACTTTAAGGGGATCCAAGCGGATGCCCTCTCGGGAGACGATAAACCCGAGTAGTCGGCCAGATTCCACGCAGAAGACACACTTATGCGGATTGAGTCGAATACGGTAGTGTCGACAGCGAAGGAAGATTTCGCGTAAATGAGATGGATGGTCTTGACGTTTAGCTGAATGAGCGGGTAGGTCATCCAGGTAAGGTTGTACGATGTGTCGGATATCATGAAAAGCATACGACATCGCACGTTGGAAAGTGGCGCCGGCATTTTTGAGACCGAAAGGTAGCTTCTTGTAAGCGAAGGTGCCCCAAGGACAAATGAAAGCAGTCTTGTGCTGGTCTGCGGGGGCTATGTTGATCTGGTTGTAACCAGAGAAGCCGTCCATGAACGAATAAATTTCGCTTCCTGCGCAATCATCGATAAGCTGATCAATAAAAGGCGTAGGAAAGTTATCTTTTGGACAGGCGCGATTGATATCGCGATAGTCAACACAAACCCGAATAGTGCCCTGTTTTTTATTGACAGGAACTATATTAGATACCCATTCCGTGAGGGGAATGGCATAAATGAAACCAGCTCGAAAAAGCTTTTCAACTTCGGCCTTGATGGCTGCAGCCTTTCGAGGGTGCACTGGGCGTAAACGCTGACGAACAGGCTTAGCCCCAGGATAGGTAGGGATTTCGTGCTCCACGATACTGGGGTCAATGCCGGGCATTTCTTCGTAAGACCATGCGAAAACATCACGAAATTCACGAAATAGATCTTTGTAGATTTGAATTTCCTCAGGAGTACATGTGACTCCAATATGAATATTTTCGACAACCCCTGTTTTGACAGAGATGTCGATAGCCAAAGTCTGCGTAATGTTACCCATGTTCCCTTCCGAAGACACTTGATATAATTGGATAGGTGTTTGGAGAGGGATATGTGGGAGACATGAAGCAAACTTTCCGAGACACGTGGCCATTTCCGAATGAGGAGGGAGGAACAAAGAGCGATGGTGGTGATCTGACCAAGGGAGCTCTTCGGGAGACATAGTCTCGATAATAGCCTCGTCGGATGGGAATGATTCCTTCAGGGGGTCCGAAGTGGCCTTCTCTCCCAACCAAGGGAAGGTTTCAGGTGAATCGGGAACGCTGCCTGGAAAAGCAGGTTCGGAGGTTGAAGCCGATGCAGCAACTATTTCGATGTAGTTGAGCTCGGCTGGGCTCAACGGCATCATCTCGCCCCAGGAGTCTTCTTGATTCACGGGAGGGAGAACCCATGGATCAGAATGCGTTGTGATCATGTTAACGGAGGCGAGATTTGGAGGTGGGAGGGGAAAGACTCCCATCAAGGAGGGATCTTTAAATAATCCGGCACCCACACTCTCGAGCGATTTGAAGGTATGCTCCACGAATGGTACATTCCCTTCAGAAGAGGAAGCAAAAAAGGACAGCTGGTCCACCGTGACGATTTTTCCTTGATGGGGAAAACGAACGACACGGAATAAGGAGGAAGCCACGGCTTGCATGGCATAAGTCCAGCTTCGTCCTAGAAGGAGGTTGTAAGTAAGATTAGCGTCAACGACTTCAACCTCGACTTCTACAGTTTTCCCTTCTAAAGAGATAGGTAAACGCGGGAGGATACCAAGTGGACGAGATTCTCTTCCATCGAACGCCTCTAGGGTGGTGGGAGACTGGCTCAGAGCAGGCGAACCAATAGCCTTCCAACAAGCAACCGACATGATGCAGGTTGAGGCTCCTTCATCAATGACAGTACGGTGAATCGTCTTGCCTTTGATGAGAACTTGTATAAGGAAGGCCACCTGATGAGGGAATCTCTGCGTGAAACCTTCGAGGTCAAAAGAAATTAGATCCGAATCTGCCGGGTCGATGCCACCAATTGCTGATAGCAGGGACTTCCTCTGGGAGGGGCAGCTCTGGAGGACTTCTAACGCGGACATAGCAGACGGAGCCTGAGCTAAGTCCTCGACAATGCTATAATGCTGAGCGGCACGAGCATTGGGGTTATAAGATGACTTCCTGAGTACACCTTTGGGAGGGGGTCGGGGGATCGTCTCGGTGCTGGGCCGTTCAATGTGAAGAGGGCCAGAACTAGACGCGGGAGCGCTGGAGGGGACCTCCGGCTCCTTCCCGGCTGAAGATGGATATTCTTTCGTTCGAGTCGTAACGTGGACGGGGATGGTTCCCGCCATGAATACTTGAGAACCGAACGAGGAAGAGGATTGAGAAGGGTCTGCCACCTGATGCGTCTGCTGGGATGGGAAAGGCTCTTTAAGCACGGCGGGGGACCCTGAACCACCTTTTAAAAGCCGACTAACCTCGGACCGCCTGGGGCAGTCCTTGGTGTAGTGATCCTCCTCACAAATGAGGCAGGGATACTCAGGCTTCCGCTTGGCTCCTTCCTCGGCGGGAGGTTTAGGAGGATTCTGCTTAGGTTGTCCGGATTTTTCTTTGGCCTTTCCTTTCTTTTTGCCTTTCGAGGATTTGTCTGTCGTGGTGGACTGGACGGCATTTACCTCGGAGGTATTCCCAGGAATAGATGGGCTCTGAGAAGCATTCTCGTTAGAGGCGTTTTGTTTCTGCTTCCCAGAGTTTGCGGTTGATTTCTTACTTGATGAATTCACGGAGCCAATAACTCCATCAACAGACGGTTTCGGTGGAGCTTTGGTTTGTCCGTGCCTCGGGGCATCTGGAAAATAGTCATACAAAGTACCTGACTGAGAATATACTAAGTCGAGGTATTGAGCTCGCGCAATCGCTTGCTCTTCAGTTACACACGCCCCCATTGCAATATCTTTGGCAATTTTAGGGACAAAGGACGTGGTAAACCAGTCGGTCAGGAGTTGATCGGGAATCCAAAATTTAATCAAACGACGGCGCCTTCTCCATTCATGTATATGATCAGAGATGTGCGTTGCCGTATCCTGTTTCAGAGACGTGAGCAAATGGGTCCCAGTCTCGTACCGAATGGGTAACTGAAAATGAGTAAGAAAGGCCATAGCCAACGAGTTAAAGTCTGAAAACATACCGCGATTAAGTTCGATGTACCATTTTGCGGCTGAACCAGTGAGGGTCCTCTGGAAGAGGCGCAGTCGGATAGAATCATCAAGCCATGAGTTAGATGAACACCAAAGGTGATATGTCATTACGTGGGCTTGAGGATCCTCTCCGGCTTTGCCGTCGAACTTTGGACAGTCACCTGGTATTTTGGTCGGAACCGGTGGCCAATATGAGTTATGCAAAATAGGATCGTTTGTTAACTTGGACACATCGGGTAGTTCCAACGTAGCCAAAAATGGTAGCTGCGGGTTGAAGGACATCTGTGGCTGAGGGTTCGAGGCGGTATTAGGGTTCCACCCAGATTGGGGTTGCCCCCACGAACTTTGTCCAGACGGACCTGGCCCGAAAGGACCGGCCGCATAGGAATTTTGTCCCGATGGACCTGGTCCGAAAGGACCTGGCACATAGGGAGTTTGTCCGTAGGAGTTTTGTCCGTGCGCGGACGACTGTCCCTGTGTTTGCCCCCCAGCTCCCCATGAATTAGCAGCTTGCCTGCCAGGTTGACCATATTGATAATTTTGATAGGGAGTGACCTGTGGTTGCTGATAATTTTGGTAAGGAGCATACTGATTTTGCCCCTGGGGTTGCTGGTAGCCATGTGACTGCTGGGTCGCATACGGAGCCTGGTAGGCAGGCTGCGTTTGATATGGAGGTTGATAACCTGTTTGAGTCTGAGGCCCAGAGTACTGTCCTTGAACCGGTTGAGGTTGGACCACACGTCCTGAAGGTTGACTTGGTCGGATTCGAGATGGACCTGGTTGGCCAGCAGGATAGCCTTGCTGAACGCCAGGTTGTCCATGTGCCACCAAGGGTTGTCTTCGCGGAGCGGGTGGTCAAATTGGTTGGATAGCTGGTTGACGCCGGGGCTGGCCAGCTTGTCCAGGTTGACGATGAGGGTAGACCCCGGGTTGATTTGGCTGTATAGACGGTTGGCCCGTTTGTCCCCCACCGTAACCGGGTTGGGAAGAGGGTTGGGCTTGCTGTACGGCAGGCTGCCCTCTTTGGTATATAGGCTGGGCAGAGGGTTGCCCCCCTTGCCCAGAAGGATTTGCGATTCGAGGGGTAGGTGGGCCCTGTTGAACATAGGGTTGTCCACCCTGGCCATAGGGATACCCTTGCTGGACGGCTGGTTGATTTGAAGGATTGTAAACTGAGCCAGTTTGTCCAGAGGGGTACCCTGGCTGGAAACCAAGCTGGTCTTGAAAAGTCGGTTGCTCTGGCTGCCCAGTAGGTTGATTCTGATATGGGTATGGCGGACCTCCCATGTCCATAGGTTGTTCCTGGTAAGGTTGACCTTGTGGATGCCCAGATTGTCCTGGGTCAGGCGGGCCATACAATGGTTGCCCTTGAGGGGGTTGCACGTAGAATGACGGGTCCTGATTGGGTGGTCCTATGGGCTGCCGAAGAGGGTCTCGGTTTCCAAAGTACTTAGTAGTGTGGTCATACATGACATTCAAAGATTCCTCGTTCTCTTCGAAAGGGCGACGAGGGAGACCTGAGATTTCCTCAAGGAACTCACCATTTGCATCGAAGAAGAAAACAGGACCATCGTAATCTGGGTCCGTTATAGGTTCCCCATAAGCATCATACGGTCCTGATCCTGGAATGCCTCCAACAAAAGAACCAGCTTGAGGAACTTCAGACGAGGGAGTCGGTACAGCACTGACGACCGGAGTCGAACGTGCTACACAAACAGTAGGTTGAGCGGGAACTGAGGTGACGGCGGGTTGAGTTCTGACGTGAGGGGTGGGAAAAGAGGCTGCGAAACAAAAGGGCCGATCGAGGCAGCGAGAGTAGGATCCCATATAGTGGTAGAAGTTGTTCTAGCATCATACCTATCCCTTAGCGATTGATATCGTGGAGGGAGGGGAGATGAAGACGGGATCGGGGTCTCAATGTCTGTGACCGCGGGTGTCTCGATGTCTGTGACTGTGGGTGTCTCACCCGTGCTGGAAGCTGCCCCCTCCATCGGAGATGACATACCTAAAGGGGTACGGGGGGTTTGGGGGGTATCCCAATCTTCTTCCCAGACGGGATTCCAATCCTCCAAGTAATCTGGGTTGCCTGGGGACCGTGCGTTGATAGGCTGGATACTCGGAACAATGGGAAGAGTACCGCCTACAGCTGGTACCTCGGGAGCAACAGAGGATTGAGAACCTTGGTCACTTATACCGGAAGTTGATGGGTCAGCCAGGATGACCAGACCCCTTAGAACTCTTAAAGGAAACTACCGATAAAAGCCTACTCAAAACTATCGCACACAAGACCTAGAAAATGTGATGTTATCGTGGCCAAATTAATTTTAAGACGCAAGGACCAAACTTGACCTTTTCATATTTCAGGAGTCGAGAAAAGGACAAAGATGACTCCAGTCTCCTTCGAATGTTTAATGAGCACGAAGTGACAAGACGCTCACAGGCACCTTTTCGTTTAGGGAGTCCGAAAAGGATCAAAAGTGACTGCTCTGGAACTCTAGGTAGAGGGTGTGCCAAACTCTTCGCAAAACCACAGAATACTTTTTAGGGTACGGGTGGTCAATCTTCGTGAATGCTGTGTTCACTGCATTGCGAATTGTAGGGCGGCCGACTCGGCTTCCTATGGATAAAGGATAAAAGCCTAGTGGGGTCTCCCTATATACTCGACGGTACGTGGGAGCGCAATCCGTATTAGACCACTATCGAGTCACAGAAGGAGGAATCACCCAACCTAATGTGAAACAACAGTGACTATGTTTTAAGACGCCGGAACACGTCTCTAACCTAGACCTCTAAATATTTGCGTTTAGTTCCAATGCGTTTTTAGATTCATTTGGTTCATTTTATAGTTGATCTTGAGATTAAGTTTCGATTTCAAGCTCTATCGTATGTTCGCTCACAATTACTTAGATGCAATCTATATGCAAAAGAATTTCGTTTCGTTCGATGAATTCTAGCTACGAGAGAGCAAAGAATTTTTTAAACAAAACGAATACAAACAAACAAGCAGCTAAATGCAACTAAAGCGAGGAAAGGAAACTTTTCTTTTGAAAATGCAAATCAATGAAATGTTCTTTTCCTTTTCGAATTTTAAAGCAAGCTACTAATTCGTTTTCTTTTTAGTGACATAAAACACCTAAAGGAATTTGGAGGAACCTGAACACCAAGTAAACTACTTAATGAGAGCACACAAAGTTCCCAAAAACACTCAACCGAAGTCTCGAAATCAAAAGGAAACAAGGCAATGCACGAGCTATGTGATCTAAGCTCTGCAAAACAAGCAAGGATCGCAAGCAAGGAGGAAGCGAAAAAGACCACTTGGAAGCACAATCCAATACACTCTGACAATCACTGAAAAAATGCGAAAACAAGTCTAGAACGAGCTGGTCAATCAAGCAAACAGGGATCCTCACGGGAGGCTTGACACACACACGGCCACTAGATGTCCTAGGGTTCAGAGTGCGAAATCAATAGAGAAAAGCAAACATCCGACGGACCAGAGTCGCAACCAGTCAATTAGAGACCCAAACACAATCCAGTAATCGCAAAAGTAAGGATGAAAACACGAACCAAGCAGCTAGAAGGGAAGTTGTTTGCAAACTTAAAACCAAGCAAAACGAAACCCTATGGAGTTGAGCTCCGTAATCAAACAGTTCAAAGTTCAGAGAGTGAAAAACAAGTCATCAGACAAGTGGGGAAAGTCACAGCAAGAGGTTTAGGAGGTCAATTTGGACAAAAATGAGTTTTTCAGGCTCAGCGCGGGTAGCCTTCAGCAACTTGGCGCTGACAGGGGGAGGCCTTCAGCAACTTTGCGACGTCAGCGCGGAAAGTCAGGGAAAAGGCGCGCTGCCCTAGAAGAAACGAGGTCAGCGCGGATATAAGGCACACAGACGCGACGACCAAAATCACAAAGAAGAGTGGGCGCGATGTCAGCGCGGAAGAACACGAATAAAGCGCGCTGCCCTTGAAAACGAGGTCAGCGCGGCTGTTAGACGTACAGGCGCGATGAAGAGAAAACCAAAGAACAGAGTCGCGATGTCAGCGCGACTGTTCCGAAATAAAATGCGCTGAGAGCAAAAAACAAGGAAAACCGAAATAAAACTTCCCAAACCAAAGGCAGGAGCTTTTCAATGATAAAAATGCTTCCCAGAAATGCCCAGAAAGTTCATAAGCAAAAAGACAATCCCAAAAACTCGAAAAGAGATCAATCAAAGCCAAACACAAAAGTGGACTCAAGAGACAAAAAGGCTGATCCCCAGCGGAGTCGCCAAATTGTTGGAGAGGTAAATCCCCTCTACGGATAGAGGCGATCCCTACTAGCCCAATAGGGGTCTAGCAACAATCACACAATGCTGCCACGCATGTTCCTAGTTACACTTAAACAAGAAGTAAAGAGCACCTACTTGGATTCCTGCGCTGTCGTTGGACGAAGAGATGTCTCCTTCGCTCCTTCGCTTCGGCTGGTCACAGTCCTCCGCGATCCCCGCGAACGGACACCTGCACACACGAAGAGAAGGCAAACGCAAGCGTGAAATCTAGTAAAAGTAACTATATGCCAGTCAGAAAAGACATAATTCACATTTATCCATTGCATAAACAAACGAGAATGGAACAATAATAGCAGTCATCTATTATTAATCAGAATAGAGAAGAGTACAACCAAATGTTCTGACGTCGATAAACTTCTCAGGAGGGATCAGTCAGCATGTATCTCAAGCATTCACCTTTGAGGATGGTTCTCCCAAGACAAACAACTATCTCTCTCTCACACAAATGTCACAAACAAACTTCCCCAAGCAATCAATCACTTCCACTCCTAACACACCAAACCTATAGCAGCAATCTGAGCACTACAAGCTCTGTACAATCCAAGCTAAGTCTAGCTAGTTCCCACTAGTTTCTAACTAGCTGCTCATGGTAATGGTGGAAGTTTATATAGGAGAAGGAGTCTCCTAAAAAGGTGGAAGGATGAGCTTATCTTCAAGGGGAGTTGTTGCAAAGGGTCGAACAGACATGCCATAGAAGGGAGTCGATATTCACAAAGCTAACAACCAAGCCTGGAGAGATCTGGAAGGCTGGTTGTTTGAACAAATTCGCCCAAACTGGATCAGCGCGGATTATATGGAGACTGCCGCGCTGTCAGCACATAACAATAACTGAACAAGTCATGTCAGCGCGGAAGAACACGGGAAAGCCGCGCTGTGCGTCATCGCGGAAAAGTGATGTTCTTCCGCGATGGCAGCACACGAGATACACTGTGAGGCGCTGGTCATCGCGGTTATTTTAGGAACAGACGCGCTGATGCACAAAACTTTGGAAAAATGGGTTTTAAGCCAGTTCAGGGATCAAACACTTAGTGACTGTGACTTCTGGACACAGCAGGGTGACTGACAGGAAGGCAGTGATAAATTACTGTGTAACAATCTCCTTCGCCACTTTTCAAAGTGGCTTTTTGTAAATTTTGTATATTATTAATGGTAAAGAAGGTCCTACTCTTACATCAGCAAAAAAGAAGTTCCCTTTTGGTCTGCTTCCGTATTGACCAATTATGTGGGTGTTTGTTATTGTTTTGCATTGTAGATGTTAAACATCCAAATCCATTGTTATATGGCTTGAGGAGATTGGTGATATTCGCACCGACCTGTGAGCCTGAAATTTTCTTGAATTTGATGTAAATACCGAGTTGTCTATGGAGTTATCCTGGGGTTATTGACCGTTTGGATAACTAGGATGCATTAAGTGGCATCAGAGCCATGAAAATATTTTAGCTTTACAACTCCTAGGGAAAGATACAGGAAGCTCTTGGAGGAAGAAAAAATTACAACATATTGAGGTGAATCTTTGTTTTCAAATTAAATTGAATTGAGGTTTGTTGATTGTGAGGTGTTGTGTAGACATAGTAGAGGATGTTTACCTTGAGGTTGAAGAGATTGACTTAGGAAGAAATAAACAGGAATAATGGTGTTGATTTAAAGAACAGGGAGGTATGCAACAACAAAGGGATGACTAAAATAAGAAGAATTATGTAGTAACAGTTTTGTTTTCAAGTGAAGATTGAACAAGGAGGTAATAGTATTTTGCTTTCAGTTAACTGTTGATTAGAAGTTGCAATGATGAATTTTCGTAATTGAGGATGATGGAAAGGAACCTTGTAGTAGAAAGTGAGGAAGAACAAAAAAGTTCTTAGAGGATGAATGTTGGTAAATTGCATACAGAATCCAGAAGATAAGAGAGTGCTCAGATGAAGATTCTAAAGGAAGAAGTCAACAAAAATACTAGGAGAAGATTAGGCATGGAAGGGATTACTATGGTATTTACAAACAAGTTGATGGAGTCAGCTTGTTGCAGTGGCTTGTGTGCAACTTACCATGAGAAGGGAGAAGCTCGTAGAAGAAGGAGATTTGTGACTACTGAGATTCATAGTAAAGGTTTAGAGAGAAGCCATTATAGGTCAAGTTAGGACAAAATTGATAGAGAAGTAGTTGAAATTAAATTACAGTTGGATATTTTGAGAGAACTGCTATGGAAAGATGATGAAGACTAGGGTTACAAATGGACTCTCTAGAATAAAGTAAAATGGAATTTGTTGCAGGCGAAGCTGAGACAAAGATAAAATGCTCAATTGATGGATAAACTCAAGGAGTTTGAACAAAAGATAAATGCTCAATTGGAGGAAAATCCTAAAGGTGTTGAGCTACAACAAAAGATAATTGTTGAAGAAGAAGTTCTTCTTTAACTTAAACAAGGAGTAAACCTTGAAGAGAGAGAGAAGGATAATGTTGAAAGGAGACTAGCTTAAAGTCTCATGGGCCATTTGGAAACTAAAGATCGAAATGAAGAAAATGTTGATGAGAGACTAGTTGAGAGTCTCACAATGTGTGTGGATAATCAACATCTGAAGGTTGAGGTTTTAATAGAGGATACATGCCATGATGATTTTTATTTTAACAATTTGTGTATGAATGCAGGAGTTGTTTGAGGTGAAGGAAAACACAATGAATTTGTTTTGTGCAAAGAGGAGAAACAATCATTAAGTGTAGTTATGCAGGTTGGAAGGAAGACAAAGGATAGTCAAGATGAAGACTATGTGTCATGGGAAAATGTAGCCATGAAATAATAACCTAAGGGTGATGAATAAATGTGTGTGGATTTTAATGAGGATGTTGTTATAGTGGATGAAGCATATTAATATTTGATGGGTAACTTGGAATTTTTAGTGTTGCATGAGGAAAGGATGCTCGGAGAAAATGAGAAAGAGATAATGTACATTTGTACATTGGAACAAGGATCCATCCTTGGAGAGGATGACAATGATGAATAATATGCTAATGAGGAGCTCATCAGAGTCTCACATATTATTTTAAGAATGAGGATCAACATAAAGAAGTGATGTTTGAGACATCAAATGAGGCTACAAGGCCTTATGGTTTTGAAACTAACAATTTATATGTATTTACAGGTTGCACGGGTCAGAAAGAAAGAAAATCATTTAATATTGTTACAAATATGAATAAGAATGGAAATAATTTGAATTGTGTCATAAATGGAGAAGTTGAAGAATTGTTTGTGCAAAGTATTGGAGATGAGGAAGGACAAGTAGAACCCGATTTTTGTTCCATGGAAAGACAAACTGATTTTAAGGTGTAAAGATGAACTATAGTTGTTGGAGAAGTTGATGGAAGAGGATACAAATGGAGAAGAGAATTTATGAATGTCCAATAACATAGACATCTAAATTGCACCCAAGGAAATTGAGGTAGAATGTGATGAACAATTTCCTTATGTCAATAAAAATTTTGAAATTGAATTTTTATAAAAGTAGCTAGCAGGAAATATAGAAGATGGAAACCATAGAATTTTTACATATTTGGACAAGATGCAATAGTTAGAGGACAGCAACAATATGTTTCGGCAAGGGGGCATTGGTATCATCGCTAAAGGGTAGTAGGTGGAAATACACACAAGTGTCTTAAACAACCATGGAGGAATGAAAGACAAATTTTCCATGAAGGATACACAACAACTAGTAGAGGGAATTAAATATCAACCCCAACATAGATACAACTTCTTCAAGGAAGATCAAGGAATGGAGGACTTAGTTTCAACCACTAGGATGTTAGTAAGGGATAGTAGCGATAAAGTTTAAGTAGGAAGAAATGATTTGAACCAACCCAAGGTTAAGCTGGACATTGAGATTGAAGAATTAAGAAGTTGATGTTGAAGAAACCTCAACAGAAGAAGTATGTAGGGTAGAGGAAAATAAATGAAAACATGTTGCATATGGTCGAGCAAGTTGTCATGATCAACGAAGGAGGAAGACTACAACAAGATAAAACAGTAGAGTAGTGACATGAAAAGGAAAAGGACCAACTACGACGCAAAGTTTGCAATGGAGGAATATTCACTTCATTAGCACATGGTTAGGAGACCATGAGTCATTTCACCTTCAGAATCTAATGCAAATGCATACACCGAGCACAAGATGTGAGAGTTTGGACAAGATCTTACCAATGTGATTGGATGGTCACATCATAATGTTGGGAGGATATTTTAAATGTTTTATAGGAATTTGTAAATATTACATTAGGAAGTGAGTTTTTATTTTTTTAAATATGATGGAGAAGTTGTTTTCTAATGTACATATAGATTTAAGTTTCCCTTGTTTTGTGGAGAAGGCGAAATGATTCACCCTTTGTGGCTTTTGGTTGTCATGATCATTTTCTTTTGTGAAACAATAAGAAAATGTGTTTGTAAGGGAGAAGAATGGAAGACGAGAAGCTATGGATGAGAAGAGAGGAGAGAGGGAGAGTAGAGAGGAACTTTTTGTTCCTTTACGTAACTACATTTCTGAGGTTTTGCAGATGCCTATACCTTCAATATGTGTGAATGGAGGTATTTCTATGTGAATGATGTAAATGAGAAACATTTTGGGGTTGTAAGTTGTGTGACTTATAAATGAACTGAAGTTCTGTAGTTACCTTGAATAATTTCCTGTTGAGAATTGTTAGTCATTCATAATTTCTATCCTAGTCCATTGATACTAGTCATTTTATGAGAATCTGTGACATGTTGAGTCCATTTACATTAAGAATTTGAATCGTGTAGATCAATCGTTGTCATTTGTTCATGTATCCTATGTATTCTTGTTTTAATGGTTTTGAAACCTCATGGAGGAATGTTCATTTTTCTTTGGAGCAATGAACGTGTGAAAGTTGTTACAGTGGAACATAACATTTTGTTTCGGCATACAGTAAAAAAAATGCATCTTTGACTGATTCTCGATTGGGAAATTTGTATGGTATGATTTTCCATTTGTTCTTTGGCATTCCTATTGTAAATTATATAGAAGGAATGTGTGGCTACACCCTGGAATAGTGGTTTCATGGTTTTTTGTTAGTTATTGGAGTGTTGTTACAACAATGAGATAGTGTACCTTGTTTTGGAATGCTAGGAAAACCATTTAGATTGGTTTTATGGCCATCGAATGTGAGCTAGTATGCATACCTAATTAAAAAAGGTGAGTGAAATTATTTAATGTGTCAAGGATCCATTCAACGTCACGGAGGATCGATTAATAACAAGGTTGAGTCATTTTAACTTCCCTAATAGTCGAAATGCAGAGTTTTAACAGGTTCTACGAAATCAATTTTTAATGCCTATAGGATTTTAGTGGGTGATACAAAATCATTTCGTACCGACTGCACATAAATATTATAGGACTATGTTTCAGTTGAAGTTTCCTTTTGGCCTACTTCTATATTGCCCAGTTTTGCGGGTATTTGTTATTTTTTAGCATTGAATATGTTAAAGGTACAAATCCATTATTTATATCATTACAAAGATTGGTGCCAACCTATGAGCTTGAAAGTTTCTTGAATTTGATGTAAATACAGAGATGTGTGTGGAGTTAGCCTAGGGTTATTGGAAGCCAGGGTAACCACGTTGTATCATTTCCTCTGGACTGTCCTTTAATTTCATTTTTCTTGACTTCTTTGTGGTTTCCGTGATAGTTCGCCACATGGAAAACTACACTCTCAGTTACGTCTCCACATCATTCTACCAGTATAGGAAATTTCTCAAAAACTAATAAGAGCACTTATCCTACAAGTTGGGTTCTCCTATTCCTTTCCAACTGTCTGAAGGTGTTCACTTGGACCTCTCATTTCATTAACCAATATTTTGGTTTTGTCCTATGTTGTTAAGGGTCGAACCCCTTAACTATGTAGAAATGCAAAGGTAAAGAGTGTCTTGTTAGTTTAATTTCATACGAACAATTACACTGGTTCTTGTTTCTTTTGTCTGTAAAGGACCCTGTAGTAACAAATGGTTTAAATCCGCCATTTGATTATATTTCTTTCACTTCAGTGAAATGGTTTGGAAAGATTTTGGGTCCTTCCTCAGAAACTTTCTAAACTATACAATTTAAATTGGGGGAAAATGTAATGTTATTTTGTTATTCTGGTATATTTTAATATGAGATTGCTATAGTGACTTTGTCTCTAATTTATTACCTACAATTATGATACTCCAGATTGGATTCATTCATATGCATATTGAAATCTTACAAGTTATTTCCATTTTTTTCTACTTTGTTCTCTCTTCATGTAACATACTCGTTTGGAAAGTAAATTATAATAATCTAAGTGTTATATTGATTTAAATAGAAATTTATGTTTGGAACTTAGCAATTGCATGAAGATTCATTATCTTGATAATCTATTTGTTTGAATAGTCTAAATAAAAATATCATTTATCATAGTGTATCTCAGTTTATAATTACTACTATATATATTAAGTTAGCAAAAAGTTCAAAAAAAATTTAAACACAACCAAAATTTTATAAAAATTAAATGGCATATTGATTATATATCATGAGAATAGACCAAAACATTTAGGCAGATCCTATGCCTATATCCATCATTGGTTCATTCAAATTTGGTATGAGGTGCTGAGAAGAACTTGTTGAAGTGCTTGTCAAACAGGTTTTTGGATGCTGTTTGGCAATAGCCACTTGAATATCCTCCATTTTTGTTGAATAACAATGGTTTTTTTCTTTGGCGTCTGAATCCAAGTACAAAATTCAATGAAAAATTCCATAGAGGTTATCATGATGGATACCATTTGATTATGGTTGATATGAAGTGCAAGAATTACTTCGTTCATATTTTACAAACAATGTTATTGATGAGAATCCACTTCTCACGAAACAATAACTCCATGAGGGATGACCACAACCCCTTTCTCTATTGTATCATGAACCAAACACTTCCCAATCATCTTGAACTCTAAATAGAAATCCAAACACGTATTGAAATGGAAAAAAGTCACTAAATAAAGTAAGAACATAATGACATGGTTTCTCCTCCAATGCCAGAATAGTTCTAGAAGGACATGAACAGGCCATGCTTGAGGCTAATATGAAATTGACAAACTGGACATTCCTAGAAGGCCACATAATGAAAATTTAAAAGGAATAGACAATGAGAAATAACCATCGCATATCACCATAAAAAGAGGCTACATGCTATGAGAATTGGTGTTTCAAGAAAAGAAGGGTTGAAAAACCTCCAATGGTATTCTTTGATGAAAATATAAGTGTTTCCTTACACTGGTTGAGTTGCCAATTATGACTAGTCCGAAATTGAGTTTAACCTAAATATGTTTCCTAGGGGCACAACTCAGGGATGAATAAATACAATAAAATATAACAACCACCCCTACTTATCTTGGAAGGATACCAATGCCACCTACATAGGCCTATAGAATTATTAGATTTTACATGCTTCCATTTTGAATTGAAGTACGAGCCGAAGACTACAAAAAATACGCGAGAGACTATCTCTTCTAGGACTAAATTCATATTCTTTTTCCATATTTGTTTCTACGTGATTGAGACATGAGGAGAAGACTTCAGACATGACCTTTCTTGTAACTCCAAGGTTTCACCCTTTGATTCCCATGATGTAGGGCATCTAAAGTCACATCCTGGTACCCTTCCACATCATTGCAATACATGGTTGGTGCAATTCATCCCAAAATTTTTGTAAAGAACGAGAGAGGGAGATAATGGTAATTTCCCCCCTACATATCACAAACCAGCTTCCTCGTTAACCATAAAAAAAAAATGAGATTCGTCTTAGCTATGAATAGTAATTGGTATGACTAAAGGTTAAATTCAACACTCAACTTCATGATGGGAAGCTTACTATTGGTTACTTTACTAGAGGTTTAAAAAAAGAAGGACAATGATGACAATATCCCCATGAAAATAATGTAAGGGGTGCACGTGGATAGTGGAGGCTTCCACCAAGCCAACATCACACTTTTGCAACCCTGTTCTTGCCTTGATATTTTCTTGATTCACCACATTTGTCTCTTCCAACCATAGGTCTAAGCATGGAATAGGTTGGTATGATAATTGATTATTGATTAGCAATAACTCCCCTACCATAATAATTTCCATGTTTTCCATTGCATCTGCCATGAAATTATTATGCCTCAAAAAGAGAAAACATTGGAATTTTAATAATTGATCAAGGAGAATTCTGATACATGAAAATATTGAGTCAGAGCAGGTCCTTAAGACAAGTAGCCTTTTGAATATGACTTACAATAATTTTTTGGTCCCCCAAAATGAGGATCTTAGTAATGATTTTAGTCCAAGATAAAGAAAGACCTCGAAAAAACCCATATGTTTTTTCTTGATTATTGAAAACCCATCCCAAACTCCAAGATAAAATAATTTTCATTTGTTATATGAAGTGAAAAGTAGACCGTCCCCAACACACCACTCCCACCCTAGACCGATAAAGTGAAAATTATTTTTATATAATAAGAATTAATTATAGTTTTATTTATTTTTAATTTTATATTGTTTTATTATTTTTTAAATTAATAAATTTTACAAATATAGTAATTAATTTTGGAATATATATTATAAAAAAAATCAATAACATAAAATGAAAAGAAAATAATTCCTTCTTGTATAATAATTAAGGGATTCAATATATCAATTTCATTGTGATTTAAAAATTACGTTATTTTGATTATAATATTAATTAAATTTTCTTATTATTAAATTTATAAATAGATAATTTGAAAACATCTTTACACATTATTATAAATAAATATATTTAATTTATTTTTAAAAAGAAGTTAACCGTTAAAATATGAAAATTGAAAAATTATTATTATTATTATATATATAAACAATATGTAAAATATTAATGAAGTTTACTTTGATTATCTATATTGATAAAATTATAATGGATTTGGTGTGTAGGATCATAAAAAATGTTATGGTGCCTTGTTATGTTATACATGATTTTTTATGAGGGCTTAATGGGTTCTAGCAGTGATACACATGTTAGATCTTGATGTTCCAAGTTTTACAAATACTCATATATAATGACATATAAATTAGTGATAAAAAAAATTGTGCTAACTAGTAACTAACACTTTTGAGCATGCATATGTTTATTAAAAACAATATACAATGTTAAGAACAATGAATTTTCTCTTTAATACCAAGGATATAAAGTCCATAATTATAAAGTTCAATACTTAGATGTTAGCTATCTTGCGTCATTATATTCACTTCACTTACTTTGTTAATTATTAACTTAGGTGTCATGTTATTTATTGTATAGTTTATTTCATCATTTAGTCACATTATGATACTTCATATTTCTCATTACCACTCCATATTTTGTGATTCCTTGATAATTCAACATTGATGCATTGGTAGTCTTTCATTCTATATTGTTTCTTTGAACACTAATCTTTATAGTTACACTCATGTTTTTTTTTTATGCATTGTTCTCTATTTTTAAATTTATAAGGATTTTGTTTTCTTTTGTATAATAACACTATTTGAGATTTTATCTAGAATTCCCATTTGGTTCCAATGTGTCTCATCAACTTGCATCATGCACAATTATTACAAGGTTCCTTTAAAAAAATATGTTTTATTGCTAAATTTTTCAAAATATACCTCTCCAAATTTCTTTTCTCATACAAAGTTATGTCACATTCATGCTATTTCTTCTTTACTATCTTACCCTTTCTTTCTTACTTGATTTCACTTCACCTCATATATGATTTCAATGTTTATACATAGAACTTTGATGCTTCTATGACAAATAGATAGATTGGCAAGTATGTTGTCTTCAATGTATGTATTTGCTAAAATGTCTTTAAATATTATGCCCTTTAATACATCTGTTTGTTGAATTATTTCTCCTCCAATAAAAAATATTCTTAAGACATTTTCTTATATTCCTGAAATATAATATATAAAAAAAAAAACTCAAAAAAAATTATACCAAAATTAAACTAATGCCTTTTTAATAATTTTAATTTTAAAATTAATTAATTTTAAATTAAAATAAAATAATAATAAACTTAAAAAAAACATATGTTTACCCCATATAAATGATAATGATTATCATTAATGTCCACTAAAAATCAAGTGTCATCCAAATTTTTTTTAATCTAATTAAGCACATATCTTTACTTATGAAATTCCTTTGAAAAACACACGATGAGTGACCATAGGTGCATTGGCTTTATTCGAATGACTTAATAGTTTTGGTATATAATATTCTTTAATTATATAAGATTTATTTGATTAGCTATAATAAAGTAGGTTAATTGGAACCCACTCCCGTAACATGTTATATCTAGAATGAACCTTTATTAAAGTTGGCTTGTCCTCTCTTATCGCATGTTAAATTTAGAATGGACATTTATTAAAGTTTGTCTAGTGGAAATAGTAGAAAGGGGGGAGAGATAAAGGTATTATTTGTATGGATTTAAGTTAAAGATGGATTTATTCGGAGTTGAGAGGGATCAAATTTTTTAAGTGTAAATTTCTCTTAAAATGTAAAATTTGAAAAAAATAATGAATCTGCCTCATTCTATTATAGATCCTAATGAATCTGTAGTGATTCTCTCTCTCTCTCTCTCTCTCTCTCTCTCTCTCTCTCTCTCTCTCTCTCTCTCTATATATATATATATATATGGATATCATATAGTGATGCAGGAGCATCTAGCTGAAGCGGATCATCATGACAGAGGGTCATTTGGTCTCTATGAGGACCGAGGCAAAAAATTCAAGTGAACATTTTAGTTTTCATTTTTATTTTAATTTCTTAGTGATGTAGCATTTAGGAAGGTAAAGGTCAATTTAAAAGAACTATTGTAGTTAATTGTTTTTTTTATTATTATGTTAGCTTTTACAAATTACAACGTAGGAAAAACAAACAGTTATAGAAACTGAGAAAACCATCAAATGTAACTAACGACAGTTAAGAGAAAACTATTTTTCAAAATCATTCAAAAGACAATAGAATGTATTGTAACAGGTTCGATTTTGGAAAAAAGAGAAAAGTAATAGAAATCTCTGCAAACACAGAAGTTTACGTTTGAATTCCCATACCAGTCCATTCGCAGTCCTTTAATCTGTGTTAGCTAATACAGTGAAAGAAAGTCTTTTTATTCTACAGAGCGTATGCATTTCTCTATCTACATGAATTTAATAGTCTTATAAGCAGCCAAGCTTCTCAAGTGTCAAAGCAGGAGAAACTACAGAAGACCGGACAGACATTGGAGCTCCAGATAAATCAAAGCAAATAGAGCAAAAGGAAGCCTTAACAACACACAGTTCCAGACAGTGAAATAGAACGAAACAACCCAGGTAATTCTTGAGCAACAGAATCCTTTTTCTTTTATTTACAAAGAAGAATGATATAGTCTCTGTCAATACAAATTACAGCCCATACAGAATTTAAAAGCTTTCCAAGTTCAACAAAGTCCAAAATGGGAAAAAGGGTTGAGAAACCCTAAACTATAAACCCTATGGCCGCAACCATAAGCTATGAGAAAGCAAGATCAGAGGCCTACAACAACACGATGCAAAAGTAAAGGAAAATATCTCTAAGCCTAAAATCTAACCAGACCATCATTAAGCCAGCGACAACAAAATAAACTAAATAGACAGAGTTATCAAGGAGCGACCCTACCGGGGCTTGCCAGCATGCATAAGAGTGGGAAAACAGGTTCTCCAGAGCTGATTCCACCTGCAAGCATTCACCCAAATATAGCGTGAGAACCACAACAAAGTAGACTGAAGAAATGAAATGACAGATAGTTCCAGGGTTCGAAGGAGACGGTGTTCCAAGGTCGCAGCCACCGGAGGGTTCTCTACTCACAAGGAGCAGTTGTGTCAGTTAACGGAGGAAAAAGCAAGGGTTGTTGATTGCTTAGAGCAAGACCTTACCTTGCCGTTGGTGGACAGAGCCGAAGCCACGAACCCCTGAGACCACAACCTGCAAAAAAAACTGAATAACATAAACTGATAAATCTCAAGAGTAGTTGAGTGGAAGAAATAGAGAATAAGGCACTCATTAACAGTTAGAAAAATGACTTGGAGAGAATGTATACAGAGGAGCTAAAAGCCTCCACAACGAGCACACTTTCCATGGATTGATAGACCTTACCCAACACGGATATAGAGAATTAAACAAGCCCAGAACGGCAGACAGACAGACCAACTGGTGAAACAAAGAACGCAACCAGGCCAGGGCCGAGCAATAACATTAGTAGCAGCAAAATCATACAGAGAAACCAACACCAGAGAACAACAGTGGAAACCCTCGAGCCACCACAGAAATCGACAAACAAATGACCAAGTGAGTAAGGTTTGAGAGTGTTAACCAAGGCGGGAGGGTGTTTTACAAGGCAGGGACACATGTCCATCATCCATCGGCGCAAGTACAAACAATAAAAACCAGAACCAAAATATCTACGTGATTATTGTAATCACCATTTGATTAAGCATTAATCACACAAATAATCATTACCAAACTAATTATATCAACCATCATCCATTTTATATAGTTGTTAAGGGTAAAGAGGGGGCTGGACCGATCAAGTGGTATCCGAGCAGGAAATTAAAATTGCTAGGATAGAAATGGAAGATGGAAGACGAGGTCGTGGGAGAGGTGTGCGCAGAGCAGCAGATGAAAGATTGAGAGAGGAAATTAGGATCTTTACTGCTCGTTTGGAGGCAGTTGAAGCGGGAAGGAGAAGGGATCCGGAGGTAGGAGATGACAGGGAAGAAGAAGCCATAGCTACAACAGATGGATCGGATGAAGAAGGGATAGAAATGAGATTGTTGAGGTTGGTCCTATTGGCTAGAAGCAAGCCTAAGCCAGAGATTCCAAATTACGATGGCAGCTTGTCCACAGAAATTCTGTTGGACTCGATCAACGAATTGGAAAAATATTTCGAATGTGAAGAGGTCAATGAAGATCAGAGGGTTAATTTCGCTACAAAAAAGCTAAAAGGACACGCAGCCTTGTGGTGGGATAGTGTCCAAGCGGAAGGAAAAAGGATGAACAAGTTGCTAATAAAGAAATGGCCAAGAATGGTGGCCTAGCTGAAGGGTAGATTTTTTCCCAAAGATTACCAGATTGCACTGCATCAGCAAGTGTAGAATCTAAGGTAAAAAGGGATGACGGTGAGAGAATATACTAAAGAATTCTACTGGGTAAATTTAAGAGTTGGTTACATGGAGGACACCCCAGAAAAAATAGCAACATATGTGAATGGTCTGAGATTGGAAATATTGGATGAGATAAGCATTCTTTCCCCCCAAAATATAGAGGAATCCTACCAAAGTGCCGTGAAGGCAGAGGAGAAGATCACCAGAAAACAAAATGCTAGGAGAGGACGAGGAACTAGCAGAGGAAGAGGATAGTCTTATGGCAGAGGACGAACTGCTAGTAATAGTGAGGAGGGTAGCAATTCCAAGACTTCAAGAACAGCAGAAAAAGGGGACAGCACTAGAGGCGGAAGGCCATATTAGAGAGGAACAGGAAATGGCCGAGGCAAAGGAGCTGCCTATCGGTGCTACAGGTGCCACAAGTGGGGGCACAGATCTTTTGAGTGTCATGAAGCGGAACAAGCTGGCGAAAGAGGAGCATTTGCTGCACAGCTAAAGGAAGTAGAGGCACCACCCCAGGAAGCAGAAAATGTGTCGGAAACAGGGGAAGCCTTAGTTCTGAATAAAGTGCTGTTGAAACCAGCCAAAGAAACAGCTGAACAAACTCAAAGGAAGGCATTATTCCGAACAGTTTGTAAGTCACACAGAAAATGCTGCAAGTTGATTATCGACAGTGGGAGCACGGATAATTTGGTTGCCACAGAGATGGTAGAGAAGTTGGGTTTGAAGCGGCTGAAGCACCCCACTCCTTACAAGGTATCGTGGCTGCAGAAAGGCCATCAGCTGTTGGTTGACGAACAGTGTGAAGTTGAGTTCCATAGTGGCAAGTATAAAGATAAGGTTATTTGTGATATTATGCCAGTGGACGTATGTCATATACTGCAGGAAGGCCATGGCAGTATGACCAGAAGGTAGTGCATGATGGGAAGACAAATTGTTACAAGTTTGTTATAGATGGGATCAAGCACACACTTGTGCCCATCAAGGAGGAGGAGACAGTACAAACAAGTGGGATGAAAGTGATACTAATGGGTGGAAAACAGTGTTTGAAGCAAATTGAAGATAGTGAAGTGAACTATGCTATTGTGAGGAGGGCAAAGACAGTGCTTTTGCACACATAAATGTTTGATTTACCTGCAGAAATTCAAAAAATGTTGTAGGAATTCAGCGATATTGTAGTGGACGATTTACCAGAGAAGTTGCCTCCTAAGAGAAGTATCAGTCATCATATTGACTTTATACCTAGAGCAAGTCTACCGAACAAGGCAGCATAACGGATGAGCCCCAAAGACAACGAGGAAATCTGAAAACAGGTGCAAGAATTGTTGGATAAAGGGCTGATAAGGGAGAGTTTGAGCCCCTGTGCAGTTTCGACAGTTCTCGCTCCCAAGAAAGGAGGAGAATGGCGAATGTGCATGGATTCGAGGGACATCAATAAGATTACCATCATGTACAAATTTCCACTGCCACAAATGGACGATATGATGGACTACCTGAGCGGGGCAGCATACTTCTCGAAGATTGATCTACAGAGTGGCTATCATCAAATTCGAATCAGGGAAGGGGATGAGTGGAAGACAATCTTCAAGACCAATGAAGGCTTGTACGAGTGGCTAGTAATGCCATTCGGATTAAGTAATTCCCCTAGTACCTTTATGTGACTAATGAACGAAATGTTGAAAGAGTTCATTGGAAAGTTTGTGATAGTGTATCTTGATGATATATTAATTTTCAATAAGACTAAGGAGGAACACTTTTGACATGTTCGAAGTGTGGTGGAAAAATTGCAGCAGAATGAGCTGCTGATAAATCTGAAAAAATTTACTTTTCTTCAAAGAGAACCGGTTTATCTGGGTTTTGTGATTACAGAGAATGAGTTGAAGATGGACCCATAGAAGATTACAATGATTATTAACTGGCCATCCCCAAAAAGTCTGTTTGAGGTACATAGCTTTCATGGGTTGGCAAGTTTTTATCGCAAATTTATAAGGAATTTCAATGAGATTTGCACACCTATGTTGGACACTATAAAAAAGACAAGTCAGCCTTTTCGTTGGACCGAGGCAGCAAAGAAAAACTTTTAGCAACTGAAGAAGAAGATTACAGAAAGACCAATTCTGAGATTGCCAGATTTTAATAAGATTTTCCAGGTTTGCTGTGATGCAAGCGGTACAGCCATTGGAGCTGTACTTAGCCAAGAAGACAAACCTGTTGTGTTATTCAACGAGAAATTGAATGAGATCAAGCAAAAGTATTCATCTTATGACAAAGAATTCTATGATGTCGTCCAAGAACTGAAGCATTGGAGACATTATCTATTGCGGAGTGAGTTTGTGTTATTTTTTGATAATTCTGCACTGCAATACGTAATGCAAAAGCATAAGCTGAATCACAAGCATGCTAAGTGGATCAAATATTTGCAGAGTTTCACCTTTGTGTTGAAACACATTAGCGAGCAGGCCAACAAGGTGGCAAATGCGTTGAGCAGAAGAGCCTTGCTCTTGCAGGAGAGTACGATACAAGTGTTGGGCTTTGAGCATTTGAAAGACTTGTATCAGACCGAGACGAATTTTGAAGAGGCTTATGAAGCCTGTCAGAATCCTTTGCTGAGAAATAATAGTCCATGGTTGGACTATAATTTACAGGAGAAGCTATTGTTTAAAGGGGGACAATTATGCATTCCCAATTGTTCGATGAGAGAGAATATCATTCGGGAGAAGCACAGTGGAGGTCTAGCCGGACATTTCGGCATAGACAAAACTTTAGATTAGCTCAGACACTTTTATTACTAGCTAAGAATGCGAAGGGATGTGTAGCGATATGTGAGCAGGTGTAAAGTCTGCCAATTGGGAAAAGGACACAATCAAAATACACGAATTTACACACCACTGCCTGTTCAAGTAGACCATGGGACTCAGTCAGCATTGAATTTGTCTTGGGTCTGCCAAGAACGCAGCTAGGTTTTGACTCGGTGATGGTGGTGGTAGACCGGTTTTCGAAAATGCCACATTTCATCCCTTGTAAGAAAACCTGTGACGCCACTCACGTAGCTCACTTGTTTTTCACTAAGATTGTCAGATTGCACGGCCTACCCAGATCTATTGTTTCTAACAGGGACGTGAAATTTACAGGACACTTTTGGCGCACCCTATGGAAGAAATTGGACATAGTTAAATTTCAGCTCCACATATCACCCACAGACTGACGGGAAAACGGAAGTGGTGACCAGGAGTTTGGGAAACTTGCTATTGGAGCCTGACTGGAGAAAATTCACGGTTGTGGGATCGTGCGCTTGCTCAGGCGGAATTCGTTTATAATAATTCACCGAACCACAGCACAGGGCACAGTCCATTTCAGATCTTATATGGTGTGCACCCTCGCGGAGTGCATGAGTTGCAGGATCTTGGAAAATTGGAAAAAATAAGTGCTGATGGGGAAGATTTCGCCAAAGCAATGAATGACTTACACGAGCAGGTAAAATCAAAGTTGCAGGACGACAGTCAGAGATATAAACAGTAGGCATATTTAAAGCGGTGGGAGGTATAGTTTAATGTGGGGGATGAAGTCCTTGCACACTTACGCAAGGAACGGTTTCCTAAGGGTGCATATAATAAGCTTAAATTTAAGAAGATTAGCCCCTGTAAAATTCTGCGTAAATTCTCAGCCAATGCTTATGAATTACAGCTGCCATAGGGTGTAGGCATATCGTCTATTTTCAACGTGGCAAATCTGTTCCCATATAATTCCAATCCTGAAGATGACAATGTGGTATGGCCAGAACGGGACACCTAGGTTGAAAGCAGTTCTTGGATGAGGCAAATGCCTTCAGCTCAACCCCACGAGATCAAGAAAATTCTCGACACACAGGTGGCCAAGCGAACTCGTAGAAAGGAGTATCTGTGGTACCTTGTCAAGTGGAAGAACCGTCCCATTGAGGACAGTTCGTGGCTCGACGCGGCACAGATATAATAAGCAGGTTATTCTGTGGAGGAGCTCATGGAACGGAGCCATGAATTTTTATTACCCCGGGAGTCTGATGCAGGAGCATCTAGAAGAGGATCATCATGACAGAGGATCATTTGGTCTCTGTGAGGACCGAGGAAAAAAATGCGAGTGAGCATTTTAGTTTTCATTTTTATTTTAATTTTTTAGTGATGTAACATTTAGGAAGGTAAAGGCCGATTTAAAAGAACTATTGTAGTTAACTATTTTTTTAATTATTATGTCAGCTTTTACAAATTACAACATAGGAAAAACAAACAGTTATAGAAACTGAGAACACCATCAAATGTAACTAACAACAGTTAAGAGAAAATTGTTTTTAAAAATCATTCAAAAGACAACAGAATGTATTGTAATGGGTTTGATTTTGGAAAAAAAAGAAAAAGTAATAGAAATCTCTGCAAACACAGAAGTTTACATTTGAATTCCCATACCAGTCCATTCACAGTCCTTTAATCTGTGTTACCTGATACAGTGAAAGAAAGTCTTTTTATTCTACAGAGCATATACATTTCTCTATCTACATGAATTTAACAGTCTTATAGGCAGTCAAGCTTCTCAAGTGTCAAAGCAGGAGAAACTACAAAAGCCCAAACAGACATTGGAGCTCCAAATAAATCAAAGCAAATAGAGCGAAAGGAAGCCTTAACAACACACAATTCCAGACAGCGAAATAGAACGAAACAACCCAGGTAATTCTTAAGCAACAGAATCCTTTTTCTTTTATTTACAAAGAAGAACGATATAGTCTCTCTCAATACAAATTACAGCCCATACAGAATTTAAAAGTTGTCCAAGTTCAACAAAGTTCAAAATGGGAAAAAGGGTTGAGAAACCCTAAACTATAAACCCTATAGCCGCAACCATAAGCTATGACAGAGCAAGACCAGAGGCCTACAGCAACACCATGCAGAAGTAAAGGCAAAGATCTCTAAGCCTAAAACCTAACCAAGGCATCATTAAGCGAGTGATAACATAATAAACTAAATAGACAGAGTTATCAAGGAGCGACCCTACCAGGTCTTTCCAGCATGCATAAGAATGGGAAAATAGGTTCTCCAGAGCCAATTCCACTTGCAAGCATTCACCCAAAACAGGGCATGAGAACCAAAACAAAGTAGACTGAAGAAACGAAACGACATAGTGTTCCAGGGTTCAAAACTTGCCAAAGAGGAGACGGTGTTCCGAGGTCATAGCCACCGAAGGGTTCTCTGCTCACAAGGAGCAGTTGTGTCAATTAATGGAGGAAAAAGAAAGGGTTGTTGATTGCTTAGAACAATACCTTACCTTGCCGTTGGTGGATAGAGCCGAAGCCACGAACCCCCGAGACCACAACCTGCAAACAAAACCGAATAACATAAACTGATAAATCTCAAGAGCAGCTGAGTGGAAGAAATAGAGAAGAAGGCACTCATTAACAGTTAGAAAAACGACTTGCAGAGAATGTATACAGAGGAGCTAAAAGCCTCCACAATGAGCACACTTTCCACGGATTGACAGACCTCACCCAACACAGATACAGAGAATTAAACAAGCCCAGAACAGCAGGCAGACTTACCAACTGGCGAAACAGAGAACGCAACCAGGCCAGGCCGAGCAATAACATCAGTAGCAGCAAAATCATACAGAGAAACCAGCACCGGAGAACAACAGTGGAAACCCTCGAGCCACCATAGAAATCAACAAACAAATGACCAAGTGAGTAGGGTTTGGGAGCGTTCACCAAGGCGAGAGGGTGTTTTACGAGGCAGGGACACATGTCCATCATCCATCGGCGCAATTACAAACAATAAGAACCAGAACCAAAATATCTACGCAAATATTGTAATCACCAATTGATTAAGCGTTAATCACACCAATAATCATTACCAAAATAATTATATCAACCATCATCCATTTTATATAGTTGTTAAGGGTAAAGAGGGGGCTAGATCCATCATATAGATACTATATAGAGTACATAACTTAAACTTGTATGTTCAAAAAATCTTTGTTGGACTTAGACAAAAAAAACATATACCTAAAAAAAGACCAAATTGTAAACTATTGTGCCTACTTCAAATATTTTAACTATAAATTTTTATTTTTATTTTTTTCCAATTTCTTTTAATGATATCTACATAAAACATTTAAAACAATGTATAATCTATACATAGTTGATCATAAAATATTTGACATAACATGTGCATAAGAGATTTTATTCACCCACATTAATATGGTTCTTTTATTATTATTATTATATATTTTTAAGTATACATTAATATTAATATTATTTGGTTTTAAAATATTTTATTGATAAGTCACATTGACTTTTTTTTGTTATTATGAATATTTTTAAATGTCACATATAAATTTTGTATTAAGAATTGAATAAACACATATCCCACTTAGTATTCTTATTAGTAAGTATTTGATATTTTTTATTTTATTTTTGACTTTCAATTACTTCTTTTTTTCTTTGGATATTGAATATTTTTATTATATAGAATATTAAAATGTTTAATTTTAACATTTTTTTTCTATATATGCATACATGTGAAGTTGATATAGACATAAATTAATTGACATAAATTTTCAAGTAATTTATTTAAATCTCATGTAGAAATATTTTTCAAAAGTATAAAGTTTAAACATCTTACTCACATTTTTTTTACTTCTAATTATTTTATACATTATATTAAGTCATATAGACAATTAACAAAACATGCATAACATATTTATTTTTATTTATTTATTTTAAGGGATATTGCTTTTCTAATAAATAATATTTTATTTTTATTTTAAAAATAACATGTGTAAGCCTTTATACTAGGCTATAAAATCAACATCTCAGCGAGGACAATATTCATTTAAATAAAAAAAAACTTAGATATAATATAAGGACGACTAAAATGAGAGATAGCTAAGTGACAAGTAATGTAATTTAAGCGAGGTTTACAAAATATAAAATAATTTAAAATGACATTATAATAATTTTTTTAATTAAATTATAATTTTTAATTATTATAAAAATTTCAATAGAAATTGATTAACTTTTTGTATATATATATATATATATTTGGAACATTAACAAAATAATTATATAACATAGTATTGAACGAACTTGTGCAACTTATTTTTCTTTGGGCTTACCAAAATAGTTGAAATTAATCTATCACAACAGTAGGAATTAATCTATTGGTCCATGTCTTTGAGGTTCTATTGGTTTTGGTTCATCTAGGTATTATTCCAATTTTCTACATAACTATGCATAATAATATTAATATTTCCAGATTCTAACCAGGGATGATACGGGCTAAGATCGTGCTGATGGCATTTAAAGCTTTTGCTACTCCTCGTTGCATTCTTAATGATGAAACCAGTGGGGTGCCACCGCTGGAACGGGAACTTCGCCTCGGGAGTTACAGCGTAATTATAGTTCTTCTCTTTCTAGTTGAATATGGTGTTGCAGAAGGTCCAATCTCAAGCATTTGCTCGGTTTTCGATGCTTTCTGTACGGTGGGCGTCTTGTTTGAACGAGTCCCAACTGAAAGTGCTCGGATCCGACATTCCTCTTAAAATCGTTGGAGCCTAAGGGTTTTAAAAATTTCAAAATTCACAATGATATCACAAAATTGAATTCATCATTCAATACTATTTTTTATATTTCTTAAGAATTATAATTTTTAGATAAATAATTTTGATTTTTCTCGGTATGAGAACCGCAGTAGCATACACGAATCACAGAGCTTAAGATCGTGCATTGAAATTCTAATGGTCGTACTAGCAGGTGCAGGCGAAGTGCGCATGGGCTCTGTGGCGAGAGTTTTTAACTGAATATTTAAAGTTCGCGAGTTCGATCTAAGCTCGCCATAGCATTAAAAGTCATTTCCAAATAATTGTATCAGTTGTAACCTTCTTGGCTCCACTCTGCGCTCACATTCATTATATGCCCCTTAGTTTTTGTTAAAATCTCATGGCAATCTGCCTTATGAAGTTCGTTTTTGGACTATCTGTTTCCACATCATGCTCTATATCATAGACTGTGGCTACAAAAGCCACCTTTATGTATTTCTCAGGAAGACAATTATATTATCTTAATATAATAAAATCTCGCTTTTTCTCTCTGAAAAAAAACATTCATTATATCTGACCATAACATATATTTGGGCTCGGTAATAACTTCGACTCTGCAGAATTAGGGTTTTCCGTAGAGATTCTGGCATACCCGAAGGTTCTTAACCTGCCGATCTTCTGGATCTCGGAGGTTTGGTGAATTGATTGTGTTGAGCTGGTAAACTCCAATATTGTGAGGATCTGATTAATTTCTACAGCAAGTCAAAGTTCATCGCTGAATATTTATAGTAGAGTTCGACCCTAGGGTTTATTGCACGGCCATATAACTATTATATGTGGTCAATTTTAAGCTGGGGTGGAGTTCAAGTGGCTGAGACTTTTAAGTTAAAGTAGTGGGGTTCAAGTATATGGTGGTTTTCTCTATATATATATGTTTCCTTTTGAATGGTAACATTTTGATTTACTATTTATTCAATATTAAAAAAAATCATATATTAATCATTTACATTTTATCTCAGCAATACAAAAGAAGCTAAAAAACTCTCATCACTCACATTATACAAAGATTTAGAGCAAAAGATGCTCCTCAATTCAACATTTGCCAATATTATAAACCATACATAGGTTGTTTACATGATAACTACAACCAGAAAAGAGAAACAAGAAACAATGAACTTGAAAGGAGAACTACCCAACATGAAATATGACTCGCACCCGACCTGGCTTCGATCCTTCACAATAGCTTCCTCCGAAGAAAACCAACAATACCTCTACTCTAAACACCAACAAGAATTATCCTTTACACGCCTAGAGCCATAATAAAACACAACATGCCTTAGTGAACCCATGTAGGGCCAAAGCTTCAATACAAAGAGGAGGTGATTCATAGTAATAGTTTCAAAAACAAAAGCACTATGCTATGGCTTTAGCGAAATACAACTAACAATGTTCCTTGTAATTAAGATGCCCATAGCCAAATAGAGGGACACCACACCAAAAGTCATAGCACAAGAGGTCCAAGATGAACTATTTTGCAAAGCGCATGCGAGCCATCAACAACCGAGAAAAAAATAATATGCATCAAAACACAAAGTTGTCCACAAAAGCAAGATCAAGATAACACCCCTTTGAAAAGCATTGAAACAATGCCACTAGCATAACAATGAGGTCTAGAGTACACATAAACTAGAAAATGCCAACTGCACCACTAAAATATCCATAAGAAGAGTAGCAAGGACTAGACAATTTTCTATAATGCACCAAATTATCAACAAGCAATATATTCCACAGCATTGTGCTTCAAAGCCAAAACCTAATGAGGACAATCATACAAAATCTATACCTAATGGATGCATGCAAAAATTTAGAGAAAAACTTCATGAAAACTGTCATCCTTAATCTTGATCAGAAGAAAATTTGTGAGGTCACCAAAGGTAGAATCACACACAAAGAAGACTTCTACATGAGCCAAGCGAGAGTCCACATTATCCAAACAGAACCTGTGATTATGAAGCATACATTTGATATCCTCCAATGAGGAGAATATATTATAGGTCTCCACTTGTTTGTCTTGGAAAATAAGACGCAACAAGGTAGCCATTTGTTGGTGTAAAGCCAACAAATTCATAAAATGGAGCCTTCTCTTCTAGAATCTTCCATAATCATGAACCCATTTCATATCCTCCTCCACCAACTTATAATCATAGTGATAAGGTCAGTCGCATGCCTCTTTACTATCCATTTTCCCTTCAAAGTGATAAGGTGTTATTTCCCCCTTTTTTTGAAATATTATATGTGTGTGTGTGTGTGTGGGCCAACACTTTGTATTCATTCAATATATTAAAAAAAAAAAAGATTAGATATTTTTTTTGACAAAAGTAGAACAAATCTCTTCTTTAAGCAATCTAAATAGGGATTTAGATTGCTTAACGTATAATGATAACATTAATCACATCTACCAAAATTTTACTACAACCCTTTCCACTACCATTAACAAGTTCTCCATTATGGTGTCTTATAAAAAGAATAGTAGAACTTTCAACCCTTGGTATGATAATGATTGTAAAATTGTCAAAGAAGTGATTAGAGATGCTCCTAACAAAATTGTAAATCTTGAAAAAAAAAGTATGTACACAGTGCTCCTTAAAAGGAAGAAAAGATCATATATAAATAGGAGGCAAGAGCAATTTCTTCATCTTTCTAAAGTTGAGCCTAGAATGTTTTGGAGGAAAATTCTTGTTCGAAAGATGAAAGATAGCAATTCGATCCCCTTAAAGAACTGGGATATCTATCTTAAGAATATTTATGATTCCCTTAACTCCATGGGCACCATTTCAAACACTCTTATAGATGATGATATCTTCTCTTTGGAATATGTTGAGTTTGGGATTGAGAAACTTGCTAATGGGAAAGCTAGGTATACTAAAGTCTACGAAGCTAAAATTCTTCAAATCGGAACGTATATCCTCATCCCTCATATACACATAATCTTCAATCTAGCAGTGAGACAAGGCTTCCCTAAGCCTTTGACACAAAACCTTATTGTGTCTATCTTTAAAAGTGGGGATAAAAACATTCCCTCTAACTATAGGACCATACAGTGAGCCACATTTTTTCGAAGTTGTATGGACTCATTTTTGAAAACAAGATTATCCTTTGGCTTGAATCCATGGTAAAATAGCTAAAGGGAAAGTTGGATTTAGAGACATCACTCTACTATATACCATTGTGTCATTCCTATGATAATTATAGAGGAATGACATAATAATAGGACTAATCTCTTATATTGTTTTGTTGACTTTAAAAAAGCTTACGACACCATTCCTATGGAGAAAGCTATGGAATATGCTTGAAGAGATAATGGTACCTCCTGAGTTGAGGGCTACTATGACTAAGATATATGAGAATGTTATTTTCAAGCTTAGGACCACAAAGGGTTGGTCAAAAGAAAATAGATGCAATATCGGTTTTAAGCAAGGATGTCCCTTATCCACTACCCTTTTTGGCATTTACATTGATAAGCTAGAAGAGTGTTTGGAAGCTATAGGATGTGATGGCCCTAGGCTCACTCGTATGGTCATTACTCTTCTCCTCTATGCTAACAATATCATTCTTTATCTAGGAGCAATGATGATGTCAACAAGCAGCTGAGAATCCTCCAAGATGGGTATGACTGTTAATACCGACAAGACTGAAGTCATGATAATTAAATCCAAAAACATCTTCTATGATAATAAATAATTGGAGAAAGTTTCTTCAGACAAATATTTGGGAATCGAAATTCATCATCTACTCAATTAAAATTATAGCATTGGTGCAAGGATAATTGGAGGCTAGAAAGATTTTTGTGGCCTTGAAAACAAATGTAAATCGACAAATATTTAGGCATGGAGTAAAAAAAAAAGTTCCTCTTTGAGACTCTCATAACCCTTGTTATTTTATACGGATGTGTGGTTTAGGGTTGCAGTATATCTATAACATTGTCTCCTTCTCCTTCTCTTCAATCATCATCGTGTCAGGTCAAGATATAGTACCTACAATTGAAAATCACTCACGAGAAGACAACATGAGTGCATAAATTTCCTAGTATAGCTTGCTTCATGAAAATCACTAATTGAGCTAGAACTGGGTACTGGGTACTGGGTAGGGAAGAAGGCTCATGGATTGCATAGTGCACAACTCCGAAGGCTAGGAGTCAGGTACTAAAGCTTGTGACGATGCAACACAAGAGGCCCAAGAGACAAAACAACGTAGTTAAGGGTTACAAAGAGGCAAGCTTTCCCACTGTAACTGCACAATGCGTTGTTTAGGAGAGAAAGAGGGCCAGTGAATTTTGCAGTTTCACAGTTCATGAAGGCAGGGAGACAGACTATTGCTTGCAACTGCGCAATATGCAAAAGGAGACTAGTTTGGAGGAAAGATTCCATAGTTATGCATGAAGGAGGTAGTTCTTGGGAACTATCACTGCGCAATGTGTAGCCCTTGAGGTAGAGACTGAACATTGCACACTTCCAGGGGGAAAGAGTGCAGGCTTGAGGCCTGCAACTGCATAATGTGTAGTTCAGTAGGGCAGAATGAGCTCAAGTTGGCCGGGCATAAGATATTCTGAAATTTGACTAAGTTTGGGATCAATGAGGCAGAAATGAAACCATGAACGGATTTTAACATGATCACACACTCATAATCAACGATACAACATCGAACACAAAACACTTAAATTCAACATGCTTCCCTTGATGTGATAACAAAACAATACTCTCCTCTAAGGGTGACACTCGAGATATTCTTTGTAATGACGACGACGACACTATTACAACAATGCATAACACTTTAGGAATGAGTTTAAGACATGTTTGTATGATAAATAAAACCCATTGGTGCCAAATTTTCCCCTTGAAAGGAACTCAAAACCCCTCTTTCACAACATGCGACACTTCCCATGCCAAAAGACAACACTTCGATTTTCTTCACAAAGGGACTAGAAAACTTAGAGAATATACATGAAGTGGATCTTATTACTAGGAACGACAACTTGTAAGGTCAAAGTAGACTCCGAAATTTGGATGTGGGCCAAAATTTTGGAGGGTGTTGTAGCAACGACAACAGTGACCAAAGCCAAGGTTCTTTGATTCCTTATGGATGCCGACTGAAAATAAATGATCAATCACCAAGAACAAAAAGATGTACAGCTTTGGAAAATAATCAAAGGCATATAATAAAACTCATCATAAAAAAATCAAAACAAACTATCCATTATGTAGTCAAACCAAATCAAATCGAAAACCAAAAAAGTAAAAATCAAGAGGGTCCCATATCATTTGGTAACAAATGAAAGGGGAGATCGTTGGTATGCTAACAATAGGTGGTAGAGTATTAAAATATTGATGTCCAAGAGTACATTCGCTAGCCTTTCATGGATGTCTAGCTATTATCTTCTTGACAGTATCATATTTTTCTTTTCATTAGTGGTCTTTCAGATTTATACGATACCATCAACACTTTTTCTATTGTCTTCACTCAACAGAATATATGTCTCTCTTCAGTTATTTTTTGTATGTGTTTTTCTTTCTATATAAATGATGGCGGTTTTTTAGGATATAGAGATAGACCAACTATGTTTACTAATGTATATTTTTTGAAAACAATATGATCATAAAGCTAATTAAAAATGCTCAATTTTGTATATGGTCTTTTTTAAACAACTATTAAATGCACAATATTGCATCTATACTATATAACATTTTTATTATAATATATAAGTTAAGAGTTTTTTCTAAAATTATATTAAAACAAAAACTAGTATATTTGAATTTAATATATTGTATAATTAAAACTTTCCATCTCAATAAATCATTTCCATATTTAAAATAAAATTGCCAAATTTAAAATAAAATTGACCCCAAAAATATGCTCAAAATAAATCTTTACTAAATTATAAACAAAATAAATAAATAGAATGTTGAGGAAAAATAAAAAAACATGAAATGATTGGATTACATTATTCATTTATTTTAACTAATTTATTCTTTTCAAACTTTCTTTACCATGACTATAATATGTTTAATTATTTATAATTTTAACGGCTAAATATAAAATAGTGTAATCAATTTTGAAAAAGCAAATTATTATAAATTAAATAATAAATTAAAAGAGTATTAAATATTTGTATCCATTATAAGTTAACTGAATTTTAATTATTTTTAGATAATTTTAAATTTTAAAATTTTAAATCAATTATAATTAATTAATTAATTAATGTAAATTATAATAAATATAAATTATGTTTATATTAATTTAATTGAATTATTGTTATTTTTTTGTTTATTAGGTTTTGTGAGTCTTTAGATTATTGGTATGTTTATTTTATGGTTTGAGTAGCTATGACCCATAGGCATTTAAGTCATCAAAATCATCTTGGTATTCAACTTGGGCCACACGAGCTCCTAGCAAGGCTCAGTTTTTTCTCACAAAATGTGGAACCAGCGGCCTTTTCACCACATGGTGCCTTAATAAGACACCATATCACCATTTTCTCTATGTCACTTTGGATAATTAAATTTTATCATCATTAATTTAATGATACAAATTATTTAACTAAAGCACTTTTTTATGAGACCCTAACATATATAAATAGGACATTTCCTAGACTTTAGTATCCCTAGCTCCATAAATTCCCATGAAAAATGAATTATAAATTAATGACACACATCAATGGTGGTTAGTACTAATAATGACTCTTGAGCATACGTAATTTATCACTGATTATAAGTTATTGTGTCTTCTTTTCAATGAAAAGTTTTGATAGTTAAAGGTAAACCATTTATGGGAAACCTTACGAACTGATTAAATGAAATTTAGAAATTGATTTTAATGGTGGGTAGTTAAAATTATGAATGATGTGATAAGTGGTCTATAAAACTCTTGGCTAAATCTAGTTAATAGGCCTAGTCCTAAATATAGTCAGAGTTATTAAGTTTTCCCAACTTCAATTGGCTTCCCACTTTATTTTTATGTTTATAATTATTAATCCCAATAGAGTCTAGAGAAATTGAAGAGTTTCATACCATTATTCATAATTTCTAGCATGTACAACATCTAGTTCTATTTTTGTATATATGATAATTTATGATAATGAGACCAGTGTCCACTTCTAGTGTAATGGCTATGATTTCAAAGGAAGCCATTTATATCACGTTTCATGAGCAACTATGTAAAAATTGTGGTATATATGAATGAAAAGATATAGAGGATTGTATTGGTAGACAATGATTACATAGGATACACCTTTCTTGATATGAATCGATTAATATACATAGATAACATTATGTTGGAAATCGAAGAAATCATAATGGTTTGAAATCTTGTTATCAAGTTGTCGCAAGTGTCGACCCTGACAAAGCTACCAAACCTTCCAATGTTTGGCACTTTTTAAGAAGTGTTGCAATGTACAAGGTTTTTGATTAGTTAGATATGAAATCAATTCTATCTACTTGACAAAGCATCCCATCCATGTGCAACACATCCATGCACTAGCTGACCTTTCCATGGAAGGTTATGATGTAACCAATACATTTTAGATTGTTGGAAAGCATACTTGGTTGAAACTAGATCCTAGCTTGTATTAAGACTATGGCATGAAAATAGGGGGCCATGGAGCCATAATTAATTTGATTAATCATGACTAGATTCACTTTACATGCTAGTTAATCAATTGGCACATTCTATCAAGATATTTGGGAACCCAAAGAGATTCCTTAACAAATCAATATCTTAAATAACCAATGCAACTTAAAATGAATAAGTGGAACTTAGCATCATCATAACGTGATTCAGGTATAAAAATTACGCTACATATATCCTAAACATCAATATCCATTGGAATATGAATATGGTTTCGACATACATAAATTGTACACTAACGTATTACTAAACATCAATATAATTGAATTTACAATTTTTAAAAATAAATACTCTTTTGAATAAATTCATATAAAAAATTAATAAATCATAAAATATATTCGAACACAATCAATAAAAAATCTGAATTCTAACTTTTAAAAAAAGCTATATAATTAAACATTATTTTCAAAACTATCTATGTCAAATTACATTACTTATTTCAAAAATGTTAAATAATATATTTTAATATATATAGTGATAGAGTAAATAGTATTTAATTATTTTATTTAATCATTATTAATTATATTTATTAAATAATTACCCATGTAAACTTCATCATGGTCAATTAATAACTTTAATGAGATGATTCGATGTTTTTTTTGCATAAATATCAGATCAGAATGAGACGTTTCAATGTATTCATTATAAAAGTCGGATCAGATAGCTTTCTAACAACGTAGAAGCTGACACAATATTGTTTAATTGTACATATAGATTTTCGTTGATTAGCTACAATAAAGTATGCTTTGTGGAAGACACTCACACGATATAATATGTTCATTCATGGTATGATTGCTTTGTTAAAAAGTGTTGGGGTTTAAAATAATAAGCGTGGTAATGGAATATAACAAAGTGGTAAATAATGTAAACAATGGCAATTGTTAATATAAAATATTATAATTAGGTTTCGAAAGTAAATTATAATAATTTAAGTGATAAATTGATTTAAATAGAAATTTATGTTTGGAGCTTCGCAGTTGCATGAAGATTCATTGTCCTAATAATATATTTGTTTGGATAGATATTGTTTAAATGTTAGTTAATAATGACTACTCTATTAAGTTAGTAAAAATTTCAAATTTTCAAAAAATTTTGAAATAAAACCAAAAGGTTATAAACATTAAATGGTATATTGATTGCATATCACGGGAATAAATCAAAATATTTTAGATATATCCCATGTCTATATCCGTTATTGGTTCATTCAAATTTGGTATGACTTGTTGAGGAGAACTTTTTGAAGTGCTTGTCGAAGAAGTCTTTGGATGTTGTTTGGCAATAGTCACTTGAATATCCTCCATTTTTTCTTGAATAACAATGATTTTGTGCGTCGGCATCTGAATCGAAGTACAATGTTCAATGAAAATTTCCATGGAGGTTGTCATGAAGGATACCATTTGATTATGGTTGGTATGAAGTACAAGAATTATTTCTTTCATATTTTACAACCAATGTTATTAATGATCATCCACTGCTCAAGAAACAATAGCTCCATGAGGGATGAACATAACCACTTGCTCTATTGTATCATGAACCAAACACTCCCCAATCATCTGCAACTCTAAAATAGAAACCCAATCACTCATCCCAATGAAAACAAGTCACTAAATAAATTAAGAACATAATGACATGGTTTCTCCTCCAATGTGAGAATAGTTCTAGAAGGATGTGGACACACCATGCTTGAGGCTAATATGAAATTGACATATTGGACTTTCCTAGAAGGTCAGAGAATGAAAATATAAAAGGCATAGACAATGATAAATAACCATAGAATGTCACCATGAAAAGATACTACATGCTATGATAATTGGTGTTTTAAGAAATGAAGAGATAAAAAACCTCCAATGGTCTTCTTTAATTAAAATATTAAAGTCTTTTGCTCTTCTTGTATCATCATTCTTCAACCCTGATGATGGATCCCACTTGGGATTTGAAATGTTGGTATAAAGATGTTAAAACTGTGGATTCTCCGATCACTGATTCAATAGAAGTATTTCCTTACAGTGGTTGAGTTGCCAATTATGACTAGTCCCAGATTGAGTTTTTCCTAAAGATGTTTCCTAGGGACATAACTCAGGGAAGAAGAAATAGGATAAAAGATAAAAACTGCCCCTAATTATCTTGGAAGGAGACCAATACCACCTACATAGGCCTATAGCATTATTAGATTTGACATGCTTCCATTTTGCATTGAAGTATGAGCTCAATACCACACAAAATACGTGAGAGACTATCTATTCTAGGAATGAATTCATATTCCTTTTCCATATTTTTTGCTACATGATTGAGACCTCAGGAGAAGCCTTCAAACATGAACTTTATTGTAACTCCAAGGTTTTACCCTCTAATTCCCATGATGTAGGGCATCTGATGTCACATCCTGATACACTTCCACATCATTGCAATACATGGTTGGTGAAATTCATCCTGAAATTGTTGAAAAGAACACGAGAGGGACATAATGGTAAGTTCCCCTCCACACATCACAAACTAACTTCCTCATTAACCATAAAAAAAATTGAGATCCGTCTTAGCTTGGAATAGTAATTGGTAGGATAGAAGGTCAAATTCAACACTCAACTTCATAATGGGAAGCTTACAACTGGGCACTATACTAGAGGTTTAGAAAAACAAGGAAAATGATGATAACATCCCCAAGAAAATCATATAAGGGGTGCACATAGATAGTGGAAGCTTCCACCACCACAAAATCACCCTTTTGCAACCCTTTTATTGCCCTGATATGTTCTCGATTCACCACATTTGTCTCTTCAAACCATAGGTCTAATCATGGAATAGGTTGGTATGAAAATTTAGTGTTGATTAACAATGACTCCCATGCTATAATAATTTCCATGTTTTCCATTGCATCTGTCATGAAATTATTATGCCTAAAAAAGAGAAAACATTGGAATTTTAAAAATTGATGAAGGATAATTTTAATACATGAGAATATTGATTCAAAGAGTGAGGCCTTAGGATAAGTAGACTTTTGAATATGACTTACAATAATTTTTGGGTTCCCCAAAATGTGGATTTTAGTAATGTTTTTAGCCCAATGTAAAGAAAGACCTTGGAAAAACCCATATGATTATTCTTGATTATTGGCAACATACCCAAATTCCAAGAAAAAAAAATCATTTGTTATGTGAAGTGAAAAGTAGCCCAACCTAACACGTTATCCCATCCTAAACCCCTAAAGTGATAATTATTTTGATAGGTTAAGAATTAATTATAGTTTTATTAATTTTTAATTTTATATTGTTTTGATTTTTAAAAATTAATAAACTTTAACATAAAAAGAAAAAATTCATTATTGTATATTAATTAATGGATTTAATTAACATAAAATGAAAATGAAAGAATTCATTATTATATAAAATTAATGGATTTAATATATTGATTTGAATGTGATTTAAAAAATATGTTGTTATTTTTATGAAGATATTAATTAAATTTGTTTATTATTAAATTTATAAGTAGATAATTTGAAAACATCCTTACACATTATTATAAATAAATATATTTAATTTATTTATAAAGAAGTTAATAATTATAAATATGAAAATAAAAATCAAAATACAAAATTATAATTATAAATTATATATAAACAATTATAAATTATATATAAAGTGCTTGTAAAATATTATATATAAACAACTTGTAAAATATTAAGGAAGTGCACTTTGATTATCTATACTTACAAAATCATCATGGATTCGGTTTATAGGATCATAAAAAAATATTATAGTTTCTTTTACATGATTCTTTATGAGGGCTTAATAGATTCTAAGGGTGATACATATGCTATATCTTGATATTCCTATGTTTATGAACACTTATACATAATGACATATAAATTAGTGATATAAATTGTGTTCACTAGTAACTAACACTTTTGAGCATACATATGTTGATTAAAAAAAGTTTACAATCTTAAGAACAATGTATCTTCTCTTTAATACCAAGGACATAGAGTCCATAATTATAAAGTTCAATATTTAGATAGATAGCTTCACTATATTCACTTCATTTACTTTGTTAATTTTAGGTCTCATGTTATTTATTGTAATTGCTTGTTTCATTATTTAGTCACATTATGATAATTCATCTTCCTCATTACAATTCCATATTTTGTGATTCCTTGATTGTTCAACATTGATGTATAAATAGTCTTTGATTCCATATTGTTTATTTTAACACTAACTTTTATAGTTACACTCATGTTTTTATTTATACATGGTTCTCTATTTTAAAATTTACAAAGATTTTGTTTTCTTTTGTATAATAACACTATTTGAGATTTTGTATAGAATTCTCATTTAATTCCATTATATTTACATCATACACAATTATAATAAGATTCCTTAAAAAATATATGTCGTTGCTAAATTTTAAAAAATGTACCTCTCCAAATTTCTTTACCCACACAAATTATGTCCCACTCATGTTATTTTTCTTTTTTACAATCTTAAATTTTCTTTCTTACTTGATTTCACTTCACTGTTACATATGATTTCAATGTTTATACATGTAACTTTGATGCTTCTATGCTAAATATGCAGATTGGGAAGTATTGTGTTTTTAGTGTATTTGTTGACCTGGTATTATGCTTTTGATAGATTTGTTTGTTTAATTATTTTTCCTATAATAAAAAATATTACTAATATATTTTTAGAAGATTAAATATATATTAAAACTCAAAAAAATTATATTAAAATTAAGTCAATAATTTTTTAATAATTTTTATTTTAAAATTAATTAATTTTAAATTAAAATAAAATAATAATAAATTTTAAAAATATATATTTTCTAAATATGAGTAATAATGATTATTAACGACTAGTAAAAATTAAGTGCCATCCAATAAAAATATTACCTAATTTACCACACATTTTTACTCATTGAAAAACACACGATGACTGACCAAATGTGGGTCATTGGTTTTATTCGAATGATTTGATGGTTTTGGTATATACTATCCTTTAATTATATAAATGGGGTTGAGTTTTATTTGATTAGCTATGAGAAAGTAGGCTAACTTGACCCCTCTGCCATACACGTTATATTTAGAATGGACATTTATTAAAGTTAGCTCGACCTTTTTCATGACCTGTTAAATTTAGAATGGACACTTTTTAAAGTTTGTTCAGTAGATGGAATGGAGTAGATATAATGGAGATGTAAAATATTATTTATATCGATTTTTTAGGGTGTAAAATTTGAAAAAAATAATGTATTTTTCTTATTTCATCTTATTTTATCATAGGTTTTTAGTGAATTTTTCTCTCTATATATATGGATGTCATATTGATGCTATATAGAGTACATAACTTAAATTTGTATGTTAAAAAAAAAATTATTTGACTTAGACAATAAAACATATATCTAAAAAAGACTAAAGTGTTGTACCTACTTCAAGTATATATATATATATATATATATATATATATATATATATATATATATATATATATATATCTTTTAATGATATCTACATAACATATTTAAAACAATGTATAATCTATACATAGTTGACAATAAAATATTTTACATAACATGTGTATCAAGAGATTTTATCTACTGATGTAGGAGCATCTAGCTGAAGGGGATCATCATGACAGAAGGTCATTTGGTCTCTGAGAGGACTGAGGAAAAAATTTCAAGTGAACATTTTAATTTAATTTTTTTATTCTAATTTCTTAGTGAAGTAGCATTTAGGAAGATTAAAGTTGAGTTAACAAACTGTTGTAGTAACTGTTTTTCATTTATTATGTTATCTTTTACAAATCACAGTGTAGGAGAAATAAACAGTTTTAGGAACTAGAAAAAAAACCATCAAATGTAACTAACAGCAGTTAAGAGAAACTGTTTTCAAAAATCATTCAAAAGCAAACAGAATGCATTGTAACAGGTTCAATTTTCGGAAGAGAAATATAATAGAAATCTCTGAGCACACAGATGTTACATTTGACATCCCACAGCAGTCCATTTACAGTCTTTTATGTTGAGTTGCTTAACACAGTAAAAGAAAGTTCTTTTATTTCTACTCAACAGAGCATACGTGTTTTTTCTATTTGTATTAACTCAACAGGCCAACAGATAGCAATACTTTCTAAGTGTAAGAACTGGAGAAACTACAGAAACGTGGACGGTTAGTCCTAGGCAAACTAAAGCGAACGAGCGAAAGAAATCTTTGGATAATGCACAAGTTCCAGACAGTAAGGATAAAAACCATCAACACAGGTATTTCCTGAGAATGGAACCCTCTCATTTATTCATAAAAAGAAATCATATAATCTCTGTCAAATTTACATTACAATCCATACGGAATTTAACACCGTTCAAGTTCAATAAGTGCATAATAGAGAACGGGTTGAAAAACCTAACCTGTAAACCCTATAGTTACAACCCAAAACTATGTTAACGCAAGCTTGAGGCCTACAGCTACATTACGCCATACAAACAGAGGGTTCTACGCCTAAATCTAAACAGGCCATGAAAGCCAACGACAATAAAAGAAAGAAAATAAACCAAGTTAATAAGGAGCGACCCTACCGGGTCTTGCCAGCACGTGACATAGCAGAAGCCAGGGTCTCCAGAACGAACCCACCTACAACAATCCACCAAAACAGAGTGTAAGTGTTGTGTGGAAGGAAGAAAAGAATCGAGGGAACAAAAATACCAGAGAGCTTAAGGTTTGGGACTTACCAGTGAAGAGACAAAGTTTCGAGGTTGCGATCATCCAAGGGTTCCTCTGCTCACAAAGGAGCAACTAAGTCAGTAAACAGAGTAAAAGTAGGAATTGATGATGGCAAAGAACAACAACTTACCTTCATTGTTGTGGAAGAAGCTGAAGCTATAGACCCCCGAGACCACAACCTGCCAAAGCCACAGAGCAACATAACCAGTGAAATTCGAGAGCAACTGAATTAAAGAAACCGAGGCAAAGAGCAGTCACTAAAAATAAGCAAAACGACCAGTTGAGACTATACACAGAGAAACTGAGAAACCTTCAAGACCAGCATGCCTTCCATAGAGTGACAGGCTTATCAAGCGCCGAGATGGAAGAACAAAAGAAAAATAGCACAAAGCAGCATATACTTACCAATCGGTGGAGCCAAGCACATATCGAGGTCAAGGTTGGACAAAAACAGTAACAACAGCACATTCGCACAGTGAAATTGCACCAGAAGAACAAACAGTAAAACCCTCGACCAACAGAACAATGCGCAAATGACCGGGGGAATAGGGTTTGTGAGACATTAACCAAGGCGGAGTGTGTTTACTGAGGAATGGACACATGTCCAACATCCAACGGTGCTAGTACAAGTAATAAAGGCCGGGACTAAAATATCTGTGCAAATCATTGTAATCACCCACTGATTAACCTAATCACGTAATTAATCACCACCAAAATCATCACATTAATTTATATCCATTTATAAAGTTTGTTGAGTGTAAAGAGGGGGTTGGACCCATCAAGTTGTATCAGAGCAGGAAATTGAAAGTGCCAGGATAGACGTGGAAGTTGGAAGACGAGGACGTGGGAGAGGTGTGCACAGAGCAGCAGATGAAGGACTGAGAGAAGAAATAAGGATCCTTACTGCCCGTTTGGAGGCAGTTGAAGTAGGAAGGAGAAGGGATCCAGAGGTAGGAAATGACAGTGAAGACGAAGCCATAATTACAACAGATGGATCGGATGAAGAAGGGTTGAAGATGAGGTTGTTGAGGTTGGTCCTATTGGCTAGCAGCAAGCCTAAACCAAAGATCCCAAATTACGATGGCAGCTTGTCCACAGAAGTTCTGTTGGACTGGATCAACGAATTGGACAAGTATTTTGAATGTGAAGAGGTCAGTGAGGACCGGAGAGTTAAGTTCGCTGCAACAAAGCTGAAAGGACATGCAGCCCTGTGGTGGGACAGTGTCCAAGCGGAAAGAAGAAGGATGAACAAGTTGCCAATAAAGAAATGGCCAAGGATGGTGGCCAAGCTGAAAGGCAGATTTCTGCCCAAGGATTACCAGATTGCACTGCATCGGCAAGTGCAGAATTTGAGGCAAAAAGGGATGACAGTGAGAGAGTATACGGAAGAATTCTACTGGGTAAATTTAAGAGTTGGTTACACAGAGGACACCCCGGAGAAAATAGCAAGATATGTAAATGGTTTGAGACTGGAAATATTGGATGAAATTAGCGTTTTTCCCCCGAAAAATATAGAGGAAGCCTACCAGAGTGCTGTGAAGGCAGAGGAGAAGATCACCAGAAAACAAAACACTAGGAGAGGATGGGGAACCAGCTGAGGACGAGGATAGTCCTGTGGCAGAGGACGAACTGCCAGTAATAGTGAAGAGGGCAGCGGCTCTAAGGCTTCAGGAACAGCAGAAAAAGGAGACAACACTAGAGGTGGCAGGCCATATCAGCGAGGAAGAGGGAATGGCCGAGGTAGAGGAGCTAACTATCAGTGCTACAGGTGTCACAAATGGGGGCACAGATCTTTTCAATGTCCTGAAGCGGAACAAGCTGGCCAAAGCGGAATGTTTGTTGCGCAGCTTGAGGAAGCAGAGGCACCACCCCAAGAAGCAGAAAATGTGCCAGAAACAAGAGAAGCCTTAGTTTTGAACAAAGTGTTATTGAAACAAGGCAAAGAAACAGTTGAACAAACTCAAAGGAAAGCATTATTCCGGACAGTTTGCAAGTCGCACGGAAAGTGTTGCAAGTTGATCATCGACAGTGGGAGTACAGATAATCTAGTTGCTACCGAGATGGTAGAGAAGTTGGGTTTGAAGTGGCTGAAGCACCCCACTCTTTACAAGGTTTCGTGGCTACATAAAGGCCATCAGCTGTTGGTTGACGAACAGTGTGAAGTTGAGCTCTACATTGGCAGGTACAAAGATACAGTTATTTGTGATATTATGCCAATGGACGTGTGTCACATACTACTAGGAAGGCCATGGCAGTATGACCGGAAGGTAGTGCATCATGGGAAGACAAACTGCTACAAGTTTGTCAAAGATGGGATCAAGCACACACTTGTGCCCATCAAGGAGGAGCAAGAGACAACATAAACAAGCGGGATGAAAGAGTTACTAATGGGTGGAATTCATTTTTTGAAGCAGATTGAAGAAAGTGAAGTGAACTATGTTGTTGTGAGGAGGGTAAAGACAGTGTTGTTGCACACAGAAATGTCTGATTTGCCTGCAGAAATACAGAAAATGTTGCAGGAGTTCAGTGATATTGTAGTTGACGATTTACTAGACAAGTTGCCTCCTAAGAGAAGTATCAGTCATCATATTGACTTTATACCTATAACAAGTCTACCAAATAAGGCAGCATATCAGATGAGCCACAAAGATAATGAGGAGATCAGAAAACAAGTACAGGAGTTTCTAGATAAAGGGCTAATAAGGGAGAGTTTGAGCCCTTGTGCAATACCAACAGTTCTCGCTCCTAAGAAAGGAGGAGAATGGCGAATGTGCACGGATTCGAGGGCCATCAATAAGATCACCATCAAGTACAGATTTCCACTATCATGGATGGACGATATGATGGACTACCTGAGTGGGGCAGCATACTTCTCGAAGACTGATTTAAAGAGTGGCTGTCATCAGATTCGAATCAGGGAAGGAAATGAGTGGAAGACAACCTTCAAGACCAATGAAGGGTTGTAAGAGTGGCTAGTCATGCCATTTGGTTTGAGTAACGCCCCTAGTACTTTTATGCGACTGATGAACGAAATGCTGAAAGAGTTCATAGGAAAGTTTGTAATAGTGTATCTTGATGACATATTAATTTTCAGTAAGACTAAAGAGGAACACTTTCAACATGTTCGAAGTGTGCTAGAGAAATTGTAGCAGAATAAGCTGCTGATAAATCTGAAAAAATTTACTTTCCTACAAAGAGAACTGGTTTATTTGGGCTTTGTAATTGCAAAAAACGAGCTGAAGATGGACCCAGAGAATATTGCAGTGATCATTAACTAGCCATCCTCGAAAAGCCTATTTGAGGTACGTAGTTTTCATGGGATGGCAAGTTTTTATCGCAAATCTATAAGAAATTTCAGCGAAATATGCGCACCTATGTTGGACACTATATAAAAGGCAAGTTAGCCTTTTTGTTGGGCCGAGGTAGCAGAGGAAAGCTTTCATCTCTTGAAGAAGAAGATTACAGAAAGACCAATTCTGAGATTACCTAATTTTAATAAGATTTTCTAGGTTCGCAGTGATGCAAGTGGTACAACCATTGGAGCGATACTCAGCCAAGAAGACAAACCTGTTGTGTTTTTCAACAAGAAGTTGAACGAGAGCAGGCAGAAGTATTCATCCTAAGACAAGGAATTCTATGCCGTCGTCCAAGCACTGAAGCATTGGAGACACTATCTGCTGGGGAGTGAGTTTGTTTTATTTTTTGATAATTCTGCATTGCAGTATGTGATGCAACAGCATAAACTAAGCCACAAGCATGCCAAGTGGGTCGAATATTTGCAGAGTTTCACCTTTATGTTGAAACACATCAGCGGGCAAGTCAACAAGGTGGTAGATGCGTTGAGCAGAAGAGCTTTTCTCTTACAGGAAAGTACGATACAAGTGCTGGGCTTTGAGCATTTGAAAGACTTGTATCAGACTGACGCGGATTTCAAAGAGGCTTATGAAGCTTGTCAGAATCCCTTGCTGAGGAACAATAGTCCATGGTTGGACTACAATTTACAGGAGAAGCTATTGTTTAAAGGGGGACAATTATGCATTCCTGACTGTTTGATGAGAGAAAATATCATTCGGGAGAAGCACAGTGGAGGTCTAGCCAAACATTTCGGCATAGACAAAACTTTAGATCAGCTCGAACACTTTTATTACTGGCCAAAAATGCGAAGGGATGTGCAGTGATATGTGAGTAGGTGTAAAGTCTACCAATTGGCGAAAGGACACAGTCAAAACACAGGAATTTACACACCACTGCCTGTTCCAAGTAGACCATGGGACTCAGTCAGCATTGACTTTGTCTTGGGACTGCCAAGAATGCAGCGAGGTTACAACTCGGTGATGGTGGTGGTAGACAGGTTTTCGAAAATGGCACATTTCATTCCATGTAGAAAAACCAGTGATGCCACTCATGTAGCTCACCTATTTTTCGCTGATATTTTCAGATTGCACGGCCTACCCAGATCTATTATTTCCGACAAGGACGTGAAATTCATAGCATACTTTTGGCGCACCTTGTGGAAGAAGTTGGATACACAATTGAATTTCAGCTCCGCATATCACCCGCAAACTGACGGGCAAATGGAAGTGGTGAACAGGAGTTTGGGGAACTTGCTACGGAGCCTGACTGGAGAAAATTCATGGTTATGGGATCGTGCGCTTGCTCAAGCAGAATTTGCTTATAACGATTCACCGAACCGCAACACAGGGCACAATCCATTTCAGATCCTGTATGGCATGCATCCTCATGGAGTACATGAGTTGCAGGATCTGGGAAAATTGGAAAAGAGAAGTGCTAATGGGTAAGATTTTGCCAAAGCAATGAACGATCTATACAAGCAGGTGAAATCAAAGTTGCAGGACAACAATCAGAAATATAAACAACAGGCAGATTTAAAGCAACGAGAAGTGCAGTTTAATGTGGGGGATGAAGTCCTTGCACACTTACACAAAGAATGGTTTCCTAAGGGCACATATAATAAGCTGAAATTTAAGAAGATTGGTCCCTGTAAAATTCTGCGTAAATTCTCAGCCAACGCTTATGAAATACAGTTGCCACCGGATATAGGCATATCGCCTATTTTCAACGTGGTAGACCTGTTCCCATATACTGCCAACCCTGAAGATGACAGTGTGGTATGGCCAGAACGGGACACCCAGGTTGAAGGCGGTTCTTGGATGAGGCAAATGCCTTCGGCTCAACCCCATGAGATCGAGAAGATTCTCGACACACAGGTGGCCAAGCGAACTCGCAGGAAGGAGTATCTGCGGTACCTTGTCAAGTGGAAGAACCGTCCCATCGAGGACAGTTCGTGGCTCGACGCGGCACAGATACAGGAAGCAGGTTATTCTGTGGAGGAGCTCATGGAACGGAGCCATGACTTTTTATTACCCCGGGAGCCTGATGCAAGAGCATCTAGCTGAAGGGGATCATCATGACAGAAGGTCATTTGGTCTCTGAGAGGACTGAGGAGAAAATTTCAAGTGAACATTTTTATTTCATTTTTTTATTTTAATTTCTTAGTGAAGTAGCATTTAGGAAGATTAAAGTTGAGTTAATGAACTGTTGTAGTAACTGTTTTTCATTTATGATTTTATCTTTTACAAATCACAGCGTAGGAGAAATAAACAGTTTTAGGAACTGGAAAAAAAACCATCAAATGTAACTAACAACAGTTAAGAGAAACTGTTTTCCAAAATCATTCAAAAACAAACATAATGCATTGTAACAGGTTCGATTTTCGAAAGAGAAATATAATAGAAGTCTCTGAGCACACAGAATTTACATTTGACATCCCATAGCAGTCCATTTACAGTCTTTTATGTTGAGTTGCTTAACACAATAAAAGAAATTTCTTTTATTTATACCCTACAGAGCATACGTGTTTTTTCTATTTGTATTAACTCAACAGGCCGACAGATGGCAATACTTTGTAAGTGTAAGAACTAGAGAAACTACATAAATGTGGACGGTTAGTCTGAGGAAAACTAAAGCGAACGAGCGAAAGGAATCTTTGGATAATGCACAAGTTCCAGACAGCAAGGATAGAAACCTTCAACACAGGTATTTCCTGAGAATGGAAATCTCTCATTTATTCATAAAAAGAAATCATATAATCTCTGTCAAATGTACATTACAGTCCATACGAAATTTAACACCGTTCAAGTTCAATAAGTGCATAATAGAGAATGGGTTGAAAAACCCTAACCTCTAAACCCTATAGTTACAACCCAAAACTGTGTTAACGCAAGCCTGAGGCCTACAGCTACATTACGCCATACAAACAAAGGATTCTACGCCTAAATCTAAACAAGCCATGATTTAAGCCAACGATAATAGAAGCAAGCAAATAAACCAAGTTAATAAGGAGTGACCCTACCGGGTCTTGCCAACACGCGACATAGCAAAAGCCAGGGTCTCCAGAACGAACCCACCTGCAACAATCCACCAAAACAGAGTGTAAACGTTACGCGGAAGGAAGAAAAGAATCGAGGGAACAAAAATACCAGAGAGCTTAGGGTTTGGGACTTACGAGTGAAGAGACAAAGTTTAGAGGTTGCGGTCACCCAAGGGTTCCTCTGCTCACAAAGGAGCAACTGAGTCAGTCAACAGAGTAAAAAGTAGGAATTGATGATGGCAGAGAACAACAATGTACCTTCATTGTTGTGGAAGAAGCCGAAGCTATAGACCCCCAAGACCACAACCTGCCAAAGCCACAGCGCAGCATAGCCAGTGAAATTCGAGAGCAACTGAATTAAAGAAACCGATGCAAAGAGCAGTCACTACAGATAAGCGAAACGACCAGTTGAGACTATACACAAAGAAACTGAGAAACCTTCAAGACCAGCGTGCCTTCCATAGAGTGACAGACTTATCAAGCGTCGAGACGAAAGAACAAAAGAAAAATAGCACAGAGCAGCGTATACTTACCAACCGGTGGAGCCGAGCACATATCCAGGTCAAGGCCGGACAAAAACAGTAATAGCAGCACATTCACATAGTGAAATTGCACCAGAAGAACAAACAATAAAACCCTCGACCAACGGAACAATGTGCAAATGACTGGGGGAATAGGGTTTGTGAGACATTAACCAAGGCGGAGTGTGTTTACCGAGGAATGGACACATGTCCAACATCCAACGGTGCTGGTACAAGTAATAAAGACTGGGACTAAAATATATGTGCAAATGATTGTAATCACCCAGTGATTAACCTAATCATGTAATTAATCACCACCGAAATCATCACATTAATTTATATCCATTTTATAAAGTTTGTTGAGTGTAAAGAGGGGGTTGGACCCATCATCTACCCACATTAAAATGGTTCTTTAATTATTAATATATTTTTAAGTATAGATTAATATTAATATTATTTCATATTAAAATGTTTTATTGATAACCCACATTGAATTTTTTTGTTATTATGAATATTTTTAAATGTCACATAAAAAATTTATATTAAAAATTGAATAAACACATATCCCACTTATTATTTTTATTTGTAAGTATCTGATATTTTTTAATTTTATTTTTTAATTTTCAATTACTTCTTTTTTTTTTGGATCTTGAATAATTTTCTTATATAGAACATTAAAATGTTTTGTTTTAATTCTACAAATACACTACATGTGAAGTTGATATAAACATAATTTAGTTGATATAGATTTTCAAATAGTTTATTTAAATTCTGTGTAGAAATATTTTTTGAAAAGTATAAAAACATCTTACTCATTTTTTTTACTTCTAATACTTTACACATTATATTAAGTTATATGGAAAACTAGGTAAACATGCATACCATATTTATTTTTATTTTTTCATTATGAAGGACATTGCTTTTTTATTAGAGAATATTTTATTTTTATTTTAAGAATAACACTTGTGAGCTTTCATATTGAGCTACAAAATGAAAGCTCAACTAATAAACAATATTCATTTAAGTAAAAAAACATAAATGTAATATGACAACGGCTAAAATAAGATGTGAAAAAGTGACAAATAATGTAATTTAAGTCATATTCACTAAGTATAAAACAAAAATTAAAATTATATTATTTTTTTAAATAAATTTTAATTTTTTATTATTATAAAATTTTTAATATAAAATGATTAACTTTTTGAGTGTATATATACTCTCTTATCTTTGTGTTTTTTCATATGATTGAAAATTAACAAAATACTTATCTACCCTCATATTGAACGAACTTGTTCAACTTATTTTTAGGCTTATCGAAATAGTATTAATTAATCTATTGGTCCATGTCTTTGAGCTTTTCTTGGTTTTGGTTCATCTAGGTATTAATGTATTAGTCCACGTTTTTGAGTTTTTCTTGATTTTGGTTCATCTAGGAGTTAATATCTTCATTTAACAAAATTTAGAACAGGTTTATCCTAGTCATTGCCAATCCAATTTTCTACATCACTATGCATAATAATATTAATATTTCTCACCCTCACCAGATTCGAACCAGGGATGATAAGGGCCAAGAGCGTCCAGATGGCATTTAAAGCTTTTGCTACTCCTCGTTGCGTTCTTAATGATAAAACCAATTGGGTGCCACCGCTGGAACGGGAACTTCGCCTTGGGAGTTACAGTAGGGGATGGAAGTGTCAGAGTAATTATAGTTCTTTTTCTGGTTGAATCTGATGTTGCAGAGGGGCCAATCTCAAGCATTCGCTCGGTTTTCGATGCTTTTCTGTACGTTGGTCGTGTTGTTTGAACGAGTCCCCACTGAAAGTGCTCGGATCAGACATTCCTCGTACCATTGTAGGAGTATAGGGGTTTTAAAAAGAGTAGTTTAGGAAAGTTGAGGAATTAGTAGGATAGTTAAAAGTGGTTGGAATTTACTCATTGAAATTTTTTTGTAGAAGTAGTGATTAAATCATATTTTTGATAGTGAAAATACATTTAACACTATCAAAAAATTTTAAACATTTAAAATTTTGAAATTTAATAGCTATAATTTAGATCTATAAAAATCTTTATCTGAATTTCTATTTCTTTAAGAGCAAAAAAAACCAGTGTGATTAGACTATGGCTTTTAAAAATCACAAAATTGATAATGATATTACAAAATTGAAATAATCATTCAATAAATGTATTAATTTTTAGGAGTTGTCTATAATGCGACTTTTTGGAGATTGCCGCGACGGAATCGGGCGGAAGAAATTGAGGTTAAATCTTGATTTGTTGCAGTTAAAATGGTTTTTTGACTGCATATTTGGATTCAGCACCCTGGAAAACCCCTGGGACGCTTTGATTATGCAGAAACTAGCTATCAAACTTGCGATTCGAATAAATTGCTGCCAGATTTTGACCGGAAAAACCCACCGATAAAGCTTCCAAAAAATCTCATTATAGACAACTGCTTAATTTTTATATTTCTTAAAGGTTTTAGAAGCGCACAAGCATACGCGAATTATCGCGCATTGAAATTCCAATTGCCGTACTAGTAGATGCAGGCGAAGCGCGCATGGGCTCTGTGGCGAGAGTGTTGAACTGAATATTTGAAGTGCGCGAGTTCGATCAAAGTTTGCCATAGCATTAAAATTCATTTCCAAATAATTATATCAGTTGTAACATTCTTGGCTCCACTGTCCGCTAGCATTCATTATCTCTGACCATAAGATATATCTGGGCTTGGTAGTAACTTCGACTCTGCAGAATTAGGGTTTTCCGTAGAGATTGTGGCATACCTGAAGGTTCTTAACCTGCGGACGTTCTGGATCTGGGGGTTTGGTGAATTGATTGTGTTGAGCTGGCAAACTCAAAGACTGTGAGGATCTGATTAATTTCTACAGCAGAGTCAAAGTTCAACGCTGAATATTTATTCCACGGCCATATAACTATTATATGTGGTCCGGGGAAATAACTATTATATGTGGTCAATTTTAAGCTGAGGTGGAGTTCAAATCGCTGACGCTTTTAAGTTAAAGCATTGGGGTTGTGGTTTATATATATATATATATATATATTTATATATATTTATTGTTTTTTTTCTTTTTTTTCTTTTTTTTTCAAAAGGTGGAAAAACTTATCTAACTCAGTTTTGTCAAACCAACAGTGAGGACAGTCATCTCTGGCTGCTATCCGCAAAAGTCAGTGGACACATCACTGTTATCAAGGAAAACCACGCCACCTGAAATAACCCGCTAGTGGTCCGTAAGGGAGCAGGCTTTCACTCCTGCCAGATGCCTCTGGGTATTGGGCCGTTAACCTGTTTCCTTACATCCGAGGAAGACGAGCTCTTAGCCAAGCAGAATCAGTTTTAGGGCATACTCCAGGCCCAATATATTTATTGTTTTTTGAATGGTAATATTCTGTATTTATTATTTATTTATTATTAAAAAAATCATATATTAATTATTTTAATTATATAAAAGAAGTTAAAAACTCTAATCACCCACATTACATTTAAGGCAAAAGATGTTCATCAATTCAACCAGTGCCAATATTATATTTTATACATAGGTTGTTTACATGTGAGCTTTATCAATTAATACATTAAATGTAATAAACCATAGTATGAGAATAACTTAAACGAGAAATGTGAAACAAGAAACAATAAATTTGAAAGGAGAATTAGCCAACATGAAATATGATTTTCACTCTAGACCTAGCTTCGGTCCTTCATAATATCTTCCTCCAAAGAAAACCAATAGTACCTCTACTCCAAACACTAACAAGAAGTATCCTTTAGACGTCGAGAGCCATAAGCAAACACAACATGCCTTAGTGAACCCATGTAGGACGAGAGCTTCAATACCAAGAGGAGGTGATACATAGTAATAGTTTCAAAAACAAAAACATTGTGTTATGCCTTCAACGAAATACAACCAATAGTGTTCCTTGTAATTAATATGCCCATAGCCAAATAGAGGGACACTAGACCAAGTCATAGCGCAAGAGCACCAAGATGAACTGTTTTGCAAAGTGCATTTGAGCCATCAACAACCCAAAAAAGAACAATATGCATAAAAATAAAAAGTTGCCCACAAAAGCAAGATCAAGATAACACCCCGCCGAAAAGCACTCAAACAATGCCACTAACATAACAATGAGTTCCATAACCACCCATCTCGAAATGAGAAACACAATGACCGTAATAAAAGTCCCTCCAGAGTACACAAAAACCACAAAATGCCAATTGCACCACTAAAATATCCATAAGAAGAGTGGCTACACAATTTTCTATATTGCACCAAAATATCAACAAGAAAAATATTCCAGAGCATTGTGCTTCAAAGCCAAAACCTAATGAGTACCATCATAGTTAATATGCACCTTATGGATGCATACCAAAATTTAAAAAAGAACTTCATCAAAATCGTTATCTCTAATCTTAATCAGAAGAAAATATGTGAGGTCACCAAAGGTAGAATCACTCACAAAGAAGACATCTACATGAGCCAAGAGAGAGTCCACATTATCCAAACAAAACCTTTGATTATGAAGCATACATTTGATACCCTCCAATGAGGAGAATATATTATAGGTCTCCACTTGTTTGTCTTTGAAAATCAGACACAAAATGGTAGTCATTTGTTGGTGTAAAGCCAACGAATTCATAAAATGGAGCTTTCTCTTCATGAATCTTCCAAAATCAGGAACCCATTTCATATCCTCCCCCACCAACTTAGAATCAGAGTGATAAGGTTAGTCTCGTGCCTCTTTACTATGCATTTTCCCTTCAAAGTGATAAGTGATAAGGTGTGTGTGTGTGTGTAGCAATGCATTCATTCAATATCAATAAAAAGGATTACATATTCGTTTTGACAGAAGTAAAATAGATTTCTTCTTCAAGAATTTAAATAAGGATTTAGATTGCTTAATGTGTAATGATAACATTGATCACATCTACCAGAATTTTACTACAACCCTTTCCACTACCATTAACAAGTTCTCTATAATGGTGTCTTATAAAAAGAATAGTAGAACTTACAACCCTTGGTATAATAATGATTGTAAAATTGTCAAGGAAGTGAATAGAGATGATCCTAACAAAATTGTAAAGCTTGAAAAAAAAGTATGTACAAAATTCTTATTAAAAGGAAGAAAATATCATATATAAATAGGAGGCAACAACATCTTCTTCACCTTTCTAAAGTTGAGCCCAGAAAGTTTTGGAGGAAAATTCTTGTTCATAAAATGAAAGAAAATAATTCAATCCCCTTAAAGAATTGGGATATCTATCTTAAGAATATTTATGATTCCCCTAACTCCATGGACACCATCTCGAACACTCCTATACAGGTGATCTGTAAATCACCCTATGAGTGATCTCAGTTAAAGATTTATTAAATGAAGGTATTACAGACTCATGTGCTGGTGTGTGTCTATGTTATTTAGGCAACGGATCGATCAGATTGCAAATACACAAACACTTGAAATGGAAAACAACAGAGAAATATAGTAAGCAAATATAAGAACACAAGAATTTAATAAGGAGTTCACCCTATCCTCCAGGGCTACATCTCTGATCTAGCTCTCAGTGGTGGCCTTCTTTTAATGTGTCTTAAAGCAGAGAATTACAATGAAGGAGCTCAATATGAGTCTCTTGAAACAAAATTCGCTTGGCAAGGTGGTTCTTAGATTCCCCAAGCCATTAGAGTGCACAGACTCTTTTCCGCACTATGTCTTTGACCTCTCTGGTCTTTAATGGAAGGAGCCCAGTGTGGTGCTCAGTCTCGACAGATCCTCTCAGCGATGGCTTGAATCTCTCAAGCTCTCTGTGCTCGACGTTGCCGTTGGTCAGCTCCGCCCTCTGTCTCCTCTCTGCTTTTTTTTTTCTTCACTGTCTTTTCTTTGTTTTCTCTGTCTTCTTTCCTTTCTTCTCTTTCTCCGTCTTCTGTCTTCCTGTGTCCTCTACTTTGTCTGTTCATGGCTTTAAAGCCATTCGAGCTCATGGTTGTTCGATTCCCCTTCCACTTCCGTCGAATCGCCTGCTGCAGCTTCGCTTGGAGTTCCCTATTTCGGTGTCATCATCAGGCTCACAGGGAGTGGCCACTTGTCCTCCTGCGAACTGTGCCAGCTTTTTCCTCGTCGGTTCAATTCTTCGATTACGTCGTGGAATGAGTCCTCTGCCACCTTGGCAGTCAAATCGGACCTCAAATTCTTATAGATCGCGGCTTATTCCCCTGTCAATTCCAGTTTCCCCATCGGGTGCGATCTCAGCCGTTAGATCTGGGGCCTCCAAATTCGACACCATTCGCACATTTTGAGGGGTTTACTTGCTCGACTGTTAATGCGCGATGAGCGGCGATTTTCTCTCTCCTCTGCTTGCGACGCATTGGGTGCTGAGCGGAATCGCTCTGTTTTCACCAAATCTGCATACCACCCAAGGGTGCCCCCGATAAATACCACCGGTTTTTGGAGTGCGGGTCCCGCCTTAGCCTTTAGCCTTTTCCCCACAGTTTTCCCGGCTCCCATGCGACCGAGCGCTCGAGGCCTCTCCTTCTCGAGGGGTTTTGCCCAGCGATGCACAATTAGCTAATCGTGCATCAAAAACTGCCTCATTTTCCCGATCCAAGTTTCGTAGGGGCTAGTTTTGCCTCCTGCGCAGTCTCCATGGGCCTTGGTCAGCGCGCTTTGACCGAGGTCCTCGTCGCTCCACACTGGCTGCTAACTGCCACTGTTTAGAGGTGTTTCTAATTTCTCCATGCTCTTTGAATTCGAAGTTTTGTCCTGATTTGATAGAGTCATGGTTCTCTGATTTTTCTTCATGGATCCAATTCGGATCACGGCCTTCCCACTAAAAAGCTTTTGGACCACCAAAAGTTGGTTTTCAAGCATCGACTAAGTGAGGGTACTGTTTTCTCACTTGTCCAATCTCAATCCACTTTGCATTGCTCGGCTTTGAACCTTTGAGCCCTACTCTGAGGTACTCAACATCTCCTCTACGTGTCGTCCTCACCTTCCTATCCAGCACTGTGTCTTCCTGCAATTCATTAAGATATTTAGGTAGCAGGTCATCAATAGAAGGCAACTGACTTTTCTCTTCAGGATCCTCAATCAGTGAGGGTTCAAACAATCTCAAGCAATCTGCATTTACGACTGAGTAGATGTGCATGTAAGCTGGTAGATCAAGGCGAAAAGCATTCTCACCAATCTTCTCAAGTATTTTGAAAGGTCCATACCTGATAGGCTTTAGCTTTTTACCTTCACCTTGCATCATGTCCTTGCTGATATACAGCCAGACCTGGTCACCAACTTGAAAACTATGCTCTATCCAATGCTTGTCATGCCTAGCCTTGTATTTGGCTTGGCTCTTTTCCAGTTGTTCATGTACTGCCAGGTGGATCTCCTGGATCTGTTCAATGAACCTAGTTGCCTTGTCCACATCATTGTGTCCCTCAACTATGGTATCTTTACCAAAGACAAAATCCAAAGGAGACCTTGGTGTGAAACCCAAACAGGTCTCAAAAGTAGATCTCTGTGTAGAAGAATGTTTTGCTCTGTTGTAAGCATGCTTCACATAACACAAATGTTCATCCCAAAGCTTAGGATGTTTGCTGCAGTGTCCTCTGAGTAACTGGATCAATGTCTTGTTGACTACTTCTGTCTGGCCATCAGTTTGTGGATGAAAAGCCGTGCTTTTCTTCAGTCTGGTGTCCATCAGTTCCCAAAGACTTGACCAAAACCTCCCCACAAATCGGGTGTCTCGATCAGATACAATGGAAGTGGGTAGTCCAAAATGAACCCATACATGTTCAAAGAACAATTTTGCAGTTTGTTCAGCTGTAATCAATTTATTACAAGGTATCAAAATACACATTTTTCTGAACCTATCCACAACAACATATAGATAATCATGACCTCTCCTAGATTTAGGCAGTCCTCCAACAAAATCCATGGAAACACTCTCCCAAGGGTGAGAAGGAACGGGTAGTGGGGTGTACAAGCCTAGTTTTCTATTTCTGGGCTTGCTTTTAGCACACATGGTACACCCTCCTACATATCTAGAAACTGTCTCATTCATTTTTGGCTAATAACAAAACCTTTGCAGCTGTGCAACTGTTTTACTTACCCCAAAGTGACCTGACATCAGAGAAGTGTGTGCTTCTCTAATTATCTTTACTCTCTCAGTTTGTGGAATGCAGAGTTTCCCACAATGGTATAAGAGTCGGTCCTTTACATGATAATCCAATTCTTCTACTCTTTTGCCTTGACTCAAAGTTGCATATACATCTTTAAAGTCTATATCTTGAGCATATTGTTCAATGTAGATTTCATGTAGCACAAAATTATGCTTGAGTATAGTAGATGCATTTATAATGGGTCTAGATAACATGTCTGCAACTTTATTATGTATGCCCTTTTTATATCTAATGACTAAATGAAACTGTTGTAGAAAACCTATCCATCTGTAGTGTCTTGATTGTCGCAACTTAGTTTGGGAGTGTAGATATTGAAGTGGTTGATGATCAGTATGTATTACTGTCTCTTTGCCCATTAAGTAAAGTTTCCACATTTTCACACTCTGAACTAATGCATACAATTCTTTATCATATGTAGGATAGTTAGCTACTGTAGGATTAAAAGTCTCAGAATGATAACATATGGGTTTATCGTGCTGTGTCAACATTGCTCCCATGGCATAGTCACTAGCATCTGTTTGGATCTCAAATGGTATTTACAGATCAGGCAGTGCTAGTACAGGTGTTGTACTAATATTTTCTTTCAAGGTGTCGAAGGCTTTCTGATGTTTGCCTCCCCACTGAAACACCTTGTTCAATCCCGTTAAAGCATCTAAGGGAGCTGCATTTGAGGAAAAGTTAGAAATGAACTTCCTCCAATACTGTGCTGCTCCTAAGAAGCTTCTCACTTCTATAGCAGACTTGGGTTTAGGCCAGTTTACAATGACTGCCACTTTAGAGGGATCTATTTTCAATTCACCACCCCCTACTATATGACCCAAATAATTCAGAGATGTTTTGCCAAATTCACATTTTGAGAGTTTAACACAAAGTTTTTCTCTTTTCAAAACATCTAGTGTCTGCTTAACATGCTTCAAGTGTTCTTCCCATGTTTTACTAAAAATCAGAATGTCATCCAGATACACAATAACAAAATCATCAAGAAAAGGTTTGCGTACTTCATTCATTAATCTCATGAAAGTAGCAAGAGCATTAGTTAAGCCAAAAGGCATAACCAGCCACTCATGCAATCCCTGCTTTGTCTTGAGAGTAGTCTTCCATGCATCTTTTTCTGCAACTCTGACCTGATGGTATCCACTGTGCAAGTCTATCTTGGTGAAACAAACAGCTTCCTTCAATTGATCTAAAAGATCATCTATGCGAGGAAGGGGATAACAATTTTTTATTGTTATCTTATTCAGTGCTTGGTAGTCAATGCACATTCTCCATGAGCCATCTTTCTTTCTCACCAAAACGATTGGTGACCCACATGGTGATGTGCTAGGCCTGATGAACCCCTTCTCGAGCAACTCCTGCACTTGCTTCTTGATTTCAGCATTCTCTAAAGAAGACAACCTGTACATTCCAATGTTAGGCAATGGAGCATCTTGCTGCAATGAGTGCTAAGTGAACAATTCAAAAAAAAACATGAGAAATTAGTCAGTTATGACTAACTCTCATGGAAATGGTCATACGTTAATGACTTACTTAACGCAGTTGAATCCCAAAAACGATATCTAATATAATGCACTGCGTAAACCCCTAATACTTAAATTCAAAAAGAGTGAAGGGATCTCTACTTGAATGGTTCATGAGGCACAATACTTGCTAAGGTTTTGCAAATGGGGTAGCAAGCTAAGTGGGCTTGATTGTGGGGAAAACTCCACAGTTAAGCGCGCTTGAGCTAGAGGAGATCTGGGATGGGTGACCTCCCGGGAAGTCCTGGTTACCGGGTGCAAGCCCCGGAAGTGGCGATTGATGCTATGTGATTAATTTCACTAGTTTCAATCACACTTCTTCACCCCTGTGAGCATCACCCGATGCAATGAGTGATAAGTGAACAATTCAAAAAAACATGAGAAATTAGTCAGTTATGACTAACTCTCATGGAAATGGTCATACGTTAATGACTTACTTAACGCAGTTGAATCCCAAAAACGATATCTAATATCATGTAGTATTTCCTTTTTGGGTGGCGGACCTTTAGGTTCTTGAAACAAGACATCATACTCTGAAACAACCTTTCTATATCAGCTTGTTGTTTAGCATTACAACCCTCAAATATATTGGTTTTATCAGGTTTCTTTTCCTTTACAACCATCAGTAAGAATTGTTTGCATGAATTTATCATTCTTTTCATCTACCCTGAGTTTATGAGAGTATAATTATTCTTAAGCTTATAATCTCTTACAAAGTATTCGATTCCATCTTTAACAAGTAGATACTTGTTCTCAGCTCTATAGAAAATAGCCTTTCTATCATACAAGTAAGGACTTGCTAAAACAATTCCACATATATCCAAAGGAATTATATCTAACTCCACCTCATCCACAAATGCTGACCCAAAAGAAACTTGAGATTACACTGTCTAGCCACTTGTAGTTGTGCTTTATCATTCAACCATCCTAATGGGTATGGTTTCTTGTGAGGTGTAGTTGATAATCCCAATTTCTTTACAATTGCTTCAGAAATTAAATTTACTTGTGAGCCACGATCAAACAAAGTATCAATCTTTTGATATTTGGAAACAACTCGAATATGGAAAAGCTCATGTCTTTTTCTTTCATTCTCTTCATCAATAATAGATTAAACAGAATTACTAGTAGATGCTTCAGAATTCTTACCTTTTATACCTGTGGCTGCAATGGTTGTTTCATCTCCCCAGTTTGACCCAAAATCTTTCTGAATAGCTGTAGCAGTCATCTTCTTCTTGCCCTCGAACTTCTTAGGTCTCAACTCTGGATGAAGAATCCAATAATGCTCATCATCATGCCCATCCTTTTTACAGTGAGTGCATGAAGCTTTGCTTTTCTATGCAATACTAGCCTTCCTTGCTTTCCACTTCTGCTTTCTTTTCTCCTTATTCTTGCTTGCAGTGGGTTGGGATGGTCCCCCAACTTCTGGATTTCCATTCTTTCCTCTAGCTACTAGATGAGTAGCTTGTACATATACCTTATCTGTACTAGTGGGATTAAACATGAGGATGGTATGCCTCATGTAGCTGTGTAGACCACTAATGTACTTCAATAGAGTTTCTGGTGAGTCTAACGAGATTCCTAGAATCAATGCTCTCTTTCTAAATTCTTGAGTGTGCCCTTGCACACTTTGCCCTTTCAACTGCCGAAGAGTTTGCCAACTCATCATGGCTTGTTGCATGTAGGCTAATGGATAGAACTACTTTTTGATTACAGAAACAAATTCACTCCAGACAAAGATGGTCTTACCATGCCTTTTCATGTCAGCTTGGGTTTTGCCTTCCCACCAAACCAAGGCAGTGCCTCCTAGGCATAGGCTTGCCAACTGAATCTTGCTCTTGTCTGAATCGATGTTCTGTACTCTGCAATAAACATCAATCTGTCTAATCCAATTTTCCAACTTCTCTACATTTAACTCTCCATCATATATAGGCAAATCAAATTTAACATCTAGCTTGATTAAAGATGCCTTCTTTTTATGCATAGGGCTATTAGGAGGTGTGAGGAAGCTTTCCTCTTTCCCTTTTCCTTTGGAGTGGTCATGGAAGTGAGACTCATCTTCTTCTTTGTCTTGTTTAGAACCTGATGAGTCTTCATCCTTATGCTTTCTAAAGTCCCTATACATTTCTTCTACCATGCTCTTTATAGCTAGGAAAGTTTCTATGAATTGAGGGTCTGGCCCTACAGAACCTTCCTCTGACATTGTCTTCCGAGGATAGACTCTCCCAATTTTAGAATTAGTTTTGACCAACTCTCCTTCTCCTAATTTGAGCTTTGATCTAGTGAGCATTCAACAGCTAAACCAACACAAGCTTGTCTAACCTTACAGCCTAAAGCTCTGATACCACTTGATCTGAAAATCACCCTATGAGTGATCTCAGTTAAAGATTTATTAAATGAAGGTATTACAGACTCATGTGCTGGTGTGTGTCTATGTTATTTAGGCAACGGATCGATCAGATTGCAAATACACAGACACTTGAAATGGAAAACAACAAAGAAATACAGTAAGCAAATATAAGAACACAAGAATTTAATAAGGAGTTCACCCTATCCTCCAGGGCTACATCTCTAGTCCAGCTCTCAGTGGTGGCCTTCTTTTAATGTGTCTTAAAGCAAAGAATTGCAATGAAGGAGCTCAATATGAGTCTCCTGAAACATAATTTGCTTGGCAAGGTGGTTCTTGGATTCCCCAAGCCACTAGAGTACACATACTCTTTTCCTCACCAGCTCTTTGACCTCTCTGGTCTTTAATGGAAGGAGCCCAGTGTGGTGCTTGTTAACACCCCAAGAAACTCTCCTAAGTTGTATACCAGAGATGCTCGGGAACATTACAAACTCAACAAAAATGTTGGAAAAATGGTGGATGAATGGAAAGAATGATGCATATTCAAGCCAGATAACCACTTCTACTATGCTTAACCCCAGACATGGGTGAGCACCCCCAGACTACAAGGCTTTAGACCACCAATTACTCATAGTTTGAGGATTAAATGGAAATGGAGAATACTGATCACACCAGCAGATGCACAGGACCCTGTGATGGCCAACTGCAACTAGTAAAGAGGCCTGCAAATCTATTTCCTAATGCACAGACATGATGACAGCTCTCTGGCATTAAAACAACAGAAACTTGCATACATATTCAATAATACTAACCAGATTCTAACACAGAGGTGGGATGACAGCCCCTCAAATGCTAAACATCAAAAGCACATGAACAATGCATAACAGGCACAGCCTGGAACAAAGAAGAAGTGGAAGGTGAGCAATTAATAGCAAAAGAAGCTTGCATTAGCTGAAAATGAAGACCAGAAGCTGCAGGTATCACAGTAGTTACAATCTCCAGAAGTTGAACTCTTACATCGAAATAACATTCATCAACCCTCATTACATCTTCTTTATGGGTATATATGGAGTTTGTTTGCAAAATTTCTCTGTTGTTCAATGCGTGGAGGGGTCATAGTGGACCACCAACCACATTTACTATCAAATATGGTCTTTGACACGATTTGATTGTTTTAATGAACCAAATGACCTTTCTGTTGCTCAATCGTCCTTCTCTGAGTAGATGGAGTGTAATGTTGAAGGGGTTCCATAACTGATTAACGCTTTGATCTGCTCGAGGCCATCCTTTTCGTTCTTCAGGTGTACAATGTGTTAAATGCGGTTGTTGAGGATTCATTGCGCAGAGTGCTGGTGGGAAGCTTATTACTATTATCCTTCATCCCTTGGAAGCATGGCAGAGGCAGTGGGCGCATGCGGCATGGAGGAAGATAAATACCAGTCGTTGGATTGCGCGGATTAACGGTTGCAATCGATTTACAAGGGTAATCAGGAGGAAATGTGGATGGAGCAACGTGGACCGTCACATCGTGGTTGAACAGATCCGACGGCTGACGAGCGGCTAACAAGCGCAGGAGATAATGCACGGGAACAGGCGGGACAAGCGGTAAATGGTTTTTCCCGTAGTGCTTACGGGAATGGGCGGTTAACGTACAATGGGGGCGTGATGCATTAAGATTTAGACACGCGGCGGATGTGACGGTGGGGAAACTGCTTTCCCCGCTGACTAACAAGCGTGCAAGTTACGAGAGCGGGAGCTACGGATACCGTCGGATCTTCACGGGATGATCGGACGGCCAAGGTTTACAACACATGCTTTGAGTGATGTGATAGGTGAGGGCTCCAGCGGGTTATGTGATTTGCGAAGGCGCATAGTTATATGTGCTTTAAAACCTTAGTGCTTGGGGCTAAACGAAAAATGGGTTTATACGGGGTTTACAAAGGATTATAGAGGAAAATGGAAATAATGGGGTTAAGGGAGGGTAAGGAAAATGAAGGGAAAGGAAGAAACAGAGGTAGCGGGAGTTATAAGGGTATAAAGCAGACGAAGAGGGAAGAATACAATGAACTGCTGCAAGCTCCCTTTCTGCAAAAAACACACGGTCACAGTGTCTTTGACTCGGCAAAAACCAAATTATGTAGCAAAGCTAACAGTGCTCAGTCCCGACAAATCCTCTCAGGGATGGCTTGAATCTCTCAAGCTCTCTGGTGCTCGATGCTGCCATTGGTCAGCTCGGCCCTCTGTCTTCTTTCTGCTTTTTTTTTGCTTCACTGTCTTTTCTTCATTTTCTCTGTCTTCTTTCCTTTCTTCTCTTTCTCCGTCTTTTGTCTTCGTGTGTCCTCTGATTTGTCTGTTCATGGCTTTAAAGCCATTCGAGCTCATGGTTGTTCGATTCCCCTTCTACTTCCGTTGGATCGCCTGTTGCAGCTTCGTTTGGAGTTCCCTGTTTCGGTGTCATCATAAGGCTCACAGGGAGTGGCCACTTGTCCTCTTGTGAACTGTGCCAGCTTTTTCCTTGTCGGTTCAATTCTTTGGTTATGTCATGGAATGAGTCCTCTGCCACCTTGGCGGTCAAATCAAACCTCAAATTCTTATAGATCGCGGCTTATTCCCCTATCAATTCTAGTTTCCCCATCGGGCGCGATCTCAGTCGTTAGATCTGGGGCCTCCAGATATGACGCCATTCACACATTTCACGCGGTTGACTTGCTTGACTGTTAGCGCGCGATGAGCGGCAATTTTCTCTCTCCTCTGCTTGCCACGTGTTAGGCGCTGAGTGGAATCACTCCGTTTCCACCAAATCTGCTTACCGCCCAAGGGTGCCCCTGATAAATACCATCAGTTTTTGGAGCGCATGTCCCACCTTAGCCTTTAGCCTTTTCCCCATGGTTTTCCCGGCTCCCATGCGACTGAGCACTCGGGGCCTCTCCTTCTCGAGGGGTTTTACCCAGCAAATTGCGATTAGCGCTAAGCACTGCTTGGGACCTCTCCTTCTCGATGGGTTTTTCCCAGCTGTTGGTAAGGTAAATCCCCTCTGCGGACAAAGGCAATCCCACTAGCCTATCACAGAACTAGCCACAAACAAACCACGCTGCTACGCAAGTTCCTAGTTATGCATCAAAGGTGAATCAAGAAGACTAACCTGGAGTCCAACGCTATGATTGAAGCAGAGTTGATATCCTCGCTCCCTTGCTCCAACAGATCATAAACGAACACCTGCACATGCAAAGGAAGAGACAGATACCAACATAGAAACTACCAAGGCACAACCCTATTTCAGTCAGAAAGGAAATAAATCAACATATCACCATGACAGATAATGAGATTGGAACTATAATAGCAGTCGCTCATCAATTAATAAACAGGAAAAGTTACAACCATTGTTCTGACGTCGACCCTTCTCCTGGCTGGGCGAATAACTATATGTGTCTTGACATGCATCTCCTCTCCGGCAGCATAACCTCTCTAGCACTCACTAGCATTCCTCCAAGAACTCAACATCTAACACTCCATGACCAATAATCATCACTACTATAACTCAATCACCAAATCACTAGCATAACACTAACACCAACACTCTAGCTTGTCCAATGCATAATGACAAGCTTATATAGATGGAGAAGGGAGGAGGATGCAATGAACCTGGACACCTTTCGCGGATTAGCAAAAGCCATAAAGATGGATAAAGCTCGACAAAAGACTGATTTTTTATCCTCAGAAAAGCTCCATGTAATGAAGGAAACAACAGTCGGACGTGCATTAAGGCAAAAAGCACGACTAAATTTGGTTGGCGCGACTGTTGCTCTAAGACAGAGCGCCAATGGTCGCGCCCCCTTTTGAGGATTTCATCATTGGCGCGGGTAAGATATTGTGGACTTGCGCCAATGGAAAAAGAGCACTTTTTAGGGATGATCTGCAGAAGGTGTCTTTAGGGAACATGGAGTACATACTCAGGGGAACATAATGCAAGTGTTTTTAGCCTTTGTCACTTCTTATAACTCCCGGGATGTGTCCTCCAAGGTACGACAAGAGGAGTAACAGGGATGGTGACAAATTACTGTGTAACACCAGCGATGTGAGATTAGCGCTAAGCACTAATCGCGCATCAAAAACTGCCTCCTTTTCCCAATCTGGGTTTCTTAGGGGCTAGTTTCGCCTCCTACGCATTCTCCATGGGCCTCGGTCAGTGCGCTTTGACCGAGGTCCTCGTTGCTCCACGCTGGCTACTAACTGCCACTGTTTAGAGGTGTTTTTGATTGCTCCATGCTATTTGAATTCGAAGTTTTGTCCTGATTTGATACAATCATGGTTCTCTGATTTTTCTTCATGGATCCAATTCGGATCAACAGGAGGATATCTTCTCTTTGGAAGATGTTGAGTTTGGGATTGAGCAACTCGCTAACGAGAAAGCTAGGGATATTGAAGGCTACCAAGATGAAATTCTCAAAATCGAAAGATCTATCACCATCCCTCATATACACAAACTCCTCAATCTAGTAGTGAGACAAGGCTTCCCTAAGCCTTGGACGCAAAGCCTTATTGTAACTATAAAGTGGGGATAAAAACATTCCCTCTAACTACAGGACCATACAATCAGCCACATTTTTTCCAAGTTGTATGGGTTCATTTTAGAAAACAAGATTATCATTTGGCTTAAAAGCCATGGTAAAATAGCTAAAGGAAAATTTGGATTTAGATACATCACTCAACTATATACCATCATGTCATTCTTATGATAATTGCAAAGGAATGATGCAATAATAAGACTAATCTATTTTATTATTTTGTTTACTTTAAAAAATCTTACGAAATCATTCATATGGATAAGCTATGGAATAAGCTTGAAGAGATAATGGTACCTCTTGAGTTGAGGGCTACTGTGACTAAGCTATATGAGAATGTTATTGTCAACCTCAAGACCACCTAGGGTTGGTCAAAACAAATTAGATGCAATATCATTGTTAAGCAAGGATGTCCCTTATCCGCTACCCTTTTTAGTATTTACATTGATAAGATAGAAGAGTGTTTGGAAGCTATAGGATGTGGTGGCCCTAGGCTCGCTGGTATGGTCATTACTCTTATCCTCTATGCTAACGATATCGTTATTTATATAGGAGCTATAATGATGTAAACAAGCAACCTAGAATACTCCAAGATTACTGCAATCCAAAAAGATCAACTATGATAACAACTACTTGGACAAAATTTGTTCATAAAAATATTTTGAAATCGAAATTCATCATCTACTCAATTGAAATTATAGCATTAAGAAAAGGATAGTTGGAGTATAGAAAGATTTTTATGGCCTTGAAAACAATTGTAAATCTTCAAATATTTAGGCATGAAGTAAAAAAAATGTTTCTCTTTGAAACTCTTATCACCCCTGTTATTTTATATGGGTGTGAGGTTTGGGGTTGCTATATATCTATAGAATCATCGAGGAAGATTGAGTTGATCCAAAAGTAATTTATAACCTATAACCTCAAGATTAAAGGAAATACTCCATACCGTATACTCTACATTGAATATAGCCTTTCTTCTATAGAAGGCATCACTATGGTTATGCATCTCATGTATGAAAAGAAGTTATACAACACGGAAGCTGATAAGTATCCTATAATTGCTTCTAACTTGAGTCAAAACCCCCACCTCCTGCTTAAGCGAGGCCACCATAAGGATGCCTAGTCTTGGCCAAACTTGTCATGCCCCCAGGCTGGCGGTAGTCTTTCAACCGTACTTGGTGAGGTGCGGCACCACCGAACACTTTATTTTCACCAATACTTATGTTCATGGACTATGCCTAACCATTAGTCTACTTAGTTTGTTTTTCGCAACCAAGTATTGTTCTATTTCCTTTATACCAATGAACACCCATACACATTCATTATCATAAGCAATTATACAAGAGAACACAATTGCATACTATAAAGGGAGGGGCAACTCCCTGAACAATGAGTCTGCCCGAATAATATATTATACAATCTTCAATGTTACAAAGCTTTACAAGTATACTTGGAAACACCAAGTTTCATACTTAGCCAAATTTACAATATCTCACACCTCCATGTGATAACCAAGATTTCCTTTCCCAAGTTGGGCGGGCACGCCCTCACACGAGCTGCCTTCCGCACTTCACAACCAAACCTTGTTTTCGTGCACGACGGGCAGGTGACTCCACCAAGTCACCAAGACATCCTCTTCACACCCGACTTCACCAATGTTCCACCGTTTACAACTTCGCACAACCAGCGGGCAATCCTCACCCGAAAACACCTTTGAATGATGGGCGGGCGCGCCCTCACACAAGTCGCCACCCACGCCCAACAACCGGCGCCTTCACCCGAGTTTCCACTGCGTTGTTTGCTTCTACACGACGAGTGGGCGCTCACCCAAGCCACCCAAGAACCTGTGTCAACCGGTACCTGGCACCTTCACCCATGTTTCGGCTCCTTCACCCACGCTCCTTCGTTCGAACGTTGAGTGCTCCTACCCGCACTCTCACCCAAGGCTTTAAGACTCCATGTTTCACCTCCGTGAGGCCTTGCCCAAGGCTGGGCGCATAGAACTGCGCCTCACCTTCCTTTGCTGCGGCTACACCTTAGAACTGCGCACTTCTCCTTCGCTTGAGTGTGTTGAGCGATTTTGTTGATGTCCAAATGAGTCTCCATCACACCAATATATATGCTGCACGCATGGTGAGCCATCTCCATGGCCGACGTGTGTTATATTTCCACCGATGCCCTCAGTTTGCTCTTATCGTTTGGTCGGCCCATTGCCAACACTCCAAACGCAACTAACTTCCACCGTTGGCTTGACAAGTGAATGCCCACACTATCCACCGTATAAGTATGCTCGCCCTCCACTTCTCATGCACATTTTAACTATGCCTCCACACGCACTTCGGTCGTAGGACTTCACACCTTCTGTTTTCCAACTCGTCCCTTTGCCAAACAAGTCACACCTTGTGCCGGGGTCACGGTAAGAACCGCAAGTCCTTACATCCTCCCCCACTTGAAATCATTGTCGTCTTCGACAATATCTCATCCCGGCAACCATATGTCACCAAGATCACCATACCAAGGTATACACCCCATCGGTATGCCATACATCGTAAATCATCTCAATCCATGATCATCAACCATCTCGTCGCAATCTCCACATGCTGCTCCCCATCATGGAAAGCTGGCCCCTCCATCTCAAGCTACATGCTTCCTGCAACATCTCGTGTCAACCTCATCATGTGTTGTCCTCGTGTGAATTGCTGCCATGATACTCCAACAAATGCTAACACATCCCTGCACACTTCGCGACCCCATGTTTGAACTAGTTGGGTAGCTAATCCAACCGTCACGCTCAAACCATGAGAATGAACATCCTCATGCCATCATCAGTTGTTTCTTAGAACATCCCGTCACATCCTCGACTCGATCAAGAATCCATCTCCATATAAGTGTAAGCCATGCTCAGGTCCATGAAGTAGTCCTCATCTCATCTGCAACATGTTGTCCATGATGTTTGGTACCAATGTGCTGCATGAAATCAGCCGCATCCATCCCAACATCATCCATCTGCAAAACATCCATCTCCTCAATATGAAGAGACCATCTCATCAAAATTCGACTCTCGATGTGCCACATCCAGGTCCATGAAGCAACCTTCATCATATCTGTATGTGCCATCCCTCAAGTCTGCCGTAGAAACAAGTATACGCCTGTCTCATCTATCCATGTGCTGCCCATGATCATAGATCAATCAACTCCCATGTGTCAAAAGTGGTTAAGTATTGGCTCAACCCATGCCCAAGTGTTGCCACCAAAGCATTGTCATCGTTGTAACTCCATCACTCCAAAGTGTCTCATATCGATCCTCCACATCAAGTCACTCTTTCAAGCCACACCCATACATGTACTCGAAAGTATGCATCCCATTCTGCATCAAAGTCTCTGACCTCAGCTCCTCAATGCATCAGATCCTCTAAGTCGACCATATATGAAGTCCCCAAAAGTCACAACAATCTCATGTCATCATGAACTCCATGTATCATCCCCAACCAACATCTCAGCAAGCATACAAGTCTTGGCCCAAAGGTCTTTGCAAGATGCCTCAGCTCTCCATGTAGTAGGAATGCTCCATAGTCTGCTCACAATTCCATCCAAGTCCATGGCCTTGTTTTACATAAGTGCACAACCTCTCCATTAGCTCATAATAAGTCTCCATGTCACATCAGCAATCCAATATCCTTGCCTTGGTACTCCTCATTGGATGTCCATAAGTGACACCTCTACAAGTGCTCCTGCATAATGTCCCTGCATAATACTGCCATGCTTCATGTCCCCAACCTGATGTCCATGACTAAGTTGCCCATGTAGTCCAACCAAGTATACCCATCACAACAATCGATCATCATCATCCAAGTCTGCAATCTTCAGTCTAGTGAACTTGATCACCAAACCATATCATCATCATCACGAGTCCCTTCCATCATAGCTTCCCCACTAAAGGTTCCACCAAGACTTCCTCTCTTGGTCTCGGCCATGAGAAGTCCACCCAAGTATCATCATACCTCAAGTGTGTGCCCTTCTCCAATCTGTCCATGAGTCATGACGGGCACTTAGCCAATTCTCCATGTGGCTAAAGCATGACCCATTCGTCCGAAACGATCATCATGTTCCTCCCTTGTCACGGGCCCTTGTACCTTCTATCATAAGGTCAGAAACAACCCCAACAAGTCTTGCAATAGTTAACAATCCTTGCTTCTCCATACAAGGTCTCATTGTAGACATCCATGGTAAGATCCTCCCTAACATCGGCAAACTAATTTTGCCCTTCCCTGCATACGGTTCATCTCCCAAATGCTCAAGTGAAACACAAGTATCAATAGTACTTACATCATCACCATGAGGTTCCTGCATGTGAGTATCCTCATCCATCCATGTATGCAAAATGCACGATCCTTATCCAACTTGATCAACCTCAAGTTCATCCTCCATCGTTGTCACATCTGTAACATCCTCAATCATCACGGCTTCCTCTTCCTTGTCAGCACAATCTGCAACTTCATCTTGCTCCATTGTCCAACCAAGTTGAAGAAGTTCGTCTTCAACATTCTTTTCCAAGACTTCAAGTTCTTTTCGAATCCGGGGATTCTCTTCTTTCACCTGCTTCAACCTGTATAAGGTAAGCAAGAGCTTCCCTTCGCATTCTTCCAAACCTGCCATGCCTTGTCGTTCAGCTTGGCCCAAGCACAAGGCTTCACCCCTGCTAAACCTGTTTCACCATTCACCAGCTTCACCAAGTTCCTTGCAACCATGAACCAGCTCTTGTTCCACTTGTATGTGAAACCAGCTTCCTTCACCTGCAAGTACCTGCTTCCACTATCATCAATTGTCAAGCTTCTTCAACCCTGAATCAGCTTCAATACCATCTCTCACGAAGTGCAGATAAACACCAGCTCCAACTGAGCTTCGATACCAACTGTCACGCCCCCAGGCTGACGGTAGTCTTTCAACCGTACTTGGTGAGGTGCGCCACCACCGAAACTTTCTTTTCACCAATACTTATGTTCATGGACTACGCCTAACCATTAGTCTACTTAGTTTTTTTTTCGCAAGCAAGTATTATTATGTTTCCTTTATACCAATGAACACCCATACACATTCATTATCATCAGCAATTATACAAGAGAACACAATTGCACATTATAAAGGGAGGGGCAACTCCCTGAACAATGAGTCTGCCCGAATAATATATTATACAATCTTCAATGTTACAAAGCTTTACAAGTATACTAGGAAACACCAAGTTTCATACTTAGCCAAATTTACAATATCTCACACCTCCGTGTGATAACCAAGATTTCCTTGCCCAAGTCGGGCGAGCGCGCCCTCACACAAGCTGCCTTCTGCACTTCAAAACCGAAACTTGTTTTCGTGCACGACGGGCGGGTGACTCCACCAAGTCACCAAGACACCCTCTTCACACCCAGATTCACCAATTTTCCACCATTTACAACTTCAGACAGCAAGCAGGCAATCGCCACCCACGCCTAACAACCGACGCCTTCACCCGAGTTTCCACCGCGTTGTTTGCTTCTACACAACGAGTGGGCACTCACCCGAGCCACGCGAGAACCCATGTCAACCGGTGCCTGGCGCCTTCACCCATGTTTCGCGCCTTCACCCACGCTCCTTCGTTCGAACGTCGGACGCTCCTACCCACGCTCTCACCCAAGGCTTTAAGACTGTGCGTTTCACCTCTGTGCGGCCTCGCCCAAGGCTGGGCACATAGAACTGCACCTCATCTTCCTTTGATGCGGCTACACCTTAGAACTGTGCACTTCTCCTTCGCTTGAGTGTGTTGAGAGATTTTGTTGATGTCCAAATGAGTCTCCATCGCACCAATATATATGTTGCATGCATGGTGAGCCATCTCCACGGCCGACCTGCGTTATTTTTCCACCGACACCCTCTGTTTGCTTTTATCGTTTGGTCGGCCCATTTCCAACACTCCAAACGCAACTAACTTCCACCGTCGGCTTGACAAGTGAATGCCCACGCTATCCACCATATAAGTATGCTCACCCTCCACTTCTCATGCACATTTTAACTATGCCTCCACGTGCACTTCGGTCGTAGGACTTCGCACCTTCTGTTTTCCAACTCGTCCCTTTGCCAAACGAGTCGCACCTTGTGCCGAGGTCGCGGTAAGAACCGCAGGTCCTTACAAAACCAATGGGGAGTAAAGGAGATCATCTTGAATAATAATAATAATATTAAAAATATTATTACTTCCTTGAATAATAAGAACAATATTAGGGATAATTTGTGGGACGATATGGAGTTCGAGGTAAAAAGGAAGCTAATTACAAGGAGATGTTAGCCCCAATCTTGAAGACCATACTTATCTTCCAATCTTAACCAACACTAAGAAGAAAACGAACATTGCCAAGATAAAAACTAATTGTCATGAACTTCATAGTGAAACCAGGCATTGGTTTATTCACAAAACACCTTGCGACGAAATAGTTTGTTACCTTTACGGGACAAAGAGGGTTGAATATGAAAATAACTTTCTTTTGGATTGCCTAAATCTTACTCACATCCATTCTAATTTTGAAACTACCAACCTTATTGACTTGCTAAATCAACAAAACTATGATGATCTAAACACGCTCCTCTCTATTTATTTTTTATCGCATAAATAAAGTATTAAAAATTCTCAATTAATCTCTTATTTTTTTTAAAATAATAGACCATATTATTCTTAATAGATATTAATAATAATAGTCATCAATCTACACCACAAATCCTTTTTAATATTCCATTCCCACTTGTATTATGTTATGCCACCAATCTTCTTAACAAAGCAATCATTCCACGAATTAACATGATCTTGACTCTCTTCCGCCAAGCATACTTTCTTAGAGCCAATCAAGTAAAACTTAATCGCATTAAAAATATATATATTACGCGAGTTTCTTATACCTCGTTACATTTACAAAGAGTAAAGATAGATAATCTAATTTTTATATAAAAAAATATCAAGTCATCTTACTTATTCATTGATAATCTTTAATTAACCATAATGAACCTTTCTCGCTAATTTTTTAATACATATAATTAAATAAATATTAATTACAAATTATTTAATTTTTGTGTTTTTATTAAACCAATAAATACAATTAAAATATATCATTAAATTCTTTAAAACCATTATAATAAAACTTGAACTTTATAAATTTGGAAATAAGGTTTAAACATGTATATTTTTTTATTGATTAAAAATATTTATGTTATTGGATATTTATCCAAAAAAAATTTACAATCTTTAAATTAATAAAAATTAAAGTTAAAAATATATATTAAATGTGTAGTTATATATAGATAATTATTTATTTTATGAACATAATTTTTTTCTAATTGTATTAGGACATGTTCTATAGTATGTTATGTCTTTTTTCTTATTATTCACTAGAGAGCATCTTTGTAACACATTAGTTGTTTCTATTATATTTTTCTTTAACAACATGTTAGAGCAGTGTATTATTTTTGCATGTATGAACTATATAGAAAAGTGATATTGATGTGTGATATTCATAATGTATTGATCATAGATGAATCAATATAATGATGCCAAGTTCCTCTTATCCATCTGAGGCCAATTGATTAATAATCATGCTAAGTGGATCTAATCATTATTAGACAAACTAATTATGAATCCATGATCCCATTTTTTCATGCCATAATGCTAATATAAGATAGGATCCTCTTTTGATCAATCATGCTTTCCCACACCCTAGAATGTTTTTTTCACATATTACTCAACCCCTCCTGCCCACATGAAAGGGTTGTTTATTTCTTTTATGTTGCATACATGGATGGGATAAGCTTTGTCCAACCAGGAAGAATTCCTTTGTATCTAGTTCATTCAGAAATTTGTACACTTCAAAACTTCCCCAATAGAGCAAAACACTTGAATGTCATTGAAAGTTCGAGTAGGTTAGCAAGGGCAGAGATTCATAATAACTTGAGAGAAATATTCCAACCATTATGATTTCCTCAAACTTTATCAAAATGTGATCCATTCATATTGATTTCCTCATAAAGGAAGAGATCCCCATTTTTGAAATCATATGCTAGCAACCTAGTGTTCATCGCCTTTATATTCATGTCTCTTATGATTTACGCTAGAGGGTCATTAAAATCACTTGACAAGACTTTTGATGATCTCATGGCCACCACTTTAGCACTATATACCTTTCTCATTATTGTAAATTACTGTTGGTACAAAAATAGAACTCGATGTCTCACATGGAAGAAATTGAAAACAATAATATAAAACTCTACATTTACTCTCAACTCTAGCATCTAGTATGATTAATAGTTATGCACATGAAAACAAAGTGAGAAATTGATTGAAGGTTGGTAGAGTTAATGACTCTTGTTAAATTTAGGTATAAGACATATGATAAAATATTGTCGGCATTTGATAAATGACTTGCCACACTATTTAATAACTTTGACATCCCAATAGTAAATTAAACTCAATGGATAAATGGTTACACTGTTATCAACTGATAAGATTTCTCACTAAATTTTAAGCTTAACCATTGAAAATTTTGATTAAAAGCAATACACAGTAATTTCTAGACCCTCATAGTGTATGTCTCCTCAAGAGTGATAGTTAGTACTTAGGTCCATTTATGTGGTTACTAATTTATAGGTCATTATGCATTAGACTTGGTGAAGTTAGGAATATAAGGTCCTATACATAGTAGGCCCTCATTGAATTTTTTTTAATAAGGTGCCACATCAATTTTTTATGGTCTCTCTACTGAATCCATGGTGATTTTACAATTGTGGATAATGGAACTGAAATCACCTAAAGTTTTACAAAGTACTTAAATATCAACACTTTAATTATCAGTTAGATTATTCTATATTTTATATTTATATTTTTCATTTTTTTATTCCATATAACAAAGTAGGTCACCCTCCAATATGTAGGCAAGAATAAGATATTCTTCCAAGACCATACATTGCAACAATAAAGTTTCAAGCTATTGCAACAATATAGTTTGAGATCAGCTTATCACTTGTAAGAATTGTAAACCTAGTTACATAATATAACAATATTCTTCCTAAAATAAACCCAATTTAACAATATATTTATTTTCTTCCTATTCTAACCATTCAATCTTTTAAAATATTTTTTTTATTTAATAATAACAAACCATTTGTTTAAATTAATAATAATTAAATATTTAAAAAGATATAAAATTCATAAAAGAATTTATACTAAAAAAAAATAACCCTATCTTTAAAATCAATAATTATTAAAAAATTAATAATTAAAATTTTAATTAATTCTCATGTATACAAATATCTAAAACTTTCTATTACATCATTATTCAAATTTACGATAAATTATTTTTCTTGCAATATTTTTAAATATTTTATGTTTCCTTGCTAAAATTGTAGCTAAGTTCGTTTAATAAAATCCCATTTGAGACTTTGACATATTAAACTAATAATGGTTTTGATGGTAAAGTAGGTTGTAAAAAATAATTCGATTAATAAATAAACTAAATCGATAAATATATAAATAAAATTAATTAATTAATTAATTAAATTATTAATATATATTTATATATAAATAAATAATAAAATTATAATCAATTTACAAAATGTTTATTAAAATTTAGAAAATAAAAAAATATTTATATATATAAAATAAAAATAATATAAAATTCACAACTAAATTATATAAATTTGGTATATGAGATTTTGTTGTTTGTGTAACAAGAGATTTTATTTTACATAAGAATTTGATTGTACAAGTTTACAAATATGTATATATTTTATTCCACTCTGTATCATAACATGTGAACTCTTCGAAATAAGCACATGTTTTTAACCATTATGCTATATATATATATATATATATATATATATATATATATATATAGTGTCACTTATTGGACCGGTGGCACACACATAGAGTGTTTGTCCAAATTACTATATTAAAAAGTATAACACAATAATATAACAAGAAAATTTTGATATTGTATAGAGAGTTACTATATGACCCGTGTTTATAACTAGCATCATAACCATATTTACTACTAAAGAGTAGAATAAAAACTCATAAATCTGAATATACCAACTTGAAGGAGAGTCCACATCCATTTACTCTGGATTCTCATTCCTCTCTAGTGACAGTCAGAACTCGATATCTACAGCCTTCTTGGCTAGAATAATCACTTTGTTGTCCATTTTCTTTATTCGTAGTTGGAGCATATCAATGCAGAGGGGGATTTCTTGTTGGTCCTAGAACCTTTCCATAAGAAACTTATCCATAGTTGTCTTTGAATGACAATAGAGTTCAAATATGAAGATATAGATTGTGATGGTTATGACTAGTGTGAGTATTGAGGACCCAATATCCTCCATGTTCTTTAATCTACTCATCTTGGAGAAAATGCCTTTTCACCAAAGCCTATGTCTTGGTTATATTGATTTCATTCCTAACTTTCAAGAGGGTGTACTCCTCATAAATGACAATTGAATTCTTTTAAGTTTGTTAAGCCCTTGCTCATGGTATTCGACACCACTCATGATGACCATGAAAGCCTTGGCTAGTTCTAGGATGGGGAAAGGTGATGAGCAAGTGCATTGTAAGAAGAGAAATATGACGCATATAGGGATGAAGGTGCTAATAAATTTCCATGTGTAGTCAAGAATTCAAAGGAGTCCAATAGAAGTAGTTAACCCACAATTTAAGGGGGATAGAAGAGTCATGGAAGAAAGGTTACCATACCTAACCCAAACATAGAGAAACCAAAGGTAAAACTAGAATACGGAAATGAACTAGAACATACTAGATAAATCAATTTACCTAGAGTACAGAAAGTATGGGTGGGTGAGCTAAGATGCCTTTCTTTTAATGCATCGAAACCCTAAATCCATGTCAATTACAATCATCATCAATCACGGTGGTGATGATGGCTTGTAATGATTAGGAAATATGGGAAGAAACACCATCTACAAAGATACTAACCTTCTTGAATTCATTGTTAATGTTATCAAACGGTCCATGTTATAGGTAGTACACTCTAGCCCCACTTATATGGACCTTGAGAATAATGTGGGATTGTTATATAATTTCATTCACAAAAGCAACATTCACATTTAACACGCCATTTGAGAAGGACGATATTCTATTTTAAATATAATTAATTAAATAAAATATTAAATTAATATATTTTAATTTGATGGTTTGTATTCATTATTTTAAATAAATTTATTTTGTACAATTTGAAAAATGGTAATATTCTAGATATTTTTGTAATATATAATTAAAATTCATAATGGTAAGAAAATTAATATTTTATAAAAGGCATGAAATATATATATATGCATAAATTATTTTAATTATTGATATTATATAAAAGGAATAATTTAAGTATGCATCATAATTTTTTTTTTTTAAACATTTTTATATGGTATAAGGAGGATGTGTGAGTCATATTCTCATGTCATTTGTAAGAATTGAATTTAAGAAGATAACAATCATTTTTTCCAATCATTTAAAATAAACCTAATTATAATAATAAAACAATTTTAGAACAAAAATTATAATTTATCGTTATAAAAAACATACCATTTATTTTTTTTATATATGATGCTCAAACAAAAATAATTTCTTCTTAAATTAAAAATAAAAATTTACTTATTATTTACGATACTTATCATATTTAAATAAAAATTAATTAATTTAATAAAAGAATTAAGTGATGTAGTGTTAACATTTATTAAAATAAGATTTATTACACGTGTTAGGGATAAGCTTCCCTCGTATAAATATGCCCTTTTTTGAGACATTCTTAAGAATATAATGCTCTTGCTAAAACTACTTGAACGTTTTCTAAATCTAAGATATCATGGGCAGGGTTGTATACAAGGACAAGAACCCCTTTATAGAAGATATGAGGGTTTAGCTTTTGGTTGTATTGTGCATTAAAATATTTCTTGGCCACTTTAATGGTTTGCAAGGTAGCGGAAGGGTTTTCCCTTGTGTGTTCCAACATTACAAGTCATTGCTTTAAATGAGTAGTATGAAGGGAGGGGATTTGATACATGATAGATAAAGCTACTTCTTTGTTGTAGGAAACACGAAAAATTGAAAACGTGTGAATTTAATGGTAAAATTAAACGAGTTTATATAGGGAAAAAAGGTTGATGAAAGGGTTAAAAGAGGTTTTATAAATGGATAAAATAGGAACAAAAATGTGTAATATTAATTAGTTTTATTCTAATTCATAATTTATTAGAGCATTATTTTAAAAAATTTATAAATAAATTCAATTTGGTCTTAACCTTACTCTATGGTCCTAATCCTCCCATATGGATAATAATAATAAATACTAATGTTCAAAACCTAATATGGAACTAGCTCGGCTACGTTCGCCTTCAAACTGTTGGCCATCATCATAAATCAATTGTTTCATAACACTAAAACGAGTTACAATGTGATTGAAAAGTAGTGTTATTTGTAATCAACAACCATAACCATTAAGAGAAAGAGAAAGAAAGTTACAGTAAATGAAATTAATGGTACATTTTGCAAAGTAAATTTGGAGTGATTACAAAATGTAATAGGAGCGAGAAGGCAATAACTTATCCACATAGAGTTTACCATTAGTACAATGTTTAACCACCATGACATGGTAAAAGACACATTGGCCAAAAGGAACCTACATAGCTAATCTTTTGGGAAACCAAAAAAACACCGCTAGGTTAGCCTTTAGGTATTTAAAGTGGCTCTACCTCATCATGAGTGAGACAATGAAGCAACAATGTATGAACTCCTCTCTCCACTTCAACTCGAGGGATAGCTAAATGCCTGATCACAAATACGTCAGTGATCATCTCTCTCCAATTTTTTGAGTTCATGAATAAACTAAAATATCACCCCCCAATCATCGAACATGTTTTCATATAAAATATCGTTATCTAAGGCCTTCTATCCAATTCTTGTATTATAATGCATGAATGTCCATAGTTTCCATTGCTAACCGGCCGCCACAGTAGAAAGAAGATAGGGTTGATTTTGTTACAAGTTTGGTGTTAAGATTGAGAATATAAGGATGTAATTTCCTAATGGATGAAAACTGTTAAGTGTGAAGCCAAATTCACGGAGGATTCTAGATCAGATCTTTCTAGATCTCCAGGATTCTAGATCTTTCTACACCACCATTAGTTTCTAGAATCACATGCGGGATTCTAGATCCTCCTACACCACCAGTGGTTTTTAGATCATTCCATATCTCCATCTGAATCTCACAAAGGATTCTAGATCCTTCTTCTGCCTCTATAAATTTGTAATTTCTTTGGCCAAGGAAAGCAAGCCAAGGCTCAAGCCTGTTATGTAATGCAGTGTGATTTATGTTCTCCAGTGATTGTTTTATCTACTCTGTTGTTTCTGACTGAGTAATCTTGTTGTTTCTCCATTTGTCTGTCTCTGAGTATAAATCCGCTGTGTGTTATGTATGCTCTGGTCTAACAACTGGTATCGGAGCTAGGTTCAAATATCCACTGTGCAAACCGCTTAGTGTCATTGCCTTACTCTGGCAGCATTCATTAAAACGTTGGTTGCTACCCCTAGAGCTGTTGAAGGATATGTCTAGGAAATAGCCGAGGAACGCTGGAACTAAAAGACAGTTGCTACAAGAAAAACAAGGTTGTGGACCTATGTTGAAATGTGTTGCTGGAGTTTGAAAAAGTGGAGATTCATGGAGATTGGAGTTGAAACGTGGTGTTCGTAAGTTTTTTTTTACATCAAGCTTGCATGTATACATCAAGTTTTTTTTTTTTTCAAACCAACATATGTATGTGTGAAATGTGAAAAGGTTAAAACATTATATATGTTTTTATATTATGAAACATATATAATTGTATGTTGGAATTTTGAAAAATATATTTTAAAAAGGACCAGGAATTTTGAAAAGGGTATTTTAAAAGGAGGAAGGCCATTATTACTAAATTTTAAAGAGTAATAATTAAAGTTTTATTTTTAAGTGGAGTTTTTGTGTTTTGGGGCGTGAATTTGATTGAAAATGGAGACAACACTTACAAATATGGAGAAGTTGAGCGGGGCTAATTTTGCCCTATGGAAATCACAGATGGAGGATATACTGATTTTAAAGGATCAGTATTTGCCAATTGAGGGCACAACAAAGAAACCCTCATCGATGACAAATGAAGAGTGGAATAAGCTAGATAGAAAGGCAATTGCAACAATCCGCCAATATTTAGCAAAGAATGTTTATTTCAATGTGTCCGGAGAAAAGATGGCTGAAGGATTATGGAAGAAGCTCCATGATCTATATGAGAAGAACACAACATCAAACAAAGTGTTCTTGATGAAGAAGCTTTATAATCTCAAAATGAAGGAGGGTGCTTCAGTTGTTGAGCACTTGAATGCATTTAATATTATTACTAATCAACTTGCCTCTGTTAAAATCATTTTAGATGATGAAATTAGAGCTATTTTGCTAATGTGTTCTATGCCAGATAGCTGGGAAAATTTAATTGTAGCTATGAGCACTTCAACAACTACAGGGACCCTGAAGTTTGATGATGTCAGCAGCAGTTTAATGAATGAGGAGTTGCGACGCAAGTCAATTGCGGAAAACCGGGGAGAAGAGGCTCTAGCTCTAGCTAATCGTGGTATGAGAATGGATCGAGACCGGCAATGGCGATCAAGATCGAGAGGCCGATCAAAGTCAAGGAGAGGAAGGATCATCTGCTTTCATTATGGTAAACCCGGGCACATGAAGAAAGAATGTCGATTCTGGAAGAAAGTACAAAAGGATCAGAGACCATCTAATACAAATCACAAGTCATCCAACACAAATGAAGGTGAGACTACTGCTGTAGCCACAGATGGTGGTGTGTTGTTTACTGTTTCAGTAGAGAATGCATGTGTACATACATCTAGCAGTATCTTTGATTGGATCCTTGACTCTGGGCATCTCACCATGTAACCCCATGCAAAGATAATTTTGTTTCATATAATCCTGGTGATTATGGTAGAGTGCATTTGGGGAATAACCATTTTTGCAGTATTGTTGGAGTGGGAGATGTCCAGATCAAGATGAAAGATGGACAAGATATATTGTTGAAACCGGTCAGGCATGTACCAGAAATGCGCATGACTTTAATCTCTATGGGACGACTGGATGATGAAGGCTATTCGACAAGATTTGGAAAAGGAGGCTGGAAAATTAGCAAAGGTGCATTGGTCGTGACCAAAGGAACCAAGACAGGAACATCATAAACATTGAAGACACTGATAGGAAAATCAGATTTGGCTATTGTCACAAAACAAGGAAATTCAGCAGATCTGTGGCATAAGCGTTTGGGTCACATGAGCAAGAAGGGCTTAAAAATCCCTGTTGGTAAAAATTTATTGCCAGGTTTGAAATCCTACAATCTTGATCTTTGTGAGCATTGTATATATGGTAGACAAAGAAGGGTTTCATTCCTTAGAGGTGGTCATGACAGAAAGAAAAATGTGTTAGAATTGGTACACTCGAATGTGTTTGGGCCTGTTAACATCAAATCATTAGGAGGAGCATCATATTTTGTAACATTTATAGATGATGCATCTAAGAAAGTTTGGGCATATCCTATGAAAAATAAAAGTGAAGTGTTTGGAATATTTCAAAAGTTCCATGTCGTTATTGAAAGAGAGACTAACAAATTGTTGAAGTGTTTAATAACAGATAATGGTGCAGAATATTGCTCAAATGCATTTAAGGAGCATTGTAATAGGTTTGGCATAAAGCATGAGAAGACTGTGCCTGGTACTCCTCAACAAAATGGTGTCGCAGAAAGGATGAATCGCACCATTATGGAAAAGGTGCGAAGTATGTTGTCCAATTCCGGTTTGGAGAAGAATTTTTGGGCTGAAGCAGTCAGGACTGCTTGCTACCTCATAAATAGATCTCCAACTACAGCCTTGGATTGCAGTATCCCTGAAGAAGTTTGGACTGGTAAGAATTTGAATTATTCTCACTTGAAAATCTTTGGATGTGAAGCATTCGTACATATTCCCAAAGAAAATAGAACTAAGCTAGATGATAAATCTATGAAATGCATTTTTTTGGGATATGCGGATGAAGATCTTGGTTATCGTCTATGGGATCCAGTGAAACATAAAATTATTAGAAGCAAGGATGTTATATTTAATGAGTCAGAAATGTTCAAGAGGACTGTAGGTGAGTTGGAGGTTAAGAAGGTTATTGACATGTTTGAAGAGCAACAGGAAAACATACCACCAATACAAGAAAATGAACAGCAAGTTCAGGAGCATGAAGAACAACAAGTAGAAAATAGTGAACAATAAGAAGAAGGAATCTTGCAGGAAACTTTACAGGAGATTCAACCTGATAATGCACCACCACAGTTGGTTCACAGATCTTCTAGGCCTCATAAGCCTTCACAAAGGTACCCTCCTTCAAACTATATTTTGTTGACTGATGAAGGTGAACCTAATTGTTTTCAAGAAGCTTGTAAAGTCGAGCACGGTAAAGAATGGAAGAAAGCAATGGAAGAAGAAATGAACTCTTTGCAAGAAAATAAAACTTGGGAGTTGGTAAACCTCCCAAAAGGTAGAAAGGCTCTACAAAACAAATGGGTGTACAGGATTAAGCATGAAGGTGACGAAAAGAAGGAGAGGTATAAAGCAAGACTGGTGGTGAAAGGTTTTGCCCAAAAAGAACGTATTGACTTCACTGAAATTTTTTCACTTGTTGTTAAAATGTCATCCATTAGAGTCATTCTTGGTCTAGTTGCTGCTTTGGACCTAGAATGTGAACAGTTAGATGTAAAAACTGCATTCCTTCATGGTGAATTGGAGGAAGAAATTTATATGGAGCAACCAGAAGGCTTCATAGAAAAAGGCAAAGAAGGCCTTGTTTGTAGGTTGAAGAAGAGTCTCTATGGGTTCAAACAGGCACCTCAACAATGGTACAAGAAATTTGATTCATTCATGTTGGAACATGGTTTTCAGAGGTTGGAAGCTGACCATTGTGTCTATATCAAAAGGTATGATCAAGGAAAGTATATCATATTATTGTTATATGTGGATGACATGTTGATTGTTGGGCATGATAAGAATAAGATCAATAGGTTGAAGAAAGATTTGGGTAGCAAATTTGCAATGAAGGATTTGGGACCAGCACAACAGATATTGGGCATGCAGATAATGTGTGACATGAAAAACAAAAGGTTGTGGCTGTCACAATAAAAATATATCAAGAAGGTGCTTGACAGGTTTAATATGAAGGATGCTAAGCCAGTTGGTACACCCCTTGCAGCCCACTTCAAGCTGAGTACTGAATTATGTCCTAGTAATGACAAAGAGAAAGAAGAGATGAGTAGAATTCCTTATGCTTCAACAGTTGGCAGTTTGATGTATGCCATGGTATGCACACGACCAAACATTGCATATTCAATAGGAGTAGTGAGCAGGTTCCTTACCAATCCAGGCAAACAACATTGGCAATCAGTAAAATGGATTTTAAGGTATCTCAAGGGTACTAGTCATTATTTTTTATGTTTTGGTCATGATGAGACTGTGCTTGAAGGATTTACAAATGCGGATATGGCTGGAGATATGGATACCAGAAAGTTCACTACAGGTTATTTGTATACATTTGCAGGTGCAATAGTATCTTGGGTGTCAAGGCTACAAATAATAGTAGCCCTCTCTACAACAGAAGTAGAGTACATAACTACAACAGAAGCTTGTAAATAGATGTTGTGGATGCAGCAATTCCTAGGAGAAATAGGAATAAAGCAGGACAAGTATGTGTTATATTGTGATAGTCAGAGTGCCATTCGCTTGACGAAAAACCCAGCATTTCATTCAAAAACCAAGCACATTGACTTAAGGTACCATTGGATCCGGCATGTGTTGGAGGAAGAACAGTTATCCTTGGAAAAGATCCATACAGATAGGAACCTTGCTGATATGCTCACTAAGATTCTACCATGAAATAAACATGAGTTATGTAGAGGCATGGTAGGACTCGGTGTGACTTGATGACACTTATTTGGCTTCAAGTGGGAGAATGTTAAGTGTGAAGCCAAATTCACAGAGGATTCTAGATCTCCAGGATTCCATATCTTTCTACAACACCATTAGTTTCTAGAATCACATGCGGGATTCTAGATCCTCCTACACCACTAGTGGTTTCTAGATCATTCCATATCTTTATCTGAATCAAACACAAGATTCTAGATCCTTCTTCTGCCTCTATAAATTTGTAATTTCTCTGGCCAAGGAAAGCAAGCCAAGGCTCAAGCATGTTATGTAATGCAATGTGATTTCTGTTCTCCAGTGATTGTTTTATCTATTTCGTTGTTTCTGACCGAGTAATCTTGTTGTTTCTCCATTTTTCTGTCTCTAAGTATAAATCTGCTGTGTGTTATGTATGCTCTGGCCTAACAAAAACCGTCCAAGTAAATTTCAAAGTGTATAAAACCAATTATACAAGGAAAAAATCACTTACCTGTCCGAAATTCTAGTATTCTGCAGACATTTTAGACATGATATACTCCTATGTGCAACTGTTTTCCGTCCAAGAATGGTAGGACCTCTGCCATCACTGTTTTCTTTGATGTTGAGCATTCGCAGATTCGAACCAACCATGATACGGGCCAAGCGCACTCCATCGCTCGCACGCAGAGCACATGGCAATCAAAGCCATTGCTACTCCACGTTGCGTTCTTAATGATAAAGCGGTCAGTGAGGTGCCACCCGTGAAATGGGAACTTCATCTTTCGTGTTACAGTAGGGTATGGGAGTGACAAAATAATAATAGTTCTTTTTTTTAAGTTTAATCTGGTGTTGCAAGAGGTGCCAATCAAGCATTAGCTAGGATTTCGATGTTTTTGTTTATATTTTAGGGATTGGTAACTAATATTTATGGTGGTAGTGACGCATTAATATGTAGAAGATTTAGATTTTTTTTGTTTATATTTTAGGTGGTAGTGACACATTAATATGCAGAAGATTTAGTGTTTTTTTTTATATGTTAGGGATGGGTAATTAATATTTAAGGTGTTATTGAGTCATTAATATATAGAGCAGTATATAGTTATTGCTGGATAATATATTTGTTCAAATTTAATATTAAGTATATACAGTTCAATGTATTAATAAATTCAATGATAACTATATACAACTTATGTATTAATAGGTTAATGAGTGTGTACATTTTGCAAGTCTGGGGATGTGGAATCGAAAAACATTTCATTTTGGAATGTGATGCATTCAAAGATACAAAGAAAGTTATGAAAAAATGTTAGCATCAGTTTATTGGCATTGTCTTTTTAGCTAGCTAATTGTGGGAAGGTTGGGCCACCTCATCATCAATTTAAATTTTAAAAAGATTGAATTGCAAAACCCTAAGAACCAAAAACTAATAATCTCATAGAATATTTTTAGTCTAGTGAATCTTAAGCGAATCCAACGATCTTGGGAGTTTTAAAAGCTAGAATGAATATCAGGTGGTTTTTTAGATGGGGCTTGCAAATCTGCACTGTGTGGATGTTGTGTTCTTATTGCTACTGAACCCGATAAGTTTTATCACTTTTGGTGGGAGGGTGGTTCAAGTTCCAACAATAGAGCGGAAATCATCTCACTATGGGGGCCGTTATACACTGTTAGTTGGCTCAACATCCACAATCTACATATTTTGGGGGACTCTAAAGGATACATGGATTGGATAAAGAGATTGTCATGTTTCCAGCCTCATTTTCTGACCTATTGGATAAAGGGCATTAGTATCTTGATCAATTCATTTCAGCCCATTAATTTCAACCATATATAAAGAGTAGAATCTCATCGCTAACATACTCTCCAAAAGAAGAATTTCAGCACCTCCAGGGTCATTCATTATACTGCTTTCAACAAGACTCATTTTGGCTCTATTATGATCTAATAAATATGACTAACATATATCTCTTACTTTTTTCTTTCTTGTTTTTTTTGTATCAAAGCAATTCTGAACAATGGTTGATAGCACAATAGTCGTTCTATGTTTTTATTTTCTATTGTTTCTTACTGTTAAGTTTTAGTACTTGATCATGAAACAGAATTATGTAACTGTAATTTTGTTAGTAATATTGAAAAAGTTTTTTTTAGACCGGAAAAAAAAAGATATTGCTGCGGTACGCTTTTATGTTCTGTCAATTTCCCAAACTTTATTGGTCAGGCCTTTTGAAGAGACCCTCAGGAGTTGGACCACAAATTTTCCAGAAATGACTCTGTGGATGATGGAATGCGATCCAGGGTATGAGGAGTTTGTTTGCATTCTTCTCCACCCTATTTTGGTTATAACAATAGGATTTTTTTTGAGTGGGGATTTTTTTTCTTTTACTAACTAGAACATAAATATGACCAAGTGACTTGTAGCTTTTTATATAATTTTTGTTTATGAGGTAGTTGAAAAGGTTGATTAAAGGTCATAGTGTCAAAACTATTCATATGAGGCATAGTTATCAAATTAAAGCTTTGATTAATAAACCTTTGGAGGTTTTAGGTTGCTTTAATTCTTATGTTTAAGGGGTTTCCTAAAAAATTTTGTTTTCATTTCGCTTTCTAAATATTGGGCAGATTTCTCTCCCTTCCTCTTTGGAATTCATAGCACATGCACTGCTTTATTTGAACAGTTTTGATAGCAATCGAGACCAACTCTATGTTGTCAAATATTTCCAACGACAGTACCAGCTGACTCTCTGATTGCGAGGCTTTCGAATGATCAAAACAGATAATAATGAGAAAAAGGGACATGTTCTTGTTAAGGTAAACTCTTACCATATTAATGAAATATTGTGATGTTGTGGTTGGCTTAGGATTCTTGATTTTTCCTATTATTTCATCATCATATCAATTATAAAATTATTGGATGCAACTTTTTCGTATCTAAATGGATCAACCTTATATCAAAGCTCTAATTGAACAACAACGAAGTGGTTTGTTAAATCTAACTTGTTTACATCCCAAACACTGAAGGGAGAGAATTAAAGTGGTAAGTACATAAACCGTTCATACGTGGCAATGTTGTTTCATACGTTCTTGCATTTAATATCAAGCAGAAATAATGTTACCTTTTTCTTTTTATCTTCAAAAGTCAACACCAAGAAAGGGAATCAATATACTTGTGTGTATGTGTTTAGATTTGAGAACAATTGAGAGATTCAATGGCCAAAGATGCTGCCAAATTTGGTATTCAAATCAACACGTTGATGGAAGAAGTCCCCAAGAGGGTCTTACCTCCACCAAAGGTACATATGATCATAAATTTAAGCATTATTTATTCTGACATATTTATTGAACGTTTTTCGTTGAACCAGTATCGTTTATTTGCATATAATGTATAAATATTATGGAATATGAGGGCGAAGATGCAATATATTATGCCAAATTATAGAAACTATGGTTTAGTTGGATAAGACACCTAACTTGTTTGCCCTCCTGAGGGTGTCTTTCAACATTTTATACAAATTTGGGAGCATATGAATTTTCTTGCACGGTATAGTGTCATTTTATCTTATTGTATGTGTGTGTTGAGCTTTCTTCCATGATGGTTAATTGTTTAACAAACTGATTTGAAATTGTGGTAGCTATCTTGCCCTCTAGGTCATATGGAGGGGTGCCAAAATAAGTTTCTCGGCAGTGATACATTTTTCTAAATTTGTTCGACCTCAAGCAATTCAAATGTTTTCTCGCAAGCTTCTAGAATTGTTCAAAACATATGGTGTGGTAAGTAACATCGCTTTGGTTTGTCTTTCTAGGCATTGCACTTCATGCAAACAAATTACGAATTGGATGGATTCGATCTCATTTTCTTGAAATGAAATTATGTTCTTTCCCATGGTCACTTGTCAATATTTTACTGTTTATAACTAGATTGGTTTGTATAATACTGTAGAAGGATATGGTCACTTGTCAATATTTTACATTTTATAACTCGATTGGTTTGTATAATACTCTAGAAGTTGGTTTGTATAATACTGTAGAAGCATGTGCATTTGACTGATGATGATAAGCTTGCATACTTAGTACGATAATTTTGAAAACAATGAAGTGAAACTAGTATCAACCAAAAATAGAGAAACGTAAATAATTTTGAAAACAATGAAGTGAAACTAGTATCATCCAAAAATAGAGAAATGTAATAGAATTGTGGGTGTTAAAAATGGAATACAAACAATTTATTCAATAAACTGAGCAACTCTCAAGTGAGGGCTTCACCTGGAGACGGCCTCTCGCAGAACGCTATACATGTTCATCATTACAAATCATGAATATATAGTTTACACACATATAGGGAAGTTAGAATAGCTACCTAAGAAGTAGGAACTAAATCCTAATTTGAGGTATACACATAACCAATGAACAAACTCTCTCCTAAAATACATTTCTCCATTATCTTCAACACTCCCCTTTAATGGAGAAAGGGTTCACAAGTGATCCAGGGGAATCTTCGGGAACACACACAAGACAAAGAGGACTTATGAATGCTCAAAAATCAAAGTCATCAGAATGACTTCGACCCAAGACCATATCATAGATCTTGTCATCCTGATCGCGGAGGTGCAAACTGTTCGTCAAACCGAGCTCACATACAAAAGATAGAGCTCTTCAAAGTTTGACATGACAAGGGAAAAAGTGGGCCCACAGTATGCCACATGGCATCCCAGTGAGCAAGTGGGACCCACATGGTAGCCCATCAGCCATTGACACATGGTAGCCTGTCATTGACCTCTTGAACCTGCATAAAAGACAAAAAAAAAACAATATTAAAGATCATACAACAAAAAATATTTTTAATATAATTATTAAAATAACTATATATAAAAATAATTTAACAAATTCATATAAAACAAATTTATATATATATATATATATATATATATATATTAACCCAAAAAAAAAAAAAAGAGTTTGGATATATATATATATATATATATCAACCAACTCCATTAACCAAGATACGAGATACGTTGGATTAATATGGGCAAAAAGTGGTTAATGAAATTTTTATGAACGGATATGTGGCATGGTTGTATAACCAACCAGCAATATATGGTCATACATTAATACAAACCTAAAACTGTACGCTCCCATTAATACAAATGCCCACCGGCGGTTAATGAGCATAGGTCAACAGATATGAGATATTAACCAACTCCAAAGGCGTTCACGGTTATCGAGGAATGGTTAAAGTATATTTTTTGGTTAAAAGAAATATATATGGTATATATTGGTTGGGTTATAAAACTGAAAAGTGATATTTTGTGGAAAGGTGGGATTTGATTAGACAACATTTTCCACACTAAATTAACTATTTACCAATTATACTAAATAGATTTTTTGGTAAATCTGCTCATGAATTTATATAAATCAGATTTTTACCAGCGTTGGGAGGAAAAGGACGGCACAAATTTCGAGACAGGAGTAGGCACGGAAATGAAGACAGTCTAATAATTTTTTAATGCAGGAACCATGAATTTTGCAGGGGGAAATTTTCATTTTCTCAGAAATTGACAATTTTTTTTATGGATTTTACACCTCTCGTCACCACGAACACGATGGCGCTATCCGTTTTTCAATCTGAGTTCTGCATCTCCATTCCTTTCCAGAATGCACGTGGAACCATGATTTCAGCGAAAACAGGGAGCAGAACCATGAGTCATGAAATTTTCCCAGGGAGGTAAAATTTCACTTTGTTAGAATATGGTCAAGTTTATACTTGTTTTTCATGGTTTTTCGCAGGAATCCTAATGGTGAAATTAGATTTGACATCTGAGCAACAAATTTTCAGCGCATCCCTAAAACAGAATCTTTGAGGAATCTCGAGGGAATCTAAAAGATTCCTTGAGCTCTGAATTTTCAAATTCTCAGAATTCGTATTTTGGACAGTTGTTTCAGCACTACTCGACACCATAAATCTGATGGTGTATTCAGATTTGTCTTTCTCTCATTTCTTCTTTCAATCACTTTTCTAAGTGCTAGTGCAGATGTCCATCTTCATGTGTGAACAGTCTTCTTCTTGCGATCGATGATGTGAAATCGATGCTTCAGCAAGCTTCAACACTTTGACAACCTTTGCTTCAGATGGCCCTTGGTGGTGAGGTATATGATGTGTTCATGTGCTTCTTATTTCTGCATTATGTTGTACAAATCCATGATTGATGATTGATGCAGGATCTTGTTTATTTCATGTTGTCATGATTCCTTGCTTTACATTATGAAGAATATTTCTATGTGATGTACTTTCTGTCATAACTCTTTATGTTATGCTTTGATATCCCTTGTTGTATGTTTTTGGGATACTCTTGTTGTCATCATGCATGTGTTTTGCTTTGACATCCCTTTTGTGCCATGTTGGTGGGATGCACACCATGCTTGTTTTGTGTCATACTGATAGGAGTCTTTTGATTGAGAGTTCTAGCTGTGGAACATCTCTTAGAGCCACTCCTGCGTGAGGGCATTCTTCCTTGTATGATCGAGACATCATCTCTGTGTACATCATCTTTATTGACAACACATAATGCAGCGGCCTACACCATCTTGACACCGGGGCCCGGAGACGTAGTCCCTCCTGGACGAACTCCGTTATCAATGGATTTTGTTTTCATGTGCTGATGATTGTTATATTCCTCTTCATTATAGTCTGTAGCTGCATTTCTTAATGTTCTTTTAAAAGCAATTTTATCACATCACGAAAGTAAAAGGTCTTGGAAGGGTCCTTCCTCACACCCGGACCTGGATCAATAAGCATTCCTAACATCTCCCTAAATAAATCAAACTTAATTCTTCCAAGAGGCTTAGTAAAACTATCTGCAACATTGTCACAAGTATTACAATATTCAATATGGATTCCTTTGACTGAACCTTCTCCCTAACAAAGTGAAACTTTGTATCAATATGATTTATGTTTTTATGAAACACTGCATTATTTGCAAGTTTGATTGAGCTCTGGTTATCATATCTGGTAACAATAGCATCTTTTTGTTCTTCTCTGACATCATGGGGAAGTCTCCTCAACCAAATCCTCTCACATGTTACTGCACACAGTGCTTGATACTATGCTTCTGCTAAAGACAAGGATACAATGTTTTGCTTCTTGCTGCTCCAGCAATGACCTCATACCCAATGCTAAATGCATAATGTGTTATGGATCATTGATCATCTAGATTTGCAGCCCAATCTAAGTCTAAGTAACCTGTCAATATAACATCAAACGAATCAATATATTTAATACCAAAGTGTAAGGTTCCTTGAAGATACCTTAAGACACCTTTCGTTGCAGCGTAATGATTCTCAAGAGGCTTTGACATGAATTGGATCAATACATTGATTGCAAAAGTGAAATCCGACCTAGTTGTAGTCAAGTAAATTAGACTCCCAACGAGTTGTCTATACAGTGTTGCATTGACCTCCTTTGAACCATCATTATTCTGAAGTTTGGTATTCTGTTGTAAAGGCATTGATGTTGCTTTACACTGATCCATTTTGAACTTTTTGAATAAATTCCTAACACAATTTCCCTGAGGCAGAAAAGGTTGGCCAGAATCCCTCCAGATTTGATGACCCAAATAATAGTGTAACTCTCTGAGGTATTGCATCTCAAAAACCTATGACATATGCTTTTTCATTTCTTTAATGAGTTCATCTGCATTTCCTGTAATAATAAGATCATCTACATATAAAGAAATCAAAACAATTTTCCCCTTTTCATCAAACAAAGTATAGAAATTAGGGTCATTCTTGCTTCTTTTATAACTATGCTGTAGGAAAAAGGAATCAATCTTATCATACCACAACCTCAGTGCCTGTTTTAGTCCATACAATGCTTTCTTGAATCTACAGACTAAATGTTTCTCCCCCCCATTTCACAAACCCTTAAGGTTGCATTAAATACACTTCTTCTTTAATTCCCCATTTAAGAGTGCATATTTCACATCTAGCTGGTGTATCATCCAATGATGTTTGGTAGCTAAGGCAATTAACATTCGAAATGTGTTTAATTTAGCTACAGGGGTGAAGGTTTCCTCATAGTCTATGCCTTCTTTCTTCGAGTACCCCTTTGCAACTAGCCTAGCCTTATATTTGTCTATGCTCCCATATGCTTTAAATTTAGGCTTCTATAACCATTTGCAGCTTATGGGTTATTTTCCTTCAGGTAGTTCAACTAAATCTTAGGTTTTGTTTTTAAGTATTGACTCATATTCCTCTTCCATGTCTGCCCTCCATTCACCATATTGACTAACTTCTTTATAATTAGAGGGTTCAATAACATTTAACAATCTAGTTATAGGAGCATGATCCCTATATCTTGTTGATAACTGAATTTGCCTACCTGATCTCCTAAGTGGCGGACTGACATCAACTCTGTTCTAATCATCCCTTGGTGGACTTGGCCTGCTACCTGCATCTGTACCTTCCACATATTCCTTCTTTTGTTGTTGTTTTTGCTGTTTCTGCTCATGGTTGTCCCTTTCATCACTTTCATCTTCCACTATCAAAGGCATGTGCCATTCTTCATTGCTTCTATCATATTTTCCATCATCAACCTGCTCATGGAATACTACATCTCTACATGCAAAAACTTTATGAGTAGAGGGATTAAAAAATTTATAAGCTTTAAACTATTTGCAATACCCAACAAAAATGCATTTAATGGCCTTCGAATCTAGTTTCTTCCTATCCTCTTTTGGAACATGAGCAAAAGCTTTAGATCCAAAAACTCTTAAATGATTAATTGTAGGCTTAAAACCTAATAAACCATTGAATGGAGTTTTAAAATCAAGGCTTTTTGTTGGACTCCTATTCTTCAAATATACTGCAGTATTTATTGCTTCTGCCAAAAATCCATTAGACAGATTCTTAACTTTTAACATGCTTCGAGAACACTCCATAAGTGTTCTGTTCTTCCTCTCTGTAACCCTGTTCTATTGAGGAGTGTGGGGTACTGTGAACTGTTGAACTATCCCATGGTCCTTGCAATATTTGATGAAACCACCCTTCTTGTATTCTCCCCCTTGATCCGAGCGGAGAATTTTGATGAATTTTCTTGTCTGTTTTTCAATCATGCTTCTAAACTCTTTAAAATATTCAAAAGTATGACTCTTATTTCTGAGAAAATATACCCAAGTAAATCTCATGCAATCATCAACAAATAATAGAAGAAAGTAGGCACCTCCTAATGACCTTGTTTTCATCGGCCCACACAAATCAGTGTGCACAAGCTTTAGTATATCTCTCCTCTTTCTATCTACTTTTGTAGGAAACAGATTTCTATGCATCTTCCCAAGAGCACATGCTTCACAATCAACATGAACATTCTTTAAAACAGGAAGACCATTGACCATACCTCGTTTCTGAAGTAGCAGTAGGTCATTAAAGTTGATATGACTTAAGTCTTCAGCAATCATAACTGATGAGGTCAAGGCTTGGTGTGGCGCATTTCTTACATTAAGCTTATACAATCCTCCCACTCGAATACCTGATGAAATTGGCTTCATATGATCCAGCAGATCTTTAATAACACAATAAGACTTAAAAAACTCTACCTTAAGGTTCTAATCTGTTATCATAGAAACAAAGATCATATTCTTTTTTATTCCAGGTACATACATTACATTTTGAATATGTCTAATATTTCCATCAGGCAAAACAACAGGAACATTACCATACCCTTTGATTTGGTACCCTCTATCATCACCAAGGTAGATATTTGCACCACTGTTGGTTTCTTTAAAATTCTCAAACCAATGTCTGTTACCTATCATGTGAGTGGAAGCTCCTGAGTCCACAAACCAAGTTTCTGCTTCATCATCCTCAGTAGAGAACGCAAAATCAGATACAAACAATCTGAGATTTTGATTCTGATCTTCATCAGCAAAGTGTCCTGCATGCTTCTTATGTCTATGGCGACCTTCATCAAACTTCTTCTTCTAGCAATTTTTAGCTATGTGACCAACTCTACCACAATAAAAACATTTGGGTCCTGAATCACTTCTGTTTGAGGACATATCTTGAGGTGGTTTTACCTGTGGTGTACTTCCACCTTTCTGTCCTACATTTGCCTCCCCTCTGAAGGGCTTCGTCTTTGCCATTAGAGCAATATTTGAAATCTGGGGTTTCAGGGTCATCCGTCTCTCTTCCTCTTGCATTAGGCTTCCTGTCAATTCTTCGAAATTGGGGGCTTTCTCTTTCGCATTCAAACCTGTGATAAACATCTGATAGTCATAAATCATACCATTCGTGGTAATTGTGAACATATCAGTGTTTGACATTGTCTCTCCTATGTCGCCCAGCTTATCTCTGAGTTCCTTGATTCGAGAGATGAACGCAACCTCTGATTCATTCTCCTCCATTTTAATGGAGAGAATCTTTCTTTTTGAAAACAATAAGCAATTTATTTTTTTGATCTCATATAGGTCCTTGAGGGTTTTCCAGATGTTATTTGTTGATTTACATTCACAAATGTGAGGTATAACACCGTATTTCACTGTCAATTTTAACATCACTTTTGCTTTGTTCTCCCTCTTTTCCCAGTCCTGGATTATTGCTGTTATTCCACCTGTAGCTAGGGTTGGATTCAACTCATCACCGGTTGCAATCGCCCATGCGTTTTGCCCCTCCAACAGGGTCTGCAACTTAAATTTCCAATTGGAGTAATTGGAACCATCGAGCTTATTTCTCTCATTCAAATATGCCTCTCCCATCTAGTTATTCATATTGACACGTCTCCCCTAGAAATTTTCGACCTGGATCTATCTCCAAATCCAAGGAGCAATCTCAAAAAAAATGGGTGCTCTCCAAAAAAAATTTAATTGGATGCAAAAAAATAAATATCCCCTTTGTTTTTTTTAATAAAAAACCTCCTCTCTTTAAAGAATGACTCTTTATTTTTATCTGTGCGCCCAACATTTTTAATATTAAAAATGTTATAACCCAAACAACTTTTATAAAAAAAATAGACCTTACATGATCCAGGTGGATATTGGTGGTCACCTACCTAGTCCACTTGGACCCCCAACACTGTCTCTTTTAGTTTTTCAATTTCCTTAATTGTAGCGCAGTTTACTATTTTTGGTAGTTTTTCAGGTCCTAAACTTCTGGAGCCGTTTTGAGGCCCTAAAAGACATTTTTAGGGAAAACGAAGAGATAAAAAATGTCCCAAATCTACTTGCCAATTTTCTTTCGGACTTCTCTTCGAGATCTTAAAAACGAGGTATTATGATAGCCAAATGGAGATTGTATGCCAAAGTTACAACCCCGGGAAGTTGATGTACTAATTTACCCAATTGGGGCCTGTTGTGAAGGTAAATCCCCTCTGCGGACAGAGGGATCCCTACTAGCCCAAATGGGGTCTAGCAACAATCAAACAACGCTAACACGCAGGTTCCTAATTGCAAATCAAAGACCGATGATGAGGGCCTACCTAGATTCCAACGCTAATATTTGTAGGAGAGTCGTCGCTCCCATTCCTTTACTCCGGCTGGTCACAATCCCCACGATCCTCGTGAATGGACACCTGCACATGCAAAGAACGACACAAACACAAGCATAAAATCCAATAGATGCAACTATATATCAGTCTGAAAGGATATAACTCAATCATCATTACAAAAGACAATAAGAGTGGAACCATAATGATAGTCGTTTATTACTCATAAACAACAAAGAAGAATACAACCATAGTTCTGACGTCAAATCCTCCTTTGGCTGGGTGATCAGCAGCACATGCCTTGCAAAGCTTGTTGGGAATGGGGAACAAGCCTCTCTCTCCTTGGTCACTTGGACAAGAATCTCCTCACTTAAGATTTAGCCTCATGGGAATGAATTAGGCTTCTTGTAGCATGAACTTGGCAATTCTCAGAGTTTGGGACTTAGAATTTGGAACTTGGAGACTAACTTGTCAAAGGCAAAAGGACAAGCTTTTATAGATAGAGGAGAAGGAGTTAGGGTCATCCACAAGATTCATGGGATTGGCTTTATCACTAAGAAGCTTCCATGAGAGGTGGAGAACTACTTCCCTTCTATGGAGATTTGAAGCCCAACTGAACTAACTCAAGATGGAATCAGTTCATGAATAGGTTAGGAAGAACCTTCGTAAGTTTATTTGTTAAAAACTTTACCCAACTGGGCTGGCGCGAGTGTGACTCTGAGACAGAGCGCCAGCTGGCGCGCCCTCTTTGGAGGATTTCCCCCATTGGCGCGAGTGATACACAGTGGAACCGCGCCAATGGAAAAAGGGCAATTTTTATGGGTATTTTGCAGAAGGTGTCTTCAAGGCATATGAAGTACATACTCAAGGGGATACAATGCAAGTGTTTTCAGGTTATGTCACTTCTCACAGGTCCCGGAATAAGCCCTCCAATGTGTGGGAGAAGTGGTAATAGGGACGGTGACAAATTACTATGTAACAGGGCCCACAGTTTTGGCGCTTCATCTCCTAGGGTTAGGTTTTTGGATGTTTAGGGTTTTCCATTGTTTTTCAATAATAAACAGGCCTTTGAGCCTCATTGTAACACAGTTCTGAGGCATGTAGCCACCACATCTCTTCTTAGAGATAAGCTACCATCGCCCGAGCTAGTCTTATTTCCATTCTATTCGTAAGCATATTTCAGTATTTGATATTAATGAAATGAAGTGCTATTTCTACTGTATATTTGTATTTATGGTTACATTTGTAATTTGTTGCATTCTTGTTTAAATCTAGATCAGTGGTATTAGAGTAGTTTAATTTCTCTGTTTTTCTTTTCATGTCCCCAACGAGGTCGGGATATAAGGAATTAGGGCTTGAAGTAGTTGAACCTTTACAAGAACAGCCTCACAAATCCTGACGGCCTTGCATGGCGGACGGAAAGAAAGACAAGGGGGTAGGAGATCCTATCAAAATCTTGCTTGAAGAAGCCCTCGAACGACAAAGGAACGCAATGATGGACAACTTTGTCTAGATTCTTCAGCGACTACCCAAGGGCGACACATCTACTTCCGAAAGCTACTCTGGAAGAGCCACACCATTTAAGGTACAAGTTAACTTTGACATTCCCATATTTGAGGGTCAGATAGATGCAAACGCTATAGATAAATGGTTAAATCTGCTAGAAGGATATTTTTCCAGCTGGGAAAAGATAACTTTTGCACTTCTCAAAGCAGCCCCCCACGTTAAGGATTGGTGGGAAACCTACTGTGAGCAGAAGGATGAAAGTATGAACTCATTGTTTTCAGCCGCACCCACTTGGAACTCGTTACAGGATGCCATCAAGGAATAGTACTACCCTGTTGGGAGCTATGAGGATAAATACATAAAGTGGACAACGTTGCGACAGGGAAGGGACCAAGATGTACCAGAGTGTACCAATGTTTTTCATACCCTTCGTACAAAGTTGGGTATAAAGGATTTTGAGAATGATTTGGTTCTCAAGTACTGCAACAGCCTACACAGGTACATCGAGGAAGAGATGGAGTTCGTGAACATCTCCTCGCTCGGCACGACATACCGATATGCCGTCAAGATCGAGCAAAAGTTTAAACAGAAGAAGCGAGACTTTGGATCTGCGAATCCGAAGCAAGGGAAAGGTACCCCCAAACCACAGAACAAAGGAAAAAGCCATGGTGGGGTGATCCAGGACGACCCATCAAAGGCACAAGAAAAGAACAACACCGCGAAGCCAAAGAAGGAAACGAGAAAGTGGTGTGAGTTCCATAAGAGCTCCACTCACAATACAAGTGAGTGTCGGGCCAAGCAGTCATTGGTGGATGAGCTAAAGGCTTCGAAATCAAATGCATGTTCCGACTCTGAGTCAGAACCCAACAAGGGGAATGACAAAGGGAAGCAGATTATCGATGCGGAGCTCAACGCCACCGTTTCCACCATGAATATCCAGAAGGAGGAACCCGAAGATCCAGAGGAGGAGGAATGCCTCTTCCACTCCCAGATGTGGGTAAAGGGTTCCCCTCTACAAGCCATTGTCGACAGCAGGAGCCAAAAGAACCTCATTTTGGCAGAGGTCGTGAAGTTGCTGGGCTTACCGACCACAACACATCCACAACCATACACCATCGGGTGGCTTCACCAAGGATAGGATCTTCGCGTGAGCTAGCAGTGTCACCTCCCATACAACATCAAGCCCTTCACGGATGAGGTATTATGTGACGTTGCTCCCCTTGATTTTTGTGATGTATTATTAGGCAACCATACTTATGGAAGCGACATGTTGTGTATGAGTCAAGGCCTTGTGCTGTTATTGTTACTTTTGGAAATAAGTTGTACAGGATACCAGAGGTAGCACCACCTACCACCATCTCTTTAGTTACTACAAAACAATGGAGTAAGCTCATTTCCAAAACTGAGAAAATTGTTTTCCTCATGATACGCCCTCAGGGAAAGAAGAAGACGGTGGCCACGACCTCCAAGAAAGGCCCCTCCGCATGACAAATACAGATGGACAAGGTCATGGAGGAGTACGAGGACATATTCACCTCCCCTGCAGGGGTGCCTCTGCACTGTCAGGTCAAGCACTCCATGGATCTGACCCCAGGTGTGCTGCTGCCCAGTGGACCAATCTATCGACGTTCCGTTCTAGAGAACGATGAAATCAAGAGGCAGATTCAAGAGCTGCTGTAGAAAGGTCACATCCGACTGAGTTCATCGCCGTGTGGGAGCCTGATCATGTTGGTATAGAAGAAGGATGGGACTTAGAGACTGTATTGACTATTGGGCACTCAACAAGATCACTGTCTGGAATAGGTATCCGATCCCACGGATTGATGACCTTCTGGACCAACTGAAGGGGGAAAAATATTTCAGCAAGATCGACTTGAAGTCAAGATATCACCAGGTACCAATCGAACCCTCTGATGTGTGGAAGACTGCCTTCAAAGCCAAGGAGGGCCTTTTCGAATGGTTGGTTATGAATTTCGAGTTGACGAATGCTCCTGCAACCTTCATGAGGGTGATGGATGAAATATTGCGACCATTCACCAACTCATTTGTAGTGGTATACTTGGATGACATCCTGATCTTCAGCCAGAGTTGGGAAGAGCACCTCCACCACATCCAACAAGTTCTCCAAACACTGCGGCAACATAAGCTATGTGCCAATTTGGAGAAATGCACTTTTGGCATGACCCAGGTTCAGTATCTAGGATACATTATTGATGAACGAGGGGGTGCATGTGGATCCAACCAAGATCCAACTCATTTGGGATTGGCCAGCTCCAACCACTTTGACAGAGCTCTGCAGCTTTCTAGCTCTTGCCAATTTCTATCGCAAGGTCGTGTTGGGATTCTCTCATATCACTTGGCCCTTGATTCAAGTCAACAAGGGAGGAGAAAAAACATAATTCTTTTGGTCTAAATCTCAAGAGAAGGCATTCACAGAGTTGAAACATAGGCTCCGCTCTGCACCAGTGCTCACATTACCAGACTTGCAATAACCATTTGAGATCGAGACAGATGCCTCTAACTATGCTATTGGGGAAGTCCTTACTCAAAAGGGGCATCAAGTGGCATATCACAGTGAGACACTTTCAGACAGAGTTCAGAATTATCCCACTTATGAAAAAGAGATGTATTCCATTGTGTAGGCTTGCCGACAATGGAAGCATTACATTTTGGGGAAGGGAATGGTCATCCACACATACCACTGACCCCTGCAGTTCATACAGATGCAAGGGAAGTTGCAGAATGATCGCCATCAGAAGTGGTCCACATACCTGCAACAGTTCCATTTGAATATCAAGTATAAGAAGGGCATCACCAATAATGTTGCAAATTTCCTCAGCCGACCACCGATCATGGCGTTAACCACTGTGCCCAACTCTTATGTGCACGAAACTTCTGATTAGCCACTTCTCTACAACAACAACCCATAATTTGGCCACACATACTAGATGCTCTTGGAGGGTCAGCAAGTTCCATATTTTCACCTCCAGGATGGCCTATTATGCCACTTGGGACACCTTTGTGTTCCTTCAAGAGAGTGTGCCAAGATGATTTGGGAAGCACACTATATTCGGGCCGTTGGGCATTTCGGGGTGAAAAAATGGTGGCAATACTGCAGAAGTATTTCTATTGGTCGAAGCTTCGACATGATGTCGGGAAGTACATCAGATTCTGCACTCCCTGCGTCATTTCCAAACTGACCATCAAGAAGCAAGGCCTCTATACTCCGCTGCCTACCCCTAGTCCACCTTGGGAATCCATCTCCATGGATTACATGACGGGCCTTCCTTCATCGACAGATTCTCGAAGATAGCCATTATGGCGGCATGCAAGACAAATATCACAGCGGAAGCCACTGCTAAACTCTTCTTTGTACGAGTGTGCGTACGCTTTGAGATCCCACAATCTATCATCTCAGATTAGGACAGCAGGTTCCTCAGTATATTTTGGTCCAATCTCTGGTCGATGCTCGACACCAAACTCACTAAGTTCACAACTTTCCATCCCCAAACTTATGGCTAGATAAAGGTCGTCAATAAGATGATCGTACACATTCTGCGCATGTACAACTCAAAGCATCCACATACATGGAATCAGAGCCTCCCCTATGTCTAGAAAAACTATAACCGGACTCTCCACATCTCGATTGGCAACAACCCTTTTCAGGTGGGCTTAGGGTTCCAGCCACTATGTCCCATTGATGTGGCCATGCCATTTGCAGCTACTCATGCAGATTCGGCTCATGTCCAGTCCGAAACCGATAAGGCAAACAACTTCATTGAGCACATCCAACATATATGCCAGTAGTTCCACGACATTCTGGAGAAATCAAATGCCAGGTACAAGAAGCAACATTATCAACATCGGGTGCCACACAAGTTTTAGGTGGGTGAAAAAGTCTGGTTGCATTTGCAAAAGGAACACCTTATTGGAGCCTATCGGAAACTCAGACCACTCCGATATGGTCCTTACACCATTACCAAGGTGATGGGAGACAATGCATTTGAGCTAAACATTCCCCCATTCCTTGGCCTGCACCCGTTGTTTAATGTGGACCACCTTCGACCATACTTCCCACCATTGCTAGACACATCAGACATTGCAGAACAACTCACACCTACAGAGTTAAATCTAGATTGCATGGAACAAGCCACAACTGATCGGATCATGGACACACAGATCAAGAACACCTGACAACAAAGAGTCCAACTATATCAAGCTGTCAAAACAGGCCAACTCCTTCACGAGGGCAAGTGGCTCACCAGGGACCAAGTTTAGCAGAAGTTTCCTCATCTCATGGAGGAACTCAATGCAATGGGGACCATTGCTTCCTAAGTGGGGAGGAGTGATCAAGGTGGATATTGGTGGCTACCTACCTGTTCCACTTGGACCCCCAACACTGTCTCTTTCAGTTTTTTGATTTCCTTAATTGTAGCATAGTTTACTATTTTTGGCAGTTTTTCGGATCTTGAACTTCCGGAGTCGTTTTGAGGCCCTAAACGATGTTTTTAAGAAAAACAGAGAGACCAAAAACGTCTCGAATCGGCTTCCCAACTTCTTTTCCGCCTTCTCTTTGAGATCTTCGAAACAAGGTATTATGACAGAAAAACATAGATCATATGCCAAAGTTACGAACCCGGGAAGTTGATGTACCAATTTACCCAAACGGGGCCCACAGTTTTGGCGCTTCATCTCCTAGGGTTAGGTTTTTGGATGTTTAGGGTTTTCCATTATTTCTCAATAATAAATAGGCCTTTGAGCCTCATTGTAACACAGTTCTGAGGCATGTAGCCGCCACATCTCTTCTTAGAGATAAGCTACCATCATCTGAGCTAGTCTTATTTCCATTCTGTTTGTAGGCGTATTTCAATATTTGATATTAATTAAATGAAGTGTTATTCTACTCCATTTTTTTATTTATGGTTATATCTGTAATTTGTTGTGTTCCTGTTTAAATCCGGATCATTACACTTTTTCTCTCGACCTCCATGCAAGATCAAACTATGGACCTTCAGCCTTGCTGCAAGACAGTGAGGACAAGGGAGTAGTATGTAGCACCTCGACCTCAAGGCACCAGCAACACCACTCTGTCCACGTCACTCGGGATTCACTTCTCTTAATTAAAAACTCAAAAACAGAGATTCACTACACCAATTTTCCACACCATGCAACCCCTCAGCCACCGCTTTACCTCTGAGATCCTCCACTGCAACAATCCACCCTCTTCACGTTGGTCTCAACAAAAAACCTCCATGCAGATCCCAGCAAACAAGGCACCACTGAACATGCACATCACAACACCACCGTTTCCCCTCTGCTTGGCCTCCCAGTAGCCTCCACACCACACCATGCAAATGAATCCACCCATTGATCCGCAACCTTCAAGCCTAAACCACATGACGCAACAACACAGAGTGTCAACCAATCCCAGTCGGTCAAACTCACATGCACCAGATCTGCTGCAGCCTTCACACCGGGCGATCTCCATGCCACTGCACACAGGTTGAACCTCCACGTAGTACGGCTCTGATCCACCATGATTCACCATTGCAGCTATGATTGATTCGTTGCGGCCTCACCACACCTCCACTGTGCCACCGAGAGGGCTGCAAGCCGCAAACCCATAATGGACACCACACAGTTGCTGCCAACTCCTCTAAGCAGCAGTGCGATTTTCAAACCCAGATCCGTGCTTATCAAGCGTGATGATCTAATTTCGATAGAGTAAGGGGCCAACAACGTGCTTTTTAAGAGTGATCATGAGGTACTCCAACACTAAAAGCGTGTCTGTCTTATATAAAAGACGCACTACTGCAATTTTCCTCAAAGTTTTTTTTTTTTTTTTTTTGAGAGACTTTTCCTCTTTGCCAGGTTTCCTTCGTTCCAGCCACAAAGGGCCACACTATAGCCACGAGGCATTCTTAGTCACCAAAGCACTCTCGATTTACCTCACTCAACCCTGAAGCTCTCATACCAAGTTAAAAATGGAAGACAAACAATTTATTCAATAAACTAAGCAACTATCAGGTGAGGCTTCACCTGGAGACTGCCTCTGGCAGAACGATCTACATGCTCATTATTACAAATCATGAATATATAGTTTACACACATATATGGAAGTTAGAACACCTACCTAAGAAGTAGGAACTAAATCCTAATATGAGGTATACACATAACCAATGAACCAACTCTCTTCTAAAATACATTTTTCCATTATCTTCAACAATCAACCACTTATATCTTTGTTATATGTGGTAGTGATATCAATGAGAAGAGTGTTGGGAGAGGAAATGGCCAGTAAAATGTATCATTAGCTCTAAAGTTGAATATATTTTGGTTTGTTCACTAAGATTGCAGCTACAATGGCAGCTTGTGTTTTCCATCTGCAACTTAGAAACCCTAATTTGGCAGCAGCAAAGCTAACAAAGTTAAATGGGAATGTTGAAGGTGTTTTCAAACATGTGATAGACTCGGTAGAAAGGAATTGTAACCCTCTTGAGCTAATCCTTTCAACAAGAGAACATGCACCTTTATGGTAGGCACTCAAAATCCTCGTCATTTATAATTATTTATAGCAAGGAGAGTGTGTACCATTTTAGTGTTTCATTAATAAATACATGACTAAGCCTATTTCTATTTTAATTGTAGCTACTCTAAAGAGGTTATGCGAGTTGGAGTTTGGACCCAGTGTTGCTCGGCAGACCATGTCAAAAAATGCAGGCCTAATTACATTGCTAATCTTATAATGAAAACAAATGCAAATGTATGAATTCTATTTGAGGATAACCAACTTTGTATATCAAGTACCTTTCTTGTTTTCATCCCTGATTATGCCATCATTTGGCTTTTGAAGAGCTTGGTGGTCAAAACTCATTATTGGTTGATGAGAAAAAGAAACAACTTCCTCTTATATCAGGGGTGCCTTCTTGATATTTCACATTCAAAAAGTTGGAGATGAAAGTCCATCAATGTGTTGTAAGTTTGTGCCCTTCTTTACCTATTTAACATATGTGATAGTGAAGAATATTCTAATCGAGTTTTGCCTTGGTTTAATTGTACCAAAGTTTGTTGCAAGTATAGATTGACCATTCTTCTCTAAATATGAAGGAACAATTCACACCCAAAAGCGAGCTTCAGAGATTTTTGATGATCTGTATTAGGAAAAACATAATGAACAAGTTTGCAAACAAACGAGAGGTATTTCCAAGTATGTTATTCAATGTTTAACAATGCCTTAAAAATGGGTTATTCAACCTTACTTTAAATTTTTCTTTTAATAAAAAATAAAATTCTTATGGTAGTAAAACATTTCAAATTTAATGTTTTGGGGTATTAAATTCTTATGATTTCAAAATAAGTGCATTTTTCTTTTAATTTTTCTGCCATGAATTAGTTCTTGGATTTTATTTCTTAATGCTATAATCACTAATTAGTAATGCATGCGTCTAACTTAAATATGACATCTTTTACAAAAGTACTATTAAGTACAAGTGATTAGAAGGAAAAAATGAATTTTCAATGAGTTTTTTTTATTTCAAATAATTTCATCTTCATAAATCTCATTTAAACCAAATAAACTAGAAATTATATACACATAGTTCATGTATACAATTAAACAGAGTTGTCTTTACTTTTTGGAAGCTTTTCGGGTGGATTTTTCCGTTTAATTTTTCTAACATCCCGTCGGAATTCATTGAAATAATAAAATTGATAGGTAAATCCTGCACAATAGAAGTGCCCTAGGGGTTTTTCATGTTGCTGAATCCATATATACACTAAAAAAAACTAGTTTAATAATACAAATAAAGTTTTCACCTAAAATTTTTCCACTAGGTTCCGGCACCGGAAACTCCAAAAAATGACACTATAGACAACTTCGAATTAAAGAGTAACATATTTTTATTGTTCCATATTTTTTCAATAAATATTTAAAATTTTATGTTATTTTTATTTTACCATATTTTTTAAATAAATATTTAAAATTTTATATTATTTTTATTTCAACATATTTTAATAAAAAAATAAATAAACTAATATCTTAGTTAAAATATATCTCTTTCAATTAAATTGTAAATATTTAGGTTTATCGGTTTAATAAACTAGTTTTAGCTTTAGCCAGATGGTTACTACATAATATTTTAATAATAATTAGTAATTTGATGTCTCATAGGTACATATTTTTTTTTTACTACATGGGGAATTGGTAATTGTTTGGACTAATCTCTCTAAGAGAGTTAGGATCAATCCTGATTGCTGTGATCAAGAGTATATCCAGCAACTTGCAAATCAAATATACCAAATCTTATAACTTAACAAGAGCTGAAACTCTCTGATAAAAAGAATCTACTCTTTAAACCTAGATCATAACAAAAAACTATACTCAATAAAATTTGAATACAGTTAAACCACCACACATCACTATATAGATAAAACTTCTTATCTGGCTACGGATAAAATTGTATAAGCAATAACATTATCGGCTCGGCTCGGTTCTCCCCGAACATTCATTATATCTGAGCATAACATACATCTGGGCTCAAGGTAACTTCGACTCTTCGGAATTAGGGTTTGCCGTAGAGATTGTGGCATACCCGAAGGTTCTTAACCTGCGGACGTTCTGGATCTGGGAGGTTCTGGCGAATCGATTCTGTTAAGGTGCTAAACTCGAAGACTGTGAGGATCTGATTAATTTCTGCCGGAGAGTCAAAGTTCAACAGTGAATATCTATCGTGGACTTTGCTTAGCGTTTTTTCCACGTCCATATAACTCTTATGTGTGGTCAATTTTAAGCTGCGGTGGAGTTCGAGTTCCTGCTCCCTTGAAGTTCAAGAAGTGGGGTTGAGTGTTTTTTGTTATTTTGCTTTTTGATATTTACTATATATATGACAACTTTGCAACAAAATTCCAATTTTTTTTATTTATACGTAACAAAGAAATTAAATTATAAGAAAAAGGAAAATAGAAATAATTAATTATTATTAAAACTCAGATTCATAGAGATGTATCAAATTTCTTGCGATACAAATGTTAAAGACGTTTTTGAATTTTTTAATGAAGATAATTTTTGTTTAATATATATAATATTTGTAACTTTTTATCGTTTAAATTGGATTTTTGGATAAATAAATGTATTCCATGTTTGAAAAATTTCTTTTGACTCTTTGATTATGTAGTCTATACAACTTAAATTTGTAATTCCAAAAAATCTTATTTATGACCAAAACAAATTCTTGAAAAAAAATCAAAATATAGAATATTAAGATTAGTTAAAATGTTTTAACCATAAAAAAATGTTTTTAAAACATATAATATATGTATAAATATTTAATTTTCAGCCATATATAATATATACATAACATGATATTCACACACACACATATATATATTCTAAGTTTACTAAATCAATAGTTTATTTAAGTTTTATATTAAAAAATAAATAAACATATAAGAATATAAGAATTATACATCTTGTGTAAATTCCAAATGAAAATATCATTCTTTTATATTTATTTATTTTATTTCTCTTCAAAGCTTACATTAAACTATATTATACATTTTTTACACTAGAAAGTGAAAATATTAATTTTTTACTTTTAATTATCTTTTTTTTTTTAATTTATATAAAATTATGATGTTAATACAAACATCAAATTATCTTATTTATCGCTGAAAGTGAGACAAATATTTTTAGGACATCTAATAACATCAATTTTTCTTATAGTCTATACTATTCTTTTATTTAGAGAATATTTTATTTTATTCTAAAGTAGACACATGTCAACTTTCCCTTGAGCATGGAAAAAATCACACATCCCAATCATATTGAGTTGTAGAATGAGCCTCTCCACTCAATCACAATTGGAATTAAGAGATTAAATAATTTTAAAACAACATTAAATAACAATTTGAATCTAAGTAGTATGAAAAATAAATTACATATCCAAACAAGAAATAATTAAGTCAATTGGATTGGATCACAAGCATAACAAAAGAGCATTTGATCATATAATTGGACATAAAAATAATAGAGAATGATCCTAAGTAGTATCAATAATAAATTATATATTAAATCTATCAAAAAGGAAATGAATAAGCCAATTAAGTAGAGTCACAAATATAATAAAGAGCATTGAATCTTATAATCACATGTGTAAAGGAAAACAAATATGAGACACACAATCAATAGTAAAATGACTAAAAAAATAAGCCACAAATTGAAACAACATAACTGTTAGATGCAAAAAAGTCGGCAAAGATAATGTAACATGAAGATAGATTCATCTTTCTCATGGTCAATTGGGTTGACTATAAATTTGGCATAGCAACTAATTCTTTGAGATTTAAAGGAACATGAATATTTAGATATGAGGACATCATTCCAATAGACCAAGTTGAGTTAACAAAGGAGGTATATGTTGGAAAGGAAGGTAAAAGGGCAACCATTAAAAATAGTAAAGCTATTATTAGGGTTAGAGACTAGGACGATAAATAGGAATTTGGAACACTTTAGATCCTTTGTTGGAATTATTGTGGCTTTCCATCTCATAAAGGTCCTATGTTAAGTTGGATCTGATGTAAAATTGGTATTCTTTTCTTGGTTGAAACATGGGAGCATAATGATTTTAAGGTCCCTCACATAGATGGATTCATCTTGTTGTCTACATGGAACAAGAGGGACTGAAGGAATGGTTTGTTATATAAATAGGAATGATTCTTTTAATATTTGGCTTCATTAGATTGACCAACTCAATTAGTGCAGTTCGATAGAAATTTCTAATAGTAATGCTAGTAGGATTTATATTGCAATTTCTTATTTTGTGCCTATCAATTCTACCTTTTATAACAAAAATATTGTAGATAAAAATTTCCCTTATAATACTCTAGAACAAGATGTTCACAATCCGAGGAATGAAAGAGATATCCTCTTATTAGGAGACTTCAAGGCTATAATTGCTACTAACGAAGCTATTCTTCTAAGAAATTATTCCAACACTATCCCCTTTGACTTGATGGGGACCTTGGTTTAGCTATTAGGTACAACATAAAATTTGAAGACCTAACTGAGAATTTATTTGGTACCGAGTTGCTCAATATTTGTAGTTATTTGCAATGGTGTAAGTGGCCTAAGCCCAACCAAATTATATGTATGCATGGTTTTCACAATAATGTTGTGGATTACATAATATTAGATATCCTATTTTCCAACGAAACGGTAAATTTTGACCTCTTAAATTACCATAAGCAAGATAATTGTGAAAATTAGAGATATATTCATTTTGAAAAAAGTAAAGTTCATATTTTCTTAAAGGATATAAATAGGGCTCTACACCTATTAACTTATAAGGGAAACATCGATAACCTCTATCATAATTTCACTACTTTCATCTCCACTTTTGTTAACAAGTCTTATATTTTGAGAAACAGTTTCGGCAAAATCAAGTTTTTTATTGTTGTTTTTTTATCAAAGGAACAATAGAAAAACCAACCCTTGGTATGATAATCATTGTAAAATTTGTACAAAAGAAATTAGGAAAATGATCCTAAGAAATACTTAAATTTTGTTGATTTAAACACATATAAATCTCTTCTTAAAAGGAAGAAAATGTGCTATATAAATGGAAAGTAGGAGAATTTTTTATATCTATTTAAACTATATCCTAGGATGTTTAGAGGAAAATTCTTATTCGCAAAAGTAAAGAAAAAAATATGATTCCGTTTAGGAATTGGAATTCATATCACCATGAACACTATTTTGAATGTCCTTATAGAATATGGAATATTTTCTTTGCAAGATATTAAATTTTTAGTTAAGTGGCTCAATAGTGAGAAATATGATGACGTTGAAGTTAACAAAGCTGAAATTTTGAAGATAAGAGCACTAATCCCCATCACACACATACACAAGATCTACAATTTAGCATTCAAACAAGGCTTCACTAAGCCCTTGATGAAGAAACCAATAGTTTCTATTTTTAGAGGTGTGGATAAGAACATTTTTCTCTAATTTTAGGATCATCACGACTAGCCCTATTTTATCTAAGTTGTATGAAATATTTTTGGAATAGAAGATTCACCTATGGCTTGAAATCCATGATGAGAGAGCGAAAGGCCAAGTTAGATTTAGGAGATATTATTCAACTATTGACAACCTCATTACTATTAGGATCATTATGTAAGAGTGTCATAATAATAAAATTCATCTCTTCGACCATTTCATTGACTTCAAAAGAGCTTTGACATTGTTCCCACGACAAACATTTGAAAAGGTTGGAAGAGATAATGGTTCCTCTTGAGATGAGGGATGTTGTGACATGGTTGTATGATAATGTTATTACCAAGCTTAGGATGAAAATTTATCTTTCAAAAGAAATTAACTAAAATATCGAAGTCAATCAATGGTGTCCCTTGTCCCCTACCCTTTTTGGCATATACATTAATAAGCTACAAGATTTTTTTAAATATGGAGGTTGTATTTGGCCCACGCTCATCGATATTTCCACAACTATCCTCCTTTATGTTGAACAAATTTCTATTTTTGCTAGGAGTCCTTACAATATTGATAGAAAATAAAGAATATTCCAAGAATTTTGTGCAAAGATGGGCATGATTGTTAACACTGAAAAAAGAAGAAGAAGAAGAAGTCATGTTAATAAAATCTAGAAATATCGCATATGATAATTTCATATATGAATAAGAACTTGAAGGAAGTTCCCTCATAAAAATATATGAGAATTAATCTCCATCACAAGCTAAACTAGAATTATAGTTTTGGAAAAAGGATAAATGGAGGATGGAAAGCATATTATGGACTTGAAACAATTGTATGTTGGAATATCTTAGGATATGGAATTAAAAGAAACACCCCTTTGAGACTCTCATCACCCCTCTTATGTTATATGGATGTGACGTTTGGGGTTGTAGTACCTCCAAAGAGTCATATAGAGGAAGAGAGAATAGATCCAAAAGAATTTTATACCATACAATCTCAATATTAAAGGAAATACACCCTATGTTATCCTCCCCATCAAAGGAATCCTTTCGCCCATTCAAGGAAAGGATATGATTAGGTATCCTATGTACAAGAAAAGGTCAAACAACATGGAAAATAAAATGCTTCCTAAAATTGCTTTAACTCTAAACAAAACCAGCAACTTCAGCGCAAGGAGGGATGGCATAAGGATCCACAATCTTAGCCAAATTATTGGGGGATAAAGAAGGATATTTTATGTAGAATAAGGATACTATTGAAAACATGATTACATCAAAATTTAAGTAGAAATTGTGGGGTAATGAATAGTTAGAAGGAAAAGGGAATATAAGATATTATAACAAGGTGATCAACCCAAATCTGGAAAATCAAAATTATCTCTTTGTCTTGGCTAGTGTAAAGAAGAAAGAAAACATTGCTAAAATAAGAAATCATGTGTTGCATAGTGAAATTGAGCATTGGTCTATCCCTAAACACATTGGCTGAAATATTTTGTTACCTTTATGTCACTTACAAAGTTGAAGATGAAAATAACTTTCTCTTAAATTGTCTAACTTATACTCACCTTCGATCTAAAAGTTAATATGTTTTTCCTCCACCAATCTTTTTAAACTTTTAATTCAATAAAACTATAATGATATTGAAATGATTCTTCTAATGCTTTCTAAGCATAGAAAAAACTATAAAAAATTTCAAATAACTCACCTTCTAGATTTTATCCATCATTTATGACTTAGTAAACCTTAATAATCATGCTCTTAAGAATCATGTTAACTCATCTAATATTTTAACAAACATATTAACTTTTTGTTTTGAGGATTAGGTAATAGTGTAAGCAATATTATGATATATGGATTTTACATAATAGCTAATAAAAAAAATTGTTCATCACACTTCAACAATTATAAATCGTTGTAGGACAGAGTGAACCTTAATAATCATCCTTTTAGGAATCATGTTAACTCATCTAATATTTTAACAAAAATATTAGCTTTTTTTTTTTTTATGATAAGGTAATAGTGTAAGCAATATTATGATATATGGCTTTTAGATAATAGATAATAAAAAACATATTCATCACACTTCAACAATTATAAATCGTTGCTTCACAATAGTTGAGAAATGAAAAAATGGAAGCATGCCTAATATATATAACCGACTTGACCAGCGTCTTCTCAACTCATTTTTCTAAACCATGCATTTAATGAGATCTTTTATTCACACAATATTCTTTTCATAATATTCCTGGTTTACTATGTGCAGGGTCGTCTTCACTCGTTACCGTTCATGAGTATGCACAATCAATTTTCTTGTAAAAATAACTTTAAATTAAATGTATAAGTGGTATAAGTGTGTTAATTAATTAATTTATTTTTTATTATGTATTTGAATTTGGCATATTACATAAATCAAGTTTAAATGTGTAAGTGTGTTAATTTTTTTATAATGTATTTGAATTTGGCATATTATATAAATCAAGTTTACAATTTTGGTATAAAAAAAAAAATTTAAAACAAAATTTGATTAAAAATTGCTTTTTAGTTTTAAAAAAACACATACCTATGAAAACAAACCAAAAAAATTAAATACCTTACTTATTTATTTATTTTAATTAATTTATTCTTTTACGACTGGCATTCCATTATCAAAACCATTATTAATATAATAGATTTAATTATCTATGATTTTAATTGCTAGATATTAAAGATTGTACTCAATTTTAAAAAGTAAATTATCATAAATTAAATAATAAAATTATTATAAATTAAATAATAAATTAAAGGATGTTCTAAAATTTTTTATTCGTTATAAAATAACTAAATATTAATTATCATTAATTTTCCTGATATTTTTAATTTTTAAATATTAAAATGACTTAAAGATAGATTTATTAATATTTGAATATAAATCATAATAAATAAATAATGATGATGATTAACTTCTATTAAGACCAATGCAGCCTATCGGACTTCAAGAAAAGAAAAAGAATTTAATTGTGATTCTTTGATATCTTGTTTCTATAATTAAAGAGAAGGGAAAGAAGTTCTCCAAGATCACTATAGTTGGGTTGGCTTAATAACTCAAGAATATTATAAGTGTGGCAGATGTTAGGGAAATGAGAGTGGATCCAAGTAAGAGCCGAGCAGTCTAAAAGGAACTGATTTTCGTCTTCCACCTTCTTAGTATCACAAATTTGACAGATTTTATCTTCTGAGGGAGCCTTGGGAGTAGACCACCAACCGGTTTCACTTCGAAGCTCATGAGAATTAGTTCTTATCCTAGCGATGTTCATTTTTTTCTTAGTGTTGGTTATCAAGAGTGGGGTTGGTCACCTCCTTATAGTATATTAGCTTCAATTTACCCTCCATCTTGTTATCACACCTTGTCCTTAAAATTGGAGGTAATAACATCTTTGACACTATCCTTGCTTCCCATGATGATCTCCACCTTAATCCCCCAATATATATATATATATATATATATATATATATATATATATATATATATATATCTATATCTATATAGTTATTATTTGTTTGTTAGGATATGTGAGTCTTAAGATGAATGACATGCCTAATTTGTGGCCTGAGTAGTTGCAACTTAAGGACATTTAAACCGTCAAAATTCCCTAGGGATCACACTTGGCCTAGGCCACACCAACCGCTAGCATGACTTGCTTTTTCCCATGAAGATACGAATTAGTGACCTTTTCACCACGGAGTGCCATAATAAAATACCATGTTACCATCTACTCCATGCCTTCGTGAGAAATTAAATTTTATTATTATTAATTTAATGATAAAAATGATTTAAAGAAAGCATTGATATCAACTTATAGAGTGTAAAATTATTTAATTTTTATTACTTACAATTGTAAAACCACCATGGATTTGGTAGAGAAGACTATAAATCAAATTGATATTGCTTTTGTTCCATATTTTCTCATGAGGCCCTAGCATGTAATAATGGGACATTGCCTAGACTTTATAATCCCTAACTTCCTGAACTGCCATGGAAAATGAACTATAAATTAGTGATACACATTCATGGTGTTTAGTACTAATAATCACTCTTTAGCATACAAAAGTTATCACCAATTACAAGTTAATGTGTCTTGTTTTGAGTGAAATGTTTCAATAGTTAAAGGTAAACTATTTGTGGGAAAGTCTATGAACTAGTTAAATGCAACTATTTTTCCATTAATTTTAATTTAATGTTTAGTATTTAAAATTATGAATGATGTGATGAGTGGTCTATCGAACTCTTGGCTAAATCTTGTCATTAGACCTAGTCTTAAGTATAACCAGAGTTATTAATTTTTCCCACCTTGAATTGAAAAGTTGTACACTATTATTTATAATTTCTTACATACACAATATCTAGTTCTATTTCTATATAGATGATATTGTTATGATACTGCGATAGCCTCGACTACTACATTAGTGGCTATGGATTCAAATAAAGTCATTTCAATCAAGTTTCATGACCATGTATGGAAGAATAGTAGATATGAATGGAAAGATAGAGAAGAATGTGTCGATAGAAAACGATTATATAGGAGACATCTTCCTTCATATGAAGCCATAATGATACAAAGATGACATTATGTTGGATATCAAGGAATTCACAATGGTTTGAAATCTTGTTATCGAGCTATTCCAAGTGTACACCCTCACAAAGCTACCCCACCTTCCAATGTTTGAAACTATTTGAGAGGTGTGGAAATGTACAAAATTCTTGATTAGTTGGATATGAAAGCAAGTCTTTCTACTTGGACAAAGCATCCTATCCTTGTACAGCACATCCATGCAACATTTGACCTTTCCATGGAGGGGTAAGATGTGACGAACACATTTTAGGTTGTGGGAAGGAATCCTTGACTCAAAGTGGATCCTAGCTTGTATTAACACTATGGCATGAAAAGAGGAGGCCACAAAGCTATAATTAGTTTGATTAATCATGACTAGATTCACTTTACATGCCAATCAATCAATTGTCACATTATATCAAGATATTTTGGGAACCAAAAAGATTTTTAATTGTCACATTATATCAAGATATTTGGGGAACCAATTTTTTTTTTAATAAATAAATACCTTAAATAATTGATGCAACTTAAGATGGATAAGTGAAACTTGACATTATCATAAAGTGATTCATGTATAAAAAATACACTATAGACATCCACACATTGATATCCATTAAAATCTGCATATATTCTATACATGCATAAATGATACACTAACATATTATTAAATATCAATATAATTGAATTGATACTTTGAAATCTTTAAAATAAATACTCTTCTTGTAAAAAAAAATTAATAAATCATAAAATGAACAATTAATAAAAAAAGTACCTAGTTGACAAAAATAGATTCTAACTTTTATAAATACTATATAATTGAACATTATTTTCAAAATTATGAAAGTGAAATTATATTAAATTTATTTTAAATAATTAAATAATATATTTTAATATATAATAATAAAATAATTAATATTTAATTATTTTGTTCAGTCATTATTAATTATATTTATTAAAAAATTACCCATGGAAACTTAATGAGATGATTCGATGTTTTTGGCATAAAAATCATATCAGAATGGGATGGATCATATTTATTAAATAATTACCCATGGAAACTTCATCAGGGTTAATTAATACCTTTTGTTAGATTTATTCGAAGTTTTTGGCATAAAAATCAGATCAGAATGGGATGTTTCAATGTATTCGTTATAAAAACTGGAAAAGATATCTCTTTTATTTTTAAATGTAACGAGGTATAAGAAGCTGCCAGAGTACAAAATTGTTTAATTGTACACATGGATTTTATTTGATTAGCTAAAAGAAAGTATGCTTAGTGGAAGACACTCACACAATATGATATGTTAATTCATGGTATGATTGCTTTGTTAAAAAGTCATGGGGTGTAAAATAATAAGCATGGTAATGGAATATTACAAAGTGATAAATAATGTAAACAATTTTTATTGTTAAATATAAAATATTATAATTATTATAATTAAGGGAAATTGAAATGAAAATTTATGTAAAGGGAATTTAGGTTGAGAGCCCAATAGTTGCATTAAGTTTCATTATTTTAATAATCTATTTTTTTTGGTTAGATTAAATAAAAAGATGGTTGATTACAATGTATCATTGAAATGTTAGTTGATAATGATCAATATACTAAGTTAATAGAAAGTTTAAATTTTCTAAAATATACTTAAAAATTTATAAATTTTAAATGGAATATTGATTGTATATGACGAGAATAGATAAAAATATTTTGGGCAGAGTTTATGTCTAATTTCCTAAAATAAACTCAAAATTTTATAAATTTTAAATGGTATATTGATTGTGTATCATGAGAATAGACAAAAACATTTTGGGCAAAGTCCATGCCTTTTCCCATCAATGGTTTGTTCAAATTTTGTATGAGATGTTGAGGAGAGCTCGTTGAAGTGCCTACCAAAGAATGTTTTGAATGTTGTTTGACAATAGCGATACCTCTAAATCAAAGTACAATGTAAAATGAAAGTTTCCATGGAGGTTGTCAAGATGGATTTCATTTGATTATGGTTGATCTGAATGTAAGAATTTATTCTTATATATTTTATAACCAATATTATTGACGAGCATCCATTGCTCAAGAACTAATAGATTCATGAGGGATGCCCACAACCCCTTGCTATATTGTATCATAAACCAAACTATCCCAAATCACGTGGAAATCTAAAATAGAAACTGAACACCCAATTAAAAGCATGTCATCAAAGAAACTATGAACAAAATGACATGGTTCCTCCAATGTCAAAATAGTTTTAAAAGGGCATGGATAGGCCATTCTTGAAGCTAAAATGAAATTGGCACATTAAGCTTTTCTAGAAGGCTTGAGAATGAAAATATAAAATGCATAAACAATGAGAAATAACCATAGCATAGCACCATGAAAAGAGATTACATGCTATGAAAATTGGTGTTACAAGAAAGTAAGAGATAAAACAACTTCAATGGTGTACTACAATGAAGATAGAAGTGTTTCATTAAATTGGTTAAGTTTCCAATTCTGACTAGTCCCAGATTGAGATTTTCCTAAAGATGTTTCTCACGAACACAACTCACAAAACAAGAAACAGACAAAAACTTAACAACCACACCTACTTATCTTATAAGAAGAGCAATACCATCTACATTGGCCCATAGCGTTATTATATTTACATGCCTTCATTTTATAGGGAACTATGAGCCTAATACCACACAAAAATATGAGAGACTATCTCTTCTAGGGTTTAATTCATATTTCCTTTCAATATTTGTTGCTACATGCTTACATGATCCTTCATATAACTCCAAGGATTCACCATCTAATTTTGATGACGTAGGGTGTCTCAACTCACGTCTCGATACCCTTCCATATTAACGCAATACATGGTTAGTGCAATTTATCTCAAAGCTATTGAAAAGAACAGGGGAGGAGATAATGGTAATTTTCCCTCCACACATCAGCTTCCTCATTAACCATAACTTTTTCTTAGATCCATCCCAACTTTGGATAGGGTTTGGTATGATTAAAGGTTCAATTCCTCACTCAACTTCATGATGGGAATCTTACTATTGAGCACTATACCAGAGGTTTAGAAAACCAAGGACAAGGGTGATAACATACCCAAGACAATCATGTATGGGTGCACATGGATAGTGGGGGCTTCCACCACCCCAAAACACCCTTTTACAAACCTTTTCTTACCTTAATATGTTCTCCATTCACCAAATTTTCCTCTCCCAACAATTGGTCTAAACATGGAATAGATTGGTATGATAATTGATTGTTGATTAACAATGATCCCCCCTACAACAATAATTGCCATATTTTCCATTCCATATCATACCTAATGAAATCACCCTTGAGCATGGATATGTTGATTTAAAAAAGTACACAACATTTGGAACAATGTATCTTTTCATTAATATCGGATAACAAAGTCCATAATTATAAAGTAGAATACTTAGATGTAGTATATCTTGCTTGAGTATATTCACTTTGTTTACATTTCTATTATTAATTTAGGTCTCTTGTTATTTATTCTATTTGTTTTCTTCATTATCTAATCACATTATGATAATTCAATTAACTAATTGCATCTTCATCTTCCTCATTGTCACTCCATATTTTGTGATTCCTAGATTGCTTAACATTTATGCATTGGTACTCTTCCATTCCACAATATTTCCTTTAACACTAATTTTTTTAATTATATTCAATTTTTTTAATTAATCATGGTTCTTTATTTTAAATTTAAAAGTTTTTTTTTAGTATAATAACTCTATTTAATTTAACTTGTTCTCCAGCGATATCATTGAGCTACAATGTGTCTCATCAACTTGAATCATGCATAATTATAACAAGATTCTTTAAAAATTATATTTGATCTTTATACTTCACAAAATTTACCTCTCCAATTTTCTTTGCACATACAAGTTATGTCAAATTCATGCTATTTATTATTAACTTCCTTTTATGCTTACTTGATTTCACTTCACCTTAGAGATGATTTCAATGTTTATACAGAAAACTTTGATGCTTACATGTCAAATACCTGGATTGGTGTGCCTTTAATATATGTATTTACTAGAATATATCTAAGTAATATATTTTTGCTACATGTGTTGGTTAAACTATTTCTAGTACAATGAAGATTATTTTTAAGATATTTTGTTTTACTAATTTTTAAGTATTTATAAATAAAATATAATATAGTCTTAAAATTCAATTTTTTTTTTACCAAAATTAAACCAAGATTAATTTAAATTAAATGAAAAAATCATTAACCTTTACCAAAAAAAACTATATATTATATATTTCCCAAATATAAATATCTGTGAATAAAGTGCCCTTAAATGAAAATATTAACTAATATTAGATATTTTTACTCATGGAATCCATCTGAGAATCACGCGATGAATGAACGAATGTGCATTGGCTTTATTCAAATGATTTGACGGTTTTGGTATATAATATTATATAATTATATAAATGGGGTTGAGGTTTATTTGATTAGCGCTAAGAAAGTAGGCGAACTGGAAGCCTCTCCAGTAAATGTTAAATGTAGAATGGACATTCATTAAAGTTTGCTATGGTAAAAGGGGCGCAGAAGTAATGTATGAGTGGACAATATTCGCTTTAGTAAAAAGGACGAAGATGTAATATAACAAGGGCTTGGATGAGATATAATGAAGTCACAAGTAATGTAATTTAAGTTATAATCACATAGTATAAAAGGATTTAAAATGATATTATACTAATTCTTTTAATTAAATTATAATTTTTAATATTATAAATTTTTATATAGAATAATTAATATATATAAGTTATTATTTACACAAATATAATTGACTTCTTATGTTTCTGTTTTTAAGATTAAAAAAATAATTGTGTTGTTAGGTGTATTTTACAATTTAGTTTGATGAGGAGGTGTAAGTATGTCACGTCACTATTAAAATAATAATATAAATAAAAAAATTGATATCTACCCAAACAAAAATGAAAATATCCATATAAATAAAAAAACTACAATACAAATTTTTTAATATTTCTTTTCATCAAATATTTGTAAAATGAATCTTTAAAAAAAAAAATCATATCCTATGGATATATTAAAATATTTAAAAACATAAATATTTCTATGTCAAAGATGTAATATTTAAAAATATTAATTTGATATAGTTTTATTAGCAATTTTATTATCATACCATGTAGAAAAACATCATTAAATCTAATAATAATATTAATACTATTATTACTATTACTATTATTATTATTATTAAAACTAATATTAATATTAATATTATTAGATTTAATAACTTTGGATTAATAATTTGAGGAAAGGTTTGCATCTCCAGGGATTTGATCCCTCTCGGCCCATGATAGATTCGAAGTTAGATGGATCTAGGCTAGTTATATAACATAGTATTGAATGACTCCCTTAAACCTATTTTTCTTTGGAGTTATAAAAATAGTAAAGAATTGACTAATTAGTCCACCTCTTTGAGGTTTTTTTGGTTTTTGTCTATCTAGGTGTTAATGACTTGATTCAACAAAATGAAATTTGATCATATACCCTCAAAATTTAGAGCATGTTTATCTTCTTTCTCATTTCCATTCCAATTTTCTACATAGCTATGTATAACAAAAATAATATTTGAAATTTCTCTGTAGAGAGCATCAATTTTTTTCCCACTACCTATAACTTACATGGTGTCCTAGTATTGACCCACTCTCTCTATTTTGCAAATAATAAAGGATTTTTTAATCTACTATAACTCTGTTAGCTTCAATATTTTAGTATCATGAGTTTGAGAATACATAGCATCAAGAATCCTGATTTGAAAATTGATCGCCACAAACACTTTGCAACATTTAAAAATTTGGGTCTTTAGAAATGTCTTAGTTCTTACATGTCAGGTATGAATAGTTAAATTAAATGAACCAATATAAAACAAGCATGCTACTTAACATAAAACTATGGAGAAATACGAGAAAGGAAAAGAAACATCACAACAATAAAGTAATAAGGGGGTTCGCCCAAATTGGACTACATCTCTCGACCCTGCTTCAGTAGTGGGGTGGCCACTTTATTGATCTCAACAAATAGATAATGAGTACATGCAAATCTTTGTCAATACAAGAAAGGGAGTCTCTCCTTGAGTGGCATTGTCTCTCCTACAAAGAGACGTTCTCCTATAAACAACTCTCACTCATAGAGTCATTCACTTTCAACAAGGAAAGAAAGCATAACAAAAGGACACTCTCACATAAATTGACACTAGGTCCTCATGAATCCACTGCTCAGAATCAACTCAGACTCATCACCTTCAGAATTGTTGCACAATTTGGAGACCAATGACTATAAACATGACTACTTCCTCATAAAGTTTCAAAATTGCCTTATCTCAAAACCCCAATGATCCAGGTGGATATTGGTGGCCACCTGCCAAGTCCACCTGGACCCCCACCATTGTCTTTCTCAGCAGTTTCAGTTTCCGTAATTGTAGCACAACTTACTATTTTTAGCAGTTTTTTGGGTCCTGAACTTCCGGAGCCGTTTTGAGGCCCTAAACGACATTTTTTGGGGAATCCGGGGGCAAATGATAGTGCTTAGATAGATATTTCTAATGAGCTATTGTACGCATCAAACGGAGATCATATGCCAAAGTTATGACCCCGGGAAGTTGATGTACCAATTTACCCCAAACGGGGCCCACAGTTTGGCGTTTCATCTCCTAGGGTTAGGTATTGGAATGTTAAGGGTTTTTCCATTGTTTCTCAACAATAAATAGGCCTTCGAGCCTCATTGTAACACAGTTCAGAGGCATGTAGCCATCACATCTCTTCTCAGAGATAAGCTACCATCACCCTAGCTGGTTTATTTCCATTTCTGGTTGTAAGCATATTTCAGTATTTTCCATTAATGAAATGAAGTATTATTTCCGCTGCATCTTTGTGTATATGGTTATCTCTGTAATTTGTTGCGTTCCTGTTTAAATCCGGATCAGTGGTATCAGAGCGGTCTGCTTTTTCTCTGTTTTTCTTTGCATGTCCCCAACAAGGTCGGGATATAAGGAGTTAGGGCTTGAATTGGTTGAACCTTTGCAAGACCAGCCTCGCAAATCCCGACGGCCTCCCATGGCGGACGAGAAGAAAGACGAGGGGGCAGGAGATCCCATCAAAATCTTGCTCGAAGAAGCCCTCGAGCGACAACGGAACGCGATGATGGACAGCTTTGCCCAGATCCTTCAGCGGCTACCCAGAAGCGGCGCATCGGCTTCCAGCAGCTCCTCTGGAAACGCCACACCCTTTAAGGTACAAGTTAATTTTGAAATCCCCATATTCGAGGGTCAGATAGACGCCGATGCCGTAGATAAATGGTTAAATCTGCTAGAGGGTTATTTTTCTGTTCATGAATTTTCGAGTCGGGAAAAGATTGTTTTTGCTCTTCTCAAAGCAGCCCCCCACGTCAAGGACTGGTGGGAAACCTACTGCGAGCAGAAGGATGAAAGTACTGGCTCACTATTTTCAGCCGCACCCACCTGGGATTCGTTCCGGGATGCCATCAAGGAGCAGTACTACCCTGTCGGAAGCTATGAGGATGAATACATAAAGTGGACCACGCTGCGGCAGGGAAGGGACCAAGACGTGCCGGAGTTCACCAATCTTTTCCATACCCTTCGCACAAAGTTGGGTATCAAGGATTCAGAGCAACATTTGATACTCAAATACCGTGGCTGCCTGCACAAGTACATCCAGGAAGAAATACAATTCCTAAACATCCCCTCACTCGGCGCAGCATACCGATATGCCGTCAAGGTCGAGCAGAAGTTTAAACAAAAGAAGCGAGACTTTGGATCTGCGAATCCAAAGCAGGGGAAAGGTGCCCCTAAACCACAGAACAAAGGACAAAGCCAAGGCGGGACAACCCAAGACAACCAGCCGAAGCTGCAAGAAAAGAACAATGCCGCGAAGCCGAGAAAGGACACTGGAAAATGGTGCGAGTTCCATAAGAGCTCCACTCACAACACAAGTGAGTGTCGGGCCAAGCAGTCACTGGTGGCTGAGCTAAAGGTTTCAGAATCAGATGCATGTTCCGACTCTGAGTCAGAACCCGATAAGGGGTATGAAAAAGGGAAGCAGATCATTGATGCGGATCCCAGTGCCACTGTTGCTACCGCAAAGATCCAGAAAAATGAACCCGAAGATCCAGAGGAGGAGGAGCGTCTCTTCCACTCCCAGATGTGGGTAAAGGGCTCCCCGATACAGTTCATTGTTGATAGCGGGAGTCAAAAGAACCTCATTTCGGCAGAGGTCGTGAAGCGGTTGGGCTTACCGACCACAGCACATCCACAACCATACACCATTGGGTGGCTTCACCAAGGGCGAGATCTTCGCGTGAGCCAGCAGTGTCGCCTTCCATACAACATCAAGCCCTTCACGGATGAGGTATTGTGTGACATTGCTCCCCTTGAAGTTTGTGATGTATTACTAGGACAACCATACTTGTGGAAGCGACATGCTGTGTATGAATCAAGGCCCCGTGCTGTTATTATTACATTGGGAAATAAGTTGTTCAGGATACCAGAGGTAGCACCACCTGCCGCCATCTCTTTGATTACTGCAAAACAATGCAGTAAGATCATTTCCAAAACCAGGAAATTTGTTTTCCTGATGATACGCCCTCAAGGGAAGAAGAAGACAGTGGCCGCGGCCTCCAAACGGGGTCCCTCTGCACGACAGCTACAGATGGACAAGATTGTGGAGGAGTACGAAGACATCTTCACCTCCCCGGCAGGGGTTCCTCTGCACTGTCAAGTCAAGCACTCCATCGATCTGACCCCAGGTGCGCCGCTACCCAATGGACCAATTTATCGGCGCTCCGTTCTGGAGAACAATGAAATCAAGAGGCAGATTCAGGAGCTCCTGCAGAAAGGTCACATCCGTCCGAGTTCATCGCCCTGTGGGAGCCCGATCGTGTTGGTACAGAAGAAGGATGGGACGTGGAGACTCTGTATTGACTATCGGGCGCTGAACAAGATCACTGTCCGTAATAGGTACCCGATCCCGCGGATTGATGACCTCCTAGACCAACTAAAGGGGGCGAAATATTTCAGCAAGATCGATCTGAAGTCAGGATATCACCAGGTACCAATCGAACCCTCAGATGTGTGGAAGACTGCCTTCAAATCCAAGGAGGGCCTCTTCGAATGGTTGGTCATGCCTTTCGGATTGACGAATGCTCCTGCAACCTTTATGAGGCTAATGGATGACATCTTGCGGCCATTCACCAACTCCTTTGTAGTAGTATACTTGGATGACATTCTGATCTTCAGCCAGAGTTGGGAAGAGCACCTCCACCACATCCGACAGGTTCTCCAAACACTGCGGCAACACAAGCTATGTGCCAATTTGGAGAAATGCACTTTTGGCATGACCGAGGTTCAGTATCTGGGATACATCATTGATGAACAGGGGGTGCATGTCGATCCAGCCAAGGTCCAAGTCATTCGGGATTGGCCCTCTCCAACCACTCTAACAGAGCTCCGCAGCTTTCTAGGTCTTGCCAACTTCTACCGCAGGTTTGTGCTGGGGTTTTCTCATATTTCTTGGCCCTTGAGTCAAGTCACCAAGGGAGGGGCGAAAGCAAAATTCTTTTGGTCTGAATCTCAACAGAAGGCATTCAGGGAGTTGAAGGATCGCCTCTGCACGGCACCAGTGCTCGCGTTACTAGATTTACAACAACCATTTGAGGTCGAGACAGATGCCTCTGACTATGCTATTGGGGCAGTCCTTACTCAACATGGACATCCAGTGGCATATCACAGTGAAACACTTTCAGACACAGTCCGGAAGTACCCCACTTATGATAAAGAGATGTATTCCATTGTACAGGCCTGCCGACAATGGAAGCATTACATTTTGGGGAAGGAAACGGTCATCCACACAGACCACCAACCCTGCAGTTCATACAGACCCAAGGGAAATTGCAGAATGATCGCCATCAGAAGTGGTCTACATACCTGCAACAGTTTCACTTGAATATCAAGTATAAAAAGGGCAGCACCAATAATGTTGCAGATTGCCTCAGTCGACCACCGATCATGGCGCTGACCACCGTGCTCAACTCTTGTGGGCACGAGACTTCTGATTGGCCACTTCTCTACAAAAGCGACCCAGAATTCGGCCACACATACCAGACACTCTTGGAGGGTCGGCATGTTGCAGATTTTCACCTCCAGGATGCCCTATTATGCCACCTCGGTCACCTTTGTGTTCCTTCAAGCGAGCGTGCCAAGATGATTTGGGAAGCACACTACAGTCGGGCTGCTGGGCATTTTGGGGTCGAGAAAATAGTGGCAGTACTGCAAAATTATTTCTATTGGCCGAATCTTCGACAGGATGTTGGGAAGTACATCCAATCATGTACTGCCTGTGCCATTGCCAAACCGACCATTAAGAAGCAAGGCCTCTATACCCCGTTGCCTACCCCTAGTCGACCTTGGGAATCCATCTCCATGGATTACATGTCAGGCCTTCCTTCCACTAAGCATGGAAATGACTGTGTTTTTGTGGTCATCGACAGGTTCTCGAATATGCCCATTATGGTGGCCTGCAAGAAGAATATCACAGCAGAAGCCACTGCTAAACTCTTCTTTGAACGAGTGTGGGTGCACTTTGGGATCCCACAGTCTATCATCTCAGATCGGGACAGTCGGTTTCTCAGCACATTTTGGTCCAGTCTCTGGTCAATGCTGGACACCAAACTCACGAAATCCACAGCCTTCCATCCTCAAACTGATGGCCAGACAGAGGTTGTCAATAGGATGATTGTGCACATTCTGCGCATGTATAACTCAAAGCATCCACGCACATGGGACGAGAGCCTCCCCTATGTTCAACACAGCTACAACCGAGCTCTTCACAACTCCACTGGCCATAGCCCTTTTCAGGTGGGTTTGGGATTCAAGCCACTATGCCCCATTGATGTGGGCATGCCACTTGCAGCTACTCACATGAATTCAGCTCATGTCCAGTCCGAAACAGATAAGGCCACCAGCTTCATTGAGCGCATCCAACATATTCGCCAGCAGGTCCATGACATTCTTGAGAAATCAACTGCCAAGTACAAGCAGCGACATGATCAACATCGGGTGCCACACAAGTTTCAGGTGGGCGACAAAGTCTGGTTGCATTTGCAAAAGGAACGCCTTACTGGAGCCTATCAGAAATTGAGACCACTCCGATATGGTCCTTACACCATTACTAAGGCTATGGGAGACAATGCATTTGAGCTCAGCATTCCCCCATTCCTTGGCCTGCACCCAGTGTTCAATGTGGACCGCCTTCGGCCATACTTTCCACCATTGCTCGACACATCCGACATTGCAGAACAGCTCAAACCCACAGAATTAAATCCAGATTGCATGGAACAAGCTGCAACTGATCGAATCATGGACACACAGATCAAGAACACTCGCCAACAGAATATCCAACTGTATCGAGTTGTCAAAGCAGGCCAACTCCTTCAGCAGGGCAAGTGGCTCACCAGGGAACAAGTTCAGCAGAAGTTTCCTCATCTCATGGAGGAGCTCAACGCAATGGGGCCATTGCTTCCTAAGGGGGGAGGAATGATCCAGGTGGATATTGGTGGCCACCTGCCAAGTCCACCTGGACCCCCGCCATTGTCTTTCTCAGCAGTTTCAGTTTCCTTAATTGTAGCACAACTTACTATTTTTAGCAGTTTTTCGGGTCCTGAACTTCCAGAGCCGTTTTGAGGCCCTAAACGACATTTTTTGGGGAATCCAGGGGCAACATGGGGTCCTTGCTTGTTCCAACAATGATAGTGCTCGGATAGATCTTTCTAATGAGCTATTGTACGCGTCAAACGGAGATCATATGCCAAAGTTATGACCCCGGGAAGTTGATGTACCAATTTACCCCAAACGGGGCCCACAGTTTGGCGTTTCATCTCCTAGGGTTAGGTTTTGGAATGTTAAGGGTTTTTCCATTGTTTCTCAACAATAAATAGGCCTTCGAGCCTCATTGTAACACAGTTCAGAGGCATGTAGCCATCACATCTCTTCTCAGAGATAAGCTACCATCGCCCTAGCTGGTTTATTTCCATTTCTGGTTGTAAGCATATTTCAGTGTTTTCCATTAATGAAATGAAGTATTATTTCCGCTGCATCTTTGTGTATATGGTTATCTCTGTAATTTGTTGCGTTCCTGTTTAAATCTGGATCACCCAATTTGAAGATCATCTAAAAATTGATTGCTCAAATGAGAAAATAGACATCCACAGATGAATTCCTTACAAAATTTTGAGTCATTTGAGTATAAACTCGACTATGTTTCTCTCAGGCACTCCATACCTCCCTTCAACACTGCCTTGGAAAATGTGGAGGAATTAACACTAAACCACCCAAACTAATTATGACACGTTTGTTAATTCCAATGTCAATTATAATGTTTCCATGCTACTCAGAAAGGTCAAAAACCATTATCTCAACGCTTATGGTGCTAAAAAAGGCCTCAAAATGGCCAAAATACACCTCCATTTCCAATCTCCTCTATTAACAGTAGAACAAAACTCCTTCCCTTCCCAAAATAATAAAAATACTAGGCTTATAGCCCAATGATTTCTTCATTAGTTTGGTTTCCCGCAAGTCACGGGTTCGATCCGACAGGGTCGACAGTTATAACGTTCTATGGTTTTAAATTTAAATATGGTTGTTGGCCCATCTTTTTCCTCCGTCATTGGTTATGTGGTATCCCATCGAACCATAGGTCATTGGTCCTTGCACCCTACGCTCTCGTCGTGGTTCTACGCCTTTAACTCCTGCCACCTAGTCACATTACGTAACATAATCGTGGGTCGGGCCAGTTAGGCATGCCTCCTAGCGAGCCCATTATCCGCAATCGTTGGGCATTGAAACTTTAAATATGACCAGTGCCCTTTTATTACCAAGTGACACACATGATGCGTTGGTAGGAAGTTAGTTTGGTAATTCAAAGGTCAATGGTTTGAATCATGTGAAGGTTGGTTAAGCTAATTAAAATTTTAATGTGAATCCCAAGGCCACATGGTGACCTTTCATAGGGTCATGTGGTGCCCTACGATTGGTCTACGTGGTGGCCTACCATTTTCCTACCTAACCAATCGTACACCCAATCACCTGTTGACATCAACTGGAAACTAGACTACAAAATTGCCACATGTCCTCACATGATTGGTCCCTATTTGGTCCTTACTTCCATCTACCAGCTGCCATCTCATACACTGGTCCATCCATATATCCACCACATCACTTCCATACACTACCACTTGTTTTCTTGTGATAGGGCCACATGGTAGTCTCTGACCAAGCTACATGACACCCATCCACAGGCCTTTCATTCTTATGTTAGCACCAACTATATATCATTTCACTACCGTACTCTACTACTTGTCACGACATGACTGTGCCACATTATTACAATATGCCACGACCCTTACCGCCTGTCCTACCTTGTTAGAGTTTGTACACTACCATGTCATCATTGTACAACCAACTATCAACTACAAAGTGAAACAGCCACATTCCCCTTCTTTGTACTAGTTCTGAGTCGATTGTGCCATGAGGTAGTCAAACTCTTGCCTTTGACTTTTTCCTTGTGCTGACCCAAAATTTGACCTGCAACAACTTTGTCATACAAATTCCTTTCTTTCCCATTAAAATTGCGTTAGATTCAGAATTTCGAGCTCTACGCAATGGAGATATTTACAAATAATTTTTAGATAGTCAAATTTTGAGCGTTTTAAGATCCACTTGGATCAAATCCAAACTGAAAAATCTACTTTTACTCATACTTTCGATAAATTTTGGATTTTTTTATTATTGAAGGTTGATTCCATTTTTTCCATTGGTACAAGCTAAGAATTAATTATGGAAGTCTTCTACTAGCTTTGAAAGATTGGCGTGGACTTGAGTCATACATTCTTAGGTCTAGTAGTTACAAGGATGGTTTCAATGGGTGATATTGTTTCTAACAAGCGTACTTTTTCTCCTCTTAGGAGTAGGAATTTTATTTCTAAGCCACATAGTTGGTGGTTGCTTGATGGGTGAGGGAACCATCAATAATGTTGTTGGACATTCCAAACTAATTCGCTAGTATAACTTCCAAATCTATAAGGTGTTTTCAAATAAGATGAAGAGGGATTCAAATAACCTTATAAAATTTATAATTGTAAATGTAGCCCAAGGAGAGAGCATCTAGGCAAATAGAGAAAGAATTTAACACAAATTGAAATAGTAGTAAACCCTTGAGGCTAGATTTTGGATGAATAAGAATAGAATTTTGAGAGGTTGATTTAGGAAGGGTGTATCAAGACATTCAAACTTGTTTACTACCCAGTTTAGAGTTTAGTTTCCTTGATTATGATGATAGGAAACAATGTGGAACATATAAAACCAAAGATAATCAAAGATAGAATACCAAGAGGAAGAGATTGAGAAAAAAACATGTTATATATATTGAATGTGTTGTACCCTAAGTCAAAACCACCAACCTCATTTCATTCATGATGTTGGTCCACAACTAGAAAATTTTCAACCCTAGACATGATCTTGGGTTTATATAAGCTTGTATTATACATGATTTTAGGGTTTCTCAAGAGCACGATTCCATTGTGGAGAAAACTATTACGTAAATTGATTGTGCTTAAATGAGTACCCATTTTCTATCCATCACTAAGTGACATTCTTAAAAATATCTCCCACCCTTTATTCTTGTAGCTTCCAAGCACATGAGAAACATCTTGCAGTCTCCCCTCACATTGCCATGTTGAGAGAAGGCATAGGCTTCCCATCTAGGTGCATCCTCCATTTTTAAGAGATGGGAAGCTTAAAAAATTAGTGTATACTACTATGAATGACTAATGCATTATATTCTTTAGTAAAATTTTGTGTCTACCATATGAATCCATAAGCATAAATTATAATTAAATAAACAACGAGGTAATTTTTTTTTTTTTTAGAATTAATCTTATATTTTTTTATTAAGTTTAATTATTCGTAATTTTGATAATTATATGATCAAAATGAAATTTTTAACTTATCTTTAAAATGTTAATAGTTAAAATATAAAAATAATAACAATAAAACACGTGACAATCAATTGTATAGTAAGAGCACTATTATCTAATAGGCTTGTAAATCATAAGTTGACTTCACTCTCATTATCCCCAATTGTAGAATCACCATAGACTTGGTAGATAAGATCATTAAAAGCTAATAGAATTTCCTATTACTTGACTTTCAATGTGGGATTAATTTTTTTAGGGGTGACGATGTCTAGAACTTGGTGTTCTCATCTTCACTAACTCCCATGAAAAATGACTTGTAAATTAATGATCACATGAATGGTACTAACTATGAGACCTTTCTCTTGAGAATAGGTATATTTTTTAAACATATATATATATATATATATATATATATATATATATATATATATATATATATATATATATATCTGTTTTTCTCAGGCCCTCCAAACTCACTCTCGAAACGGCTTTGGAAAATGTGAAGGAATTAGCACTAAACCACCCAAACTAATTACGATGCATTGGTTGGCTTGAATGACAATTAAGATGTTGCCATGTTGCTCAGAAGGGTCAAAAAAACCTTATCTCGACTCTTATGGTACTCAAGAAGGCCTTCAAATGGCCAAAATACACCTCCTTTTCCAATTTTCTCTATTAACTATTGAACAAAACTCACGCCCTTCCCAAAATAATCAATAAACCAGGGTTATAGCCCAATGGTGGTGCATTAGTTTTGTTTCCCACAAACGACAAGTTCTATCCAGCGGGGTCAACGGTTATAATGTTCTATGGTTTTAAATTCAAATAGGGTCACTAGGCTGACTTTTTCCTCTGCCATTGTTATGCGGTATCACATGGAACCACGGGCCATTGGCCCCTACAACCTACGCTCCCGCAATGGCTCTACGCCCTTAACTCGTGCCACTTGGTCACATTACATAACGTAGCTATGGGCCATGCTAGTCATGCATGCCCGCTAGCCCACCTATTAACCCCAAATGCTGGGTGTTGAAACATTAAATATAGCCAACACGCTTTGATTACCAAGCGACACTCATGTCATGTTGGTAGGACATTAGTTTGGTAACTGAGAGGCCAATGGTTTGAATCATGCAGAGGTCGGTTCATCCAATTAAACTTTTAACGCGGATCTCAAGGCCACATGGTGACCTTTTATAGGGCCATGTGGTGGCTTATGATTGGTCCACGTGGTGGCCTGTCATTAGCCCACCTAACCAACCATATGCTTAGTCACATGTTGACATCATATGACAACTACACCTCCATACTACCTTGTGTCTTCACATGATTCATCCCTACCTGGTCTGTACTGCCATCTACCAGCTTCCATGTCATAAACTGATACATCCATCTATCTACCACATCACTACTGTACAGTGCCAATTGTTTGCTTTACATAGGGCCATGTGGTGGTCTTTAACCAAGCCACATGGTGCTCATCCATTGGGCCTTGCATGCCTATGTTAGCACCACCTATCAACCATGTCACTACCATACTCTACCACTTGGCAGGGCTTGACTATGCCACGTCATTACCATATGCCACATCACTTTCCACCTTTCCTACCACTTCAGAGTCTGCATGATGCCATGTCATCATTGTACAACCAATTTTCAAATGCAGAATGAAAACAATCAAATTCCCCTTGTCCATACTAGTTTTGAGTCGACTGTGCCATGAGGCAGTCAAACTTTGGCTTTTGAATTTTTTCGTGTGCTGACCCAAACTTTGACCTGCAATAACTTTGTCTTACTAAGTCCTTTTTTTCCCATTAAAATTGAGTTAGATTTAGAATTTTGAGCTCTACGCGATGCAGCTATTTAGAATGAATGTTTAGACATTCAAATTTTGAGCATTTTAAGATCCACTTGGATAAAATCCAAACTGCAAACTCTACTTTTACTTATACTTTGGATAATTTATGGATTTTTTTATTGAAGGTTGATTCCATTTTTTCCATTGGTACTATCTAAGAATTAATTATGGAAGTGTTCTACTACCTTTGCAACAATGACGTGGACCTAAGTCATACATTATTAGGTCTATGTATTACAAGGATGCTTTCAATGGGTTATATTGCTTCTAACAAGCATACTTTTTCTATTATGAAGAGTAGGAATTTTATTTCTAGGTCACATAGTTGGTGGTTTCTTGATGGGTGAGGGAACCATCAATAAGGTTGTAGGCCATTCCAAAACAATACACTAGTATAACTTCCAAATCTATAAGGTGTTTTCAAATAAGACCAAGAGGGATTCAAATAACTTTATAAAATTTATAATTGGAGATGTAGCCCAAGGAGAGAGCATCTAGGGGAATAGAGAAAGAAGTTACCATAAATTGAAACAATGGTAAACCCTTGAGGCTATATTTTGGATGGATAAGAATATAATTTTGAGAGGTTGGTTTAGGAAGGGTGTATCAAGACATTCAAACTTGTTTACTACCCAATTTAGAATTTATTTTCCTTGATTATGATGATAGAAAACAATGGGGAACATAGAAAACCAAAGATAATAAAAGATATAATACCAAGAGGAAGAGCTTGAGAAAAAAACATGTTTGATATATATTGAGTGTGTTGTACCCTAAATCAAAACCACCAGCGTCATTGCATTTATGATGTTGGTCCACAACTAGAACATTTCCAACCCTAGACATAAGCTTGGGTTAATACAAACTTGTATTATACATGATTTTAGGGTTTTCTCAATAGGATGGTTCCATTGTGGAGAAAACAATTATGAAAATTGATTGTGCTGAGTACCCATTTTCTACCATCACTAAGTGATATCCTTATAAACCTCTGCCACTCTTTCTTCTTGTACCTTCCAAGCACATGAAAAGCATCTGGCAGTCTCTCCTCACATTGCCATGTTGAGAGCATGCATAGGCATCCCATCTAGGTGTGTCCACCATTTTTAAGGGATGAAAGGCTTAAAAAATTAGTGTATGCTGCTATGAATGACCAATGCATTATATTCTTTAGTAAAATGTGAAAAAATAGGTTTTTTTTTTGTGTGTCTACCATATAAATCCATAAGCATAGATTGTAATTAAATAAACAATGAGGTGAAAAATAAAATTTTAAACAATTAATCTAATATTTTTTTATTAAGTTTAATTATTACTAATTTTGATAAATATATAATCAAAATATACTTTTTACCTTATCTTTAACATGTTAATAATTAAAATATAAAATTAATAACAATAAAACACGTGATAATCAATTGTATAGTAAGAGTATTATTCTCTAAAAGGCTTGTAAATCATAAGTTTACTTCACTCTGATTATCCACAAATGTAAAACAATTGTAAAACCGCCATAAACTTGGTAGAGAATTTCATTAAAAACTAATAGAATTTCCTATTACCTGACTTTCAATTATGGATTAATTTGTTATCCACAAATTTAAAACAATTGTCAAACTGCCATAGACTTGGTAGAGAATTTCATTAATAACTAATAGATTTTCCTATTACCTAACTTCCAATTCGGGATTAATTTGTTTAGGGGTGACAATATCTAGACCTTGGTGTTCTCATCTTCACGAACTCCCATGAAAAATGACTTCTAAATTAGTGACCACATGAATGGTACTAACTATGAACCATTTCTCTTGAGCATATGCATGCTGTTTCGAAATTTATACAATATGTCAAAGATTATATATATCAAATAATGGATCATATAGTTATAAATTACAATATTTAGAGAGCTTGGGTCTTTTGCTTGGACCCCATTTTCTTTAGTAATTGATTTTAGTAAGTCTTCTATTACTTGTTCTAACTATTTGTTTCATTATCTAATAATATTTTTACTTGAATTCTTAGTTGCATCTAATATTTTCATTATTAGCACTGCATATTTTGTTTTGGATTGTTCAACATTTGTGCATTTTCTTCACTTTCCTTCCATGTAAATTCCTTCTACTTCAATTTTTTTGGTCGTAGTCATGTGTTTTTAGTTTATTGTATATGTTTATGCATTAACTCTATTTGAATTATCCTTGAATGATTTTATTTCATTTTGATGTTTTGTGATCATAGTTATGTGTTTTTACTTTATTGTATGTGTTTATGCATTAACTTTATTTGACTTATCTTTGAATGAATTTATTTCATTTTGATGTGTCTCAATAAATTATGTCATGTACATTTTAAAATTGTGTTATAACTTTGTCCTCTCCAACTTAAGGATTCTTACATAAACATGTTATGCCATACCCACATTATTTCTTTGTAACATTCTTATTTATTTCCATTTTTAATTCATTTGACTTCACATTCATACATGATTTTCCTATTTATACATAGGACTTTTGATGCTCATGATTTGAATTGATAGATTAGTAAGTATGATGCCTTTACTCAATGTATTTGGTGAACCCCCTCTTGTATTGTTCATAACCAAATGCTTGTTGGAAAGTACATTATCTTTTATAATGCCAAAATTTAGTACATTATAATAAAAAACAACCTTTCATTTAATTTTGTAGTAACATCTAAGTAAATGGAATAATAGGGAAAAGTCTCAGGGTAAGTTGAAGAATGTCTCATTTAAAAAGACTTTTAGTAAGTGAGATGTAACAAGGTTGGGTATTAAAAGATACATATATTTTATTTTTTTATTTTATTTTTTTCTTCTTCAAATTGATACTATATTACATATAATTACATTGTTCACATAGTAAAAATTTGAACTCAGAATCTAGCTCACATCAATATTAACTCATTCTAACTAGAATACATAAAATATTACCAACTCTAACTATCACACTATATTTTTGATAAATATGTCATGGATATCCTAGCTTAACCACTACCTCACTCAATAACACCGTAGTTTTATATTAACCACTACCTCACTCAATCACACTATTTTTATCTTAACCACTACATCACTAAATCACACTATACCTCACTCAATCACATTGTATTTTTATCTTAACCACTACCTCACCCAATCACACTATATTTTTATCGTAACCACTACCTCACTCAATCAGACTATATTTTTGGTATCATGGACATCCCATCTTGAGAACAGAGAGAAACTAATCAACTATCAGGAGAAACTAGAAAAACTAAGGTGAAGCGAGAAGCCCAGAAAGATGTCCAGAATTAACTTGATTATGAAATTAATCGATGTAGAGAATTTACCTTGATTATGGAATTAATCGTATGCACTACCTATCCTGCCATGGAACATTACCTCAGAAATATCCTGTATAATCAAACCAAGACGCTGAGAGCATAACCTATAAGGTAAAATCTGGGAATGCTAACTCATTATTACTGTCTATGGAGAGTTCATCTAGGTGGTAACAAAAACGGCTAAGAATTTTGCCATAGGTCATACATGTAACTCTTAGATTTTCTTAACAAGTCCGTGGTCGAAATCCTTTGAAATACCTCGAGCATCCTGATGAAACAATCGAATTAAGGTCGACATTCAATATACATTTCCAATTATTTTGATAAGCGGTGGGCAGTTCATGGTCAATGAACTTAGAAAGAAATTTCCTATAAACTATAAATATTTTACATTAACTGCACAAAATCTCAACTTGTTCTGTCCTATATATTGTTTCACAATTAAATTTGCAAATTTACAAGAAGAGGGCATTTTTCTACAACCTGATCAAGAATAATGATAAGGGCAGATGACAGAAAGCAGGTTACGAGGGATCTGAAACCGCAAGTGTTGAGGTAGTTCCGTGAACTTATAAAACTCAAGCTTCAAAAATGTTAGAGCAATTGTAGGGAATAAGGAATTTACATGTTACTGTTTTGTAGAGCGAGTTCTGTTGCTCACTGTTAAGATGCAGATCTGAATATATTAAACAGTCCAACAAAGTTAGATGATGGGTGAGAAGTGGGAAGAGTATGGATTGTATTCAACGTCTTACCTCATGAATCGCAATATTGTTTCTCAAATTCCATGTTTGATCTAATGGAGTGAGCTAAGATGTTTAAAAAGAGCCAACATAAAAGGTTCTAAATTGTTGATCAAAGCGAATTCTCGAGTTATCTTGTTTTCCTAGACTTAGTCACCAGAATTAGAGGACGATGTCTGAAAAGAACCAACAGAAAAGGGCCAAATGATTGGTCATAGTGAGATCTCAAGTTATCTCGTTTTCCCAAAATTGTGGGACTTCTCAAGTTTTCTTGTTTTCCCAAATTTTTGTGATTCCCCTTATTATTAAGGGGAAGAAGATGATGAATAAGATTTTGGAACATTAAATTTGAGGGGAGTTAAGGAAAACATGAGGAGTATAGGATTTTTAAAATATAAAGGTCTATTGGCGATCTCCTTCTATGTGCATATAATTCCTATGTATCTGTTGGTGCATTGCAAAATGTATAATTAAGTTTACTTGTGAATTAAATGGTACCTTATGAGGCACATAACTTAAGGGCACATATAGCTTCATCCTACTTATATGTTGGATGGTATATAACATACTGATTCTTGAATTGATATTTTGTTTTCTTGGAAGTTATTAGCATTAAACCTTAGTTACTATTATGATCTCGTGAATTTGTGTATGGTGGAGTCTATGTGGGACTAAGGAAAATCTTTGGTGGTTTTTTACTGTTATCGTGCCTACACTTGGTAACATGGGATTGGCCACACGAGAGAAACCCAATTGAATGTCAGATGTCCTTCTATCTTGGAATTTGGTCAACGGTGGCGGTTTCCTTTGCTCTATCCTAGGGCTCTGATTCATCAACTCAAACCCTAGCTTTATACCCCTGTATGTTTGGCATTCTACTCTTGTTTCACTTGGTTATTCTACAGAGTGTGACCCTATGTATTGAGATGATTTTTTCACCTGGGTTCTATTTTTCGTGGCCATTTGGCCTTCTTCACACTTGTACTCTCCTCCTGTAGCGAGTGCCCCATGGAAAAAACAAGGATTCCCTAGTAAGATTTAACTTTGGAGGTTTCTTTCTTTTGCATAGGGTTTGTATCTGATATGTTCTATTTAATAATACTCAATCAGTGTATTACAAGTATTCCAAGCGTGGTTCATGATTCATGAAATCAGTAAGCGGAGTTTTCCTTAATGCTAGGTGGAGGATTTGCTACACTCGCTCATGTTGACAATTTGCAGAGGTAACATCACATTCTCATTGTGTTGTTGTCTTTATTTCATCTTATTTCAATTTACATATTTCTTGAAATGTAACCTCTAATTTGCAGGATTAACCATTATCGTTGGCATGGACTATTCAACAAGGGTTTATAGGGTTACAACTTGATGGAACATAGGTAATTTCAGGGTCTACACACATTTAAACTCTGTTATCGCCTCCCGGTAAGGTGATTGGAACATTAATCCTGTAGGCCAAATGCGTTAGACAGGGTTTTTTTGGTTAATTAAAATTGACTCGTAGGATTTCCTTACCAGTTTATTTATTTGAAAGGGCCCTTCAACGTTTTCCTTTCCTTATGTTTCTTAGTTGACGACCAAGTTAGGCATGGTCTGCAACTACTATCTTTGTTATTAGTAATTATTTCTTTTTTAAGTTGATATCATACCTATGTCTATTTTTCTTATTATAGTTTTTGCAAGGATTATCGTGTCTTATTTACTGATGGTGTATCTGTTCAGGTGCCGAGGAGCCCTCTCCCAAATCAGAACCCTCTCTCAGGTAGTTATGCATTTCCTTAGTTAACTTGATTTCTTCTATTGGTTAATTTGTTGCCTTGCTTATTTGGTTCTCTTATGTTAGTTAAATTGTTTCTTGATGCAAGTGCATAGACCGAGCACAAGATGTGAGAGTTTGGACAAGAGCTTACAAATGTGATGGAATGGGCACATGTTAATGTTGGGAGGAATTTTTAAATGTTTTGTAAGAAATATTACGAAGTGAGTTTTTATTTTTAGAAATAGGACGGAGAATTTATTTTCTAATGTAAATATAGATATTGGTTTCCCTTATTCTGTGGAGAAGGGGAAACAATTCACCCTTTGTGACTCTTAGTTGTTATGATCAGTTTCTTTTGGGAAACAATAAGAAAGAGTGTTTGGAAAGGAGAAGAAGGGAACAATAGAAGCTCCCAAGAGAAGAGAAGAAAGAGGGAGAGTAGAGAGGAAATTTATGTTTTTATGTCTAACTACAATTATGAGGTTTTGTAGACACTTGTGCCTTCAATCTGTGTGAACATAAGGTACTTCTTTGTGAATGGCATCAATGAACAACAATTTGGGGTTGTAAATTGTGTGACTATTAAATGATTTGAAGTTTTGTAGTTACTGACGCAGGTGGAAGCAATGGATTCAGAAATCTCAACAATCACCCCGCAGGTCACCGTTTCTTTAACAATCCAACATTTTCCTTTCTAACCGGAATGCCTTTGGAAAAAGGCCAAAACAATGATTTTCCCTTTTAAACTAGAAGCGCTCGCGGTACACCGTAGATCACGATCTAAATGAACCAACAATCCAGATTAAATTGCATAATCGCTAGTTGCAAGGGTCACGATCTAGTGCTTTCCTTTGTTAAAAGTTTCGATGAGATTTATCGCGCTGATTGCATCACATATCGGCAATCGTTGTTCCCCCAACTTAAGGCCTTATTGCTCCACTCAAATGTTGCGATGAGATTGAGATCCATGGACTCGATAAAGTTAAAAGCCTCCGTCTATAATATTTCATGTCCGGAGTTCGAATCCGCTCTATGTTTTTCACTGACTCTTAGTGTAAACAGGATTTTCGCTTGTGGGACCGAAACCATGTAAACAAACTTTACCGATCCGATATGGGTGATCTAATGGATGGGATTAAAGTGGGCATCAAACAATGATATTTATATAAAAGGCCTACGATTTATATTAATCCTGTGATTTAGGTATGAAACATAAAAAAAACAAAGGAGTAATCACTGTGCCCTAAATACAAAGAATCTGAAAGCATAACAAGGATTTCTGCAGGATTGATAATTAATCACATGCACAGCATCATTTATTCACAATAAAAATAGTTACAGAGTCTCGGCCTTGGCCCGATTACACAAATAAAAGACCTTTGTTTCAAAATACAATCCACACACTATTCTTGCTCTCGCTCCACTCAATCCTCTCTTCATTACATTTTTTCCCTTCTTTTTATCAATTGAATATCACTCTATTCTATGCCTAACAACTCAATCCCTATTTTTAATCAATCTAACAACAAATCTCTAATTCCTAGCTCTACCACACACCTATGCTAACAACTTATCTTTGAACCTAAAATAAGACAATTTCTAACTATTACAATAATGAAATACAACTCATTTCTTGAGAGATCCAACCCTCTCAGTAAAACTGACTTTTGACCAATCAGGTCAATGAAATTCAACTTGTTTAGCCACAACATGTGAACAAAGTTTCACATTGCTAGCTAAGTCCGAATGCTCCTGCATCAGACTCCCGAGGAAGAAAAGAATCGTCCTTCAAACTTTTAGGACTTACTCCATACTTCTGCAATTGTGCTGTTGTCAACCAGCGAACATCCTCCACTGGTTGTCCTTTCCATTTGACTAGATATTGGAAATAAGTATGTCCTTTGGTTCTTTTGGATACTCTTTTCTCCAAAATAACTTCCACTTCTTTCTTAGCTATCTTTGGCATTTGTTCTTCCTAGTTCACAATTTGAAATTCATCTCCTATAGTTTCCTCCCGCAGCTCTGTCTCTGCCTCTTTGTATGGATACAAATATGCAACATTGAAGATAGGAAATATTCCAATCCCTTCTGGCAACTCAATTTCATATGCATTAGCTAAAAACTTTCTTACAATTCTACATGGTCCTATATTTTTCATTTTCAGTTTACTATAAGTCTTAGTAAGAAATATTTCTTTTCTCAAATACACCATCACTAAATCACCCACTTGGAATTCTTTCTCTCTTCTTTTCATATCTACCCTCTGTTTGTATTTGCCACTGCTTTCCTACAATCTGCCTTTGACATCTTCTTGTAGTCTCTGCATCTATTCTGCAAACTCTTCAGCTTTTGCACTTCTTGTCTCCTATTTACCCAAATTTCTGAGCTCATACACACCTCTTGGATTCATTCCAAAAACAATCTGAAATGGACTCATTCCAGTACTTTGGTTTGGAGTATCATTATAAGAAAATTCAGCCTGAACAAGTGCTAAATCCCACTGCTTAGGATTTTGATACACTAAACTTCTCAATATGTTTCCCAAGCTTCTGTTTACTACTTCAGTTTGTCCATCTGTTTGAGGATGGTATGCTGAACTAAAACTGAGGTTAGCTCCCAGTTTCTTCCAAAGAGTTCTCTAGAAATGCCCTACAAACTTTGTATCTCGATCAGACACAATACTTATAGGTAATCCATGTAATCGTACAATTTCTGAAAAGAATAGATTAGCTATGTGTGTTGCATCACTAGTTTTCTTACAAGCAATGAAATGTGCCATCTTGGAAAATCTATCTACTACAACATAAATGGAATCATTCCCTCTCTGGGTTTTTGGTAATCCCAAAACAAAATCCATGCTAACTGCATCCCACGGTCGGTCTGGTATTGGCAATGGCTGATACAATCCTGTATTTTGGCTCCTTCCTTTAGCATGCTGACATATCCTGCACTTCTCAACAAATTTCTTAACATCAGTCTGCATTTTTGGCCAATAATAAAAAGCATTCACCTGAGCAAAGGTTTTATCTTGTCCAAAGTGACCAGATAATCCTCCACTATGTTTCTCCTTTATTATGTTTTCCCTCATAGAACATTTGGGAATACACAACTTGTTGCTTTTAAACAATAAGCCTCCTTGAATGAGATAGTCCAACCACTGAATTCTATTATGAACTATTGGATTTTGAACTGTTGTATAGATATCTTTGAAATCTACATCATCTTTGTACATTTCAATCATTTCCTCAAATCCTACAACACCCACTTTGAATTCTTGCACAATAAAACTTACCCTACTCAATGCATCAATGACTTTATTTGACTTACCACTCTTGTGTTTTATCACAAAAGTAAAGCTTTGCAAAAATTCTACCGACTTGGCATGTTTTTGGTTCAGTCTCGGCTGGTTATTGATGAACTATAAGGCATGATTGTCTAAATACAATATGAATTCTTTTGGTAGAAAATAATGTCTCCATTTCTTCAAGGCTTGTATAATAGCGTAAAACTCTTTATCGTAAGAAGAATATTTCTTCTTTGCTTCATTCAATTTCTCACTGAAGTACGCTATCGGTCTTTGTTCCTGACTCAGAACTGCACCAACTGCAACTCCACTAGCATCTGTTTCAACTTGAAATACTTTTTCAAAATTAGGCAAAGCTAAAATTGGTTCCTTTGTGATTTTCCTCTTCAGCAATTTAAAATTTTTGTCTGTTGCTTCTGTCCACTTGAACGACTGATTGATCTCCTTAATTGTTTCAAGAATTGGTGCACAAATCTGACTAAAGCCTTTGATAAACTTTCTATAAAAACTTGCAAGACCATGGAAGCTCCTTACCTCAAATATATTTCTGGGAATAGGCCAGTTCCAAATTACTTGGACTTTCTCCGAATCCATTTTCAATCCTTCTTTAGAAGCTACAAATCCCAAGTAAATAAATTCTTCCTTCACGAAACTATATTTCTTCAGATTTATCAGTAGTTCCTCTTTCTGCAGAGTTCTTAGAACCAACTTAAGATGCTCTAAATGTTCTTCTTTACTTTTACTAAAAACTAGAATATCATCAAGATAAACAATAACAAACTTGTCTGCATATTCCTTCAAGACTTCATTCATTAATCTCATGAACGTGCTAGGTGCATTAGTGAGTCCAAAAGGCATCACTAACCACTAATAGAACCCATTGTTTGTTTTAAATGCAGTCTTCCATTCATTGCCTTCTCGAATTCTTATTTGATGATATCCACTCTTCAAATCTATTTTAGTAAAATATTTTGATCCACTCAAACAATCCATTAAATCCTCCATGCGTGGCAAAGGAAATCTATACCTGATAGTGATCTTGTTTATGGCTCTGGAATCTATGCACATACACCATTCTCCTCCTTTCTTTGGATTGAGTACTGTTGGTACAACACATGGACTAATACTTTCTCTGAGTAGCCCCTTATCCATCACCTCCTGCACTTGTCTTCCAACTTCTGCGTTCTCTTGAGGAGCTAATCTGTACGTTGCTTTATTTGGCAAACTTGCTCCTGGTATTAGATCAATATGATGACTAATACTCTTGATTAGTGGTAACGCATTTGACAACTCATCCACAATAATATCAGCGAAATCATCTAACATAATTTTAACTCCTTCAAGCAAATCATCCAAGTTTGTGGAAGTTAAAATTACCTTTTTTCTTCCCACAATAGAAAAATGCAACTCCTCATTTTTCACTACCTCCTATAGCAGCTCTTTTCTGCTTATCAACATAATACTACTTCCAGGTGTTCCTTTGTCACCACCGTCCTTCAATGGCAACAATGTATGCTTAGTTCCATCCTTCTCTAGAGTATAAGTGTTTCTCCTCCCATCATGAATATCTTTCCAATCAAATTGTCACGATCTTCCCATTAATACATGGCATACATCCATGGGCATTACATTGCATAATATCACATCTTTATACGTACCAATTTGTATCTCAACCTTGCATTGTCCTGTCACAATAATCTGATGTCCCTTCTGTAACCATGACACTCTGTAAGGAGTAGGGTATATTGTATTCGCTAATCTGAGGTTGTCCACCATCTCTGTAGAAACAAGGTCGTCAGTGCTTCCACTGTCAATTATTACTTTACAACACTTACCTTTTGATTTACAGGCAGTTCTAAATAAATTCTTTCTCTACACTGGTTCTTCAATCTCCTTCTCTGTCTTAAGAAAAGTCCGTCTCAATAACACAGATTCTCCTACTTCAGGGGATTCTTCCTTTTCCATAAGTCGAGGTGGCTCTGGCTTTGCCTCAGCCACATTCACATTCCTCTGACTTGCTGGTTTATTATGAGGACAGTGCCACGACACATGTCCCCATTCTCGGATTGTATAACATCGAATATATCTTCCTTGGCCTCTTCCTTTGGGCGCAAATCTTCCTCTATTAAATTCTCCTCTCTGTGGTGGTCTACTACTTGAACTTCCTGCTTCATGCTGATGTTATTGTCCCCTTGGTCTTGTAGTTCCTCTACCTCTTACTGAGCTTCTTCCTCTATTCCTCTGATTCTGTTTTCTCAATATCTTCTCTTCTGCCTTCAAATGTGCTTGATAGGCATCCTCAATAGTCTTTAGACTTAACAAGCTAATCTAATCTTGTATGTTGTACCTTAAGCCATTGATATATCTAGCTACCTTTTCCATGTCATCTTCTGCATGTCCTGCTCTAACACTCAATCTATAAAACTCTTAAGTGTATTCTTTAACAGACATTCCTTTTTGCCTCAAATTTTGCAATTGTTTAAAAATATTTAACTGATAGTCTTTAGGCATAAATTTGGCTTTCATCTTACTTACCATTTTGTCCCATTGCTTGATCTTGGACTTTGCTTTCCTCGTTATGGATGTTTTTAGCTCATCCCACGAGATAGCTGCATGACCCCTTAATCTGGTAACTGCGAACTTCACCATCTTCTTGTCATGAACCTATTCATAGTCAAAGTATTTGTCTAAGGACCTGATCCAATCCATTAGTTCTTCTGCGTTCAGACTCCCTTCATATGTAGGATTTCCACCTTTTTTTTTCCTCCTACTTTCGCCAACATCTTGATGACTTTGGTAGTTTCATTTTTTTCTTTTCCTTCCTCCTCAGAAGATTCTTCTGCAGCACTATCATCTCCTTCATCAGGTGCTCTTCTCTAGGTAGTCTCCATAGTGTCCATCCTTGTATGTAGACTTCGGATCTCCTCTAACATAATTGAATTTGCTTCAGGTCTTCCTCGACCAATGCTAGCTCCTCTCCTTGGTGTAATTTTTGCTACAATCAACCTTAACTTCTCATCTGATACCACAAATGACGAAGGCGGAAACAATGGCTTCAGAAATCTCAACAATCACCCTGCGGTTCACCTCTTGTTAACAATCTGGCCTTTTCCTTTCTAACCGGAATGCCTTTGGAAAAAGGCCAAAACAATGATTTTCCCTTTTAAACTAGAAGCACTCGTGGTACACTGTAGATCACAATATAAATGAACCAACGGTCCAGATTAAATCGCATAATCGCCAGTTGCAAGGGTCCCGATATAGTGCTTTCCTTTGCTAAAAGCTCTGATGAGATTTATCCCGCCGATTGCATTGCATATCGGCAATTGTTGTTCCCCTAGCTTAAGGCCTTATTGCTCCACTCAAATGTTGCGATGTGATTTAGATCCACGGACCTGATAAAGTTAAAAGCCTCTGTCTATAATATTTCAAGTCTGGATTTCGGATCCGCTCTATGTTTTTCACTGACTCTTAGTGTAAACTGGATTTCCGCTTGTGGGACCGAAACCATGTAAACAAACTTTACCGATCCAATATGGGTGATCCAACAGATGGGATTAAAGAGGGCATCAAACAATTATATTTATATAAAAGGCCTATGATTTCTATTAATCCTGTGATTTAGGTATGAAACATAAAAAAAACAAAGGAATAATCACTCTACCCTGAATACAAAGAATCTGAAAGCATAACAAGGATTTCCGCAGGATTGATAATTAATCACACACACAGCATCATTTATTCACAGTAAAAATAGTTGCAAAGTCTCGACCTTGACCCGATTACATAAATAAAAGACCTATATTTCAAAATACAATCCACACACTATTCTTGCTCTCGCTCCACTCAATCCTATCTTCATTACATTTTTTCCCTTCTTTTTATCAATTGAATATCACTCTATTCTGTGCCTAACAACTCAATCCCTATTTTTAATCAATCTAACAACAAATCTCTAATTCCTAGCTCTACCACACACCTATGCTAACAACTTATCTTTGAACCTAAAATAAGACAATTTCTAACTATTAAAATAATGAAATACAACTCATTTCTTGAGATATTGAACCCTCTCAGTAAAACTGACTTTTGACCAATTAGGTCAATGAAATTCAACTTGTTTAGCCACAACATGTGAACAAACTTTCACATTGTTGGCTAAGTCCAGATGCTCCTGCATCAGTTACCCTGAATCATTTTGTGTTGGGAACTATTAGTAATTCATAATGTTTATCCCTACGCGTTGATATTGGTGATTTTATGAGAACCTATGACTTGTTGAGTCGATTTATATTAAGAATTTGAATTTTGTATCTCAATTGTTGTGATTTGTTCATGTATCCTATGTATTCTTGTTGTAATGGTTTTGAAAACCCATGGAGGAATATTCATTGTGCTCTAGAGTAATGAATTTTTGAACGTTGTTATAGTGAAACATAACACTTTGTCTTGGCGTATAGTAAAAAAAATTCCTCTTTGACTGATTTTAGATTAGCAAATTTGTATGGTGTGATTGTCCATTTGTCTTTTGGGATTCCTGTTGTAAAATTTGTAGAAGGAATGTGTGGTTGTGCCATGGAATAGTGTTACATGGTTTCTTGTTAGTGATTGGAGTGTTGATACAACTTTAAGACATCGTACCCTATTTTGGAATGCTATGAAAATCCTTTGGATTGGTCTTTTGTACATCCAATGTGAGCTATCACGCATACAAAACAAAGAATGGAAAGGGAAAATATATATTGTGTTAAGGATGCATTAAAGGTCATGGAGGATTGATTGGGAGCAAGGTCGAGTCATTTCATCTTCCCCAGAAACGAAAATGCGGAGTTTTAACGAGTGTTACAAATCATTTCGTAGCACCTACAAAATTTTAACAGGTGTTGTAAAATCATTTCGTAGAGACTGCACAAAACATTTGCAGGACTACACTTTGGGTGAAGTTCCCTTTTGGTCTTCTTTCGTATTGCCCAGTTATGTGGGTATTTATTATTGTTTTGCATTGAAGATGTTAAATGTCAAAATCCATTGTTATATGGCTTGAGCAGATTGTTGATATTGGCACTGACCTGTGAGCATGACATTTTCTTGAATTTGATGTAAATATTGACCTGTCTACGGAGTTATCCTGGGGTTATTGATAGTCGGGGTAACCAGGCTACATCAAGTGGTATCAAAGCCACAGAAATATTTTAGCTTTACAAATCTTAGGGAAATATACAAGAATCTCTTGGAGGAAGAAAAAATTATAGTAGATTGAGGTAAATCTTTGTTTTCAAATTAAATTGAATTGAGGTGTGTTGATTATGAGGTGTTGTGTAGACATAGTGGAGGATTTCTACCTTGAAGTTGAAGAGATTGAATTAGGAAGCAATCAAGAGGAAGAATGGTTTTGATTTAAAGAACAAGAAGGTATGCAACAACAAAGGGATGACAATAATAAGAAGAATTCTGCATTAATAGTTCTGTGTTCAAGTGAAGATTGAATGAGGAGGTAATAGTATTTTGTTTTCAGTTAATTGTTGATTACAAGTTGCAATGATGAATGTTCACAATTGAGGATGATGGAAATGAACCTTGTAGTAGAAAGTGAGGAAGAACAACAAAGTTATTAGAGGAAGAAGGTGAGTAAATTGCATACAAAAGCTAGAAGAGAAGAGAGTGCTTAGATGAAGATTCTAAAGGAAGGAGTCAACAAAAATACTAGGAGAAGACTCGGCATGGAAGGGATTAGTATGGTATTTACAAACAAGTTGATGGAGTCAACTTTTTGCAGTGGCTTGTGTGTAACTTACCGTGATAAGGGAGAAGCTCATAGAAGAAGGAGATTTGTGACCACTGAGATTCCTAGTAAAGGTTCAGATAGAAGCCATTATAGGTCAAGTTAGGACAAACTTGATAGAGAAGTATTCGAAATTATATTATAGCTAGAGATTTTGAGAGAACTACTATGGAAAGATGATGAAGAGTAGGGTTATAGATGGACTCTCCAGAACAAATTAAAATGGAATTTGTTGCAGGTGAAGCTGAGACAAAGATAAAATGCTCAATTGATGTAGAAACTCAAGGAGTTTAAACAAAAGATAAATGCTCAATTGGAGGAAAAGCTCAAGGGAGTTGAGCTACATTAAAAGACAATTGTTGAAGAAGAAGTTCTTTGTGAACTTAAAAAAGGAGTAAACCTTGAAGAGAGAGAGAATGATAATGCTAAAAGGAGACTAGCTAAAAGTCTCATCGGCCATTTGGAAATTGAAGATCGACATGAAGAAAATGTTGATGAGTGACTAGTTGAGAGTCTCACAATTTGTGTGGATAATCAACATATGATGGCCAAGGTAATAATGGAGGATAAAAGTCATGATGATTTTTATTTTAACAATTTGTGTATGAATGCAAGGGTTCTTCCAGGTGAAGGAAAACACATTGATTTTTTTCTATGTAGAGAGGAGAAATAATCATTAAGTGTTGTTATACAGGTTGAAAGGAAGATAAAGGATAGTCAAGATGAAGTCTATGTGCCATGGGAAAAAGAAACCATGGAAGAATAACCTAAGGGTGATGAACACATGTGTGGATGTTAATGATGATGCTTTTATAGTGGATGAAGCAGATGAAGATTTGATGGGTAACTTGGAAGATTTAGTGTTGCATGAGGAAATGCTGCTTGGAGAAAATGAGAAAGAGATAGTGTACATTTGTACAATGGAACAAGGATCCATCCTTGGAGAGGACGATAATGATGAATAAGATGCTAATGAGCAGCTCACTTGGAGTCTCACAGATTATTTGAAGAATGAGGATCAACATAAAGAAGTGATGTTTGGGACATCAAATGAGTCTACAAGGCGTTATGGTTTTGAAACTAACAATTTATATGTATTTGTAGGTTTCACAAACCAGAAAGAAAGAAAATAATTTAAGATTGGTACAAATATGAATAAGAATGGAAATCATTTGAATTATTTTATAGATGGAGAATTTGAAGAACTGCATGTGTAAATTATTGAAGTTGAACATGATAAAAAATTGGAGATGAGGAAGGACAAGTAGAACCTTATTTTTGTTCCATAGAAAGACAAAGTGCTTGTAAGATGTGAAGATGAACTACAATTGTTGGACAAGTTGATGGAAGAGGATACAAATGGATAAGAGAATTTATGAATGTCTAATGACATAGATATGTATACTGCACCTGAAGAAATTGAGGTAGAATGTGATGAACAATTTCCTTGTGTCAATAAAAATTTTGAAATTGAATTTTTAGAAAAGTGGCTAGCAGGAAATATAGAAGATGGAAACCATAGAATTGTTGCAGATTAGGAAAAGAGGCAATAGTTATAGGAAAACAACAATATGTTTCAGCAAGGTGGCATCGGTATCTTTGCTAAAGGGTAGTAGGTGGAAATACATACAAGTGTCTTAAACATCCATGGAGGAATGAAAGACATATTTTCCATGAAGGATACACAACAACTAGTAGACGACAGTAAATATCAACCCCAACAGAGATACAAATTCTTCAAAGAAGATCAAGGAATGGAGGACTTAGCTTCAACCGCTAGGATGTTAGTAAGGGATAGTAGCAATAAAGTTCAACGAGGAATAAATGATTTGAACCAAACCAAGGTTAAGATAGACATAGAGATTGAAGAATTAAGACGCTGATGTTGAAGAAGCCTCTAAAGAAGAAGTATGTAAGGTAAAGGAAAATAAAGGAAAACATGTTGTAGATGGTAGAGAAAGTTTTTATCAGCAAAGAAGGAGGAAGACTACAATAGGAGAAAATATTATAGTAGTGGCATGACAAGGAAAAGGACCAACTACGACATATAGTTTGGGATCGAGGAAGATTCACTTGATTAGCACATGGGTAGGAGACCATGAGTCTTTTCACCTTGGGAGTCTAATGCAGGTGCATAAACCGAACACAAGATGTGAGAGTTTGGACAAGATCTTACCAATGTGATTGGATGGTCACATGGTAATGTTAGGAGGATGTTTTAAATGTTTTGTAAGAACTTGTAAATATTTACATTAGGAATTGAGTTTTAATTTTTAAAAATATGATGGAGAAGTTGTTTTCTAATGTAAATATAGATTTCAGTTTCCATTTTTTTGTGGAGAAGGGGAAATGATTCACCCTTTGTGGCTCTTGGTTTTCATGATCGGTTTCTTTTGGGAAATAATAAGAAAGGGTGTTTGTAAAGGAGAAGAATGGAAGACGAGAACATATGGATGAGAAGAGAGGAGAGAGGGAGAGTAGAGAGGAACTTTTTGTTTCTTTGTGTAACTACGGTTTTGAGGTTTTGTAGATGCATGTACCTTTAATATGTGTGAATGGATGTATTACTATGTGAATGGTGTAAATGAGGAATATTTTGCGGCTGTAAGTTGTGTGAATTGTAAATGAATCGAAGTTTCATAATTACCTTGAATAATTTCCTGTTGAGAACTGTTAGTCATTCATAATTTTTATCCTAGTGCATTTGATATTGGTCATTTTATGAGAATCTGTGACTTGTTGAGTCCATTTATATCAAGAATTTGAATCTTGTAGATCAATCGTTGTCATTTGTTAATGTATCCTACATATTATTTTTTTAATGGTTTTGAAACCCCATGGAGGAATGTTCATTGTGATTTGGAGTAATGAATGTGTGAAAGTTGTTACAGGGAAACATAACACTTTATTTTGGAGTATAGTAAAAAAAATGCATCTTTGACTGATTTTCGATTGGAAAATTTTTATGGTATGATTGTCCATTTGTTCTTTTCCATTCCTATTGTAAATTATGCAGAAGGAATGTGTGGCTATGCCCTGCAGTAGTGGTTGCATGGTTTTATATTAGTGATTGGAGTGTTTTTACAACAATAAGATAGTGTACCTTGTTTTGGAATGCTACGAAAATCATTTAGATTGGTTTTATGATTGTCCAATGTGAGCTAGTATGCATACCTAATGAAGAAAGGCGAGTGAAATTATTTACTACATTAAGGATCCATTCAACGTCATGGAAGATCGATTAGTAACAAGGTCAAGTCATTTTAACTTCCCTAAAAAGAAAAATGCAGAGTTTTAACAGGTTCTACGAAATCATGTTTTAGCGCCTACAAGATTTTAATGGCTGCTACGAAGTCATTTAGTGGTGGCTGCACATAAAATTTAATTGACTATGTTTCGATTGAAGTTCCCTTTTGGCCTACTTCTATATTGCCCAGTTTTGTGGGTATTGTTATTTTCTAGAATTGAAGATGTTAAATGTCCAAATCCATTGTCATGTCATTATGAAGATTGGTGCCAACCTATGAGCCTGAAATTTTCTTGAATTTGATGTAAATAACGAGATGTGCATGGAGTTAGCTTGGGGTTATTGGAAGCTAGGGTAACCAGGTTGTATCATTTCCTCTGGCATGTCCTTTAATTTCATTTTTCTTGAATTCTTTTTAGTTTCCATGATATTTACCCACATGGAAAACTACACTCTCAGTTACACTTCCATGTTGTTCTATCAGTCCAGGAAATTTATCAGAAAGTAATAAGAGCACTTATCCTACAAGTTGGGGTTTCCTATTCCTTTCCAACTATCTGAAGGTGTTCACTTGGACCTCACATTTCATTAACCAAGATTTTGGTTTTGTCCTATGTTGTTAAGGGTCAAGCCCCTTAACTAGGTAGAAATGCAAAGGCAAAGAGTGGCTTGTCAGTTTAACTTCATATGGACAATTATACTGGTTCTTCTTTTTCTTTTGTCTGTAAAGGACCTTGTAGTAAAAAATGGTTTAAATCCACCATTTGATTCTATTTCTTTCACTTCAGTGAAATGGTTTGGAAAGATTTTGTGTCCTTCCTACGACACTTGCTGAACTATACGATTTAAATTGTGTAAAAATGTAATGTTATTTTTTTTATTTTGGTCTATTTTAATATGAGATTTCTATAGTGACTCTATCTCTAATTTATTACCTATAACTATGATACTCCAGATTGGATTCATTCATGTGCATATTGAAATCTTACAACTGATTTCCATTTTTTTCTACTTTGTTCTCTCTGCATGTAACATACTCATCCTAAGATTTCTTATCAAATTAATGTAGAACAAGCCCTTAGTGATAACATAATTTCTAGTTACCTTTTTCACAGATGATGTGAAGTTTCTAATGTACTTCTTAGTTATGAATCTATGTATTTAACATACTTGGAATTATTCTACCATTTGTTTTTATATATTTATGACTATACTATGCTTATGAGCCACCTAAAGCTCATTAATTCATTTCCTTACCTATCATTCCCATTCCTGAGTTATAGGAACCATGCTAATTACTATAATTCTTGTTGTAAAACAAAGTGTTGTGTTACTAGCTATCAAGTACCCCTAGCATACTTGGTCCATGGTCTTAGAGATAGTTTTTTCATTATTTTTTTTTGTATTTGAATGCTAGATAGCTTAGTTACATTGATTCCCTTTCTAGTACATACTTGCATTAAAATGGAAAAGGAATCTACGCACCTACCTCTAAGTCCTAGGAAAACTCGCACCATTTGTACGTAATACTAAATTTCACATTCAGTAGTGTATATATATATATATTGTGCATGTAGAACATAATCATATACTAGAGTATTTAATATTCATTTATGTTATTACGACATCTACATATTCAGTGATCATTCAACAACTGTAGATGAACATACCTAACAACACCTATCAGTTGAAATTCATCATAAATAAAGAACATAACCAAAATTATAACCATAATTACCGCTTGGGAAAAATACCTGGGAACTAAGCACGTTCCTCCCAACCATGAACTTCCTCTACCAGTTCCCCCCGAGCTAAGATCTACTTGCCATAAGAATCAACAACCCCATTGGTTCCTAGTTGGTGTATCTTATAGATTCCTTCACAACTTATTTTTAGCAGCATTTTTCTTTAAGGTATGCCAACCTTTTGCCTGGAATTTTTGTTTCTGTGTTTTTCTTTCTCATTAGGCCTGCCTTTTTCTCCTACAACACTTTATTCCACCCTACTTAGTATCTTTATCCAACTAAGTGATTTAACATGATCTTTCTCTCCCATCTTGTTAAATCAATATACTTTTAACAATTTCCTCTTGGGGAATTTTTTAGGAGATTTTAGGGAAGGTCCATCATGTGGACTTGACCACCGACAACTTTTCTCAAGCTGGAAAGAAATCTTCTAACTCTAGTGCTCTTTTCCTCAGTGTTTTTTCCAACAATTTATTTATTAACAATAATTACACAACAGTTTAATCTTGGATTTCATAGCCATTCATTCGACTAATCAGTCCAGTCTAACATAAGAAACATTAAAAATAGAAAATAGAGGGGTATTAGATCTACCATCGATAAAATCCGCAGATGTGAAAATAACTTTCAAAATACAAAATTTGGAAAAAAACTTTGCACCACAAGAGATTTAATCCCTCTATGCCCTCGATAAATCTATGGTTAATATGGATATCATGTGTAGTTTTCGTTCGTTAAATTGCATTTTTTTAATGTTAAAATGGATATAATTCCTTGAATGTCCCTATGCACACTTGAATTATGTAGACTAGATAACTTAAAATTTGCAATTCCAACAAATATTTGCTATATTTTAGAAAAAAATGAGTAAAGATTATACTGAAAAAGCCCCAAAAGTTGAAATAGTAAGAGTACTTGAAACATTTTAAAATATGTTTTTTTTTTTCTCCGTAAAAGACTAAACTATTATATTATGTACAGGATTCAAAAATACATCATGGTGAAACAAGAGAGAGACAGGCTCTGGGTATGTCACCCGAGAGCAATAGAGGCATCCAAAAACTAGCCCACGCAGGGGCGCCAGACACAAAAGCCAGACTTCCATAAGAGCATGCCCACGCAGGGGCACCAACCATTTCGTCCCACGCAGGGGACACCGACCTTACCCAGATCATTGACACAAAATTCAGGAACATGGACATTAAACCAGACACGAGAGAGACCAGAAGCATTGTTGCTTTAACAGAGTCAAAAAACAAACAGCAGAAGACCAAACAGAAAGCCATAGAAACCTTGTGTGTGGGCGTCATCAGTCGTCCATTTGCACCTCCTCTACCCGGCACCAGCCATAGGCTTCTCTTTCAGCCGCAGTGGGAAAGGTGTCTTCCTCCTCGCCAGTTCCTGGCTTCTGATCTTGCTTGCGTTGCATTACGTTTTCCGGGTCTGAGGCCGCCCCTTTAACCCCCTGCTCCTTATCAGCTTCAGAGGCCGCTGCCTCATGCTTTTGATTTTCATTCGTCCTCTACCCCTGTTCATCCAGGGCATCCTCATCTTCCTAGGCATTTTCTATGAACAAGACTGAGACATGCGCTCTGATCCGTGGATTTTTCATGGCACTGTTGAAATTGAAGATAGCCGAGCCAAAGGCAGGCAAGGCATTCGAGCTCGAAGCCCCTGCATACATGAATTGGCTGGAGTGGAGGGGGTTGGCGTTAGTGGAGCGAGCAATGTTGCAGTGGCAGCAATGGACAACATTGTCCGCTTCATGACTGCGTGGGATTCCCCCTCTAGAAGTGCCTCGGCGGCTAAGAATGTGCTACCGAGGTCTCACCATTCTCGTGGGAGGCAGGGGAAAGAAATTCCAACAGACAATAGGGTAGTCCAGACCCCCTGCAACCAGACTCTCTGCGACCAGACCCCCTGCAACCAATGCCGACTGAGGGATGAACGAGACAGACGGAGAAGAAATCCCGACAGAGACGAAGAGGCCAGGCAACTGCCATACCACAAACATTCTCTAATCCCACGCATCGATACCCCTTATGACTTCACCGGCTCTGCTTTGGAGCGCCCCCTCCATAACTTCTGTCGTCGCCTGAGCCGAATTACCTCGTGGAGCGTTTACTATCTCCTGCCAATCCACCTTATACCATTTTCACTCACTGGTCGTGTTATCTACGGCTGCCACGTGATGGCCACGGGCCGGCATGTGGCCATCCCCCATCGCCTATCCCATCTTAATTATCACCCGCATCCGGGGAACATTTTAAAATATGTTAACTATAATAGTTTATTTTTAATTTCCTTATATAATATATACATATATATTCATACAATATATACAATGAAAGATTTTATTTATTAACCACATTATCCAAACTAAAATGGTTTTATGTTATTATTATATATTTTTTTGTTTTTTAGGTAATGTGGGTCCTTAGATGACTGTCACACCTAACCTATGACTTGAGTAGCCATGACCTATGGGAAACTAAGTCGTCAATGTCACCCAGGGATCTCACCTAGCCTAAGCCACATCAGCCATTAGAATGGTTGGATTGTTCCCAAGGAATTTCGAACAATCACCTTTTCACCTTGGATTGTTTTAACAAGACACCCTATCACCATTAATTCTATGCCTCGTGGGCATGTTATTATTATATTTTCAAATACATGTGAATAGTTTCAAACCTTTCATAGTGAAATACTTTACTAATGGCCCATATTGAATACTTTATCAAGCACCGAGAGGGATCAAATCTTTTGAGGTGCAAAGCTATTTTTGAATGCAAAAATTGAAGAAATGTTTGCATCTCAAGATATTTGATCCCTCTTGATGCTTCATAGATCTAGGGTTAAGATGGATGTAGACTGATTTTAGTCATTCATGGTCACACAATTTTTTTTTAATATGTAATTATTCTGGTCATTTTAAATATGCTAAATATCACTAGTAGAAAATGAACAATTAGTGACTAGGTGACTAAAACCGTTAGTCACCACAACTTTTCCGAGTGAAATACGACAAAAAATGAGCAATCTTAAGTGACCGAACTAAAAACGACTAACATAAATCATTAATTTAGTCGCGGGTTAAACTATGTGACTAGCTAATAAGTAATACAACTAAAAATGACTAACATGAATGACTAATTTAGCCTAAGAACAAAAATAAAACTACCTAACAAGTACTGCAATAATATGAATCCGTTTTTTATGTTAGTAATCTTAATTGTGCCAAGCAATCTAAACTTATTAGTGATAGGGGATTGAAAGGTTGTTAAAGATTGGTTGAAACGTTATCCTTCCTTAAACACTTATTCATCCTCACACGGTGTATAGGTGATCCAAATTTGCATTATTTATCTCTAATAAATTTTAATTTTAAAAATATATTTTTTAATAAAAAATTATTTTATGTTTTTTTTTTTTAAATATATTCATTGAATCTAATTGGATCTAGTTCCAATTTGAAATTAATTTGAAGGAAAATTTAATTTTTACGACTATAATATAAAATAAAAACTAGTTTAATTTCATATTAACCGACCTAGATCCATCTTAACCCCGGATCTATCAAGCACCGAGAGGGGTCCAATCTCTCGAGGTGCAATTTTTTTTTTTCTAGTGCAAAACTTGAGGAAATGTCTGCACCTCGAGAGATTGGATCCCTCTTGGCACTTGATATTAATAGGGTTAATATGGATCTAGGTTGGTTATATAATATGTCATAGTCTAACGATTATGCTTTTTTTCCGTGAAGGTATGGAAATTTCAGCCATATTTTGAAAAAATCTGGTAGGAATTTTTGTAAATCCAAGTAAAAGTTGTCAAACTTCATAATATTAGGTGTCCTAGAAGTTTTTGATGGTGATGAATCCATTTCCACCATCAAAAACATGATTCAAACATGGTCTCTAGAAGATTTTTTGAATTTTGTTTTTCTGGATTTCGGCCACCTTTGGTCATTCAGGAAATTCCTCCACCTCCGTAGATGACTCCATATAATACTATATAATATCTATATTTGTATTTGTGCTCTTTTTTATTCCCTCTCTCTATCGTAGCCCACAAAGACACACACACTCTCTCTCACTCTCTTCCCATTCTCTGTCTATCTCTCTCTTCCCCTCCTCTCCCTCTCTATGTATATCCTTCTCTCTATTCCCTCCCGCTCTCCTCTCTTCCTCACTCTCTCTCACCATGACTCCCTTTTCACCCCCCCTCTCTCTACCTTTCTCCCTCTATGTTTTTATTGTTCCCTTCCTTTCCTACCCCCTCTAATTCCATCTCTATCTACTCATCTCTATCTTCCTTCCTCTCTATCCCTTATCTCCCACCTCCCTCTGTCTCTCCCCCACAAATCACTCTCCCTCTCTCTCTCTCTCTCTTCCGTACAACTCTATCAGTATCTGCCCCCCTCCCTGTCCTTCTCCATCTCTATGTCTCCATCTATCTCCCTTCCCCTTCTCTTCCTATCTCTATCCTCTCCTCTTCTTTGTCTTCCCTCCTCTCCTCTCTCCCTCACATTCTCTAATATCTCCCTTCTCACTCCCCTCTCTCTCCACCTATATATCTATATGTCTTTGGTCTTTCCTTCCTCTCTCTCTCTCCTGTCTCTTCCTTCCTCTCGCTCCCTCTCTCCCACCTCACTCTCTCTCCCCCCATCACTCTCTCTTTCTCTCTCTCTCTTTGTCATCCAACTTTTTCACTATCTCTCTCCCTCTCTCCACCCCCTCCCCAACTCTCTCTTAAATTTGATCACATTGTATTGTGTTTAATAAATTACCTAAATTAAAAAATCTTAATTGGTTCTAAAATATTAAACCTATATTTTGGATCAATCATGTCAAATAAAATAAAATAATGAAAAAAATTAAAACACCATCTACTATATTTAATCTATTATAACTAGTCAATTTGCTTGCTCTCATCCCTTGGATCCTTATCTAAGATGGATCTATGCCATTTCTTTCTTTATATATATATATATATATATATATATATATATATATATATATATATATAAATAAAGAACCTGCATAGATCCATCTTAACTTAATTTTATTAAAACCTTAATTTAATTTCTATGGGAATATTTTTAGTAGTCGTGAGGATAGAAGGTTTAGATATATCTCAAATTGTAACATTTTCCCTTTTAGATTCAATTAAACAAATGTTGTAAAATTAAATTAAAATAAAATGTTTTTACTATGAAATAAGTTATGGTTTTTTGGCATGTGATATTGATAAGCCATGGTATTGGCCCATGGTAGTGTAACAAAGCCGATTTACAAGGTAATATCCATGATAAAGTGAGGGTGAATATCCATGGTTAACAATCTTGTCATATTGTTATAAAATATTTTGATTGTGAAATAATTTATGTTTTTTGGGCATGTGGTATTGATAATCCATGGTATTGACCCATGGTATTGTAACAAAAGATATTTTTTTGAAGTTAATAATATCTATAGTAATCTGGGGGTGAATATCCACGGTTAAGAATCTTGACATATTGTTATAAAATATTTTGGTTGTGAAATAAGTTATGGTTTTTGGACTTGTAGTATTGATAAGCCATGGTGTTGGATAGGTAAATCCCCTCTGCAGACAGAGGCGATCCCACTAGCCTAAAACAGAACTAGCCACAATCAAACCACGCTGCCACGCAAGTTCCTAGTTATGCATCAAAGGTGAATTAAGAAGACCAACCTGGAATCCAACACTATGGTCGAAGCAGAGTTGATATTCCCGCTCCCTCGCTCCAGCAGATCATAAACGGACACCTGCACATGCAAAGGAAGAAACAGATACCAACATAAAATCTACCAAGGCACAACTATATTTCAGTCAGAAAGGAAATAAATCAACACATCACTATAATAGACAATGAGATTGGAACTATAATAGCAGTCGCTCATTAATTAATAATAGACAGGAAAAGTTACAACCAAGGTTCTGACGTTGAACCTCTCCTTTGGCTGGGCGAAAAACTATATGTGTCTTGCAATGTATCTCCTCTCCGGCAGCATAACCTCTCTATGCTTCATTATCACTCATGATAATCACAACTAGCATTCCTCCAAGAACTCAAGAACTCAACAACTAGCACTAGCTTGTCTAATGCATGAGGACAAATATTTATAGATGGAGAAGGTAGAAAGATTCGATGAACTAGGACACCCATTGTGGATTGGCATTATCTCGGAAAAGCTACTGTGGATAGTTGTCAAGGATAGATGATGACTCTCGATCTCTATCCACTGGATTTTTCCCTCAAAAGGCTTCGTGATCTGAAGGGAATAAATCATATGGGCGTGCTTTTGGCAAAAATCATTACTAAACTGGGCTGGCGCGGGTGTTGTTCTGTGACAGAGCGCCAGTGGTCGCGCCCTCTTTTGAGGATCTCAGTTATTGGCGCGGGTAAGATACTGTGGACCTGTGCCAATGGAAAAAGAGCGCTTTTCAGGGATAATTTGCAGAAGGTGCCTTCAGGGAACATGAAGTACATACTCAGGGGAACATAATGCAAGTGTTTTTGGGTTATGTCACTGCTCACAGGTCCCGGAATGCGTCCTCCAATGTATGGAAACGGGGCGATAGGGACGGTGACCAATGGTGACAAATTACTGTGTAACAGATGCCCCCTAAAGCATGAAGTCCGAGAGGTAGAGAGAGGGGTGAAATGCTTTACGAGAACACACAAGAACACATATATAGAGCTGCCGCCGAGGATCTGTGTTAAGAGACATGACTGATAGTTCAATTACATGATGTACGTGGTATGGTCGCAGCCATCCATAAGAGAGTACATAAATAATCTAGATCCATAGTATGGACGCAGCCATCTGGTTAGGATCAATGAATTGACTCAGGTATGGTCGCAGCCATCCAGTGAATGAGTCAAATATCAAGAATCACGCTTGGATTACAACAGACACAATCCAGGGTCTTGCGCTCCATCTCGACCCAAACAAGAGTACAAGTTCAAGCATGTGAATATATGAGCTGAAGTCGAACACGCATGAACATGGTCTGATTACCAGTCAATAGTGGAAACTGTTAACAGACGCGAGAGGTACCACCAATAATGACAATGGCCCTCAAGGTACTATAGGTACAATCTACGGCGTGTGAATTAATGATCTGAAGTCGAACACCCGTAGAATCATTCGATTGGAGGCCAATGATGAAAACCTCACGTCGAACACGAAGAACCTGCCATTGAGGCATGCAGGCTCCAAGGCACCGGAAAGGAGTCTCTAGATCAACTTCCTGGATAATGAGTTGAAGTCGACAGGAAGTGACCTTGATCGAAGGTGGGCCATAATGTTTCCCACATCATCGACACGAGACAGAGAGATAATGTTGTGAATCAAGATTGTGCGAACTATCAGAGGGAGGTTGTTTCTTTGCAGAGGTCAACTTCTCTTGAACATATCGGCGGCACATTAATGGAATCGGCAGTATTTGACATCAATGTATCAAAGGTCATGATGACGAGGCAATGAGTGGATGAGAGGTCAAATAAGGTACCCAAGTCCATGGAAGCAAGTGAAAGATATGAGATGAGATATCCCCACCCTGGATACGAAAGAAGAAAAGTGCCATGTTCAAGAGCGACATACTGCCGTCACGGTAATAATTATGGTTCAAAAATTTTCTTTTCCCCCCGCCATTTCTGACAAGTACCCCAGTTATTTTTAACAAGCTTGATGGGGATAGCATATGCTTGTGGTGTGACAAAATCCGATGTCATCAAGTTTTAACGAGTCTGACAAAGGAAGAACTCGGCGTCTTTTCATGTTTAGAGAGTTTGAAAAGACAGCAGAAAAGGAAACTCCAGGGATGTCCTTTTTCGTAAAGTTGTGTCTCTCGGGCTTGAAAAAGTATAAAATAATACCCGAAAGAACCGCCCAATCATTACGATCGAGGAGTACTTTTCATAATTAGTGATTTCGACCTGAAAAAGTAAAAAAGCGGTCGAAACCACGTCGTTTCGTAACCATTAACGAGTTTGAAACGACAAAAACCCGGTAATCTTTTTATGTTTTAACGGTCGACAAAAAGAACTTAAAACGACCGCCCCTTATTAACATTTAACGAGTCAAGAGGAGCGACTCGGCAATCTTTTCCTCTTTAAATGGTCAGAAAAGAGCTGAAAGCAGACCTCCATTTTTATTTTCTTTAACGAGTCAAAAAGGAAAAAATACTCGGCAATCTTTTCATATTTTACGAGTCAGAAAAGAGCGTAAAGGCGACTCATCCTGAAGGAACGAGTGGTATAAAGGGTAGCAACTGGTTCCGGTAATGGTGGAACTTGCTCGAAACATGTAAAGGTTAAGAGGCTGGCTAATAAAACCACTCATCGCTGCAGTTCCTCAGGAAAGGATAAACAACCAGGTGAAAGCATATGATCGGCCAAAGAGATGGTGGCGATGGAATGAAACAACCAAGGCTCATCTAGCAGAATTTAGCAGATAAAAGGCGATCACGGGATGTAAATCAGGTATGGGTTCATTTTTTTTTTACAAGCTTGAACCATGGAGAACTCTGCTTGGATTCGGTTTCATGTTTACACAAGCTTGAAACGAAAAACTATGCTTATTAAATTTTTGCATGCCCCCAGCATGATAATGCAAAATCGAGGTACATGCCCCCCAAGCTTCATGGCATTCACGGAGTGGATGGAATGAAGGTTTACTTGGAAAGACTCGATTTTGAAGGAGGATGCATGCCCCCCCGGGCCTCAGTCACGCGCCTGGGTCAACTGCCGTCATCAGAATGACAGAGTGGATGTTGAGGCATTTCCTGTGGAAATAAGACCATTTAGGAATGGTAGATGACTATATGTGAAGTGTGAACCGGGGAATGAAAGTTGGTCTACGACATTGATTGTCCTTCCTTCGTGCGGAAAACACATCACTCTGAAGAGTGAGGACACAATTTCACGTATGCGATAAATATAGTCTCGTCCAAGGAGTAAATTGTAATCTAACGGACCTTGGACTACCATGACGCCCATTTGAACAGTCTTCCCTTCTAATGTGATAGGTACATTTGGAAGAATTCCTAAAGGTCGAGTTGTTTCTCGATGGAAACCTGTAAGGTTTCTTATCTCAGGCAGAAGCAATGGGGAACCAAGTGCTTCCCAAGCTGTTGAAGAAAGGATACTCACAGGAGATCCCTCATCAATAATTGTACCGGCCATAACCATGCGGTAGACTTGGACTATAATTCGAAATGGCATGGAGGCTGGTAACCGAGGATTGCCTAGTTGATCCCAATTGAAGGAAACAACTAGGTTGCTTGGAGGTGGGACTGGATAGACGGCCGGATATGATTCTGATGGACTTTCTTCCTGGTGCGAAGGAATGAGAGGGATGCTCACTTGATCATTAGAGTCTATGTTGATGAATAGAATTTGGACGGTGGGGTCTTCATTCTTTGCAGTGATAATATCATCTGAGGAGGGAACTTCTGAAGGCAAAACCGGGCCACTTGTAAGCTGGACCTTTTGACTTTTGTCTGGTTTGGATTCAGATGTAAGATCATCTAAGGATGGAACTTCTGTAGGCAAAACTGGGTCACTTGTAAGCTGGACCTTTTGAAAGACCGGGTCAACTGTAATCTGGAACTTTGGACTTTCGTTTGGTTTGGACTCAGGTTGTTCATCCTTGATGATAAAGTGGTGCATAGATGATGAATGTAAATCAACATTCGTTCCGACCAGGGACTGGTCTGGAACAGGCGGAGCACAGCTAGGTTCGGGAAGAGAGGGTTGGACCAAAGAGGAATCATGCTTGATCACTTGGTTAGCGGAGAGATGATCTGCAGTTGCAAAAAGACGCTGATATCCAGTGGGTAGTTGGGGTAAGGGAACTGACAGACTTTCCAAAAGACGGGAGGCTTCATCCATAAGTGGACAAAGGCGAAGGAGATGATTACCTTCACAAAGTCGACAAGGGAAACGAACCTTCCCTTTTCTCTTACCAACTGATAAGGTATCGTCGATCTGCGACGACAAGGGGCGAGTCGGGTCACGGGACCATATATCTAGGATCCTGGGAATACCAGGACAATCAGAAAGAAAATGGTCCTCCTTGCATAATCGACAAGGAGACTTAGCCTTCCGCGGAGGAGCAGAAGGTGGTTCCACTTCAGATATTTTCGTGGTAGATGCGACCTTTCCCTTAGGAGACTTCTTCTTTTTGGTCTTCTTCTTCTTCTTCTTAGCCACCTGGTTACTGAAATCCAAGGTTTCACCAGGCGAAGTAGAAGATGAGGACGCAGCAATGGGCGAAGAAGGGGAGGGGTCCACCTTAGAATCAACATGGTGTTGTTCGGGTGGAGGAGGTGGTGGCGGAACAAGAGTTATCACACTCGAGACCACCGAGTTTGAAAACAACCATACGGGTAAACCAATGGTCAACCCAGGCAAAGACAATGTTGCGATATACTGAACACCGACATTTCCAACAGAAGGAAATGGACGAGGGTTCCCATCAGGAGGAACACCTTGGCCGGTGGGCGCCGGGAAGGCTGCCATTGAACGAGAAATAATCCTACTCAAGCTAACGCAAACAAAATCTAATTGGGTAGATGTTATCGTGGCCAATAAATTTTAAGACACTGAACTTGACCTTTTCATATTTTAAGAGTCGAGAAAAGGATAAAAGATGACTCTAGTCTCCTTCGAATATTTAATGAGCACGAAGTGACAAGACGCTCACAGACACCTTTTCTTTTAGGGAGTCCGAAAAGGATCAAAAGTGACTACTCTGGAGACTCTAGGTAAAAGGTTTACCAAACAATCCGTAAAACTGCTTATACACCTTGGCAATCAGATGAAAACCAAGGACTTCCCGTACTGCAGTCAATCTTCCCGAATGTTGTTTTCAGTGCATTACGGCTTGTAAGGTGGCAGACTTGGCTTCCTATGGATAAAGGATAATAGCCTAGTGGGGTCTCCCGTATATACGCGACGGTACGTGGGAGCTCAGTCCGTATTGGCACCTATCGTTTCACTGTGGAGGAATCACCCAACCACTCGACGATAAACTACCAGGTTTAAAGACGCCGGAACACGTCTCTAACCTAGACCTCTAGAGTATTTGCGTTATGTTCCAATGCGTTGTTATGTTCATTGAGTTTATTTTAAAGTTTATCTTCGATTATGTTTCAGTTTTTTGGTCCTACCGTATGTGATATCTCAAAAACTTCTTAAATGCAAACTATATGCCAAAACTATATCATTTGATTCGATGAATTCTATCTACAAGAGGGTTGAGATCCTTACACAAACGAAATGATCACTCAACAAACAAAAAAGATCTTAATGCAGCTAATAACAAGAAATGAATTTTTTTTCTTTTTCTTTTTAATAGCAACGAATAACAATAAACGCTAACTAATATGATGCAAAAGATATTTTGTTTTTCTTTCCTTTAAGATGGCATGATGCATTTAAACAAATCTTAAGAGATATGCACAATCCAAGTTCACTCAATGAAATAGAACCAACTCTGAAACACCAAAATGAACTATGCAAGCAAGGAAAAACACAAAGACTTTCAATGAACCATGTAATCTAAGTTCAAATGAAGTCAAGTAAAATCCAAAGAGGCTAGAAGTGAATCACTCATAGTATAGAAGATCAAGCTTTAACAAATCACTGGATAGGTGCGGAACACAACCAACAAGTTGACTGGATAATCAAGAGACCGAAACTTCCCACAGAAGGCTGGACATGCAAAGTCACTAGATGTTCTAGGGCTGAGACGAAAATCAATAGAAATAAGCAAACAACTGAAGGACAAAGGCTAAAACCAGTCAAACAGAGGTTCAACACACTTCCAGAGGCTGTAAGAGATATAAAAAGAGGCTGAAAGAGCTTTCCACCCACACACAGGCAAAATTTACAGGGTTGGCGCGACTGTCAGCCTGGAACTTGCGCTACCAAAGGATTGGCGCGAGTTGCTTTTGAGCAACATGCGCCAACTGGCGCGACTGTCAGAGTAATAACCGCGCCAATTAAGCTTGCCGGCTAGACAAATAAATAACACGACCTCAGGTCGGGCTGACAGTGCTCAGATGAATCGCACAGTAAAGAATAAACTCAAAACTAACCCAGGAAGCTCATTCACTCAAGCAAGAAAGAGAAAATTAACATGCAAGACAAACTCCAAATAGCTTCTCCCCAGTGGAGTCGCCAAATTGTTGGATAGGTAAATCCCCTCTGCGGACAGAGGCGATCCCACTAGCCTAAAACAGAACTAGCCACAATCAAACCACGCTGCCACGCAAGTTCCTAGTTATGCATCAAAGGTGAATTAAGAAGACCAACCTGGAATCCAACGCTATGGTCGAAGCAGAGTTGATATTCCCGCTCCCTCGCTCCAGCAGATCATAAACGGACACCTGCACATGCAAAGGAAGAAACAGATACCAACATAAAATCTACCAAGGCACAACTATATTTCAGTCAGAAAGGAAATAAATCAACACATCACTATAATAGACAATGAGATTGGAACTATAATAGTAGTCGCTCATTAATTAATAATAGACAGGAAAAGTTACAACCAAGGTTCTGACGTTGAACCTCTCCTCTGGCTGGGCGAACAACTATATGTGTCTTGCAATGTATCTCCTCTCCGGCAGCATAACCTCTCTATGCTTCATTATCACTCATGATAATCACAACTAGCATTCCTCCAAGAACTCAAGAACTCAACAACTAGCACTAGCTTGTCTAATGCATGAGGACAAATATTTATAGATGGAGAAGGTAGAAAGATTCGATGAACCAGGACACCCATTGTGGATTGGCATTATCTCGGAAAAGCTACTGTGGATAGTTGTCAAGGATAGATGATGACTCTCGACCTCTATCCACTGGATTTTTCCCTCAAAAGGCTTCGTGATCTGAAGGGAATAAATCATATGGGTGTGCTTTTGGCAAAAATCATTACTAAACTGGGCTGGCGTGGGTGTTGTTCTGTGACAGAGCGCCAGTGGTCGCGCCCTCTTTTGAGGATCTCAGTTATTGGCGCGGGTAAGATACTGTGGACCTGCGCCAATGGAAAAAGAGCGCTTTTCAGGGATAATTTACAGAAGGTGCCTTCAGGGAACATGAAGTACATACTCAGGGGAACATAATGCAAGTTTTTTTGGGTTATGTCACTGCTCACAGGTCCCGGAATGCGTCCTCCAATGTATGGAAACGGGGCGATAGGGACGGTGACCAATGGTGACAAATTACTGTGTAACACATGGTATTGGCCCATGATATTGTAGCAAAGCCTATTCACAAGTTAATAAATAAATCAAAATATAACAAATTGAATTTATTATTTTTATTAATTTAACTTTTTATTATTAATTGAGGTCATATTTAAATGTTTACACTCATCCCAATATCATTTTTAACTTCTTCTTCTTCTTTTTAAATTAGCGTCTTACGCAAAAATAACAAATTCTTATTAAAAGTAAATCATTTAACCCAATTGTAATATATATATTTTATTTTATATTATAAATATTTCTTTTATTTTTTCCATTATAAGTATTTCTTTTCTTTTTCATTTCGAGTTTAACGTTGAGTTCAAATAAAATATTCACAGATTACAACATCACATTGTAGAACTGCATTTTTCTATGCCTTGTCTATATCTGCATGGAAATGCCAAAAGAAGGAATACCATCAACATGATCTATGGATTTCATGGGATTCGAACCGCAGATGGACTTTGCATGGGAAACACCTTAGGAGAGCATCAATGATTAGATGGAGGAAGGGAAAGGTCGTTGGGCATGGAGATTATGGTAATTTGTACATGGGTATGAATTTGGACTCTAGAGAGTTCTTCCCTTTTAATAAAGATGATTTTTGTTCTTATGGGTAAACAATTTCAAGGGTTTATATGATCAAAGCATAGATTTTATCTAGAGTTGAGGGTTTAATGATTATGATAATGCATATCTTAATTGCGGCCAACAATTCATCAAAAGACAATGCACAAGTAAGAATTTTGCATGTCGTTATTATACAAAGGGTTTAATGATTATGATAATGCAGTTCTTGATTGCGTCCACAATTCATCAAAAGTCAATGGACAAGTAATCATTTTGTATGTCCTTACTGTACAGATCAGTTCGCTCCTCCCTAACTTTTCTAGGGTCAGAATACATGAAATTTTATTTTTTCTTTTCACCTTTTTTTTAGTGGTTTATTGTTTGTGTAATGGACTCTACCCTACCCAAATTCAAAGGGCTCGAGTGATGCAAGAAAATTTTCTGGTAGGATGAAAATGCTAGACCTTCCTCAAAATTTGTTACATGAAATTAAAATTTCTTGTAATCATCAACATAAAATCTTTTATGTTTCATCCTTAGATTCTAATCTCAATGCCTACAATTTTAAACCATGTTACTATATTTTAAATAGAATATACCTAGATCCATTAAACCTTAAAACTCTCCAAATCTTAGGTTAATTTCAGCTAAAAAGAAGGAACCTGAATGGCTTTTGCAATTTAGATTCAATGCTTACAGACAATGATTAAAAATGGAAGAACCCAAATGGTTTGATAAATTTTACCCACCCATGAATCTCCAAGACCTTTGCTATTATTCTGAACCTAAACACAGAGTGTATAAGAGGAAGAGGACCCTAGATGAGGTGGACTCTGACCTGCTTGATACTTTTCAAAAGTTGGTCATGCCCTTGACTAGAAGAAGAGATTGACCAACGTTGTTGTAGATGTTTTTTTTACATTGTTTTCATTTCTACCATACATAGGTAGACTCTATACGCAGTTGATGTTATATTTTTTTTCCGTTATGAGAGGTAATTTGGGAGTATCTTTATCTAGTTAGGAAGTAGCTTGGCAGGGTTATTCCTCCTATTGATAACTATTATGTTGCATTGTAATTTTTTTTTTAGTTATAGCTCCTATTAAATCCCCAAGCACACTTTGTCACCCATGGAAATATCCACTTATATCAAGATGAATGAGATGGAGACGATGAACTTTGAGAGGACTCTTACTGTTGTAGATGAGAGGATTTCTGTGACATATATTGAAGGATGCACTGCACCATTTTATGACACCAACCATTTCCATGCCACAGTAGTCGATCTCTATTGCACCAAGGGAGAAATGATAAAGTATTCCATTGTAAAGAATTGGTATGTCGGGGAAGAGGAATGAAGACATGGGATTTATAATTTTTACGAAAAGAGGATTGTGCAATGGAGAAAAATCAAGGATTTTATGGACCTGAGTAGAGATTGGTTCAACAAACACCTGGAAATACTCAAGCAGTGTTTTTAAAGGTGATGATGCAATTGGAGATTTCTATTCTATTTCCATGAAAAATAACTATCAAAAGGGGGGGGGGGGGGGGAAGATGATCCATATAGGGAAGAATTGCAGGAGTAGGATTGTTTGTAAAATTATATCTATAGGTAGGTCAAGGAACTACTACAGAGGATTAGTGCAGGTGCAACCAAATTCCTATAATGCAAGGAATTTTTCACAGTGTGATTCGATGCTCACCGATGACCAGGAAGTTGTAAATATTTATCGTTACATTCAGGTACAATTAAGATGCATTCTAAAGTCTCTAGTTTCATTTATTGATAGTCCTTCTTGTGTCCTTGTTTCTCTTAATTTCATTGTGGTAGGATTGGAATGGGTTAAAAAATCAAGCATATCATTGAGTAAAATAGACACACACATGTCACTACATGTCATTGTGCATACTCTTTGTTTTTGATAGAATCAGAAGTGAGCAATATGATGTGTGCACAACTAAAAATCCTAGCAAGCATGATGAATCCATTCTTAGCATGGAAATCAAAACCAAGAATAATAAAATGTCAATAAATTTGTGACATAGATTAAAAAACACAATAAAAGTTTCTATGTCAACGTTTTCTATTTAGTGCAAGATACTACTAATATTTCATAATTTTCAGAGATGGTGGCTTTCATGAAGATTCCCTCAAGCAAATTTACTGACTTGAAGATAAGATGGTCATTGAAACTATTTACTTTAAATAGGTTAAATTTAGGTAATTTAAGCAAGTTTGAAAATCACTAGAAACACCACCCCTGTTTATTTTAAATAGACTAAATTTAGGTAATTAAAACAAGTTTGAAAATCACTAGAAACACCACCCCCACATCATTTTATTTCCAATTGTACAAGATAATATTGAATCAAATTATGAGGAATTCTATTTAAATTGATTGTACATAAAATAACAAACAAGTTTGATGTTTTTAAAAGCTATATCCATCATTAAATATAACATATGACAACAATGGCTCATAATTTTAAAGGCTATATCCATCACCAACTATAAGATAATAGTTAATGTTAGGTCCCTATAATACTAGTGATTCCCCCATTACTATTTTCGTTGTATCCATTATTGTTATTGTTGTGCCCCTATTGTCCCCATATTGTTATTATTATTATCATTATTATTGTTAGGTCAGCTTTGGCTATATTGTGACCCCTTAGACTCCTATATATAGAAAATAGGTTTTTTCATTTGAATCATCTAAGAATTGTTCATTTCTGTAATGTAAAGGAGGTTTCCCCCTCAAAGAGGCTTATTTCTAAGGCGTTGATCTATCTTTTCTATCTTTTTCTGAGCTGGTTTCATAACATTTGGTATCAGAGCTATTGATTCTAGGGTTTCACTGCTCCAAACAAGTTATCGTGGAATTTTCGCTACAAAGTTTCAAAAGCTAAACAAAAAACCCATTTAAGATGGAATCGATCTGAACCTCAGGCCCAAATTTCAGATCTTGTCTCGCTATAGTTTCAAAGATATAATCTGAGGAAGTTAGGGTTTTTGCAGACCCCCGAATTACATTCCAAACAGGTGACCTTGGGAAACGCGTCATAAGCTTCGCTCTGAGCATCAGATTGAATTTTTGTAAGAAGTTATAGAAGGAGGATGGACTGTAGTTTTTTTGGGTATCATTTTTAGAACCTAAGGTTGAAACAATGACCCACGGCACGTCGTACAAGTTTGCTCTACTGAACCAATCTATATTCAGGTCATCATGGGAGATTTGGAATAACTTTTCATTGGAGAATCCAATATTGATCAGACTTGCGGGTTTAGAAAGATTGCTCAGAGGGTTACCACAGGAAGAAATTTCAGACCTTATAGATCCAAAATTACAGAGATACATCAGATTCAATATCAAGCTCCTACAAAGTGAAAAAAGGTGTGTAGTTTTTTTTTAATTTTTGCATAAGCTTGGTTTGAAAAATTAGTTTGAAGGAATTCAAAGGGCATAGTGAAGCATTATTATTGGTAATTGATGCCCCAAAGAAAGAAAATGGAAACACCTAGTAAGCAACCTAAAAGCTATAGCATGACTCATGAAGAAGAGGAAGAAATCCAACATGATATATCAAAATTACGAGACCAAGTGCAACAAATTTCACTCACACAAAAAGTAAAAGAAGTTAAGAGGGATGGTTTAAAGAAAGACGTAGAAGCTAAGATGTATGGCGTGGAAGTTAAGATGGATGGTTTAAAGAAAGGCGTAGAAGCTAAGATGAATGACATGGAAGCTAAGATGGATGGCGTGGAAGCTAAGATGGATGGCGTGGAAGCTAAGATGGATGATTTAAAGAAAGGCATGGAAGATTTGAAGACAGATTTGACAAAGTTTCTACAAGAAATGCTTACTAATGGTGAAAGGGTAGTAAAGGAAACTCATGATGAGAAAAAAATAAATGTTAATCATGATTTCATAGACTCTAACATTAGATAGAAGAACCACCATGTTCCAAAGATTGATATGAGGAAGTTTGATGGCAAGGATCCTGGAACATGGATACTACAGATGGAGCAATTTTTTGATCTCCATAATGTGCAAAACACACAAAAGGTACGCATTGCAACTTTATATTTGGAACCAAATCAGTTTGTATGGTATCGATGGCTTTTCTCTCATAAACAAATTGTCACTTGGGCTATTTTTATAGATGAAATGATAGCACATTATGAGGATACAAAAAGAAACACTTTTTTTAGCCAATTGATAAATCTCAAACAAAATGGTTCAATGATGGAGCACATTGAGGACTTCCAAAAATTGAATATAAGGGTAAATGATATTCCAAAGGAGCATAGGATTGATGTGTTCATAGGGACTTTAAAAGGTAAAATTCAACATGAGGTTTTCCTTTGGGAACCAGATTAATTGAAGAAGGCATTCAGGTTGGCAAGAAAAATGGAAAGAAAAATTATGGCAACAAGGAAGCCTACCACTCACAATCATGAAGATGGAAGTGTTGTTTCCCATATCCATCCACAACCTACAAGGTCGACACCACAACAATTGGAAGAAAAAAGAGCAAAAAGGATTTGTTACAGTTGTGATAGCAAATACACTAAAGGTCATAAGTGTGCCGAGAAGAAATTATTTTACATAGATTGTGAAGAGGAGGAAGAAAGGAACAAGAAATGTCAAAAGAAGAGGATATACACCAAGAACAAACCCTAGAAAAAGAAGAAATGAATCTGACCATATCTTGTAATGCATTGGCTGGAATTAGCACTCCTCAAACTATCAAGATAGAAGGGCATATCAAGAAGAAAAAGGTAATAGTGTTGATTGATTTCGGAAGTACCCATAATTTTATTCATTGTAAGATAGCCAAGGAATTGAATTGCTTCCTATATCCAGCACCAGAGTGTCAAGTGATGGTTGCAAGTGGAGGAACCATAAATTGCTCAGGAAAGTGCCATAATATCAAGCTATCCATGGGAGAATATGTATTGAATATCCCAATTCTTTCCATTCCAATGGGTGGCGCTGATGTTGTACTAGGTGTCCAATGGCTACGATCCTTGGGTACAATAGCTTTTAATTTTAAATAACTTTTCATGAAATTCTCTTCAGAAGGAAAGGAAGTTGAATTAAGGGGTATCGCAGAGAAACTGGGAAAGATAATTAGCTCTAACAGAATGACAAAGCTTCTAAAGAAGGAACAACGAGGCATAATTACATAATTACATTCACTAGAGGTTCCCACATCAAAATCATCCATTTCTCCAGATCTCCAAAAAGTCTTGGACAATCATTCCAAGTTATTTGAGACTCCCAAAGGCATCCCACCTATTCGTGATTATGATCATGCCATTAATTTGATTCCATGAAGTGTTCCTCCAAACATCAGGCCTTACAGATATCCCTATGTCCAAAAGAGTGAAATTGAATGTATGGTTGCAAAAATGCTAGAGGCTAGTATAATTCAACCTAGTCAAATTTCTTTCTCTATTCTAGTAGTATTGGTTCACAAGAAGGATGGATCATGGTGCATGTGTCCAGATTATGGGGAGCTCAACAAGATCACTATTAAAGATAAATTTCCCATACCTGTCATTGATGAATTATTGGATGCATTACATGGATCAATTTACTCCACCAAGTTGGACCTTCGTTCAGGATATCATCAAATAGGAATGAAGACTGAAGACATTGCAAAAATAGCATTTAGAACTCATGAGGGTCATTATGAATTTTTGGTCATACCTTTTGGCCTTACTAATGCACCTTCTACATTTCAAGGTTTGATGCATTCCATTTTCAAAACCTTCCTTAGAAAATTTGTGTTAGTATTTTTTGATGATATACTAGTCTACAGCAAGTCTTGAAAGGATCATGTCCAACATGTTGACATGGTGAGCTAAAAGTATTGGAGGAGAAACAATTATATGCAAAAATCTCCAAATGTTTCTTTGGAGTACAAGAGGTGGAATATCTGGGTCATATTGTATTTCATGAAGATGTTAAGGTAGACCCTAGAAAAATTAAAACCACTAAGGAATGGAAAATCCCCACATCCATAAAGCATCTACGAGGATTTCTCGGGTTGATAGGGTATTATTGCAAGTTTGTTAAGAATTATGGGAGAATAGAAGCACTTATAACAACATTATTGAAGAAATATGCATATTCATGGACTCCAGAAGCAACGGAAGCCTTTTAACATCTTAAAGAGGCAATGTCCCAAGCACCAGTCCTAGCTACACCAGACTTCACAAAAACCTTTATTGTGGAATGTGATGCCTCAGGAAATGGAATTGATGCTATTTTAATGCAAGAAGAAAGACCCATTTCTTTCGAAAGTCGTCCAATCAAAGGAAAGTATTTACACAAAGCTATTTATGAGAAGGAAATGTTGGCAATGCTACATGCACTTAAGAAATGGCAACCCTACCTAATGGGAAGACACTTCAAGGTAAAAACAGATCATGATAGTCTTAAATACTTTTTAGAACAAATATTATCTTTAGAAGAGCAGCAAAAATGGGTCACAAAGATGTTGGGTTATGACTTTGAAATCATCTACAAAAAAGGGAAGCAAAATGTTGTGGAAGATGCACTCTCAAGAAAGGATGAGGATGTGGAAGCATTTCTTTACGCCATTTCTATTATCCAACCAGATTGGATAAATGAAGTAGGGGATGAATGGAAGAACGATGAGGAAGTGTGGGCTGTCATTCAAAAGATACAACATGATCCCAGTACATCTGATACATTTAGCTCGAAAAATGGTTCGTTGTGGTACAAGGATCAGTTATACCTATGTAAGAATTCCCAACTCAAAAAAAATATTCTTAGGGAATTGTACACCTCTCCCTTAGGAGGGCACTAAGGATTTCTAAAAACCTACCACAGGGTTAAGAAGGATTATTTTTGGGATGGCCTTAAATCGGATATTCAAAAGTTTGTGGCGGAATGTTTGGTTTGCCATCAAAACAAAGTTGAAACAATTAAGACCCTAGGACTATTACAACCTTTATCCATTCCAAGCCAATGGATTTTATCACAGGTTTACCCAAGTCCGAAGGAAAGAGTGTTATCATGGTGGTAGTTGATAGACTTACCAAGTATGCAAACTTTTGTGCATTATCTCATCCATTTAAAGTGAGTACAATTTCTACTGCATTTATGGAAACAATTCAAAAGCTACATGGAAACCCAAAGATCATTGTAAGTGACAGAGATCCCATTTTCACTGGAAATTTTTGGACAGAATTATTTTCTTGTGTTGGTAATCAATTAGCTCATAGCTCATCTTATCATCCTCAATCTGATGGGAAAAGTGAGATAGTAAACAAATGTTTGGAAGGATAGCTTCGTTGCTTTGTATCTGATAAACAAACACAATGGGTCAAATGATTGCCTCTGGCTGAATGGTGGTATAACACTTCCTTCCATACTGCAACTAAAATGACCCCATTTATGGCACTTTATGGATATCATCCACCATCCATCACATCATATTTAAGAGAAAATTCTAATGTTCAAGAAGTGGAAGATCACATCGAGCATCAACAACAAGTTCTCCAACTCTTAAAGGATAACCTCACCTTGGCGCATAATAGAATGAAATATCGGGCAGATCAACATCACAGCAAAAGGAGTTTTGATGTAGGTGATTGGGTATTCCTACGGTTACAACCATATAAAAAAATGTCCCTCAAGCAAGCTAAGAAGGATAATAAATTATCGCAAAATTAATATGGTTTGTACAAGGTGTTGCAAAAGATAGGTAATATGGCATACAAATTGGAGCTTCCTGTAGTTTCCCGAGTGCACCCAGTTTTCCATGTTTCATGCTTAAAGAAGTTTATAGGCGACAAACTTCCACTTCAAACAATATTTCCAGAACTTGATGAGGAAGGAAAAATCATATTGGAACCTGAAGCAGTCAAAGAAACAAGAAATCGACAGCTATGAAATCAATCAATTTCAAAGTATCTCATCAAGTGGAAGAACTTACCTGTTGAAGATTCCACATGGGAGGATGATAATTTTATACAGAAGCATCCAGAACTACTCAAGCATTGAGGACAACACTTTTTTGAAGGAGAGGGGCATGTTAGGTCCCAATAATACTAGTGATTCCCCCATTACTATTGTCATTGTATCCCTTATTGTTATTGTTGTGCCCCTATTGTCTCCATATTATTATTATTGTGCCCCATAGAATCCCTCTATTGCTATTTTGGTGCCTTTATATTATTATTGTTAGGTCGGCTTTGGTTATATTGTGACCCCTTAGACTCCTATATATAGAAAGGAAGTTTTGTCATTTGAATCATCTAAGAATTGTTCATTTGTGTAATGTAAAGGAGATTTCCCCCTCGAAGAGGCTTATTTCTAAGGCGTTGATCTATCTTTTCTATCTTTTTGTGAGCTGGTTTCATAACAGTTAATGAGATGAGAAAAAATTTGTCTTGATATAACATGTAAACATCATATTACTTATAACTCATGCATATTGTATCTTATTGTGCATATGTTAATTGTATAACTTCAATTTGGGTAATTTTCTACATTTAAATTGTCAAATATGTAGAAGTTGCATTACACTAGCTTAAATCCGCACACAAATAAAATGTCAGAAATATGGCAGGGGAATGAGTAAGCATTTTCACACTATTTTAAAATTTCCCCTTGGTTGGTGAAGAAACAATTCAATGCTATTTTTGGTGGAGTATTAAGTTATTAACTGAAGATAAAAAAATGTTAGCCTCTTAAATGACTGGAAAAAGGATATTTAGAATGTTATATAGAATCTACCCTGACGTAACTATAACATTCCAACCCCATTTTTTTATATAGAAGTTACATTTCATGTAGCTATAGAAGTTACATTTATGTGTTTTAGATAGAAGTTACATTTTACATAGCTATATCTACCCTGACATAACTATAATATTCCGATTCCATTTTTTTCACACTTTTCAACATTTTAAAGATTTGCCTATTTTAGTGTGATTGTGCAATTAAATAGTTGATATTTTTTAAGACATCTTCTATTTCCAACATTTTGAATTATTAAGTGGGATCTTGGGTAGAACTTTGTTACTACCATATATCATGTTTTAAGTACATGTTGTTTTATAATTCACCCAAGAGACTTTAGGAGAAACCTTGAGTTGCATGCTTGTTTCCATTATACATCTAATATTTGCAACCTTTTCGAAGTGAAGAACCCAATAGCCCATGTTGAACATGAAGAAAGTACCTCAAATATTGGAAAATATCAGTTATTTTATTTCTAGAGGGGGATAGATCGAGAGAAGGAAATGCCAACTATCATAAATGGATTTTGTCAAGTTGTATTTAATGAAATCTCACTAGAATTTTCTACTAAAGTAAATCAATTGATGAATTTGAAGCTTGAATGTAGCGTTGAATAGGTGTTGCAAGGTATCTATATAACATTATCTATCTACATGATTCTAATGCCATGAGATGGTGTCTCAATAACACTATTGTCCAGTGACAAGTGCTAGATGTAGATAGATTTCTCATGTCCTATAGATAAATTGTATAATTATATTTCTATGAAACCTTGGAATGTGTTCAAAGTTTGTCTCAGATAAGGAAATATGTACGTACTCTTGAATTTATATATCTTGTAATAAGATCAAGAATAAAGTTGTCATTGCAAATAATTGGGATCTACCATTTAAGTTTACTTTACTACATGGAATTCTTGATTTGTTAGATCCCAACTAGTTAAGGTTGAATGTATTTTTGTTGTAATGAGATTAAGAATACAGTTGTCATTTTAATCACTGAAATCTACCATGTAAGATTTATTCACTACATGGAATTGTTTATTTGTTAGAGCCCAACTTATTAGGATTATGAAGATTCCTCTTTCATGACAATATTTATGAATTCTCTATTCTTGCTCAAAGAACTACATATTACAGAAAAATGGAAATTAAATGAGATGCAGTTGAATGGTTCATATTTTAAAATGTGTGGAGGGAGTATAAAATCATTTTAAGTTGCATTCAAATATTTTGGAGCACCCACTAAAGTGCTTGATTTTCCTTCTAGCTAATTCCATTTCTATTATCCGAATGCTTCTAGAAGTCCTTCTCCAAAGTGAACTCTTAGCTATCTTGGAGGGAAATTGATTACTTGATTGGAACCCACGCATTACAATTTGATTAGGAGAAAGCGATGGGAAAGCTTCATATTATTCAATATATTATGTAAGTTAAAATCATATTGAATGATTTCCTTTCTGTTTAATTGATACGACAACCACTCGAGTATTTGTTAGGATTTTGAGACCTTTTTCAATGATTTTTTTTCTTCTGAAAGTTATGTTCTCAATTAAAGAAATTAAAGAAAAGGTGAAAATGATGCAATGGAAGGATTTTCTATTTTAGTGCCTAATAATCCCTTGCTAATGTGAAGGGCTTAGTATTTTCTTGACTCAAGATTAGTCGCATTTGACTTCCTAGCATTTCTTTTAATTTCATTTTTGTTTTATTTATATTGTTATCCTTGAATTTGGTGATCTACTGTGTGTGTATTAGGAATTATTAACTACTAAGCACTCTCAAAGGTGATATTGATGGATGACTGACTTTAAATGTCCCTACTTGACACTTCAGTATTACATGATCATGCAAAGAAATTATTAATCAATATTAAATGGAATATGATTGACGTGCAATGTTTCTTAGCTTGCCATATAATTACTACATTTTTTCCCCTAATAATATATTTGAGGCTACTTTTTGGTTGTTACTTGTGGAGCTTCCCTTTGGCTCAGAAAAACACCGAGGATAAATGGGCATTTCATTGGCATTAGACATCATCAAAGAGGAATTCACCAAAAGTAGTAGAGGACATGGGAACAGTTGGTACAATGACTGGATAACCGCTAAAGAAACACTAAGGCACCATAATTTCTCGTGTATTTAGATTCACTCGAAATTAACTAGCCACAAAAGTACCCCTTTTTTATTTTTATTTTTTTTTCTGAATATTTTCATGTATACATAAATACTAAAAACACAATTTCAGATTAAATATTCAAACTAATAATTATCTGATAGTCATAATTTATAATTAAATAGTATAATAAGATTTATATTATAGGAAAAAACTATAGGGTCTAAATGTGATGGGCATTGTGACAATATATGTACACTTCTCATTATATTAGACAATCATCTCTCACAGTGTGATATCCATCTAATGAAGTGTACTCTCAGAGGCCATTGTGGGATTGAATTTTTTTATTTCAGTGGACAAGTGGTGATATATTTTCTTAGGCCTTAGTGTTCTGCTTCCTTAAGGTTTTGATACTACTCACAGATAGCACCTTCATTGAACCAAGTGAGGTACTCATCTTGCAAATTTGAATCATTTTGTCTCCACAATCCAATATGATGTTGGATCAATCTCATGATTCTAATTAAAAAGATAGGTCATAATAGCGAGGAACTTTTAATGTGGGCAAAATAATATCCAAATTTAAGTAACATGACTCTTTTAAAACAAGAAATAAGGATTTTTTTTACATTGATCTCTTTTTTTCCATTTGTTTTCACAAGCAATCTATTGCCTGATATTTTTTATGAAAACGAAATCAGGGGTCTCTTCGTTTTCAATATTTTTTTACAAGTCCGATCTTGGGACCTGTGGGTTTTGTGTCCACGAAACCCATCTGATACTTCTCACAGTCTCCTTAACATGATTGCGCAGCACTTTCCATTGATCCAACCACAGTGAAAGACATCTCTCACTAGGCAGCTGCTTCCGGATTGCAGCAAGACCTGTAACCTTGCTTCTGTACGTTTCTGAAAAATTTCGTGGCTTCGCTCAACGTTCCTTCTTTAGACGCAATCCTTAAAACCTCGATGGAAGCACTAGTTGCCTAGTGCCTCCAGTAACTACTTGTACTCCAATTTTTGCATGGAAACTCAACAAAACACTGGTCTCGGCAGTAGCTTGACTTGCAAGTTCCTGCGTGGAACGAATGACAAGAACAAGAATATACAGTCTCATATTTTACCTCCACCATTGTGACATCGTTCGCGTCCTTGAAAAACTTCGCTACTCGGCACTGTCGACACTCCAGTGCAGATTCCCCACAAACACTTTGATGTCTGCAGAGGGAATGTGGTTCTCAATCTCTTCTTCTTCGGTAGTTTCTCGTCGTTCTCCAGAATGGGCTGACAGATCAACTGAATGACATCCAGGTTTTAACAAAAAGGAAAACAAACAAACGTTCAACGTCATCATCTTCAACAGCGGCTTCCTTTAACAACATCTTCTCTCACATCTTTCGCATTCGTCTCTCCTTCTGGCCCGCTAGCTTCTTCTAGAACTCTTTCGGTTTCAGTTCCATTGCCCTTAAATGGTTGTGATTCCGTCACAGCAACATCCTGCACCTCCGTGGATACTTCCACCTTCCCGTTAGAAGATGATTCTGGAATGGCAGACTCTACGCCCACCTCAGCCATTTCCGTTAGTCTTCGAAGCTTCTAGCTTCTGGAATCGAGCTCTTCAGGAACCCAAATATCAAAGAAAACCATTCAAACAAAAGATACACAGAGATAAATTCACAATGAAGCATTTGCGTATAAATTCACACAAGCACATTTTTATTATTTACAATCTTAGGTTACAATTTAAGGCATCTCAGCCTTAATCCAGAATTTCTCCAGCAACTACATTTTTCCCTCTCTCATACACATAGGTTTTTCTCTTTCCTTCTTTCTTGATTCTCTCATGAACCCTTAATTTCTTATTATACTTACATTCAGATACATTCAGTTTTAACTGAATTTTAACTAAAATTAGTTCATTAACCGAATCTTGTTCAAGGTTGGCCTGGTTGTCCACGTGTCTCTTTCCTCTAATTTTTTTCACTGAGGTGTCCGGATGCTCCTGCATCAGACTCCCGAGGTACAAAAATTATGACCTCCTAGTCATATGCTCCCAAGGTACAAAATTATTACCTCCTATTCATATGCTCCCGAGGTACAAAATTATGACCTCCTGGTCATATGCTTTTCCTTCGCAATTCTACCCACTGTTTCACTTCATCAGTGGAACTACTTTCATGTGAGCTGCAACCAAACCTTTGCCATAGCAAGTCCTCCCTGCTACCAGATGCCCTACCAAGCTTCTCAGCTGAGCTTAGTCCTCCCGGCATCTCCGCGGTTCTATCCTCTTGAACCAATTGAGCACTCCTGCTCCAGGTTTGCTGCAATCTTCTCACCTTCACAAAATAAGTTAAAAAATTACAAGCTTACAAATATTCAACAAACTGTACCTATTCTTTCTTCGTACCTCTTTTCTTCGCACGCAAAAACTCCTCTTCGCAAGAAATCTTTTCCTACTCTGATACCACTTTGATGAAAACGAAATCAGGGGTCTCTTCGTTTTCAATATTTTTTTACAAGTCCGATCTTGGGACCTGTGGGTTATGGGTCCACGAAACCCATCTGAGACTTCTCACAGTCTCCTTAACATGATTGCGCAACACTTTCCATTGATCCAACCACAGTGAAAGACATCTCTCGCCAGGCAGCTGTTTCCGGATTGCAGCAAGACCTGTAACCTTGCTTCTGTACGTTTCTGAAAAATTACATGGCTTCACTCAGCGTTCCTTCTTTAGACGCAATCCTTAAAACCTCGATGGCAGCACTAGTTGCCTGGTGCCTCCAGTAACTACTTGTACTCCAATTTTTGCATGGAAACTCAACAAAACACTAGTCTTGGCAGTAGCTTGACTTGCAAGTTCCCGCGTGGAACAAATGACAAGAATATGAATATACAGTCTCATATTTTACCTCCACCATTGTGACATCATTCGTGTCCTTGAAAAACTTCGCTACTCAGCACTATCGACACTCCAGTGCAGATTCCCCACAAACACTTTGATGTCTACAGATGGAATGCGGTTCTCAATCTTTGTTTCCAGTAGATCTTCTTGCTGGTCTTCTTCACTAATTCTCCCTTCCTGCTTTAGCTTGTTGCTGCTGTCCAGCTGCATCTTCCTCAGCCATTTCCATTAGTCTTCGAAGCTTCTAGCTTCTGGAATCGAGCTCTTCAGGAACCCAAATATCAAAGCAAACCATTCAAACAAAAGATACACAGAGATCAATTCACAATGAAGCATTTGTGTATAAATTCACACAAGCACATTTTTATTATTTACAATCTCAGGTTACAATTTAAGGCATCTCAGCCTTAATCCAGAATTTCTCCGGCAACTACATTTTGCCCTCTCTCATACACACAGGTTTTTCTCTTTCCTTATTTCTTGATTCTCTCATGAATCATTCATTTCTTATTATACATACATTCAGATACATTCAGTTTTAACTAAATTTTAACTAAAATTAGTTCATTAACCAAATCTTGTTCAAGGTTGGCCTGGCTGTCCACGTGGTTGTCCACGTGTCTCTTTCCTCTAATTTTTTCACTGAGGTGTCCAAATGCTCCTGCATCAATTTTTAACATGTAACTTAGTTGGTATGATTGTGCCTAAGGTTTTTTGAAGGTTGAATACTAATTTCCTAAGGTGTTATTTTCTATAGTGACATTTTATTTTTTTTGTTTATACAGCTCATCTAGCCACATAGTGGCCACTATTGAATGTTGAGGTATATGTCGTATAAATCTTTTATAGTCTACTTTATTTTAAATTCAAGTATTCATAGTCTTTCATGTCTTATACTCTGCATTGTATCTTCTTTCATTTTCACAAGAGGAACTCAATATGGATGGTAAGAAGCAGCGATTGAAGAAAGATGAGAACAATAACACTAGAGTGACAAATGCAAAATGAGAGAGAGAAGAGAATCTGTCTAGTGATACCCTTAGAGCCAATATCTTGCATAAGGCACACTCATAGAGACTGATGGTCAAGCCTTCAGAGTTGGTGAATTCACTTGCAATGTTTTGAAATGATGAAACACTATTTCATGTGTAAATTGTAGTCCAGACGATATTAAGTTGGAAGCTCATATTGTAATACTTGATATCTTATATAATAATATTTATATGGTTGAAATTATTTTTATTTTCACTTGATATTATTTAGTCTTGTAATTAACATATGTAACTTTGTGTTATCGTATTAGATAAACATGCACATTGTATGACATTTATTTAAAATTTAGTCGCAAAATCATACTAATTAATTTATGTTGATTAATAATAAACACATAAAATCAATCAAAAACTACTAAATTAGTAGTTTATATTAATTAATGATGAAGATGCATAAAATGAATATATGATTAAATTAGCGTTTATAATGATTATGAATGAAAGTAAATGAAATGAATAGAAACTACTAAATCAGTCATTTATATAATGAATATGGAAATACAGAAAAAAGATAAATGACTACTGCAAATGATTATTTTTTTATTAAAATGATGACTAAATTTTGCAAATATATGACTATTAGTAGCTAATTTACAGTATCTTATAACACGACTAAAATTTAGTCATATTTCTTTCGGCATTAATTGGTTTTAAATGATGACTAAAGTTTGCATATATATGACTATTAGTAGCTAATTTATAGTATCTTATAACACAACCGACATTTTGGTCATATTTCTTTAGTCATTAATTGGCTTTCTCGAGTATTCATATAGTAATACGTTTTGTTGTATATTTGATCATTAATTACGATAATTAATGACTAAACCAATGAAAAATTTATGACCAAATTTATGACTAAATATATTACTAGATGGTAAAATTGAGGAAACCAATTAATGACTGAGCTGCAAATGACTAAAATTTGGTCGTGTTATAAGATACTGTAAATTAGCTACTATTGGTCACCAGTTGAAAAATGGTCATTTATATGCAAATTTTAGTTGTTTTTTTAGTAACTAATTAATCATTTTGTACTAGTGTATGTTTAATATTAATCTAGTAATTTTAATTTTAAATTTTCTTAGTTACCTCAATTTGTTGAGATGACAGAGATGAAATAAAAATTTTGATTGCAAAGTGACTATGTAATAGTGTGTAATGAGAGAAATTTCCAATAACAAGAATGTAGTCAATTACAAATAGTGTTCATTGCGATCAATCTCAATCTATTTTCTTCTACTATTCTTATTGTTACACCAATTAGTTTTGTCATCTTTTCATATCAGTGAAAGAGTAGAAATCATAAACTATTAAAATTTTTAATTTGAGCTATTGTAGTAAACACCATACCTTATCTCTATTGCCCTTTAATATTAATACTAGTTTCCTCCAAATTCAATAATTGTGACTTATGTAGTGTTAAACCCCAAGTAATTTTCAATAGTAATTGTTTTCTATTACCCTGTTTGAATGCAAAGTGACTAACAATGTTGAATGATGGAAAATGGGAATGATAAGAATGTAATCAATTACAAATGGTTTACAGTTTCAAGAACCAAACTTTTTATGAAAGTGAACATTTTCTTTAAATGAAAATTTAGGTATTTTATTTATGTTTGAATTATTGTAACAAAGAAATCAATGCATGTCGTTAGTAATTTGTTTGTGCTTACACTAAAACCAATGCACACTATTAATCTATTTTTAAATTAATGTACATCATACATCTAATTACATAAAATCATAAATCAACATATATATTGAAACCAATGCATCTAGTGTAATCAATCAAATAGGATTATAAAGAAACATCTACCTTGAAATCAATGCATCTAGTGCAAGGAATCAAATAGTATTAAAAATCAACAACTACACTAAAATAAATGCATCCAATGCAATCAATAAAATAGGATTAGAAATAAACAACTAAACTAAAATCAATGCATCCAATGCAATCAACCAAATAGGATTAGAAATAAAAAGACGTACACTGAAATCAATGCATCTAGTGTAATCAATCAAATTAGATTAGGAACCAGAATCTACACTAAAAATAATGTATCTACACACACTCCCATCTATGCTAGAACCATCAAAGCTAGCATTCTCTTCTAATTAAATGAATATCCACTCACTTGGCATATGCCACTCATTATAAAAATGTGCCTGCAACTAGCTCAAGGACTGTCATCCATAACCATCAACACCTTTGTAGTTAGGCATCTGGTCACTCGAACATTGTCATTCCTTAGGAGATGCTTTCCAACAAGGAGGAGGATTTTAGGCACCAATTATGTGGCGGGAGGATGAAATGGGGTGATAAATAACATAGAGATAATGGAAGTCCATGTTAAGAAGAGAAAGAATGAAGAGGTGGTGACTTTCCTACTCGCAAATGGATACTCGGTTCTCCTAGTGGACGAGGTAACTCATGAATTCGTACCACTTTATTAACTAATCATGGTCTTCATTGGTCACACTTAAGTAGAATTGGGAAAAACTACATATCATTTTTGTGATCTTATCGCTTTTCAATATGGGCATCTCATTAAGTATATGTATCTTTGGGGGTAGCTTTAAACTCACCATTATGTGTTGTACTCGAGTAATGATCTTGTTGTTTTTGTAAATATTAATAATGCAAGGGTTTGTTGATTTACTTCATAGTGATTGACTAGGTCAGGACTAGCGGAGGACTTGACCAAGAGGAGGGGCTCAAGAGGATTCGATATATATCTCCCTACATTATTAATGTTCTATTCTATTAATATTAATAAGTTGAATTAATATTAATATTCTTTTGGTATTATAAGTTCAATGTATTAATATAAATTTAGCATATTGAGCCAACATTTAGAAATGTTGGCATACTATATTACATTATGCCTACACATCTCCCATATACTAGGTTGTAGATAATCTCTCGGTGCAATTAATTTATACACATTGAAATATTTTATTTATGATTATTAGAGTAAAGATGAAATAGTTTTACCGCATCTCATTCATACTAGGTTGTAGTGTTAACCATCTTATATCCATCTTAACTTTGGATATACCAAGCACCAAAAGGTATAAAAGCATAAAAATTCCCATAGCCCATATTGCAAAGCCTAACAATCCTTATACCAAGAGATCACATCAAATGAGAACAAGAGAAATCACTTCACCACTTCATAAAATATGTTGTACATGATCTTAATTTATTGGAGCAGTAGCTAAAAATAAGACTAACAACTCAACAAATAAGGATAACGCTGACAACTCAATAAATAAGTATAATAATGCTATCTAATATTACAAGTTTTCAAGAATTTTCTATTGAAACTGTAACACCTCCCCCTATAAGAAAAACAAAGGGAGGAAATAAGAAATTAAAGAATAGGCCCTGGAAACTAGGCTTTCTTAGGTACCCATGTACAACCTCTCATAAGTGGAGAAATACAAAAAGAAGGAAGAAAGAGATGAAGGAAGGAAGAATGAAGATGCCCCCCAAGGAAAAAGAAAAATTCCTTCATGCCAAGCATGTGTTGTAATTCAATAAACCTTGGTGATGGAAAGGACTTTGTGAAAATATTGACTATTGTTCTTCAATATGGATATACTCCAAGATCAGAACACCATCTTTAATAAGTTGGTGAATGAATTGCGTATGAATCTCAATGTGTTTATTCTGTTGATGATCTACCAGATTTTTAGAAATATGTATTGTGCTTTATTTATCACACCACATCGGAGTAGATTGTTCTTGATGAATTCTAAACTCAAACAATAAGTACCACAACGAAAGAACTTCTTGACTTGTGATAATTGCAGCTTGATATTTAGCTTCTACCATATATAATGTGAATGATAATTTTTTCTTATAGGACCATGCAACAAGAGTATAACTAAGATAGTAAACAAATTGAGAGGTGGATTTATAATCGTCCATTGATCAAGCACGGTTAGAACTTTTGAAACCTACAATCTCAAGGAAAACCAACAGTGTGCTAAATTCCAAAATTGGAAGTGCCTTGAATATTTCTTAGGATATCCTTCGTTGCTTTCTAATGACTCCAATGAGGATCATGAGAGAATATATAAACCATCTTGATTGCATAGGCAATGTCACGTCAATGTGTGTCAAATGGAGTATTTTGCCAACTAGTTGGCGATACAATATAAGATTCACTTGGGGTGTGGTGTAACTAGTTGTAAGAGTGGCACCAGACTAAAAAGGAGTAGGTTCTAGCTTACACATAGCCATACCAAAACACTGAAGTAATTCAAGAGCATACTTTTATTGAAGATGGTGATTCCCTTTGAAGATTGGTGAACATACAAGCCAAGAATTTAGAGTAGAAAACCAAGATCCATCATTGAAAATTGTCCCATCAATGCTTCCTTAACTTTTTGAGTCATAGATGAATAATTCCCTTTGAGGATCAAATCCTCCACATAGAAAACTAGAATCAATAAATCAAAGCCTTGTTTGAGTGTAAACCATGGGATCAAAGTAACAATGATTGGACCTAGAAGAAAGCATAAAATTGTACATTTTCTCATACCAAGATCTACGAGCTTGTTTTAGACCATGTAATGATCATCAAATCTTGCAAACAAATGAAGGGTCATACACATAACTAGTGTGTTGTTCCATGTAAATCTGCTCACATAGATCTCCATGCAAAAATGAACTCTTTATTTCCATCTAGTAAATTGACCAGCCTTAGGAGGTAGTAAGAGAAGGCACAATATGTATATAATCTAGGGTGAAAGTCTTAGAATATTCAAGTCCTTCAAATTGTGAAAATCCCTTAGATATAAGACATGCCTTATGTGTGTCCATAGATCCACATGTTGCATATGTCGTTCTATAGACCCACATGGAATGGACCAGCATAAATCCCTTTGGAAGAGGAACAAGATTCCAAGTATGATTCTTCATCAAAGAAGAATACTATTTTTCCATGGAAAATTCCCACTTAGGTTTTCCAACACAATCATAAAACTATTATGAATCTTCTGAAATGGAATTACTCCAAAGAGAGATTCCTTTATACTATGTTTGATTTGAGGATATATAATTGAAATTAGTTGCATCATAAAGAAATATATTGATATGCATTCACTTACGAAGAATCCTCCTATAGGATTCTTCTAGAATAGACTACTCTTGATTTAACTATTGAGGTTCTACTAATTTTGATGGTAGAGTTTCTTCTGGCTGAGAAACTTCAGTAGAATTTTCTTCTGCTACTAGATCTACAAAACAATCACAATTATTAAAACCACTATCAATAATTAAATATGTGGAAGGAGGGGAAGATGTTCTTGGATTGTTGAGTTCATCAAAATGAACATCTCTTTGGAACAAAAAATTCCTTGGAGGTAGGATTAAAGAGCCAATAAGCTTCCATGTCCTCATAGTAACCAACGAATATCAGTTGTTGACTATTCTTTTTGATGGCTTTACATTTTTCATCCAGAATTAATACCTATGTAGGAATATCAAATGCCAAAAAAGAAGATACATGAAGCTTCTCATGTATCCAAGCTTCAACTGGAGTCATATTTTTAGCTTCCTTATGAGGCATCTTGTTCTTAATGTAATTGGAACAATTAATTGCTTTAATAGAGAAAGTAGGTGCCAAGTTCTTGGACTAAATCATGCAATTATACATCTCTTTGAGTGATTTATTCTTCCTTTTAGCAACACCATTTTGTTTAGGGGTGTAGGGAACAAAGTGTTTTGAATAATGTCATGTTCTTTCTATAAATTTTGAAATTCGTTATTTACATATTCAACCCCATTCTTAGTGTGTAACTTGTTGAACAAAAGCCTTAAATTTATTGATGGTTACAAACACTCCACTCTTCTACTTGAGAAAGTACACCAAATAGTACTACAATAGTACACTAAAAAATAAAGAATAAAAGTTAATTCATATTTGGCCCTTGGAAATGAGGACGTTGAAAATTTCATTAAATCACTATGCACCAACTCAATAGGTGTTGTTTCCCTTAAGGCCTTCCCCTTAGGAAATGGGTCTTGGTGTTTTTTTCCAAGAGTAAAACATGTACACACTCCTTCAATACAAGAAACTCTTTGAAGACCTAAACCCAAATTTTGAATGTGGCATCTACTGCAAATATCTAAAATTTAGATGGCCAAATCGTTCTTGACAAATCCTACTCAACAATTAAACATGAGCTATAAAAGAAGAATTAGAGGAAGAAAATGAGTCATCCCATTCTCATGGTACCTATTCTAGACCATACAAGGATTTGATGAGTTGGCATACCATTTGTTGTTGTCTTTGAAAACAAAACCTTAAAGATAAGACATAAAAACCCTTTATTTTCAAATCCCCATTCAATGAAGTTGTCTTAATATCCGTCTAATGGATTTTACATCCTTTGTATGCTACCAAAGAGAATCTATGATCTGGATGGTCACCCATTTTTTTATGGGAGCAAATTTTTCCTCATAGCCAACACCTTCCTTTTTTGCTAATCATTGTGCCATGAGGCCTGCTTTGTGCTTGTCAAGTGATCCATATGCTTTATATTTTTTTTTTGAAGACCCACTTGCAGCCAATTGGCTTGGTTTCAAATTAAGGGTCCACCAACTTCCAAGTCCCATTTTTTAAGAGTGCATCTTATTCCTTCTTCATGGCTTCTTTTCATTCATCATGAGAAGCATGTTCTTTGAAGGAAGTAGGTTCAAAGTTAGCATGCAAATTCAATTTAAAATCATACAAAATATTTGTGTCATCCACATCACCTGAATTTTCACCTCCATTGTCATCTCTAGTAGAACTCATGGTTCCATTATTTCTGATCTCATCAAGATGGACACTTTCAAGTGTCTTGTTCAACTACAGTAGTTTTTTTGGAGAAGGACTATATGACCTCTGAGGGTGTGGTATGATCAATGTTCAACTTCTCAATTCTTCTTGTAACATCATCCAAATTTGATGAGGTGTCTGTAACGTCTTCAGGAGGTGGAGTTGGTTCTGGTTCTATAGAGGGAAATTCCAAAGATTCACCCAAAATTGGGTTCTCCCCTTCACCATTTGGAATGTCATAGCCAAATCCATGATATGTCTTCACTAGAGAAATCCTTTCTACACTATCAAGTTGTCTCTCAACAAAGTAATCACTTTTGGTGGAATCAACGAATATGACATCTTTAGAAAGTATGAATTTCTTAATTGCCTCATCATAAAGATGATAGGCCTTGTTGGTATCTGAGTACCTAAAGAAAATGCATTTATGACTCCTTGCATCAAGTTTCTTTCTTTGTTGTTTTGGAATCAAGGCATAGTAGGTGGAAGAAAAAACATTGACATGCCCGATCTACCATATCTACCCAAATAACTGGCCAACCGAGCTAAACATGTGACGAGAAGTTACTATGATATGATTTGACTCCCTATGTTTCAGTTAAGGAAGTGGAATTGCTAAGAAGCATCGATGCCTCAACATATTAGTTGAAATTTCATCTATTAGACCATAGATACATTGTTCATTCATTTACAAGTAAAAACATGACGAGACCCATACATAGCCACTGTCATAATACATGTTCATAACCAACATAATAAAAGCATAAATACCAAGGTAACAACAACCATATAATCCACATATAAACCAATATAATACTCATGAATTAACAAGGGAAAACAACCTCATATTAATGATACAAAGGCCAACCAGGTTTGGGACTTCCACGAACCCACTGACCATAGAAATGGGAGAGCCAAATCTCTCTTCATCCAGTCACCCCCATGCCATATTCCAAGCATGAATGTGGGATCTCATTGAACAATCCATCAAAACCAAACTAGGCCTTCCAAAGGACAAACCACCTCAACCAATCAAACAGCGATTCCACCTCATGGTAAGAAATCACAAACTATCAAAATATTAGTCTCTACCCAAGCTTTACAGGGCTCCAGAGCATTTGATCCAACCAAGGGTTCAAGGACTAGTACATCAACCCACAACTGTCATCGGGATTATAGAGTGTTTGTCTAGCCATGGCTTCTAGGACTAGTAACTTAACCCACCAAGGGTTTCCAGAGATTTTTTCCAAACAAGGCTTCCAGGACTAGTAACTTAACCCAAGTTGTTACAGGGCTTCTAGAGCGTTTTTCCAACCAAGGCTTCTATGAACTAGTAACTAAACCCAAGCTAAAGGAAACATGAGAATGAAAGAGAAAAATAAAGAAATGAACCCACAACACCATGGTTAACTTGAAAATGAAAAGGCTAGGAAAATCCACTGTCAATCCAGGAAATCCTCCATGCCAATGACAAATCATGACCAATAAACCACATGCGTATGCCATGCATGCCAAAACTAGTGAGGAAAACATACATGCAACTCGGTACCTGTGAGAAAAACCCATTGTAGTTGTCGATCCTGATGTCCTCTTGCACTTTATTGCTTTTACTTTGCCTTCTTGCTTCAAGCATCCAAGTAGGACACACTCGCCAAGAGTGCTCCAAGAAAACTTTGAGTGTCCAAGAGTATGAGAGAGATATAATAGCATGAGAGCTCCAAAACTTAACTGACAAAAAGCTACACTGGCCAAGCCTTAGCAAAATCTTTCCAACAAATCCTCAAATCCTTTTTATCGATGAGGCCTCTATTTTCTCTATTTTCCATTATTTTCATTCAATTTCCTCCTCACATACAACCTGTGTCCTTTCACCTTCCTTTTCTCCTAATTTCCATTATTTTCATAAATAAAATGCCAATAAATTCCTCATGCCTTTTCAAAGCCTTTTCCATTTCTTTACCAATTTCCTTAGCCATAATAAGCTAGATATCTAGAATGTTTTTCCCACCATTCATCTTAGAATATGTGTCCCATGACTGTGGTCTTATATATTGTTACATGGATTTTTAACCAGGGATGTTACAGTACCCTCACCATTAGGGTAACACCATCCTCGGTGTTTAATGACACCTATAACAAGTAAGACCGCTGAAAACAAAACATACTACCCATGGAGATTTATAACATAGCTCGTTGCACTATTTACAATGACCATCTGCTGAAACATGACAAACATAGCATTTACTGGAGCTTTACAACACAATTCATTAAAATATTTACAATAAAAACCACATATACACACATACACATTTTCTTCACCCAAAAAATATTAATCATATTGTGTATGGGGAATTATAAATCTAGATCGATACAGTATTTACACTAATACACACATATACACATATGCACATTTTCTCAACCATAAAATAAAAGGATACGATGCCTACATCACCAATAAGGGAATCCATAGGCTCACACCTCAACCCTCAAAGCAATATTAGGATTCATCTCCTTCCCAGGAAGTCCAGAATCCACTGCAAGGTCAAATCTACATCCAATGTCCAACGTTATAATCATGTGCCACTCATCCTCTCAGTGAACAATTACCGACTCATTGTTCTAGGGCACACTCCCAATGTGCATTTGATTCAATCCGGCAATGCTAATTACCAATACAAATATATCCATGACCTGCCCTTCTCTACTACAAAGTCCCTCAGGAAATCTGTTCACCCCCTTTCGTGTAGCCACAGACCTTCTGAATTTTGATGGCACCCCCTTCCTGGGCATTCCATCCCTCAGTAAGGTTTCCTTGCATCGAAAGGTCCAAAAACCAAGGCATATACCTACCTCAAACCATCATACTGGTCATAACATGCTCATGGAAATCAATGGACACTATTGGGTACCAGTGTCCCATAATGGCCCTACTCCTGAATGCTTTACCAGCATATTGCTGCCTGTTCCAATTCCTTTCATTGTTGCTGCTAATTCTTGCAGTTGGTTTCAACCACCCAACTGGGCATTTCATGGTTTCCTGTACCAAGCACATAATTTTGATTAGATTCAAAATAAATTGAAATAACTTCAAATCATACCTCATTGGTGTCCCATCAACAAGGTACACTTGCAATTATGTTTGCTTCTTGTCACAACAAGTCAAACTATCATCTTTGACCAAATCATCATGTATAAACATATCACATTAGGTTAGTTCAAAACAGAACCATCATAGATCAAAATCATAAATCACATGTAACCATCATAAACTATAATCATAAATTACATGTAATCATCATAGACAAGAATCATAAATCACATGCATAATAGAACTGAAATAAAATATTGATACGTATCCTTTAATCAATCCTTAGCTTCTACCTTTTTCCTTATTTCATACGCACACTGGATTGCTTGCCACACTCGACAAACACCCAGTGCCTTCTCCTCAACCATGTGCACATACACATAGTGTGAATCACACTGATACAACCACACACGACATACAACACCATGCAATACATTCACCTACACCTGACATACCACATATACACCTACACCCAATGTACAACACAACACAATACATACTCCTACATCCGATGTACACCACATAACAATACATACACCTACACCTGATGTATACCACAACACAAAGTACAACACAATGAATACATATGTCACGATACGACGATTACAAAATGCACATACATAGTACCATATGGACGCAACACAACATGTATGACATTCGCATAATACCACATGTACATGAGTACCATATGTACAACATGTACACAGTACCACCTGTACAGAGCACCACCTACACAACATGTGCACAACATCACATGTACACGACACCACCTACACAACGCGTACACAACACCACATGTACACCGCACCACCTGTACAACATGTACAAAATACCACATGTACATAGTACCACATTCATGACATGTACACGACACCACATGTACACAACATCACATGCACAACATGTACATAGCATCCCCTGCACACAACACCACATGTACAACATGTACACAACACCACATGTAGAATCGTGCACTCAATTGTATAACATTCACACATAACCATATGTACATAACACTACATATACAACATGTACATAACATCATATATACACACCGCTACATATCCAACATGCGAACAACACCATCTTCACACAACACCGCATATCCATCATGCACACAATAAGATATGTACATAGCATCGCATATCCATCATGTACATAGCACCATCTATACCCAGCACTGCATATGAAATATGCACACAACACCATAGGTATAATCACTAAATATAAATATGCACAACATATACACAATGATAGCACTGCACATCCAATACCACACTACCTCTACCAAGCAACCTTGCTTCCAGTGTCTCTCTGCCATCTACGCTTATCCTAGCATGTCGTGGATCCCGTTGTTTTCATTCTGCTGATGTATCTCTTAGCATTAGCCTATCCATAACATAAACATAGACATAATATAATCACATAATATCAATTTATATCCACATGATATTGACCTCACAGATATGTTAGGCTACTCTTCCCACTTGATTACTCATGAACCATGAACCTCTTCATGCCATTCACCTACATAAGCAATCATTCATCCACAAGAATGATTCTTGGTGACACTGTCAGACAAAGATATTCATATGTACATACATATATACATATAAATATCAACATAAAACAATCATGATCTTGTCAGACAACGACATACATACATACATACATGCATATATATAAACATTAGCATAAACATGATCACAACATAATTACCAAATATCATAAGATCAAGGTTAAGAGAACTCCCTTTATCCATGCACAACATGCAAAACATTGAGAACAATGTTTCCCAACATATCCAAGGAATTAGATGCTTCACATCCATTCACTTTACCTTTCCTGTTAGCTTTCTCATGATTATCCTGCAACCATCCATTTACACTAATGGACCCAACCAACTTAGCCGACTATCATACTCTTACCTTTATATGTACTTACACATGCACCAACTTCATATGTGTCTTTCATTACCTGTTGGGTTCCACAAAAATATCCAAGAGTTCCATCAAATTTCTTCTTTCCCAACCAATTCCCAATACCCTCAAAACATAAAAGGCAAGAACAAGAAACAAACAAGAAGAAAATCAGGAAAACCAATAATGATACGACATTGCAAACAAAGTGGCATGATCATGCACTAGACATAAAAAAATTGCAAATCAAGCGCAAGAAAATGACAAGGTACCGAAAGAAAAGGACTCCCAATAGACACCATGATTCAATCCCCATGGGTTCCCAGTTATTCCAAGGGAAAGCTCAACCTGGTCCTTCTTCAATATTCCATGGAAATTTCTTTTCCATGCAGTTCTTTGTATCATACTGTCATAGCACATAACTGTCAGTGCATAAATAAATGTAACAATATACCAATTATCTTACCTTGTTATGCCAATCACGGTACCTTGTAACTGAGCACACATGTTAGCCACATGTTCCAAAGATCAAGGCAACATATCTACTAATTTGAAATCAACCTTTACCAAGACTAACGATCATGTCATAATCCATAGTCATCTCATAGTCATTCGACATAATTCTATAACTATCAGCTACTTACACTCAAGTACATATCAACTATCTCAACACATATGTGTGAGTAAAACCATCTTAAAACAAGATCACTCCTTCGAGAAATCTTACATACACATAGTCATATAATGCAATTCATCAAACATTCAACCAACTTGCAAAAACACCATGTTAAATCAATGAACTAGATGACATAATAAAACACTCAAACATAAAATAGATGACATAGTCAAATTCATACCATAATGTCATAATCCTAACCATCTGCATAGGCCAATCCAATGTAGCATGATACATCATGATCTTAATGCAATAAACCTAATAATTAACTAACATATAACAACAACTTAACATATAACATGCTCATCAAAAACATATAACATAATCATCAAGTTAACTATCATAAAACAAGAATAGAAATGCATACAACCACAAGTTACTATCATTCATGAGTATCCAACACATGTGCATATCACTACATTAATCAACTATAATTTTTCATACATGTAACCATAATAATAATAATAGAATGACAAGCATATTAGTAACCCTAGTGCTTATAAAAAATATTGACCAACATACCTGCATGCCCACCATACAAACCTATATGATGATCTACTCTTACCCTAAAGTCCATTGTTGCAACTTCACTTTGATAGTCTGCATCTCCTGCTCTATCTCAGCTGACACATTCGCATCATAACATACCAATATCATCATGATGACCTAATTGCATACAATGACCTTATGCATAACTACCTTCACCATGAAAATGCATCCATAACAACATATAGCCACCGACATGCATAACAAATTTATATACAACCATACACTCATGACGACACATCCCACAAAAATGCCATTAACCTTCACATGGTGACATCACTACAAACATGATCAACACCATCAAAATGAAAGAAGCACATGGACTACAAGCATAAGGAACACATATGAAACCGACATGAATGCATGACCAACACACAACCCATCTAGTTCGAGGGGAGAACCATGCTCTGATACCACTCTATGGTATCAAATATCACCCAAAAAGAATGGAAACTAGGCAACACTAAAAGAGAACAAAACCTGCTCTGATACCACTCTGTGGTATCAGATATGACCCAAAGAGAGCGCAACCCACTCTGATACCACTTTGTGGTATCAGATATGACCCAAAGAGAGTGCAACCCACTTTGATACCACTCTATAACACCCTCCTCCCACATCTAGCCAAGTAACTGGCCAACATGGGTAAACATGTGATGAGAAGTTACTATGATATGATTCAACTCCCTATGTGTCAGTTAAGAAAGTGGAACCAGTGGAACACATCACACAAACCTTCCACTTCAGTTAACAAACTCTTAGGGGCCATCACAACCACTTAAGTAACTAGCCCCTAAGACCAATTGAAGTTTTAGTGCATCAAACCCCTGGAAACTCCCTTGATATGGACCAAGGTGCGTCTAGGAGGCTGCAAAAGCTCCCACAACAACGGTAAGGGAGCTTCTAGGGAATTGTTTCCCCAATGTTGTGCTTGTGACTTTGGTATTTGTGCCAGTTTTTCAGGCCCATAGTCCAGGTCACTTCCTAGAACTCAATGACACATTTAGAAATGAAATTTCATAGTGGAACAAAGATACATTTGTAAAAACATCAATAAGGACTAGGCTAGACCCCTACTAGCCATGATAGGAATTTCGTCAAACATGTCATAAACATGAAAGCTATAGGTCTTAACCGCATAACTGAGCATAGCGTCTCATACTTATATCAGAATCACTAAAAAGCATTGATGCCTCAACACAATAGCTGCAATTTCATCTACTAAGCCATAGATACATTTTTCATTCATTTACAAGTAAAAACATGATGAGAGCCATACATAGCCACTGTCATAATACATGTTCATAACCAACATAATAACAGCAGAAATACCAAGGAAACAATAACCAAATAATCCACATATAAACCAATATAAAACTCTTGAATTAACAAGGAGAAATAACCTCATATTAATTATGCAAAGGCTAACCAGGTTTGGGACTTCCACGAACCACCCAACCATAGACATGGCTAAGTGAAATCTCTCTTCAAGAAGTCAACCTTGTGCCATAGTCCAACAATGGATGTGGGATCTCATGGAACAATCCATCAAAACTAAACCAAGGCTTCAAGATTCCTAACTACCTCAACCCATCAAATAGTGATTCCACCTCATGGTCGAACATCACAAACCATCACGAGATTGGTCTCTACCCAAGACTTCCAGGGCTCTAGAGCGTTTTTTGCAATTAAGGCTTCCAGGAATAGTAACTCAACCCACAACTATCGCCAGGCTTCTAGAGCATTTATCCAACCAGGTCTTCTAGGACTAGTAACTCAACTCACCAAGGGCTTCTAGAGTGTTTTTCCAACCAAGGCTTCTAGGGCTAGTAACTAAACCAAAGTTGTTACACAACTTCTAGAGCGTTTGTCCAACCAAGGCTTCTAGAAACTAATAAATCAACAAGCTAAAGGAAACATCAGAACTAACCAGAAAAATAAAGAAATGAACCCACAACACCATGATTAGCCCATAAATGGAAAGGCTAGGCAAATCCACTATCAATCCAACCAATCCTCCATGCCAATTACATATCATGACCAATAAACCACATGCATATTCCATGCATGCAAAAACTAGTGAGGAAAACATACATGCAACTCGGTACCTGCAAGAAAAACTTGTTGTAGCTGCTGATCCCAGTGTCCTCTTGAAATTTCCTACTTTTCTTTTGACTTCTTTCTCCAAGCATCCAAGTATACCAAACTCTCCAAGACTGCTCCAAGAAAACTCTAAGTGTCCAAGAGTATGAGAGAGATAGAATAGAATGAGATACCCAAGAATGAATGACAAAAAACTACACTAACCAAGCCTAAGCAAAAGCTTGCCAACTGAGCCTCATAATCCTTTTTCTCAATGAGGCCTATATTTTCTTCAATTTCAATTATTTTCCTTCAATTTCATCCTCACATGAAACCTGTGACCTTTCACCTTCCTTTTCTCCTAATTTTCATTATTTTCATAAATAAAATGCCAATAAATTCCTCATCCCTTTCCAAAGCTTTTTTCATTGCCTTTTCCAATTTCCTTAGCCATAATAAACCGAATGAACACCCACTAAGATGTTTTTCCCACCATTCAACTTGAAATATGTGTCCTATGATCGTGGTCTTATATATTTTTATATGGGTTTTTAACTAGGGTAGTTACAGAGGGCGTGTGGCCATACCACGTGGCTAGAGGGCACGTGATAGACATTTATTCTTTACAAAAATTCCACACAAAAGAACTTCAACCCAAAACATCTATTTTACATTATTAAAGAACATAATTGAGTGTACCATATTCAACAATGCCATTAGAGAAATTTTGAGGTCTAAAATGGGCCTCAAAACAAAAATGTACAACCAAAATAAAATTTATAAGAACTAATAGGATTCAATATGATGATGTCAACCATGGGGGATGATTCACCATTTTTGGAGGAAAAAAGTAAAAAGATAAAAAAATAAAAAATAAAACACTGTTTTTTCAACTTATCTCCCTACGATTGTACTCAAATTTCCAGTGGGATCATATTTAGATGCATAATTTAATTTATCGTCTCAGGAGTACCCATGTTGCATACTTTCGATGGGCTCTCCTTCATGAAAAAAGAGAAACGCATGAAAAACGTGATTGCAATCACAATTTTTCATGTATTTCTCATTTTTCATGTAGTAGGGCCCATCGAAAGTATGCAACATGGGTACTCCCTGGATGAGGAATTAAATTTTGCATCCAACGAGTGCTCCCTCTCGAAATTGGAGTAAAACTATAGAGAGATAAGTTGAAAATATATATCTATATATATATATATCTATATATATATATATATATATATATATATATATATATATATATATATATATATATATATATATATATATATATATATATATATATATATATATATATATATATATATATATATATATATATAGATATATTTTTATTTCCCTCTAAATTTGATGATGTAATATAATATTGTTTTATTATTTCCACTATTATTTTATAATATTCCTTAGGAGGCCCAATTTAGACCAAAAAATTTCTCTAATGGTTGTTCATCCTCTAAACTACACCATTTTGTTGAGGATCGTATGGACTTGTTGTTTGATGATGGATCCCATGTTGTCAAAGATAGGATTAAAAATCATTACTAGTATATTCTTTCCGATTATCAGTATGAAGGTCACCAATCTTATCTTGTGCTTCATTTTCAATCCATACATGAAATATTTTGAATATTTCAAATTTCTTTAGACTTGTATTTCGACAAAGGTATCCAACACATTCGAGTGTAGCCATCAATAAATTTCTTAATATATTTATTTCCATTTGTAGAAGGTACACGCATAGGACCACATAAATCTAGATGAACCAAACCAAGTTTTCTATATGCTCTAGAATTAGAGTCGTGGAATAATTGTTTGATATCTTTTCCAAGAATACAAGTAGACCATTTCTTTAGTTTTCTAGGAATATTTGGAAGACCAGAAACACCATTGTTTTTCATCAAAAGAAAACTATAATAGTTAATATGTCCAAATCTTCCATGCCATAGAAGACTTGAAGACATAGGGCGTTTTTTATGCAGAATGAGATGGGTAGAATGTTATGCAAAGGATGCAGGTGTCCCCTTTAGCTTCAAAAAGCTGCGTTCTTCCTCTTCAAGCATCACAATCTTCTTATGGGAATCCTCCTTATCTCAACCATAAAATATATGAATGGAGTGTCCTTGTTGGAAAATGGGCACAAGATATAGCAGGTTCCTCCACAATTAAGCAAGATAGATAATATAATGTAGGAAAAAATATGAAACTATGGACAACCTCGATCTTATTGTACCAATCCCCAAAGTATTAATACTAGACCTATCAACAAAGTATACCATGCCATCTATGTTTTCATCAAATTGCTCAAATTCTTCTCTCTAAAATGTCATGTAGCAAGTGGTACCTTGTCAAATAGCCATGTGACCCTCCACGAAGTAGATGCAATGTTAAACAAATCCTCATGGAAACCAATATTAGAGTGAGTGACAATATAAAGAGTTGATTCTAGTGCATTACCTTTTTCTTGTTTTGGATCTTTCTCTATTTTCTTCTTGTTCTTTCATCTTCTCCCATGGAATTCTACATGTTTTGGCTTCATGTTATTTTCTTCTCCAATGAACACAATGCATATTAGGTCTCTCTATATGATTTCGTCTACCCTACCTTTGTCTAAAGTTCATTCTCCTACGCCCTTTGTTGTTGTTGTCTCCTCTGGCATAACCATTATTTTATTTTTTGGATATGCATACAGTTTCTTTAGTGGATTATGACATTTTCTTATTCTTTCAAAATGTTTTTTCTCTTTCTGCAACCTTCTTAACTAGGGATTCAAAGGTCATGTTTTTCAACTAACCACTCGGTTGCAAAGATTCATGGTAGTCAGAGTAAGTAGGATAGAGGGCCTTTGTGGAGAATGTGAGAGGCATATTGATATTAACTCCAATGACATAATGTCATGAATGACGACTTTAATTTATGAGGCTAGTGCCATGGGGTAATAATCTTTCAGTTTAAGATTAAAAATCTTTACAAGGAACTGTATGATTTCTAATTATAAATGAGAGTCATACATATATTTTAATTTATTAAGTGCACCATATGAATTAGGGACTAAGACAATGTGTATGCTTACCTCCTCATTTACTGTAGCATTGATGAGGGAAAAATTTCTCTTGTCCTTGCTCTTCCAGATGGAAAGTTCTCTAGAAGACTTAGGCTTGGTTGGTCATTCCTCCTTTGACTTTACTTTCTCATCCAAATTCATTATCATCCTTTCTATGGCTTATTCTTCACATCCTTCATCCCATACATCATTAAAACTGAGTATACTCTTTATCTTTTTGAGCCATTCTCCATAGTTTTATTTTTTGGTTAAAACTACACCAACTATGGAGTTTAATGAATGCTTTTTTCATTAATTGAACAACTTCAATAAAACCTTTGATCTCTGAAAAGTTTCTTTCATAGAAACAATTATGGGGATGGTACTCTAGAAAACAAAACCCTTCTCTTCAATGCCACTATTTCCAAATAGCTAATCGTCCATGGTGGTATGTAAATTAAAGCTAGCATGAGCGATGACAAGTCCAAAAATAATTATTTTACATGTATTAAAATAATAAAATACTCTTGTATTTCTTATTATAATAAATTTTAATCCAAATAGATAAAGTCATTTGATAAATGCCAAGAATTTTTATTTCAGTCATGCACTGAGTGAAATGTGGTTCCTTACCATATATCACTATTTTGATATCACAATCAAATCCCTCTCTCTAAGTTTTCCTTTTATTGTTTCCATAAGAAATGAATTCTAGTTTCCCAAGCGGCACTAGATGATTCGGTGAGTGCCAAATTGTCAATAAATAAGGGGTTCGATCGATTTCGTTTTTTATTAAAAAAAAGGGTTACCTTAAAGGACCCTTCAATATGCTATTTTATTCCCTCAATTCCTACTGATTTTGGTAACAATATTGAATAGCCTTGCCCAAAAGACAATAAGCTCTTAAAATCGTGAAACAACTGGCTTTGGAAGGGCTGATTGAGAAAGAAAGGTAGTCATAACTATCTTGCTTGGTTGGATTGTTTAGAATGTAAGGTTGGTGAGCAAGTGGACAAACAATTTTTATACCCAAGCGGCTTTGACTATGTGGCTTGGAATTCCAATGATGAAAAGCTCTGATTTATACTTGAAAAACTACTATCTTAGCCTAAGTTAGTATCCACCCTCTTATCATCATGGATCTTGTGAGGGATGATTGATATTTCTGTAGGCTCCTATAGGCATCATCGTTTTTAATGCTCATTTAACCCGATTATTTTGTTGATCATTCCTCACTGTCCAAACCAATAATTTAGTTGTTGTAGGTGGAACAAGTGATAATGGATTTGTATTTTTGATGTAATCTTCTAACAATTGAATGGTGACGCCTTCAATGAAAGACCATGCTTGCCACTTGATCCTATGTTCATTCACAATGAGTAGAGAAGGAACATGTTCATTGAAAAACAAGAGGGTAGAATCATGATGAGGAGAGAGGAGCACTTAGCTCCGATACCATGCCAGAAGGGAGAATCATGCAAAAATCTCCAAAATTTATTCATTAATGAGTAAAACATATTTATTATAAGGAGAAACGGTTCTCCAAATACTTTGTTTATATTTTTCCCAATAGATTATCTATTACATATTTACACCTAATTATTATTTAACATAATTTTGGAAGATTAAGGTGTCGAATAATTCCCTTCACCCTAAGGCTCTATTTATTCCCCAAGCACCTTCACACCACTTACCCCCTTCATCTTGTGTCCCACATTCCCTTGGCCCATTATGTTAGTCCTTTGCCCCAAACACAACCCTTGGACCCCAGTCCTAAGACCACTAAGAGGGCATTGGGTAAAAAATCCTAAGAGGAATGTGCATGTCTTCATGTCCCTAAGAAAATGTGTGTTCCTATGAACACCTATTTGGCACCATTTATGGCAATTTCGGGAATGTTGAAGCTAGCAATCCTGGTATGAATGCACATTCCCATGTAATTGCATTCATGTTAATGCAATTTTCACCTTTTTTTACCATCATCTTCTTTTGAACACATACCAAAAATGCATTCATATTTTTTTATTATTTTGTATTTCTTTTATAATTGATACATTCTCAACATTAAATTTATAAAAATTAATTAAATAATCATTTACAATAATATGTAATGATAATTTTATTCAAATGTTTATAAAATTAGTAACAAATTAATTTAATTTAGAAAAAATAATAATTCAATTTTAAAACTATACAATTATTTAAAATATTTTAATTATAGAAGAGGTAAGACTCATTTTAATTTATTATCATTTATATTTTAAAATTAATTTTTCTATTTTACAATTATTTCATATATTAAAGATTAGAAATTATCTAAAAATAATAATTATTATAAAATATATCTACACAGTGTAGCAGATGGTGATAGAGTGTTTTGTTAAGGCATTTTTTGTTGTAGAGGTCATTGGTTTGAAATTATGTGGGAAAAAATCTAGCATGCTAAGCTCTAGCATGGTCTAGGTGAGGTGTGATCTTTGGGTGATTTTGACGACTTAAATACCTTTAGGTTGTGACTACTCAAGCCACAAATTAGACGTGCTAGTCATCTTAAAACTCACATTACCTAGAAAAAAAAATATTATTATTATAAAAAATATTAACAAAAATTATAACTTGAAAAAATTTAATTATTATTTAACTTTTTATAATTTAACCTAAAAGTACTATATTTCTTTTCAAGTTAATAATCTAGATAGATAGATAGGTGGCCGGGGCTACATCCATGGGTAATAATCTAGATAGATGAACCCGAGGGTGTCGAAGAAATCAACCCTATAACCTCCCAATTAGAAAAATATTAACAACGAAAACTTACCAACTAAACTATCCCTCAAACCTAACCTAAAATACTATAT